>OU343220.1:63251805-63892543 GCA_910596185.1 Chrysanthemum makinoi | reverse complement strand
GATCTTCTAATATTTTGTCAATAACAAACGTAAAATCATGTTAACGAAACAAATAAAATACGTAAATAGTTTGAACTAATAGTTTCTAACATATTCACATTTTCACATAAAACACTAAAACAAGTATAAGTGATTTTATGATTTAGTAATACATATGTACAACAACTAGTGTTTACATATTTGGGTATAATATACACATAACTAGTATGTAGTATATTGGGTAATATAAATGGGTAGAAACTTAAGTATCACAACCCATTGGGCAAATACATTGAATGTAGTTAGGTACAACCTAAAGCCCATGACCCATAACCCATTGCATGACATCATGGTTATATCATACATGGATAATATCCATAACCCATGGATCAACCCATACCCAAGTGACCAAGTGCATTGCACTCAAAGATACATTGTATCTAGCTAAAGATCCATGGTTCAACCCATGACCTATAACCAAAATACCCATGGGTAAAAGGGAGCGTCCCACGGATCCCTAGCTTAACGCTAGACGGATCTCTTGTGGAAGGGATCCGTGGGATCCGGGGAACAGTAGATTTTTTCTTCTATAAATAGTGAGCTATTTCTTCATTATTTCTCACCCCTTTCTAACACACTTTCTCCCTGAGTTAAAAACTCACTAACCTCAGATCCAAGAGATCTATGTTTGTAGTTTTATTTTTGTGTGATCTTTTAGGTTCCTCTTAAAGGAAAGATCACCACCTTTGAAGTCGAGCAAGCTCAAGTCCATGAGTTGCCATGCTTCCTCATCATCAAGGCTACTGAAGTCTTCTTGTTGATGATTCCTTTCTTTCTTCAAAGAAGTGTAGTGTTGAATACATTAGTGAAAGATGTCTCAAGTGTCAAGACGAAGATATTAGTGAAGGGTATCTATAGTCTATATCATAAGCACTTGTGGTAGGTGCTTAGAAGTCAAGACTAGAAGCATTAGTGAAAGGTGCTTAGAAGTCAAGACTAGAAGCATTAGTGAAAGGTGCTTAGAAGTGAAGACACAAGACATTAGTGAAGGGTGTCTTGTAGATCTAGTCAAAGGCATTAGTGAAAGGTGCCTTAGATGTACATTCGATATGGTGTGTTTCGATGTACAAGATAGACTAGTATTAGATCCAAGGATATTGATATCCTTGATGATGTTGTAAAGGAGTAGATCTCCTTTGGGATTAGTCGTTGGTGTAGTGTGGTAGTAGTTCCTCCATTGCAATGGAACTAGGTGCTTAGCCTAGTACCTAATAAAGGGTAGGCGACGTTGTGAAGGTTTAGTTCGCCTTGGAGTGAAAGAACTAGGTACTTAGCCTAGTACCTTATAAAGTGTAGGCGACGTTGTGTAGGTGTGGTTCACCTTGGAGTGAAAGAACCCGGTGGTTAGCCTAGCACCGGAAAATGGGTAGGCGACGTTGTGAAGGCTTCTCCGCCATAAGGAGATTGGTGTAGTGTTTACGAACTCTCGAGTAGGTGAATAGGGGAGTGGAGTAGGGAAAGGAAGGTGTCCTTATAGCCAAACCACTATAAATACTCGCGTTGTAGTTTTGTGCTTCGTACTCTTATCTTTTCATTACTTACCTTTATATGCTTGTTTATCAACATCCAACATACACATCCAAATAGATTGACATAAGTTAATCTAAATAGATTAAAAGGAAGTTTTAATTGGCAAAACTATTCAACCCTCCCCTTCTAGTTTTCCACACCGTGGAAGGAATGCAAATCAAGGACAAGGAAAGCCAATCAAGTGCTACAACTGTGGGGGTGATGGATATATTGCAAGGAACTGCACGTCTCCAAAACGCCCTCAAAATGCAGAGTATTTCAGGGACAAGATATTGCTGGTGCAAGCTCAGGACAGTGGAGCGGTTTTGGATGAAGAAGAGTTGTTGTTTCTTGCTGATGGAAATGCCAAAACCTATGATGCTGATGTGGATGAGCAGCCAATTCAGGAAATAGGTCACAATCATCAAAATGCCTTTCAAGTTGCTGACTGTGATGCATTTGACTCTGATGTCGATGATGAACCTACTGCCTAGACAATCTTCATGGCTAGCATTTCACCAATGGTCTCTCCAAAGGTCTCATCACCACAGCAGGCTGGTCCATCCAAAGATTCATACATCTCAGAGGTATTAAAACTATACGATGAAGTTGATGAGCATGAGATGCATAACAAAGTACAATCACATGAAACTAATAAATCAGATATTGATAATGTGGGTAATAGTAATGTTGTTCCATATGATCAATATGTGATACAAAGTGAAAGTGAGATTGTACCAAGTGATGCATCTTCAACAGTCAATGATAACTATGTTTTTTATGAATACACTGCTTGTGCCCCTGATGATTCTGTTATCTCTGAACTGAATGCCTATAAAGAACAAGTTGCTATTTATGAACAACGTGCTAAGTTTGAGTTAACTACCCGTGAGCAGGAAATGGATGACCAAATGCATACAATTATTAGAAAAAGTAATTTTAGGGAAGAAATACTAAAACAAGAGCTAGATTCCTTAAAAGACAAACTAAATAAAACTGTTAAGCAAAAGCAAGAACTTCAAGAAAATGTTAAAGTGCTTAAACAGGAGTTTAATGCTAAGGACATAGATATGCAAAAAGCTAATGCACTTGTTAAAGCAAACACTCCCCTTATGAAAATGCCTCCAGCGACTGTGTATCCTCCGAATACACCAATGCATTTAGTGTTGGGAATTATGTGAAGTACGAATTATGCTGACGATTATGCTGAATGGATTCTGCCGAAGTGTATGGATTCTGCCGAAGACATAGTTCTACTGAAGTTATATATTTATTAGTTTGTTTCTGCGGATATAGTTATTCCGTATTTTCTATAGTTAGTTAGGATATGCATGAGCTTTATTAGGAAGTGATTGTGTATATCTTATTGAGTTTTACGTTTCTTAGAGAAGAAGTTAGGGTTCCTTGTCTATAAAAGGAACACAATAGAATGAATTATGTATTAGACGTTTACAAATTATTAATATAACGATCCATAGAGGATCAAAGAGTTCTTAGTTATCTGTGTTTTATACTTGTGTTTATATTCCGCTAAAGAATACAAGTTGTAGAGATTTTCTTTTAGTTTGTTTGTGATTACACAAGCAATACTAACGATCTACGAAGCTCAAGATCTATCAAGGTCTACTAGTTTTCAACAAGTGGTATCAGAGCCTCGTGAGAGTCTCTACGATACTAAGAACAGGTTTTTCTAAACACCCATAGAACCAAAACAAAACTCACCATGCCTGGTTCAGACGTTGATGGTGAAATCACCAACAACCAAAACTCCACCCATCTGCAACAACTAAGTCTCTCTAATAGCAATGCTAAGTTTCCTTTCCTAAAAAGGGAAGAGTATGATCTTTGGGCGATGAAGATGCAAAACTGGATCTTCAACATTGATTGGAATCTATGGAAGATAGTAAAGAAGGGAAACGGTTTGAAGAAAACTACCATTGATGCTGAAGGTAAGATGACTTATGTTCCTCCCAAATCTGCTGAAGAATTACTGGCGGTTCAGAGAGAAACCAAGGTTAAAACAATTCTTCTTCAAGCTATTCCTGAGGATCACTTGAGCGATTTTCACTTCATGCAAGATGCTAAGGACATATGGTTAGCAATTAAGGCGAAGTTCGGTGGGAATGAGGAGTCTAGGAGAATGAGAAAGTCCATGCTAAGACAACAGTTTCAAGATTTTCAAATCTCTGAAGAGGAAGGAATTCATAAGGGCTATGACAAGTTTCACAAGATTTTAAGTCAGTTAAATCAGCTGCAGGCAAAGCCAGATAATGATGATTGTAATTCTAAGTTCTTGAGGTCTTTACCTCAATCCTGGCTACAAGTGAGCTTTGCTTTAAAATCAAAAGGTGGTTTGGATATGCTTACTTTTGATGAGCTGTACAACAAACTTAAAGCTCTTGAACATGATGTAAGAAGTCCTTTTAGATCATCATCTACTGCAAGTCACACAACATTCGTTGGAGCCTCTACCCCTAAGATGAGTCATGGTCCAAGTCCAACTTACTCATAATCATCTTACGCTACCACTCCATCAAGTTCTCAATCTGAAGGTATAATGGAAGATGTGCTTGGATCCTTCTTTGCTGATTATGATCCTCAGCAGGAACTTGCCTATGAGGATTTCGATCAGGTGGATCCACTGGAGATGGAAGAGATGAAGCTGAAGTGGTAGGTGGCTATGCTGTCCATGGATATCAAGAGGTTTGAGCGCAAAGCTGGCAGAAGTTTTGGCTTCCAAGGAAGAGATCCAGCGAGGTTTGACAAAAGGAAGGTCAAGTGCTTCACATGTCAACAGATGGGTCACTTCTCCAGAGAGTGCAAAGATAGGAAAGTTGGTGATGAGACGAGATACTCTACTTATCAGCAGAATCAGAGGGAGACTGGAACTTCAAAGGGATCAGCAGCTTTGGTCACTCTTGACAGCAATGTGGACTGGAAGCAACATGAGCAGGAAAATGATGGTCCTGTTATTGATAATGTTGGTTTAATTGCAAGCTGTACTTCAGAGGATAGGCATGATCAGATTGCCTTGATGGGCATCTCTCAGGTATAAAACTGTTTGTTTGGTTGTAGTGAGCGTTATAATGAACTCAAAGAAGCTTATGATATTTTGAAACCTAAATATAATGAATGCTTTGTAGAAGTTGAAGCTTATAAACAGGCTTTAAAAACACTAGAAAGACAAAAGGTTTGGTTTCAGAAGAATCAAATAGCTTATGATGAGAAAATAAGTGTGTTAGAAAGGGATCTTGAATGTGCTAAGAATGAGTTAAAAATATATGAGAATTTAAGAGTAGATGTAGTGTCAGAAAATCTAGAGCTAAAAGAGAAACTAGATGAGGAAATTGCTAGGCATAAAGAATGGTTGTTAAATGGAAATAAGTTAGCTAGTCACATCTATGCTAGTCAAACTCCAAATACTTTTATAAGATTAGGCTTTAAGAAGTATGTAGGGTTAGAAGCTAGGGATGACACACGCAAATCTACACCAGCAGGCCTAGCTAATTTTGTGAAAGAAGGTACCCTACATGTTGTACGTGGACCTATTAGAGGTGAGCACATGCCCATTGACCTTTCCATTACTGTTGACTTTGATGGATCACACCATTTATATGGCAAAAAGTCAAGTGACTTGCCAGACCTTAGTAGCAAAACTAATGACTCTGTCTCTTGTTCTAAAAGTGACAAGTCATCAAATTTAAAGACCACTGACTATGCCTCATGTGATTCAAGTGAAAAGTCTGACTTACCTAGGCACACACCCAAGTCCAAAGTAGCTGATGATGAGCCCAAAACAAAGCCAGTTACTTATTCTGTTGAACACAATTTTGCTTCTAGTTCTGTTTCTGATAAGTTTAAATGTAATAAACAAAGTTGTGTTAAGAATAAGTCTGTTAAGAAGAAATCTTGTTTTGTGTGTGGTAGTAAACTCCATCTTATTAAAGACTGTGATTATCATGAGAAAAAGATGGGTGTTTCCTCTGGCCATAAGACTTTTAGACCCACATGGACTAATGTTGCTAGTATTACTCCATTTGTTCCCAAAGCTGCACATGTGAGAGCAGGTAAACCAGTTCCTACTGGTAAACCAAAGGTGTATGCATCTGTTTCTACTGACAGGCTTAATAGTCCTTTTCCAGTTCCCTCTAGTGGAGGATATTCTTCACCAGTTACCACTGGTTGGTGGAACAACAATGCTAGACTTAGGCCCTATAGACCTACAAGTTCTTATTTTCAGTCATATACACCTTATGTATCTCATCTGAATATGGCACATGGTGGAGTTAGAGTGGCAACTGCTGTTAAGCCCTCAAAAGGTTATTCTTGGAAAACTCAAAGAAAAGGTTCATTCTGGGTACCCAAGAACAATAATCTTTGTCAGGTGCATTGATTGAGGGGAGGCATAAGCCTAAGGGGAGGCTTATTGTTGTATATTTGTCTTCATACCATTTTTGCAGATGTTGGATCCTCATACGCCTAAGGGGAGGCTTAGTGTTTCTGCTGACACTACAACTGTCTTTGGTTTCTACTGATGCTTGATGGTTTATTTTCCATGTTTTGGTTATTTATTTATTTTTTCTTTATTTTATATTTCGTTTAAAATAAATAAATAAATAAATAAAAAATCGTGTTATTTCTTTTAGTGATTAAAAAAAAAAGCTCTAACCTGTCTGTGTTCAGTTTCTACTCTTTCTTGCTTGCAGGTTTTGGTGTTGGTTAATAACCACACAACTAATGGTTTTCATCTCACCATGTCTTTCTGACACAAGAGTTGACTAGCCCACATGATTATGGCTTGTGGTAAAGGCTGCAGAAATCCATAAATGGTAATCAACTCACCATGATGATGACGACATTCCATCAAAGAGTTGGCTAGTCCAAAAGCAAACGGTTTTTTGGTAAAGACATCTCAATTCCGTTGATAGCTGTAATGGTTTGCTCAAAATCATAGGGTCTGCATCTCACCCATGCTTAATTGCTGAGAGTTGTATGGTCATCAATTCATCATGGTTGCTGCTCTATTGGGTAACCAAAGGATTGGCTAGCCCTGAGCAAACGGCTACATGTAAAGACATATCAAATCCGTTTTATAGTTGCTGATTTGCTAATAAATCAGATGGTTATCAGTGTACCATGGTTTTCGAACTTAAACATTTGGCTACTCCAGTAGTAATGGCTATTGGTAAAGAGACATCAAATCCATTATTTTCAATGATTCACCTCTCACAGGTGTTACCACACCTGGATGTGATGAGAATAGTATGAAACTAATATGTTTTGATGTACATGTTGTCATTTGTTGCTGCAAAGATCTGAAGTTTCAAAGTTTTGTCATCATAGAGATGTTACTATTTTGGTTCTTTGTTGCTGATGTTCGAGTACAATCCTCTTGTTCTGCACTTTTAAAGACCTATCAGGAAACTGAAACTTAACCAAGTCAAATTCCAGTTTAGGGGAGGATTGTTCGGAATTATGTGAAGTACGAATTATGCTGAAGATTATGCTGAATGGATTCTGCCGAAGTGTATGGATTCTGCCGAAGACATAGTTCTACTGAAGTTATATATTTATTAGTTTGTTTCTGCGGATATAGTTATTCCGTATTTTCTATAGTTAGTTAGGATATGCATGAGCTTTATTAGGAAGTGATTGTGTATATCTTATTGAGTTTTACGTTTCTTAGAGAAGAAGTTAGGGTTCCTTGTCTATAAAAGGAACACAATAGAATGAATTATGTATTAGACGTTTACAAATTATTAATATAACGATCCATAGAGGATCAAAGAGTTCTTAGTTATCTGTGTTTTATACTTGTGTTTATATTTCGCTAAAGAATACAAGTTGTAGAGATTTTCTTTTAGTTTGTTTGTGATTACACAAGCAATACTAACGATCTACGAAGCTCAAGATCTATCAAGGTCTACTAGTTTTCAACATTTAGTTCCTAGATCTATTCCCACTAAGAGCAAGACCTTAATCAGCCTATATGTTGTTTATCAACTATTTGTTGATTTTGAGAAGACATGTAAGAAAAGAATCACACCTACAGGGATAACTAAAGGGGAGAGGGGTTTTGAGCAAACTAAAGAATGCTATTTAACTGAGGTCATACCTTTCTTTAAACAATTAAAAGGTCAGTTTGAGAGTCTTCAAAAAGGGATAGACTCAGATATTAAAGAAATGGAAAAAGAATTTGATGCAATGATAGTTGAGGTCAATGATTATGAACGGGAACTCAAATATAATGAAATTGAAAGGAAGAATCTGCATATCTTAAATGAGAACTTAGTATTGAGTTGTGTGGCTCAAGATGTGTTTTATACTGTTACAAAGCATTCTATTACTGCTTCTCAATTTCATGAATTATCTGTTTCTTTGAAAGTCTCCCATGATCGTGTCATTGAGCTTGAAAACAAAAACTCAAAACTAAATGAGAAAATTGACCAGGATGATCACGATAATTTGGTAAAACACTTTTCTAAGCTAGAAGTTGAGCATTTTGATTTACAACTAAAATATCAACATCTCAAAGAAAATGTCAAAACCTCAAACATCAAGACATCCTCAAATGTTCCAGAGTTTGATGCAGTTTTTGAAATAAACAAACGTGACGAACAGATTCAACCTCACTGTAACACGATCAGAAAGTTGAAAGCCCAAATTTCACAATTAAAAGGTGAAAAGAACAATGTGACTGGCTCCCAATTGCCTCCTCCTGTAGTTTCTCAAAACTTTCATCTTCAAAACATCATTAACATATTACAACAAGAAAATGAGAGTTTTCTAGAAGAAAATGAAAAGGTCAAACGACACTTCAAAGAGTTATACGATTCAATGAAAGTCACTCGTGACAAAAACAATGAAAAAATAACTTCGTTACAAAAGGAAATTGAAAATCTGAAGAGTCAGGAAAAAGGGAAAATGCCACTTGTCTTTAATGAGAATGTTGCATCAAAGTCATCTGCAGACTCTAAATATACTGTGACTGTTAAATACATTCCTCCTCATCTTAGAAATAACGAATTTGGGTTCCAAGAATATTTTTCGTATCTTAAGGATAGTCTAAAATGTCTCCGTGAGATTGTCGAAGAGGATAGCATAAACAAACCACTTGATAGTGAAGTTAAGTATGCATGCTTATATGCCAAACGATCTCAAGAACTTTTAGAATGCTTAAGAGCAACATGCCCTAAATCCTTTTGTAAGAAAGATAATGTTGTAATGCCTTGCTCTATGCCTACTGTCAAGCATGTGAGATTTAATGTGCCTTCAAGTAGTTCAGATCCCAGCATTTCTAATCCTGAAATACAAAAAGTAGCAAAACCAACTAATGTTCCCATTCCCTCTACAGGAGTAAAAAGTGACACCAAAGCGAGCAGGTCAAAGCCTCAAGGCAACACAAAGAATGATAGGACCTTGCAAGCTAGGAATGTTCAGTGGAAGAAAGTAGAAGATCACCTTACGAAGAATGAAACTATGTTGAATAAAACGAATCGTGTTGATTCTAGTGTTAGCTCTAAGCATGCTGTAATTAATGCGAATTATGCTACTTTTGGCAAAACATGTAATGATGATTGCTTGGTTTCTGTTACTAATCATGAATGTGGTGTGAATGATTTGATTAATGCTGTTAAATTCCCTGTTAAAATTGTTAATGCCAAAAATCAAGCTAAGAAGGCTAGAAAGCAAAGGCGGAAGAAGGTTAGAAAACATTGGAAACCCACAGGAAGAAAATTTAGTAATGTAGGTTATCAGTGGATAACTACTGTCCGAAAATTTAATCTTAATGAGTTGTGCCCTAAATTATCTAAGTCAATGCTCATTAGGAAATGGATGCCCACTGGTAGAACTATTCCTTTAAGAAGTGAACATACTTTGAATAGGTCTAATGCGTACACTAGCACTGCATCTATCCCTAATGATTCCATTGACTCTGTTTCAGATGTGGGTGTTCCAATCACTGTTACTAACCAAATGGAACCCATTCTTGCATGGGGATCCCAATTATCCAGTTATCCATTCTTGTCTGTGTTCAACTGCAGGTCGTTCAAATCGTTCTGTGGTACTTGGACTCAGGCTGTTCCAAGCATATGACTGGAGACCGGTCACGGCTCGTGAATTTCGTGAGTAAATTCATCAGGACTGTTAGATTCAGAAATGATCATTTTGGAGCTATTTTGGGTTATGGAGATTATGTTGTTGGAAGTAGTGTGATCTCCAGGGTATACTATGTTGAAGGTCTTGGTCATAATTTGTTCTCTGTTGGTCAATTCTGTGATTCCAATCTAGAGGTGGCATTTAGAAAACATACTTGTTTCATTAGAGAACTTGATGGTGTGGAACTCTTAAGAGGAACACGTGGCACAAACCTATACACCATCTCTATCGAAGATATGATGAAGTCTTCTCATATCTGCTTGTTGTCAAAGGCTTCGAAAACAAAGTCATGGTTATGGCATCTTCGTCTCAATCACTTGAACTTCGGAACCATTAATGACCTTTCCAGAAAGGACCTACTAAGATGCTTACCTAGATTAAAGTATGAAAAGGATCATCTTTGTTCAGCATGCCAATTGGGAAAAAGCAGGAAATATGCCCACAAACCCAAACCCACAAACTCAGTTATGGAAGTTCTTCACACTATTCATATGGATTTGTGCGGACCTATGAGAGTGCAAACAATTAACGGGAAGAAATATGTGTTAGTCGTGGTTGATGACTACTCTCGATTCACTTGGGTTAAGTTCTTGAGGACAAAGGATGAAACTCCAGATGTCATCATTAAACTTATCAAACAGCTGCAGGTTCGACTTAACAAGACTGTTAGAATCATCCGAACTGACAATGGAACTGAGTTTGTTAATAAAGAACTTAGTGAGTTTTATGAAATTGTTGGAATCAGTCATCAAAGAAGTGTTCCACGAACTCCTCAACAAAACGGTGTAGTTGATAGACGAAATCAAACTCTTGTGGAAGCAGCAAGAACAATGCTGATTTATTCAAAGGTTCCAACATTTCTCTGGGCCGAAGCCATTGCCACTGCATGCTACACCCAAAATCGATCCCTAATTCACACAACTCATGGGAAAACTCCATATGAACTTGTCCACAACTGAAAACCTGATCTATCCTTCCTTCGCGTGTTTGGTGTTGTGTGTTACCCAACTAATGAGGGTCAATATTTAGGTAAACTGAAAGCTAAAGCGGACATTGGAGTGTTTGTAGGATATGCACCAAACAGAAAAGGATACCGAATCTACAACAAAAGAACCAAAAATATCATAGAAACAATTCACATTACGTTCGATGAGCTGACCGGTCAAATGGCTCCAGGACAATCCAGTTTCGGACCCGCCTCTCAACCTTCATTAAGTAGTCCCATTAGTTCCTCTCTAGTACATAATCCCTCATCTGCAGTTCCGTATGTACCACCTTCAGAAGAAGATGTGAAGAAATTGTTTAATCCAATGTTTGATGAATACTTTGAATCTTAGGACAACGTCCACTCTACTACTTCAACAGAGGCTGCTCCTAATTCGTCCAACACAGTCAATCCAACCATATCCATGTCGGTATCTCACGAAGCGCCTTCTGCAGATCATTCGTCATCATCTTCAACTCTTCAATCTACAAGTGTACATACTGGAAACATTGCTGCAGTCACAGATGAAGTAAACTCTTTTGCCACTCCAGAAGATGCACCTTTTGAAAATATTTTTGCCCCTGATCTATCATCGGAACCATCTTCATCAGGGTAAAACAACTATGCTACCTCAGTTCCTCAACCACAACCACAAGAACACCTTAGAAAATGGACACATGACCATCCACTGGATAACATCATTGGAAACCTTTCTCGTCCAGTATCTACTCGTAAACAACTTGCAACTGATGCCTTATGGTGCTTCTTCAATTCCGTACTATCTAAGGTCGAACCAAAAGACGCATCTAAATGAATGAAGACAGATGATTCAATGCCATGCAAGAAGAAATTCATGAGTTCGATCGACTAGATGTATGGGAATTAGTACCTGCTCCTGACTGTGCTTTGATCATTGCTCTAAAGTAGATCTTCAAAGTAAAACTTGATGAGCATGGTGATGTGATAACGCTACACGCGTCGTTCGGGGTCAAAGGAACTTCCTTTTCTTCGAGCAAGTTTTATAACACCCTAGGCAGTGAACCTAATCGTTGTAGTGTAGTATTAGGGTAAGCCACGGGTATTGATATCGTTCTCTAGGGGAATAGGAATTCTAGTGACAAGTTACTACGCTAAGGTTGGGGTTGAGGAAGATTATTTTTTTTATCTTTTTATGTTTTTTAGAAAATAGAAAGGTACGAATCTCGGGGTTTGGATTTGGGGGTTGGTATTTCTACCGATTACCCTACTTATCTAATTATCTAATCTAAGGTGTATGTAGTCTATGTCTAATTATTGTGTGCTCGTATGATGGTTTAAAGATGTGTTCACTTAGGTTTTATTACTCCTTAATCATCTCCTATTGATGGTTGAATTGTCACGTCCTTATTCTTAATCGCGTTGTGTGTCTAAAGTCGTAGGGTATGCATTTATCCCTAACTCTTTGAACTTACCAAAGGTTCTCGTCTACAAAAACCTCTAGGAATTATAAATTCTAACTCTAAGGCACTCTTTGGATGGCTTAGCCTACAACTGCTCTAAGTGTCATAGTCCAAGGTTCACAAAGATTAATCAAGCATTAATTACACAACGAATGACCTATCGCATTACTAGATCATTAACAATTAAGATAAGAGACAACCAATCAATATTCAATAATTAAGTTTCATATTCCCTAAGCAAACACACAAGTAAATTAGCCGGACATGGAGAACATGCAAGCATACACACAAATAATTGAATTAATGAAGTAAAACACTTATCTTGATGTAAGATAGGGTTTGGAACCCTAAAATACTATATAAGACAGCCTTGGTTCGGTTTAGGTTTTTACTCCCAAACGACTACACACTAAAACTGAAAAATTCGGATTCTATATATAATATTACAATCGCGACGGCGTCACCTTATGAGTTGTGACGCCTTCGGGTCGCCGTCATTAGGGTTTCGTCTTGGCCATGTTAGTCTTGCGACGGCGTCACCTTGTGCTTGTGACGCCGTCCCCTTCAGTCTCTGACGCCGTCTGGATCAAATCTAGGTCGTCTGAGTTGCGACGGCCTACTCTTTTAAAGCCTGACACCGTCACTTGAAAATAAGCAATTTGGCCACTGTCCCGTCACAGAAGTGCTCCGACGGCGTCGCAGTTAAGCAGTGACGCCGTCACCTTGTATTTCAGCAGCTTGAGTGTCTCGATTCTTGACTTTGGCCATTTTCTTCGTATATCCGCGCCTTTTCGTCCAAATAAGTGCCATTACAGCAATTTGCCTTCAAGAGACCTAAAAAGTGAAAAGGAACGATATTAAGTAATAACATATACAAAAGTGATCGAATAAGGGCTTAAACGACCCCTCAAAAAGGTACATTTTAAAACCTTATCAAATATCCCTACACTTGGTATTTGTTTGTCCTCAAGCAAATGTGCTTTTAGCCAATTAATTTATAGGTTAGGGGTCATGAAGCATTGGTTTAAAACCGTCCACAACACATATAAGCCCCGCAAAAGTCATAACAAGCACGGAAATTACATACTAGCACCTCACATGGGGTGTTTGGATACTCACATCTCTCGGGTGTATATGAAATATAACAAGTTGGAAATGGAAGATAAACACTCATTAACCGGTCCTAGTACATAGATTACCATAGGATTGAGAATAGATCAAACTTCCATCGCTTTGGCGTAAGCACCTAGAAAAGACTATCAAAGAGGTCTTTAAAGGGTTGTAATGTTAGGCATACGGTAGGGAAACAAGGTGTTTGGTGGGATAGGCTATTTAGTGGTGGCAAGTCAAAAATCTCTATGTTACAAGCATACGAAGAATGGCGTTGCTAAGCCAAGACTTGACACTCTAAACTCTAGATAACTGAAACAAACAAACATAAATTTAAAGGATAGATGTATGATGGTAGCCCTTTTTTTTTTTTTTTTTTTTGAACACTCTATTTTTTTTCTTTTCTCTTTTTCTAATTTTTTTTTCGATTTTTTTTTTCATACACTTTTACTCTACCATCATCTACGGTAACATCAAAATGATAGGGATTTATAGGCACATCCCTACACTTGAGTTTTTATTACTCTAACACTAATTTGACCCGAATTGAAAAGATCAAAACACTTGGGGTACATTATTACGCAAATAAGGGAATTTAACGTTCCCTTCCAGTCATTTTATAAACTTTAACTTTTCCCATGAGTCCCAATCATCCCAAAACTATGTACAAAGGATATGACTCGACTTAGCAACTCATGCAAGCAACTAGATAATTGAACTAAGGGTTTAGGGTGATAACAATAATGCACTAAAAGTGAGTGCATACAAGGTAGGCTAAGGCGATTTGGGTGTACATTTGGGGGTGGGGTGTAAACAATGCTCTTCATTGATATTCCGAAAACCGAAACATCACGAGAACCGCGAAAAGGATAGGCTCTGAGGGGTTAACTATGGGTATCGTATACTAAAGATGAGTACAACGCAAAGGGTGTGGGGGAATTACTCAACCGATGTGGAAGAAGTAATTATATTATGGGTATCAAACAAGGGTTATCCTAATGCCTCTTATCATTTAGTTATTCCTAACTACACAAGTGTAGTCTTACTAGCGATCTCGGAATGCATCACAAAACAAGTTCTAGAATCTAATATACTACCGGTTCACACTCTAAGCATTAAAGATGAATGCTTTAATTCCTACTAATCTAAGGGCGATCCTCACATTTTGGGTGGAATTTAGGTGGTAAAGGGTTTTTGTGCTAGTCATGAAACTTCCTATCCGTGAGACGCTTTTGTTAAGACTAATGGCCCACTCCTATATGTCATAAAAAATTACATTTGGTGCCAAAATTACCCTAACCGACATTTTCTCATGGTTTATTACACAAATACAATTGGACAAAGCAAATAGTCAAGGATAAGCATAGTTTCAAAGTTCCCGTTTTATTTTCCCTCCCTACACTTAAACTGAACATTGTCCCCAATGTTCCCCGAAAGTATCAAAGTTATGATAAAAGAAGGTAATGAAAAATGAAAGAAACTAATACTCCCCTGATTAGCTCTGTAGGATCCGTGTAAAGTGGTGGTTAAATCCTTTCCAAGAAAAATGTATGCGTGAAAAGCTCCTTCCAACCTTATGTATCTTCTTCTTGATAAATAAAACCTGCACACTTGAAGAAAACAAACGAAACCTTCGCGTAAAATCGGCGGTAATAATATATATAAGACTCGACTAAACTAGGATATAATGCTTGTGGAATGGATGTTTACAGAATTTCTGGAAAATTCCAAAAATTTATAAGTAGCTCATAAAACGAGAAAAAAAGTAATCTGTTGTTTTTACTCCTTCCTGACGCCGTCAGGTTGCGATCCTGACGCCGTCAGGTTATCCTGACAAAAACTGGTCTGCTATTTTCTGGAAAAATTCTGGAAAATTTACATCTTTAGAATCTGGAAAAATTTCAGCAAAACATCCATTATGACTCGATACAAGCATTTGACTCGAACAAACACACATATATATCTTTTAATTAGTTGCAATTCTCATGTTCACGTTTCTTTTGAAAACGTGTGTAATCCTCCCTACACTTATCCTTTATGTAAAATACCTTTATATGTGATTAAGACGAGGTTAAAAACAAAATAAAGCATTTTTACAAATTTAAACATGAGAATAAACAATCAATAAAAGATATATGACACTAACAAGCAATCAATTAAGCATGGGTTGCCTCCCACGAAGCGCTTTTCTTTATTTATGAGTCTTGTAGCTAGACTCGTAGTCGTGCTCCTACGTTTTCCTTCTCTTAGAGGCCCATTCTATTATCTCAACTCTATTTTCATCACGAATATATTCAGGGCCCAACTCTAGACAAGCGGTATAGCGAATCTTGTCTTCCCAATCAACTTCAAAGGCCAGAATGCTATCTAAATCGAGATCATCAATACCCTCAAACTTCTTATTTTTGTAGGGCATTATATACTTAACACATTCGGTCCCATTTGAGAATTTGACTATTCCTTCCTCTTGATCATAAACCATCATAGACTCTTCAATAAATGGTCTCCCAAGTATCACATCTCCTAAAACTCCATCGATAATGCCCTTAACATTTTCTAGGATCATGAAATCGCACCTATATATGAAGTTTCCTACGAAGACATGCAATCCTTTAACCCTCCCAACATAGTTACTCACCTTCCTAGGGTAAAGGGATCCTCATAGATCCTAACTTTTCACTCATGATCCAATTGTAGTAAAGCCTAGACATTATGTTCATAGGTTCCTTATAATCTATGTAAGTGTGATCCCTATATAAGTACCCAATCATGAACGGTATCTTGATATTTTTAGGTTCACCACTTTTTATGCATGGGTTAAAAGGTGGTCGTGGAAAGTTAACTACGTTATAGTGATAAGCAGTTTCCTTCCCATTAGGGTATGAATCGAAATACTCCCTAAGTTCCTCCTCCTCCTTACTTCCATCCATAATCTCCAAAACCTTATAATCTCCTTCCACAATTTCATCTTCCGAATCACTTGAGGTTGAATCACTATCTAGGGTACCAGTGGATTCCTCAAGGGCTTTCTCAAGTGCACTTTCAATTATCCTATTAAGTTTTTTAAGTTCTCCAATTTCACTAACAATGCGAGCTCGGAGTTGGTTGGCAAAAGTTGGATCTAGTGGTGGGTATTTGTTTGATGGTAAAGTGTTTTTTCGTGGTTGGTTATCACCTTCCATGATGAAAAGTGATGGGGTTACGAACAAAGGTCACGAAGAAGGGGGATAGACTACGAGGAAGCTAAAAAATGAGAATTTTTTTTTTACTTGATAGGAATCAAGCAAAGAAACCTAAACGAGGTGGACTACTAACTAGCTATTCTATTCCCGCAACGCCAAAACTTGATAACGCTACATACGCCGTCGGGTCAAAGGAACTTCCTTTTCTTCAAGCAAGTTTTATAACACCCTAGGCAGTGAACCTAATTGTTGTAGTGTAGTATTAGGGTAAGCCACGGGTATTGATATCGTTCTCTAGGGGAATAGGAATGCTAGTGAGAAGTTACTACGCTAAGGTTGGGGTTGAGGAAGATTATTTTTTTTATCTTTTAATGTTTTTTAGAAAATAGAAAGGTACGAATCTCGGGGTTTGGATTTGGGGGTTGGTATTTCTACCGATTACTCTACTTATCTAATTATCTAATCTAAGGTGTATGTAGTCTATGTCTAATTATTGTGTGCTCGTATGATGGTTTAAAGATGTGTTCACTTAGGTTTTATTACTCCTTAATTATCTCCTATTGATGGTTGAATTGTCACGCCCTTATTCTTAATCGCTTGTGTGTCTAAAGTCGTAAGGTATGCATTTATCCCTAACTCTTTGAACTTACCAAAGGGTCTCGTCTACAAAAACCTCTAGGAATTATAAACTCTAACTCTAAGGCACTCTTTGGATGGTTTAGCCTACAATCGCCTAAGTGTCATAGTCTAAGGTTCACAAAGATTAATCAAGCATTAATTACACAACGAATGACCTATCGCATTACTAGATCATTAACAATTAAGATAAGAGACAACCAATCAATATTCAATAATTAAGTTTCATATTCCCTAAGCAAACACACAAGTAAATTAGCCGGACATGGAGAACATGCAAGCATACACACAAATAATTGAATTAATAAAGTAAAACACTTATCTTGATGTAAGATAGGGTTTGGAACCCTAAAATACTGATATAAGACAGCCTTTTGGTTCGGTTTAGGTTTTTACTCCCAAAAGACTACACACTAAAACTGAAAAATTTGGATTCTATATATAATATTACAATCGCGACGCGCACCTTATGAGTTGTGACGCCGCCGGGTCGCCGTCATTAGGGTTTCGTCTTGGCAAGTTAGTCTTGCGCGACGCAAGCGTCACCTGTGCTTGTGACGCCGCCCCTCTCTCTGACGCCGTCCGGATCAAATCTAGGCCGTCTGAGTTGCGACGGCCTACTCTTTTAAAGCCTGACACCGTCACTTGAAAATAAGCAATTGGCCACCGTCCCCGTCACAGTGCTCCGACGGCGTGCTAGTTAAGCAGTGACGCCGTCACCTTGTATTTCAGCAGCTTGAGTGTCTCAATTCTTGAATTTGGCCATTTTCTTCGTATATCCGTGCCTTTTCTTCCAAATAAGTGCCATTACAGCAATTTGCCTTCAAGAGACCTAAAAAGTGAAAAGGAACGATATTAAGTAATAACGTATACAAAAGTGATCGAATAAGGGCTTAAACGACCCCTCAAAAAGGTACATTTTAAAACCTTATCCTGATGTGTTAAAGAACAAGGCTCGATTAGTTACAAAAGGATACCGTCAAGAGGAGGGTGTTGACTTTGAAGAATCATTTGCTCCAGTTGCACGTATCGAGGCAATCAGAATCTTCCTGGCCAACGTTGCAAGTAAGAACATGGTAGTCTATCAGATGGATGTAAAGACGGCTTTTCTTAACGGAGATCTTAAAGAAGTCATATACGCCACCTAACCTCGGGTTTTTGAATCCGAGCATCCTACTCATCTCTATCGCTTGAAAAAGGATCTTTATGGTTTGAAGCAAGCTCCAAGGGCATGGTACGATACGCTATCAAAGTTTCTTCTATCTTCGGATTCAAAGAAAGGAGCAATTGATCCGACATTGTTCACCAGAAAGTGAGGCAAACACTTAATTCACGTTCAAATCTATGTTGATGATATTATTTTTGCCTCGACTGACCCCAATGAATGTGACCGTTTTTCTAGGGAGATGGGCTCCAAATTTCAAATGATGGGACAAATGTCATTTTTCTTGGGATCACAAATTTCACAAAGTCCCGGAGGCATTTTTATCAATCAATCTAAATATGCTAATGAAATTTTAAAGAAATTTGGATTTGACACTTGTGACACCGTTGACACTCCCATGGTGGAGCGTACCAAACTGGATGAGGACCACTCAGGGATCATGGTAGATCAAACGAAATATCGTAGTATGATTGGATCCCTGATGTACCTTACTGCTAGTAGACCGTATTACATTCTGTTCGCTGTATGCATGTGTGCTAGATACCAGGCTAAGCCTACCCAAAAGCACCTTAAAGCGGTTAAACGGGTCTTTCAGTATCTCCAAGGAACCATCAACATGGGACTTTGGGTACCGAAGGACACCGTATGTCACTAACAAATTTATGCAGATGCCTCTACCATGCAGATGTCAAGATACACGCCAAGCACGCCCTCGAGGTTCTCAATTTTTGGGTGATAAGCTTGTGAGCTGGTCCTCAAAGAAACAAATGAGGATTTCTATATCCTCTACAGAGGCAGAATACATAGCCATGTCATCTTGTTGTGCTCAAATCCTATGGATGAGATCCCAATTACCTGACTATGGCTTTGAATTCAACAAAATCCCTCTGTATTGTGATAACAAAAGTGTCATTGCTCTCTCATGCAACAACGTTGAACATTCAAGAGCAAAGCATATCGACATTCGACATCATTTCATCAGGGAGCAAGTGGAGAACGGTGTGGTGGAACTTTATTTTGTGAGGACTAAATACCAGTTAGCAAACATCTTCACCAAAGCTCTTCCTAGAGAACATTTTAAGTTTATCCTTCCACGACTTGGGCTAAAGAGTCCACAACCGGAAACACTCAAACTTCTTCAAGAGGAAGACGAGGAGTAAAAGTTTTTCTTCATCTATCTCTTGTAAATATTTATTCAAAAAGCCAAATACAAAATTATAAAACCCACAAAAAGAAAATAGAAAAATATAAAATTTCAAAAAATCCATAAAAATCAGATAATCTTTGAAAAAGCTAAAAATATTTTTCTCGTCTTGTCTTTTATTCGATTTTATCTACGGTCTTTGTGTTGTCATTCAAAGAGTGACACGGGTCTTTAGATGAAGTTCGAATGTACATATTTATTATAAAAAAATAAAAAATAAATAAAAAAAAATGAGATAGAGAAAAATGGTGGTTTTTAGTCATTTCAGGCAGTAACCCGTATTTCAAAAGAAAGAACAGAGCCATGCTTTATCTTATTTTTCAAATCTCATGCTCTGATTCTATAAACTCTTTTCCTCACAAATATCTTTCCTTCTATAAATTCTTCTGAAAAATATTTGTTATCTAATGAAAACTAATAGCTTTGAAAAGTAACTCGGTCTCAATTTTTGAAAATCATCAGGACTTGACATTTGTCAAAATCTCTATTTCTCAATCAACAACTTATGTCATTGATTTAGGGGGAGAATGATTTCAATTAAATCAAAAGGTTATTTATCATACAATTGGTTCTGACCAAGGCTTATGTCATATTTTCAAAAGATACTCAAGCATGTTTAATCATTGGATTTTAAAGTCTCAGATTGGATCCTTATCGGTTAAATGTTTTCATAAACAAGTCACATTTCTCCTCAAAAGCTTTCAAAATCAATTTAAATCTATAGAGATCACAAATCTTAAATGAATTTAAAATTGTGATCGAGGGAGAATTTGTGATTTAAATTTGATTGAAACTGATAATTCGATAAATGGTTTTATATGTGATTAGCAAGCTCTCCTCCCTACATGTGCCAAACGATTTCAAATTTTTCATGCACATGTTAAGGGGGAACATCTATATCAAACCAAAAAGGATTGATACGTGATTGATTTGTTTCAAAGTGAAGGTTTTCCCTAATATGTGCAAAACACTTTCGAATCTTGATGCACATATTGAGGGGGAGAAACTTTTTGAAAACCACATCCTTTCCCAAAAATATCTTTAACTAAGTATGAAAAATACTAATCTTGATCGGGAAGGTGATGTCGATATTTTTAGAAAATGTTAATCAATGAATTGAATTATTCCTCTTGCCTTCATGTGCCAAAAAGATTTCAAATATATGATGCTCATGTTGAGGGGGAGCTTTTTCTAAAAATATCAAAAACAATTCAGGTACAAAATGTTTTGATCATGTATCACAAGTACATGGATTGATTTTCAAATGGTTTTCAAGTGGTTCCAATGGCAGATGAACAATACCAAAAAGACCGACCAAATTTACTTTATGTATGGAGATATAAGGATGGTTAGGTTAGGTATTCATTCCCACGATCCCGCCAGAGCCAGAGGGATCTACCCAGGGACAATCCAGTAGATAGTGTAGAGTCCTTAGGTATGATGAAAAAAGGAGAAAAGTGAGAAATTGGAAGAGTGGGGACTGAGAAAGAGCTAGAACTGGAATAAACCCAACAAGGTTCTAGTTATGAAATCTCGATAAGCACTGAAGGGGTTGAAGAATGAAAAAGAATTGAATGAGAAAAGTGTGAAAAGAAATACCCTCCAATAATTCAACCTTAGGGCAGAAACCGGGTTCAATACATATGCTACTGGTGTTTACCAAGGTAACACTGGTATTGAAGACAAGACGTCATGGACCCAAAGGACGACCGCACTACAACTTCCTACGCTACTCAAGTTCCTCTTAAAAGGACTTGTTTCATTCTCACGGGGAACCTACATTAAATATCGACTTTCTCTTAGAGATGGTTGATATTGAAGAAGGAGACCCTCTCCCTAGTCTCCAGCATAGGAACCAAATGTGCACTATTGAGTCTACAGCCACGAGATCATCAATAAATCTCATTAGGACACTGTCAATGAAGACTCTCTGCTTCACACAATGTGGAAAGAGAGAATATATTTTAAGAGTCCTATGCACTATCCTTGTGGTATTGCCAGAACATCTAAGTGATATGCATACATATTCACAATGACGATGGAAAACCTTCTAGAGCCAACATCAAACAAGCTCTTGGTAGGTGGCATGTGAGATCTATCCAATAGATCAAACATGTGACAACTGGATTGAAACAATGGGGCGATTCATTATTGAATCAACCTTGGTTCAGGAAATGGATTGACAGAGACCTTTGAAAAACCGGTCGTTGTACTTAAAATTCTTTTCTCTAGCACATCGACTGTGTATTAATATTTCAAAAATAAAAGGTGTTTATGATTGATAATAGATTTTCCTTAAAACCTTCGTTGTATTGCAAAAACAATTTATTGAGCTATACACGATTGTTTTTCAAATCTCTTTTCATCAATCAGTGAATCTCAAATTCGCCGTTCACCACTCCCGTGTTGTCTTCTTTGAGACGCTGGTTTGAGAATGGCTAGAGCAAAACCCTCGTCAAGGAAATTCTTCGAATTATACCGATCACAGGCAGATACTTGTACTTGATCAATGGGAACCGTGGGCCGTGTACCTCAATTCAACGAAAGTGATCAAAGACACTTTCGCGGCGCTTTATTGCTAATGTATGCAGGTACACCGACTTTCGGTACCGATTGAGAAGGCCAATCCATTGTCGCATGTTCACACAACGCATTCACTTCGAAATCATGATAAGTGCATCAACAACTCTGATATTTACACTCCTTGCTTCTGCTACGCTGCTGCAAATATCTTGAATCAACTAAAGCTTCCGCTACTCTTATGAAAAGAAATCATGATCCATAATGTGAGCATGTCGGTCCACTGTCACAACATCACATAATGTCAACACTACAAAGGAAGAGTAAGAGATTTATGGTAGCTGATGATCTCAAAGCTGGCTCAAAACTCATCATCATGTGGATCAGTTAAAGACCTCCACCTGGATTAACCAAACATGCAAAACATGAAGAATCAAAGACTACGGGCTACAGAGCAATGATCTTAAAAAAGAATCCAAGAACAATCTTAATGTAATATCTGTTTGTATTCTATGTAATATGAGGTGACCTCCCTTAGGGGGAGATTGTTAGGATTTAGAAAATCTAGTCGTTAAAGTGTCGGTCACCTCAAGTATATGTAATTGTTAGAAAGCTCGTAGTCGTAGTTATTTAATGTTTGTTAGTATTTTGTTCAGTAACACCGTGGAGGACGGACGGGTCTTTACCCACTGTATTCCTGATCCACAGCCCGTAGGTGGCGTATTTTGTAAGACACTATAAATACCCTCTACTTCCCAAGGTAGAGGGTTGGAGCTTCAATACCATTTTTCTTTTGTTTCACATAGTTCCCAACTCTCTTCCCTTTCTCTCTCTAGAACTTTCTC
Organism: Chrysanthemum makinoi; assembly: GCA_910596185.1. NCBI lineage: Eukaryota > Viridiplantae > Streptophyta > Magnoliopsida > Asterales > Asteraceae > Chrysanthemum > Chrysanthemum makinoi. Next base: position 63,869,749 of record OU343220.1, on the reverse strand, counting down.
TCTCTAAACATTGTATACGCCTCTTATGATTATGGTTTGATGTGTTTGTGAAATCCTATATATTACAATATACATATATTAAATAGTGTCCAAAATTTGCAAAAACGAATTTTCCAACATTTTGTAGCTCATAAAACTTGCATAAATATGTAATTGATTCCGTTGTTCTTGAAAATAACGGGTGTCACTTAATTTGTTCAACGGCGGGTAATTGATTAGTAGATGTTCCTTGTAAACTTTGCAAGAGTTTCAACAGAAAGGAGTTCTATATCGAAATGTGTTTGCAAGAATTTCAACAGAAAGGAGTTTTATGTAGAAATGTGTAGTTAGGTGTATATCAAATCAACTTAGGCCATTTTAGAAGAAAATGATTTGGTGACAAATTAATTTTTCTGTTACGGACTGATAACTCATTTGAGCTAATAAGAAACTAACTGTATTGCCTGTTGCGACAAATTAAATCATGCACATTATAATTCATGGGTTACCATTGGATACCGGTGGCAGATTTTAATGTCTCTATAAGTTGAGGAGCAATTTGCATGAGGGTCATGAGTTACATATGATATGCAAGATTTACAAACTTGTGTAAATACTTTAGAAGTGGAGGATGTGTGTAGTACACGACTCTTTTAATTTAGAGAACTGATACATAGACCTAAACTTGGACCTAAAATTAGACCTAAAAACACTTGTTAAAATCCTGACGGCTGCAGACAGGAACCCGCTTATTTTACAACCCGTCAGGATCTTGCCAAATGTTTTTAGGTCCACTTTTAGGCCAAGTTTTAGGCCTATGTATCATTTCTCTTTAATTTATACATGGATCAAAAAACTATCGAAGCCAACAACTAGCTTCTTAGAGAAGCTTGACAGATCTATTCCAAACATGGAAATTAGGGTTGACAATGAGCCGAGTCGATCGTGAAAAGCTCAGAATTACATCGGTAAAAAGCTCGAACGAGCCGAGCTTAAGCGAGCTCGAGCTCAAGCCCGAGCTTAAGTTGCAGCTCATTTAATTATTAATCGAGCTCGAGCCCGGGCTTTACATACAAAACTAGATTGGGCTCGCGAGCCTACGACACTAGGATATTTTATGTATTAAATATATATAAAATGTTATGCATTTGTATTATATGCGAGCTTATTAATGAGCTCAATACTAAGTTTATTAATGAGCTCAAAATAGATATATTACGAGCCGAACTCAAACCAAGCTTTAATTTTTTTCATTGCCAAATCGTAGAAACGAGTCGAACCCGAGCTTATATAACATACCCCAAGCCGAGCTCGAGCTTAAAAAATAAAACTCGAACCGAGCCAAGTTTGAACTCGAGCTTTATAAAACCTAAACGAGCCGAGCTCAAGGTCTGACAGGCTTGAGCTCGAATTTGCTTGTTTCCACCTTGATAGAAATTATATATCTTAAATTTAATGCCCAAGCCCCGAATTGTAAAGGCCCGTTTAGTTTGTAGGTGGGTTTCGGATTTAAACTTGGATTTGGATTTAGATTAGGATTTGTATTTGAATTTAGGGCAAATGGCACAAAAAGGTACTAAAGTTAGGGTTCATACAAGGCATTCTTTTTTTTTCTTGCACAAAAAGGTTGCCAACAAATTTTTTTGGCGGATTTGGGTTTTTTACTAACTTCCGTTAACCCACTTCATTTGTATATTACATATTTGGTCCTTGACTTGGTAGAGTCATTTTATGCACCATCCCTCCTCCTCCACCGTCTACCACCACCCTCCTCCTCCACCAAAAGAGTCGGCCACCATCACCTGCCAACACCACCCGCCACCACCACCATCGTCCTCCTCCATCTAGGGTTCTTCAACATCTCAAAATCCCTTAAATAAACACATCTAGGGTTCTTCAACATCTCAAAACCCTCTTCACCTTCTTCAATCTTACACCATCACAAAAATGCCACTCTTATCCCACATTTTGAAATAACCCAAACCCATTTCCAAATCCGTACAATCACCCAATCCAAACCCAAACCCAAATCCAAAACCTCATTTCGTGAACTCAAATCCCATCTCAAATCCGATGGGAACTGAAGGAATGTGGGTCAGGATTGCTATGTTGTATTCCCAAGCTGGTATGGTTGATAATGCACTTAAGGTGTTTGATGAAATGCTTGAACGAAACCATGGGATTTTGGCTGATTATATAGTCAGTTCTGAAATGCTTGTTTAATGTAGAACAAAATATGGCTGTTTCTATAGTCAGTTCTGAAATGCTAATTGGATGGCTGTGATCATGGGGTTGATTCTCCAAGGTCGGTTGAAGGGATGAGATGATTTCAAAGAAACACAAATGGCATCTCAGTCTCATTTTGTCTCTCAAAACAAGCACACAAGAAGAATCAGATGAAGACCCCAAGACATTAGGACTTAGTATAAAAAGAACTTGTAGCCAAAGTATAATGGCACCTAGGAATTTAATTCAAAATTAGTTTATGTCTTCTAAATTAGCTGTAATGAGTTTTTTTTAATGAAAAGCTCTTTTTTCCTACTTCCCTGTTTTAATATTCTGTTAATGTCGTGGTAGTTGTTGTAGCAGTGGTTGTTATTGTGGTGGTAGTTGTTGTAGCAGTGGTTGGTTCAGCAGTTGAAACTTTTGAACTAGCAGTGGTTTCAGTTGTACTAGCAGTGGTTTCAGCAGTTTTTGCAGTAGTGGTTGCAGCAACACTAGCAGTGGTTGCCGCTTCAGCAGTGGTTACAACCCCAGTATGGTTTCCATTTGTTTGGTAGTTTTGAGCCCTTAAGAGCTTATTCTTGTGCTTATTTTAGCTGCAAAAAGTCCCCCTTAGGCCCTTTAGCTGCTGTTGCAGTGGATTAGGATAAGTATTGTTTAGACTTTTAGCTTATTCTTCCCTTTAGCTTATTTACATCTTCCCTTTAGGATTACAATGATCTTGCTTTATTTGTTTTGATGCTTCTTATAGTTTTTTAGTTAGCTTATTGAACTTAAAGTCATTACCTTAAGCTTTTGCCTTTAGGATAGTTACAGCTGCTTATTTCCCTATTATAGCTTATTGGTTATCTTATAGTTAATCCCTTGTTAGGATCCAAATATTATTGTTTTTGATGATTCGGGTGGTCTTGGATGATGAAAATACATGTTATACATTTTAGAGAGAGAAAGTAGAGAGATGGTGTTCTTGGTAGAGAGTTGCTTCTATAAAAATGAAAGGTTAGATTGCCAAGCCACACCCCTTCCATGGATGGAAGGGGTATTTATACTTACAAACTACACGACCTCCTATCGGCCTGTGGATCAGGCATACAGTGGGTAAAGACCCGTCCTTCCTCCACGGTGTTACACTAAACTAAACTACGCTACAAACTAACTAAAAAGCTACTAAATAACGTAAATAACGACAAGTCTACGAGCTAACTTATGCTAGATAATATTTGGGGTGACCGACTCTTCACTATGGAATTTTCTAATTCCTAACAATCTCCCCCTAAGGGAGGTCACCCCATGTTTTACATTTCGAATCTTAGCATTCTATTCTTTGACTTTGTTCTTGAGCTCGTAGACTTGAATTCTTCAACTTCTGCATCTTTGTGCTTTAGCAGCGATTCTTTAAGGTCTGATAACTTTGTACTTTAAGTGGAGGCCTTTAACTGATCCACATCTTTGATGATCTTCGAGCTTTCATTGAGATCATCAGCCACAGTAAATCTCTGGATCACCCTTTATTGTGTTGCCATCATGTGAAGTTGTGACTTTTGGACCGACATGCTCACACTTTTGAATCATGACATCTTTCCATCAGAGTAGCGGAAGCTTTACTGGCTCATGATATTTGCAGCAGTGTAGCAGGAACATAGTATAAAAATATCAGAGCCAGGTTATGTAGATATGCACCAGTCATGATTTCTTCAATTCAGTGTGGATGCTGTGAGCATGCGGCTTTGGATTGACCGCTCAATTCTGATCAGCTGCAACCGTCCAAATGTACCTGCAAACAACAGTTAGCAATAAAACACACGAAAGTGTCTTTGATCACTTTCGCTGAATTGAGGTACACGGCCCACGGTTCCCCGTTGATCAGTACAAGTACTGCCTGTGATCAGGTATGATTCCTAAGAATCTCCTTGACAGGGTTTCGCAGCTGTTCTAGCTGTTCTCAAACCGGAACGTCTCAAAGAAGACAACACGGAGTGAGTGAACCAGCGAATTGAGATTCACTGATTGATGAAAAATGATTTGAAAACAATCGCGTATTGCTTGAAGAAAGAGTTTTGCAATACGACGAAGGTTTTATGAGAAAGATCAATTTTCAATCAAAATACTTTTTGTATTAGAGAATGAGTACACATTCGACGTGCTAGCGAAAAGAAGAGATTCGCACATCGAACGGTTTTTCTAAAAGTATTTTTCAATCAGAGATACTTTTTGTGTTTGAAAATGAATACACATTCGACGTGCTAGAGAAAAGAAGATTTGCACATCGAACAGTTTTTCCAAAAGTATTCGTCAATTCCAATCCTAGACCAAGGTTGATTCACGAGTGAATCGCCCCATCGTTTCTATCCAGTTGTCACAAGTTTGATCTTTAGAAAAGATCTCACATGTCACCTACCAAGAGCTTGTTTGATGTTGGCTCTAGAAGGCTTTCCATCTTCATCGTGAATATTGTCACATATCACTCGGATGTTCTGGCAATTACCACAAGGATAATGCGTAGGACTCTTAATATATTCTTACTTTCCACATTATGTGAAACAGCTGGTCTTCAAGAATTTAGTGTCCTAATGAGATATTGTGGATGATCTCTTGGCTCTAGACTCAATAGTGCATATTTGGTTCCTATGCCGGAGACTAGGGAGAGGGTCTCCTTCTTCAATATCAACAATCTCTAAGAGAAAGTTGATAGATAATGTCGGTTCCCCGTGAGAATGAAACAAGCCCTTTTAAGAGGAACTTGAGTGGCTTGGGAAGTTTAGTGCAGTGCGTCACTGGGTCCATGACGACTTGTCTTCAATACCAGTGTTACCTTAGTAACCACTAGTAGCATATGAATTGAACCCGGTTTCTGCCCTAAGGTTGAATTGATGGAAGGCTATTTCTTTTCACCCCTTTTTACATTCAATTCTTTTTCATTCTTCAACCCCTTCAGTGCTTACCGAGACTTCATAACTAGAACCTTGTTGGGTTTATTCCAGTACTAGCTCTGTCTCAGTCCGCACTCTTCCCATATCTCACTTTTCTCCTTTTTTTCAATATACCTAAGGACTCTACACTATCTAGTGGATTGTCCCTGGGTAGATCCCTCCGGCTCTGGCGGGATCGTGGGAACAAATACCTAACCTAACCATCCTTATAACTCCATACATAAAGTAAAATGGTCGGTCTTTTGGTACAGTTCATTCTTCCTTGAAACCAATTGAAAAATCATTTGGAAAAACAATCAAGGTACTTGTGATATAAAATCAAAGCATTTTGTACCTTAATAGTTTTGATCATTTAGAAATGCTCCCCCTCAACATGTGCATATGATATTGAAATTGTTTGGCACATGGAGGCAAGAGTTCTTTGAAATAATTTCTTGATCACAATTTCCTACGAAAAAGCCATTTGATTTTCTTGGTAAAATTCTCCCCCTCAATATGTGCATAGGATATTTGAAATCATTTTATCACATAGAGGCAAGAGTTCTTTTGAAGCACATCCACGATCACAAAATCCATTAATAAAACCATTTTTAAAACTCAATCAAGGTACTTTATAAATCACTTTAAAAAGCTTTCGTTCCTCGATAGTTTGTTTGCTCCCCCTCAATATGTGCTTCAAGATTCGAAAGCGTTTAGCACATATGAGAGAGCGGCCTGCACAATTAAATCAAAACGATCACCTTTTATCAAATTTCATTATTAAATCACAAATTCTCCCCCGATCAAAAATATCAAACCCTTTGAGATTTTGGATCCCAAGTGATTTAATACGGTTTAGAAAACATGGGAGAATATGTGGCCTGGTTTAAATACTCATCATGTTTTTGGATAAATCCTCCTCCTCAACATGTGCATTGTGTATGAAATCGTTTGGCACATGGAGGCAGGAGTGCCTTTAAAGGACTAAAACCAATTCCATTTAAACAGATAAGAGATTTAACTCACGATCTCTACCCCGATCAAAGTTTCAAACCTTTTGAGATTTGTGATCCCAATTGATTTAAATCATTTAAAAGATTTTGGGGAAAGACGTGGCTTGATTTAACTTTGAAAAATGACAGATAAGGACCATTTTAAGACATTAAAGATTGTTAGTGTCAGGTATGATTATTTTAAAATACCTTTAAGTAAAATAAAACGATTTCACAATCAAACAAGAACAGAAAAAATTTCATTTTGACAGATCTTTGAGTTTTAAAGAAAATCATACCATAACATAACATTAAATCTTTAGATCACCACATTTTAACGTACAAATCGGAACTTTTGTGAAGAAATATCATTTGAAAATATTTTATCTTAAATCACTCTCCCCCTCAAACCATGACAGAAGTCAATAGTTGAGTGACTTAGGTTTTGATAAAAAGAAGTCCGGTGATTTTCAAATTTTAGTTCAATTTATTTTCAAAACAATATTTTTTTCATTTTCAAAAACAATATTTTTCAAAGTTTTAGAAAAATGGTATCATCACGATTATCCTGCACAAAGATATGTTAGGTGGTTGAGAAGCTTCTGTTGATGCTGTAGGGCTTGGAAGAAAAACCGTCTGCTGATGCAGTGAGACTTCTTCTTACGTTGCATTTTGAATGCCAACTGAGGTCAAATTAAGCTCTGTTTCTTCAATCAATTAGAAGAAAACCATCTGCTGATGCAGTGAGACCTCTTACGTTGCATTTATGCCAACTCTCCATAGAAGTCCAATTAAGCTCCGTTTCTTCATTTGTCAACCCAAGATCTAGTTACCCTTTCCTTTCGGCATCCAAACATCATATTATGTGGGATCCTGATCGGGAACATTCTTATACCAAGATACCTGCATACGTTAGTAGACACAAACAGATATATGGTGGTCGACAACACCCAAACAGCAATCGACTAATAAAAGTCAATTCAACATATCAATCAGTTCATATAAAGCATGGGAATAATGTTCATCAATCTATAATCATCTAAACCTAACATTCACATCCTAGAAACCTAGTCCTTCAACATAGGCAATTATATTTTTCAAATAAGCACGTAGGATGATTAAGAAATCCCGTTAGATGATGTAAATATGAAAAATATTCTTCCCCTCAACCAATGACTCTTTTTCTTGAAAAGTTTTAAAAGCGCTGAAGTCATAGATGAGTTTTCAAATTTAATAGAACTCTGAAGCTGATTGTTTTTAAAGCAACTCATTTACCACCTTTTTGTTAAAACAAATATTTTTCTGAAGAATTTTAGACGGAAAAACATTTGTGTAGGAACAGTAGTCCTTCAACATACTTTCCTCATTTTGTTTTAGGATAAGTGCACGAAATATTTGAAAAATGGTTTAGCGCAGCACTTTCCTTTATTGAAGAGCGGGTTGCTGTCTGAAATAATAGCAAACCTTAGTTAAAGCACGGGTTACAGTCTGAAATAACTGTAAGCCATCATTTGAAGCCCGGGTTACAGTCAGAAATAACTGTAAGCCATAGTTTTTGGACATGTTTTGAAAGAAAAATTTACACCTCCTGCTCGAACTTCATCTAAAGTCCCGTGCCATTATTGAATGACATTTCTAAGACCGTAGATGTTATCGATACCAGAAGACATGTCTTGAGAAAACATATTTTTGGTATTTTTTAAATTTTTCTGATTTTTATGGGTTTTTGAAGGTTTTATATTTTTCTATTTTATTTTTGTTGGTTTTATAATTTTGTATTTTGCTTTTTAAAAAATATTTACAAAGATAGAATAGATGATATAGTTAAAGAAGATGATGATACGAGTACCGAGATAAGGATATCGAGCAGCACGTCGTAGAAGATAGAAGTCATCAACTCTTAAACATTCACCACCAAAGCTTCCAGGGCTCTTGAATCGAAGAAAGAAATTGAGTCAACTGAAAGTGAGACTTTGGCAGCTTCCCCCCAAACCGAAAATCCATTAGCTGGGCAGATTCGAAGCTCTATTTCAAGCTTGCCTTAGCCAGGTGCACAGAGAAGCACACCATTATCATAAATCCCGCTGCTCTTTTCAAGAATAATCACCGTGATTCTTAGTTCGAGGTTATATCATCAACAAAAGAACAGCAACGTTTCATCCCACGGTTAAATAAGTCTTCTCAAATTTCATTCCGCTGAAGTCTAACGCAATCCATTCCAAAAAGGTGTCAAGAGAACACTTCCCCCGTGTAGTTGAAATGATGCAGTCCGTCTCTTAGTATAATGCTCAAGAACTCTCCCGAATACACTTCATGAGGGGAATGAAGAACACCTTCCCATGTTCACATTTTTCTTCCCTGATGAACGTGTATGAAGCTCAAGAACCCGAAGTACACCAATATCCAAGAACTCTCCCGAATACACATCATGCCCGGAGAGAAAACACCTCCCCAATGTTTGTGGTAAACAATGGCTTTCTTCCCTGATGATCGTGTATGAAGCTCAAGGACCCGAAGTACACACATTCCCCAAAGAGAGAACAACCGATAACATTGAAGAAGCAGGCCGAATCACTGATTATCTCTGCGGATGACAATCTCTGCGGATGTCAACTCCGGAATAAGTGATTATATCTCTGAATCACTGATTAAGCCCTCAAGTGAGACAGCTGAGCGCCCCCAATGTACACAATTCTCTCTCTCCTGATGATTGTGATAACGTCGAGATCATCACGCATTTGTGTACCTCTTTTATCTTTAGAAACTTTCTTTTACATCACTTCCCCCACGTTGTTGGAATAATAACACAAAAAACCTTGAAGAGTAAAACCTTGAGTTTCTATGCGGTCATGACATTTGTTTTCCCAGGATATCTTCAATCACTTAGAAGTATTAAGCTCATCAAGTTTACTCGTCATGAGTCAAACCTTGAGTTTCTCTGCGGTAATAACATTTGTCTTCCCGGGATATCTTCAGTTACTTAGAAGTATTAAGTTCATCAAGTTTACTCGCTTTGTGTTTAGATTTGTATCTCCTTGCCCCTTTCTGGTTTTGATTCTTCAGAATCAGCAACAAATAATAAGCCCATATACTAGAAATTTGTCAAGAAGAGCATCATAAGCTTAGATGTATCTGTGAGAATCAACTTGCTGAAGAATATGAGCAAGTCTAATTGGGGATTAAATTCGACATATCACGTTCCCCCAATTAGTGCTCTCCCCAAGACCGACAATCTTTTTGATGAATGCCCAGATTAAGAAGAAGTCTTTAGATCATAAATGCAACACGTCTTTGGTCTTCTAACATATAGCAAGAAATGTAGAACAGACTGTAGACTCGACCTTCTTCAAGATTGTCCAGTTGGGGAATAGATAGTCAACATCTTTAACTCACACCAAAAAGCATCCCACCAAAAAGCATCCCAATTAACTTACATCTTGCAAATCTCCTTAACTAAAATCCCTCCCAATCAAACAAGAACAGAAAGATGTTCATAAAGGAAATCAGCAATCAGGCCGCAACGAACACACAAGATGGTAACACCAAACTACCAATCACATCAAACAAGAACAGAGAGATTGTTCGGAATCATCATGTTGATGTATACGTGAAGCATTAACCGGAAGCACTTTGTCGATAAAATCATCAATCCGAGTGAAGATGTCAACCAACGGCTCTTAGAAGAGAAAAAACTCCATGTGAAGATGACCCGATAAGAAGAAGCTCGGTTCTTACATGAGTTTAGAGCCGTATGACCATTTATATTCTCAAATATCAATCAACAATGCAAAAAATTCACACTTCTTCTCCCCCTCAAGAATTGCATACGGAGATGCCATTCTTGACTAAATAAGTGAAATCCATCCAAATGTTCTATTCACACTTCTCTCCCACAAAAATAAGCACATGATGTCGCCATCTTCATTATAATCGAGCAAGTGGAATGAGAAAACAATCAGTGGTAGCCCGGTTCACTTGATAATTGAAGCGCATGGAAAAAGTATGAAGCATGTTGATGAGAATGGTCATAAATAAGAAGATTTCTCTTCTTCAGAAGATAAAGCGCACTGAAGCATACACTTTTCTTTTCTTTGAGGTACGAGGCATGAACTGTTGTGTTCATACGTCATAAGAAGATTTCTCTTCTTTGGAAGATAAAGCGCACTGAGACGTACACTTTTCTTTTCTTTAGAGAACGAGGCATGAACTAATGTGTTCATACGTCATAAGAAGATTTCTCTTCTTCAGAAGATAATGCGCACTGAAACGTACACATTTCTTTTCTTTGGAGTACGAGGCCTGAACTGATGTGAACAGACGTCATAATCTCTCTCTTTTCAATCTCTTGGCAAAACATGTAATCAATCACCATTATCATTCAGTAGGCTCTTTGTAGTGACAGCTGAAGGAGATAACCCAATTTGGTGAATTTGACCCTGAAGTAAACTAACCCGAACTCGTGACTTAAACTTGCACATATGTAACAAAGAGAGGTGTCGAGAATTCATGCCCCTTTGAATCTCTAAGTACTCTATAATCTTCAACCAACCAACCATCAAGTATAAGACGTACATCACCTCTTGAAAATCCACAATTGAATGTGACACTGAGCACTACAACGTAACTCCTTTAAGTGATAGTTATTTTGTGGTGGTAAGAGCCCTATTCCCCCAAGTGGTAAAAGAAAAGGTAAAAGTCACCCAACAATAACTAGATTTCCAAGTCTTCATTTTTGATAATAAGCTCGAACAAGGATCATGAAGAATCTTCATCCATCCATCCCCGATACCTTCAGATACTAAGTACACTCGCCCGTGATATTTCACTTCAACCTCAAATAAATAATAGTGAATTAACTCCGTTGTCACATCTTGTCAAAAGCTCAAATCTAGCCTCCTTTGATCTTAAAAGTGAACTTTGATAATGGTTTCATCCCGACCATGGTTAAAAGCAAATCACCCCGTAAAACCATGTAATAACCAAACTGCCATGACTATAATCCAAACACACATCCAATTCATGAAATACACCCTTTTATCCCTTCTTCGAAGCAGAAACCGTAGCACCAACATCAGATAAGATCCAGAAATACACTTTCCTTTCTCCAGGATGGTTCCATCAATACGGGATTTTACAACTCTATGGTTTAAACCGAGAAATAGTTTCTTTCGCGGGATTTTACAAAACCAAGAATAAACCGTAAGATAGATCCGGAAATGCACTTTACTATAACCAGGATGTTTCCATTGTCACGGGATTTTACAAGTCTATGATTTAAACCGAGAAATAGGTTCTTTCGCGGGTTTTTACAAAATCAAGACAAAACCGTAAACAATGTCAGCTTGAATGTGTTATGACAACTTTGGTTTCGGTGAATATCTGTTTTAGGGGAACATGCAGCGGTTCATCAGCGGTTTATTATCCAACATCATCAACCATCCAATAAACACTTTGGTGAACACATCATTCACGCATTCTGTCGGCTAATGCAGTGACAATATGGTGAAGTAAACCTGATATGCCAAACTTGATCATGAAGTAGAATTCCCCAGATTTGTTACTTAAACTTGATCATGAAAATGTATAAACCAAAGTAATTCCCATATCACAACAACTAAAAAAACACATCAAATCGCAAGACTCATTGTCAAACAATATCAGCCCATTAGATCCAAGATAATCATTCGATCCGAAATTCATTAAACCCGGTTCAATCCATTCTTAAAAATTCAGATCCACTCTATCACAAATCCACTATATGATTCAAGTAAAATCACATCAGGTCCAACCTATCGTCACAATGATCCGGATCCATTCCAATCTCACAAGAATATTAAGTGCAATTAGTCCTTACTCATCTTCGCAAATCACGCCACGACTACTCCAAATTAAGTGACCAACTTGAATATCTTCCAAACAAAGGAAGTCAAATAAGTCCCAACCAAAATAGCTTAAATCCAAAACATGTAAGAACTAACTCACTGTACAGATCATTTCAAATATTTACTCAACAAGCTCATTGTACAAATTATATTGTACCAATTTTAGCACACATGAGATTTGAATTGAAATTTCAGCTGATCCGAATTATTATACCCATAAGGATCCAATTGAGAGGCAAAGCCCAAATCACAAGGAAAGGCCCACGTTAATGATCTGCCCCCATCAGTTATACCAAAGCATGACCCGAACAAATCTTTGAATACCCGATCCAATTCAGTTTGTCAACCCATGTGAAATAACTGGATATATAAATCACATTTTTAACCTAATATATCTCAACCCTAAGACATCTCAAATAATTCGCCTACCTCCTCACATCTTTCTCAAACATAACGCAGCTTAAAACTTCATAACCCTAAAACTTCTCACCTCAATCTCCTAATCTTTCTTTCATATTCGTCCGCCTCTTTTCCAAAACATACTCACAACCCTAAACTCACTCCTAAAATCTGCCTCTTTCACTTGATCACATAATCCGAATATCCCAAATAAAACCATACATATCAAGAGATTCGAAACCAAAAACATCCTTACAAACGAATCATCCCCAACCATTGAATACCATTCAATGTTGATCTCACCTATCCTAGAAATGGATAGCCTCGCCACAGGGATGGCTAAGAGGGTATGGTATCAACGAGTTTAAGCCACAGGGATGGCAAGAAGTCCGATAAGTCTATTATTGTACCACGGCATCAAGGTCTTGTGGCAACCAAGACCTCAGGTAGGTTTTATATCTCAAGTTTTAATTATGTTGTTTGATAAAACGAACCAAGATAAAGGAAATAACACACTTGTTATCTTCCTTATCTTTTAGTTTCGGATAAGTACTAGAGGCTTTAGATGAGTAACGAGTCTTAATCGAACCAAGGGAAAAGATATAACACATTTGTTGTCTCTTTTTTCTGATGTGTCGGATATGTCAACCAAAGATTGGTGATGAAAAGCTCGTTAGAAAGACCTTCAAGGTTCTTGATAATGAATACTAACGAGTGGACTGAGATCTTTGAATGTCTTTTTCCTTTTTGTTTTCAATTTTGAGTCTTGGATATGAGATGGGGATTGAGTTAGGATAAGTTTGAGGTTGGTGTTAGGTTGAATCTGCTGTTGGTGATTGAGAGGTGGACTGATGATGGTTATAACCTGAGGTTGTGTATGTTGGTATAGGTATTTGTTTTGTGGTCATGGTCTTGTTGTGGTCACGGTCAAGCTCTTTTTCATCTTCTTTCTGTCAAGTCAAGTCGCTACAGTCAATGGTTTAGATTCAAGTCACTAGCTTATGACAAGTCGCTAGCCGAGTTTTGAGTCAAGTTGCTAGCACAAATCCTTGTGTCAAGTCGCTACTTGAGTTATGGAGCCAAGTCGCTAACTCTTTTAGTCACAAGTCGCTACTTGTTAAATAACAAGTAGCCAAGTCGCTATCATTTTTAACGCACACAAGTCGCTACCTTGTTCAATAACAAGTCGCTAGGTCACCATAATCACACAACTCGCTACCAAAGTCGCTAAAAATGAGGTACAGTGTATCTGGACACATGGGCAAGTCGCTATGAAGAAAAATGGATTTTTTCCAATGAGTATTTTCTGACCAAATTTTTATAGCAGACCTAGAAGAACAGTTTTGACCCAGAAACAAACCTCACCAGATGACCAGTATTAAACTGTTTAAGACTATTAGTATACACAGTACCAAAAAGTCTAAACAATGAAAAATACAAATATTAGATTTTGGACATAAAGATGACACAACGACACAATAAATATTTGACCAAAAAATATTGACACAAACCAGTTGTAAGACTGAAAACGTTTGACCAAAAGGATACATAATACATGTTTAAAGCTGTTTACCAATACCAGAATATAAAAAAATGTTCGGACCATTTAAACAGTACACAAAAACAGTTAAAAAAAACATGAATCAAAACCACAAGAAATCATCAAAAACACAACAACCTTGGCTCTGGTACCAATTGTTAGGATCCAAATATTATTGTGTTTGATGATTCGGGTGGTCTTGGATGATGAAAATACATGTTATACATTTTAGAGAGAGAAAGTAGAGAGATGGTGTTCTTGGTAGAGAGTTGCTTCTATAAAAATGAAAGGTTAGATTGCCAAGCCACACCCCTTCCATGGATGGAAGGGGTATTTATACTTACAAACTACACGACCTCCTATCGGCCTGTGGATCAGGCATACAGTGGGTAAAGACCCGTCCTTCCTCCACGGTGTTACACTAAACTAAACTACGCTACAAACTAACTAAAAAGCTACTAAATAACGTAAACAATGACAAGTCTACGAGCTAACTTATGCTAGATAATATTTGGGGTGACCGACTCTTCACTATGGAATTTTCTAATTCCTAACATCCCTTAATCTGAATAATATCCCTTTAGACTGCATCTAGCTTAATTGTCCTTATCATTTTCCTCTCTTGAGCTTCTATAGCTTATTTTTGTAGTTAGGGGTGTTTAGGTTATTTGTTGCTTTGAATATGTCAACATTAAACTGCTTTTGTCTGGCTTATTTAAGATAGTACTGTAATATATTAGACTATAGACAAATGATTTGAGTTTCATTTCCCATGAAGATTTTAAAGCTTAAAATTGTGGATGCCTAAGGTTGAGTTTTCAGTGGGATGATTGTGGACAGATCAAGCCCAAATAGGAACAACCAATGAGTATTGATTTTGGAACACAAAATGACAAATGAAAAACAGGAAAAAGATATGGAATGTTTCACTCATGAGAAGGGGAGAAGAACATGAGAGGTGCCCAGGCGGGGTTATGATTTTGTTTGATTATGATTAAAACGGCGTCTGGTGGTGGTGGATGGTGGTAGTGGTGGCGGGTGGTGTTGGCAGGTGATGGTGGCAGACGGTGTTGGTGGAGGAGGAGGGTGGTGGTGGACGGTGGAGGAGGAGGGATGGTGCATAAAATGACTATACAAAATCAATGACCAAATATGTAATTTACTAACGAAGTGGGTTAACAGACGTTAGTAAAAAAACCCAAATCCGCCAAAAAAATTGTTGGCAACCTTTTTGTGCAAGAAAAAAGAAGAATGCCTTGATTGAATATGGACCCTAACTTTAATACCTTTTTGTGCCATTTGCCCTTGAATTTAAATAATATGTATACTTGGAATCAAGTGATACCACTATCTCTTGGCTCCTTTGAGTCTATGGGTTTCATTTGACTATTTGATTTCTAATAATGGGACCCACAGCCAACCAAACAAATGATTGGTGGTATGGTTTCATTGATTCCTTCTACAACCATGAAACAAACATCACCTAAGAAATATAAGAAGATGGGATAATTCACAAGCCCACACCTCTCCAAAAAAAATCAACAACCATATGAAAGTAGATAGATACAAATGGAGGGAGCTCATAAAAAAATTTACTCAATCCAAAAAATATATTTCACTACAAATTAAAAAAATAAAAACAAAAAACACACAGACTATATAAGTATAAAAGATTTTATATAATATTAAAGATAAATTTTATTTAACAATTTCATGTATAGACTAGACAGGTTTTAGCATGTTAAAATAGAAATTTACATTCTTGACCAAATGTATTATTAAATTTGATAATATACAAATTTTATACATAAATAATTAAAATTTAGATATATTGTGACTTATATTAAAACACATTATATAAGATTTATTATACCTAAAGTTTGTGCGTGCACAGAGGTATATAACTATTATATGTATAAATGTGTAATTTGTTGTATATCAAATAAATTAAGGCCGTTTTAGAAGAAAATTATTTGTTGACTAATTAATGTTTATATTACACAATTATTCGGTCTGATAATTTATTTGAGGTAATAAACTGATTGGGTTGCCTGTTGACATAAATCAAGTCATGTAACTCTTATTATCTTGGATCCCAACAACATATTTTAATGGGACTCTGTAAGCTTAGAAGCACTTTGCACGACAATTACAAATGATATGCGAGATTTTCAAACTTGTGTGAATACTTTAGAAGTGGAGGATGTGTGTAGTACATGACTATTTTATACATGGTGTTGAAGTTATTAACTCAACCTGGAACAATAAAGTATAGGGACTAATGTTGCCTTTTCTAATTTTGCAGTTATAGCTTAAGAATAGTTTTCAGCCAAAGTTGACAAGGAGATGGAACTCTGAGGACTCAAGTTGACTCAAGATGAAAGTTCTATTTGGAGGCTATATAAGCTCATATCTGGATTAGGGCTTCATATCTTCTTCTACACATTATTCACACGCAGATAAAAGCATCTGATTATCAGCCAAGTTAGATTGTTCTGATCATTGTGTTTTGATCATTCTTGATATATTTCATTGTGAGTTGAGTGTTTGTATTGATACTATTGGCAAGTTAGTCAATAGATCTGCACATGTGTAGCAGTGGCAGATTTGTGAGTATTCTTGGTTATTGGTTGTGTACTGATTGAGATCAGTATCTCTCTGATCTTGTGTTTGGTTTGGTTGATAATAAAAGTAACTTGAATTGAGATTCAAGTTTGATTTACAGTTTTGTTATAAAATTTTACATGGTATCAGAGACAGGTTCTTAACCTTGTTTTGATAAAATTGATTTCGGGAAAATTAGGGTTTCAAAAATTTGGGGGTTTTTCAAATTAGTTTGATTAAACCTAATTAACTGTGATTAACTAGTGTCTTTTGACTCTAATTGATCGATTCTAAAAGATTTTACAAAACGCCTAATTTTTGAGAAAATTAGGGTTTGGGTATTTTTTGGGGGTTTGATCTCTAGCTTCGATTGGTGGTTGGTTCTTGGTGTTCTTGATTCTTTCTGGTGAATCTTGGTGGTTATGGGTTGATTGAGATCGTGTGGGTTGTGATTCTTGTCTCAAGAATTGTAATCAGGGTTCTTGTTCCGCTGCTTTCTGGATTTGGGTGCACTGTAACACCTCTCGCACCCTTTATATTTCTTTATTCTTATTTCTTGTTTAGATTGAGGGGGAGTTGGAGTTGAGAATTGTTGGAGGTGATTGTGACTGTTGTTGGAGTGTGGTTTGTCTTTTTAGTTGTGTTCTTGACTTGAGTGATCTGCCCTTGACCTACCACCTTGAGTGGCAAGGAAGCCTGGGAACTACCTTCTTGTTTTTCTCTTGTGTGTTTTTTGTATTTGCTTATTTTCCAGTATGTCTGTTCATGGTTATACTGATGATGAATATGAGGCTGATGAACCTGTTACTTTGATTAGCAGATTGGATCTTAGTAATGCATTGCATTTGCATCCTAATGACTCTGCCACCCTCACTGTTGTATCTATCAAATTAAAAGGGACTGAAAATTATAATGTGTGGTCTTGTGCTATGTTGTTAGCATTAGAAGGAAAGAATAAAATTGGTTTTGTAGATGGGTCTTGTAGAAGATCTAATGCTGATGAGGTTCTAGGTAGACAATGGGATAGGGTGAATGCTGTTGTTTTGGGATGGATTTTAAATTCTATATCAGAAGAGTTGTTTTTGGGACAAATTTTTTCTAAAAGAGCTTCTGATGTGTGGAATGAATTAAAAGAAATGTTTGATAGAGTTGATGGTTTTGTTACTTTTAATTTGCATCATAAGATCAACTCTTTGTCTCAAAATGGTAGTACTATTGCTGAATATTTTAATAAGTTGTCTACTCTGTGGAAACAGTTTGATGCCTTGGTTCAGTTGCCTAGATGTACCTGTCATGCTGCTGATGATTTTAAAAAACATAATCAATTGATGAAATTAATGCAGTTCTTAATGGGTCTTATATGCAAATAAGAAGTAATATTTTGTCTAGAGACCCTCTCCCTGATGTTAAAGGGGCTTTTGCTGTCATTTCTAGTGAGGAATCTCACAGGTCTGTGGTCACTGGTTCAGATGGTGGGACTTCTCAAAAGTCTCATTCATCTGTGTTCAACTCCAGTGTTCCAAATAGAGGGAACACACAGAGGTCTTCTACCTCTGGCAGTTCTTTCAGACCTAACAATGGCCCTAGAAATAATGATACTAGAAGGACTGCTGGTGGTCCTGTTTTAGTTTGTGAACATTGTGCATTCAATGGTCACACTGTGGATAGGTGCTTTAAGATCATTGGGTACCCTGCTGATTTTGGGAAAAATAGAAAGAATAATAATAATCAGGGTGCTCAGAATTTTAATAAGAGATTTGTGAACAATAATAATTCTGTTGGATCTAGTTCTATCTCTGCTTTTTCTGATGAACAGATATCTAAACTCATTTCTTTGATTAAGGAGAACTCTGTTAATAATAATGGAAATGGGAAGACTGTGCATGCCAATATGGCAGGTATTGTCTTCAATACAAGTAAATTTTTTAATCAAAACTTTAAAAGGTTCTTTTGTCATAATAGTAAAATGAGGGCTGCATTGGTTGCAGCAGGTATTATTGTTGATTCTGGTGCTAATCAACATCTTACTTATACTAATAAATATTTAGTGAATGTCATTGATATTTCTAAGCTTGGTATTAAGGTGTCTCATCCTAATGGGACTGAAGCCTTAATTACTAAGGTTGGAAATATGGTTCTCACTAAACATTTAACATTATATGATGTGTTGGTTGTTCCTGAATACTGTGTCAGTTTAATGTCTGTTCATAAGGTAGCTAGAGATAGTAAGTTTGTTGTTGCTTTTGATGAGAACAAATGTTATGTTTTACCTCAGGATTTGAGGGGAATGAATGTTCTGGGGATTGGTAGACAGATGGATGGTTTATATTACTTTGATGGAGATCAAGGTATTGACCTAGGGGTTCAAAATTTTAAGTCTGCCTGTGATTTGACTAAGAAAACTTGGCATTGCAGACTTGGTAATCCCTCTGACCAAGTCTTAACAGTGTTGAAGGGTGAAATCAATTTTCAAAATAAAGATGACATTGAGCCTTGTGACATTTGTCAACAGGCTAAACAAACCAGAGAGCCCTTTCCTCTAAGTGATCATAAAACTTTGGCTTTAGGTGACTTAGTTCATCTAGATCTTTGGGGTCCTTATAAAATAAAAAGTAAAGAAGGTCACAGATTCTTTTTAACTATTGTTGATGATTTCACCAGGGCAGTTTGGGTTTACTTACTTAAGAGTAAGCAAGAGGTGTTTGATTATATTCAAATCTTTTATAATCTTGTTAAAACACAGTTTGAAAAGTGTGTTAAAATCTTTAGAAGTGATAATGGTACTGAATTTGTTAATACTCAATTTAATGGATTTTGTGAGAAAAATGGTATTATTCATCAAACATCTTGTACTTACACACCTCAACAGAATGGGGTTGTTGAGAGGAAACATAGGCATCTCTTAAATGTTGCCAGATCCCTTATGTTTCAGGGGGGATTGCCTTTATATTTGTGGTCTGAATGCATTCTAACTGCTACTTACTTGATTAACAGATTGCTTTCTTCAGTGCTGAATGGATTATCTCCTTTTAATCTTGTTTTTAATAGAAAACCTGAACTAAATCATTTAAGAACTTTTGGTTGTCTTTGCTTTGCTACCATTCTTACCAATAATGATAAGTTTAGTAGTAGGGCTGAAAAATGTGTTATAGTTGGGTATTCCAATTTTCAAAAAGGTTATAAGCTTTATAGTCTTGAAAGGAAACAGTTTATATTCTCTAGAGATGTAAGATTTTTTGAAAATGTTTTTCCTTTCAAGATTAAAACCTCTTATGCTGCTCCTGACCCTCTCAGTCAGAGTTTGAATCATGTTAACTTCTTTGATGAAGTAGCTTGTGACAACTCTGACACACCCAATGATGATAGTACTCATAATGATCATCATGAGAGTGAGGGCAGCCCCTCCTTGCATCTAGGCAGCCCAATTATTGACCATGAACAGGGTGATTTGGGGCACTCTGATGGTTCCAATGAGGTTACCAGTACAAGTGAGTTGGCTGCAACTCCTCTTGGTGTGAGCAGTTCTGAGGGTGTAAATAGTCCCTTAACTGATCAAGCAGAAGAGGTGGTTTTGGAAAGTAATAGTCAGCCTTCTTTAAGAAGGTCTGATAGAACTTCTGTTTTTCCAAATAGATATAATGATTTTCTGGTTGAGTCTAAGGTTAAGTATGGACTTGAAAAATTAGTTAATTACTCAAAACTAAGTTCTGAAAACTTCTGTTTTGTTGTTGAACTAAACAAAGTTGTTGAACCAAAAACTTTTAAAGAAGCTTCTAAACATCAGCACTGGAGAGATGCAATGGATAAAGAAATGCATGCTCTTTATAGTAATGATACTTTTGAGATATGTGAGTTGCCTGTTGGTAGAAAAGCCATAGGAAATAGATGGGTGTATAAGATTAAGTATAAGTCCACAGGAGAGATTGAAAGGTATAAGGGTAGATTAGTTGTCAAAGGTTATAGTCAGAAGGAAGGTGTTGACTTTGATGAGACCTTCTCTCCTGTGGTCAAAATTGTTACTATTAGATGTGTTGTTAATCTTGCTGTTCAGATGTGTTGGCCTATTTTTCAGCTTGATGTTAATAATGCATTTCTTTATGGTGATCTTAATGAAACTGTGTATATGACTTTACCTGAGGGATATTTTGATGTTAATGATAAAAGAGTATGTAGACTTAAAAAATCATTGTATGGGTTGAAACAAGCACCCAGGCAATGGAATGCTAAGTTGACTAGTGCTTTACTTGAGAATGGTTTCAAACAGAGTAAAAGTGATTATTCTTTGTTCACTAAAAGTAACTCAGGTAACTTTGTTGCTTTACTAGTTTATGTGGATGATATAATAATTACTGGGAACAATTTGAAGGAAATTGAAAGTTTTAAAGTTTTTTTTGAAATCTAAGTTTCAAATTAAGGATTTGGGAAAACTTAAATACTTTCTTGGCATTGAAGTTGTTGACACTGAAAAAGGTGTTTGTTTAACTCAAAGAAAATATTGTTTGGATTTGTTAACTGAATTTGGGTTATTGGCTTGTAAGCCTTCTGCCTTTCCTCTTGAACAAAACTTGTTTTTAACTAGTGAACCTACAGTTAGTGATCCAGTAATAGATAACTTAACTGAATATCAAAAGTTGATTGGAAAGTTGATTTACCTAACTCATACTAGACCTGATATTGCTTATTCTGTTCACTGTTTGAGTCAGTTTATGCATAAGCCTCTTAGGTCACATTTGAAAATTGCACTTAAAGTCTTGAGGTATTTAAAAGGCTCTCCTGGGAAAGGTATTCATATTACCAAATGTCCAGATGTTTCTCTTGAAGCATTTGTTGATGCAGACTGGGCTAAAAGTCTTATAACTAGAAAATCTGTTACTGGTTACTGCTTATTTTTAAATGGTTCACTAGTATCATGGAAAAGCAAAAAACAAAATACCATTTCTAAGTCATCAGCAGAGGCTGAGTATAGAGCTATGGCCTCTGCTACTTCTGAAGTTGTTTGGGTTCTCAAAATTTTAAATGACTTGAATTGGGAACATTTTTTACCTGTTAAGCTCTTTTGTGATAGTCAAGCTGCTATCAAGATAGCAGCTAATCCTGTTTTTCATGAGAGGACTAAACACTTAGAAATTGATTTACATTTTGTGAGGGAAAAAATTTTGGTAGGGGTTATTAAGACTGAAAAGATTAATACAGCAGATCAAACTGCTGACATTTTAACTAAGGGATTAAGCAAGCTTCAACATGAAAAGCTTGTTGGTAAGCTGAGCATGATTGATTTATTCCAGGTTGGAGTTAAGGGGGGATGTTGAAGTTATTAACTCAACCTAGAATAATAAAGTATAGGGACTAATGTTGCCTTTTCTAATTTTGCAGTTATAGCTTAAGAATAGTTTTCAGCCAAAGTTGAAAAGGAGATGGAACTCTGAGGACTCAAGTTGACTCAAGCTGAAAGTTCTATTTGGAGGCTATATAAGCTCATATCTGGATTAGGGTTTCATATCTTCTTCTACACATTATTCACACGCAGATAAAAGCATCTGATTATTAGCCAAGTTAGATTGTTCTGATCATTGTGTTTTGATCATTCTTGATATATTTCATTGTGAGTTGAGTGTTTGTATTGATACTATTGGCAAGTTAGTCAATAGATCTGCACCTGTGTAGCAGTGGCAGATTTGTGAGTATTCTTGGTTATTGGTTGTGTACTGATTGAGATCAGTATCTCTCTGATCTTGTGTTTGGTTTGGTTGATAATAAAAGTGGCTTGAATTGAGATTCAATTTGGATTTACAGTTTTGTTATAAAATTTTACACATGGATCGAGTCACCATGAAATCCAACAACATGTTTCTTAAAGAAGCTTGCATAGTTATGGTCAATGATGTTTTTATCTTCTTATTTCCTCAAGTTTCAATCAGATTTATGTATTGTTTAACATAGTAACATCTGATCATAGTTCTGTAGTGTTACAAATTAATAAACATCTAATATTCTAATGATCTTTTAAAATAGTGAAGTCATTCTGATTTTCAAAGTACATAATGCACAATACTAATTCATATCAACATTATAGAAGTGTACTCCAAATAGTATAGGAGGTATTTTGTTGAAAGATTACGTACAAAACAAGAAAAATAGAATTGTCATTCAAATTGATTATTTTTCAAAAAACACTTAAATTTTCTATGTATTAACATATCAAAGAAAAATAGAAAATACATATTGTATGTTTTCCTTGATTTATGTTTAGCTTTTAAAATGAGAAAAATGAGAAGAAAACACAACCACAAATATTAGATGCATCTATAAAAATAGATGCATCTCTCTATTATTTCTTTTTTCTTATTTGAAATATATGGCTACAATTTCTTCTCACTCTTCTCATTTAAATAATTTTTCTCACTAGATACATACTTATGACTGAGGTTGTCTCCTTGAAATATGAAAACAAATCAAATTTACAAAAATAATATAAAATATATAATCTCCTAAAATAAGGAGTGTGACTCGAGTTTCAAGAGTAAGATGAGTTGGGAGTTTTATGTCAAATATGGTGATGATGCTTGATATAACACATAAAATGGGCGAAATAGAGGAGTGTAACTAAAGTTTCATCATTGAGATGAGTCAATTTTGAGATTATTAGAGCGATAATGATGATAAAAATATATGTTGCAACATGTTCATAATTGACCTATGCTACATTCATCGCAAATTGGGTAACGTTTTTGTACTGGTCAAAATAGGCCGGGTTGACTTAAAATGGTCAATTTCTTTTTCCAATGTTAGTTTCTATAAAAATACATGAATTGTTCATGGTGGTCATAAATTTTGGGCAACACCTCCTTTCCTTTATAAAGATATGTTGTACTACGTATATCATTACCACGCAAGCCAAATAACAAAGTGAGTTAAAATTTGAATGGGTACGAGCCAAGATGAAAATATAAAATCAAATAAAATTGCACATCACATGCTTAATATTACCAAAATGCCAATCATTATTGTATGTCAAATCCCAGTGTACATATGGGAATCTAAAACTTTTATTTGATTATGAGCTCAAACGATAGATTCAATAAGTTCTTGCCAATAACCACATCCATTGAATATAAAACGTGAAACTAAAAGCCTTAACAAAATGAGCACTTAGGGTTTATGTTTATGACGCAACTATCACTGTCACCTACGATTAATACATGTTTTTTAATAGAAATAAAAAATATAAGTATACAGATGTCATTGGTAAGATAGTTCGGTACCTATAATGAAACAATAAATTAGGGATAATGTATATGGAGGCCATCTAAGTTTTCAGCTTTCAACATATATGCCACAAATTTATTGAAATGAACTTATAGGCTGCCTAATTATATGTTTGTTTTCGTTTACACCAATTCCGGCCAAATTTATTCCCGAAAACTATAAAAAAAAATAAACAAACACCAACCTCTAACTTATCCAAGTACGACGGATGAAAAGTTTGATGTGAAATATCAAGTATACCTATAATTTAAGTGTGAATTTATATCATTAAAAGTACTTTAAAAGGATAAAATTGCAATTTCGCGACTGATTTTTTATTTATACTAGTATTAGTTTAATATGTTAAGTTATTGTTAGGTTCGTTTTTGCCGTTTGATCATTATTCGGGTTATATTTGACCGTAATTGGTGTAAACGAAGATAAATACATAATTTGGTGGCCTATAAGTTACTTTCAAAAAATGGGTGGCCTATATGTGAAAAACTTAAAAGTTGGATGGCCTCCCGATATATTATCCCCGATAAATTATTTATGTGATTAGCGCCCCATTGACTACAAAACATAAGATGAGATTTAAATTACATATCTATTATATATTTATTATATAGTATGTCTTCTAATCATATTTTTAAATTGTTATTGTTATTATATCTCTAAGGTAAAGAGCAACGACGGTGGATTTTTATAAAAAATCAAGGATGGTCGGTTCATCCCTTATTTGGGCCGTTTGGTTTTGAGCGTATAATGGGAGGGGCCCGTTTCTTTTTTCCGCCGCCTCATGTTAACACGTGTAGTGATAACTTTCTCCCGTTTCTTTTTTCCACCGCCTCATGTTAACACGTGTAGTGATAACTGGATCTTATCATCTCTTTGCACCGAATCTCTGAGTAAATCTTCGATTGTTACAGATTTTTTTAGGGTTTTCTTTTGATCACATGGGTTTAGATCAATTTTTTGGGTGCTATTAGCTTCTGGGATTTTGATTCGCTTTCTTTGCCTAACTGAGTGTGGCTTGCCCATGCCCGTATCTTGGCGGGGTAGCCATTTGGTTACAGCCATGATGGGTTTCGGGTACTACTTTTGTTGTGACTGAAACGAAAGTGTTGGTGTCGTTGGACATAAGAGTCGATGATGGATCTGCATTGGTTTCATGAAAGCCGCGAACCTCTGCACCTTGGCGGGACAAACAGTTACGTTTGCAGCCATGGCGGATGTGTCTAGTTTTTGAGATTACTAATCAATCTGAGCCTCTTATAGTGTGGCGAAAACAAACGCTATTATATACATGAATTTGAACCTTCTCCGTTTCTATAGGCGATGGTGATAACATAACAACCATTGTGTATACATTTCGTTAGCCCGTATCTTGGCACATAACGACAGTGGCTATTTAATATTTGCTTTGCTAATGGTCGTTTGCTATAACAACTAGATCATGGTCGACTTTTGGGACGTCTTTTGCATGTTCTGGGCCTTTCGCCCGTAGCCACGATATATGAGCGGCATGTTGTTTCTACCTATACATTTTAAGTGGGACGTTTCAGTTTCCTTCTAGAATAATTTGTGCTACGTTTCTTTACACGAGAGGAAAGTTGGTAGGCAGTGCATATCTCATATTTTCTTTAGGTTTTTGTTATATGTTTCTGCTTTTGTTACTTTTGGTCAGGGTTTTGTGTACAATTTTCTTGCAATACGTAGCTTTCAGTGTCGTAGAACTGATGTGGATGTTGTTGTGTATGACTCAAATGTTTATGTTGTCTTTATTTAGGTTGCATGTCAAGATCTAAAGAGTATCGACGGTGGCATTTAAAAAAAAGAAGCATCACTTTGGTTGGTCGGTTGGTCTGTGTTGTTGTTTTATTTCTGGGCCGCTCGGCTTGCAGCCTCTATTCCCATATCATGCTGGCCCGTTGAATTAGTAGCACATTTCAGTTTCATTCCATCTGGAACACACTACCGCTTGCTTATCTTCTCATCTGAGCTTTTTCTGCTTCGCCTTATTGGATTGTTGCAACTGTTACATGTGAGCACTATGTCTTAGAAATTGTATTCAAATACCACCGTCGTTGCTCTTTACCTTATTTAATGTATAATGGTATTGAGTGTCATAGGTTTCGATTAAAAATGAACTCAGTAACATGTTGGCGAGGCATCTAACTAAGCTTGCAACCACTGTTACATGTGAGGAATTTAGAAATATATGATGTACTAAGGGGCAGTGATGATTACATGTTTTCTGAATAAAATGAAGTGGGTCATTGGAGGTTCGATACGTAACTTGGCATGGCAATAACCGGGCGGCATGTAGTTATCATTATGCAACCGTGTTTTTTGCAGCCATGGCGGAATTTGGATTTCTTTTACCCTCTCGCATTGAAGAATCTGAGCCTAATTACTTATTTTATTCAAATTTGGTTTAAACTTATCGCTTTATACATTTTTAATATGTGTAGATAAACATGTATATATAGCGTACTGGCCTGTCATGATCGTTATTGGTTTTGTTACGCGGCTTAAACGTACCGTTTTTAAATACTTTGCTGGAACTTCTATAAATATTGGCCATGGTAAAAATAGAGTAGCCATTGCGGCCACTTTTCTGGACAAACATGCTTTAATTTATTTTTCCGTTATCGCTTTCTCAAAATATCAATATGAAAAAGAGTTGTTTTTTATGAAGAGTGGGGTTTCTGATGGTTTGCGTACGTTAGAACAAACTGCTGTAAAAGTCTTGGGCTGCGATCTGATCTCAGTCCTGCATTTCTTTGGCATCCACTATTCCTGATCAGTATTCAGCTCATGGATGTTGTGACCAGTATTCGGCCACGAAAAACTAATCCTACTACTGATGTACTGGGATTGCTTTTTCTTGGTTGAATATTGATCACCGCTTATGGTTTCCATAATGCATCCACCACAAGGTTTGGTATTTCATACAAGATTTCAACCTTTACGGATACAGGTATTTATTTTCAATTTCAATTTCATTGTTCTTCTTAAGATTATCAGTAGTTTCGTAGCGAGTATGTTTCCTGCAGCTTTGCTGGGATGCGTTTTGAGTTGTTGAGAAGGTTGCCTGGTATCGCTATTGTATACGCATATCTGAGCCTCATTTGGCGTCAACATCTACGTGTTTCTGTGACCTACGACGTGTTAGCGAAAGTGTGGATTACGTCCTAAACAAACGTGCGTTCGCACAGTGTTTGGTGTGTGTATTTAAGAGGTATGTATTGCTGTTACTTTATGCTACATCGGGAAGCATGAATAATGAACATAAAAGGTTTCAAGCCAAATAATGTTGGCTGACAACAACTGTCTATGTATCGCTATATCGATTGGTTCTAATTCTAATACTGCAATAAGACTACTTGGAATGCTAATATTCTCATATTGTGTATACGCTTATATGACCTTTCAGGATCATAGGTTACTGCATTGCCGTAAGCAGGGAGTGATTGCAATTGCCAATACGTTTGTAGTCGGTAGGAGTAGAATCTTACCCAACTGAATTGTCGTGTCACTGATTAGGATCTTTCCACCTGGTAGAATATTGCAAGCTTCATTTGCTAATTTTGATATGAGATGTTTAAGATATTTCCCTGTTCTAATTCACCCCTCGAAACCCTTTCGTCCCCACAACGGTCTAGCAATACGTCTGGTGCAGACCTTTGCACAACAACCGTTGAAATTGCAAAAGGAATTCAATGGGGCGAGTAGACGGGTATCGCTATCCTGAACATCGCGTTTCAACATTAGCGACTGACGCTTGAAATGTACTCCCGAGTGGAAAGATCCCAGTCGATGACGCAACAATATTCAAGTACGAAAGCAAAGAAACCTTTGGGCAGTACAACCTGTGCAGGTGCATGTTTCAAGAACTCGGTCATGTTTTTTACGTACGTTGCCGTCTACGTATTGCTATATCAGTAGGTTCTAATCCTAATACTGCAACGATACTATTTGGAATGGCAATATTCTCATATTCTGTATACGCTTATATTGGCCTTCAGTATCATAGGTTACTGCATTCCCGTAAGTAAGGAATGATTAGAATTGTTCATACGTTTATAGTCGGTAGGAGTAGAATCTTATCCAACGGGATAGTCGTGTCATCGATTGGAATCTTTCCACCCGGTAGAATATTGCAGACTTCATTTGCTTATATTGAAATGATATGTTTAAGATACCGGCCTGTTCTGATCTTCCGCTCGAATTCCTTTCGTTCTCACAGCGGTCTAGCAATACGTCTGGTGCAGACATTTGCACAAAGATAGTTGAAATAGCAAAAGGGATTCGAGGGGGCGATCAGACGGGTCTCGCTATCCTGAACATCGCGTCTCAAAATTACCGACTGACGTTTGAAATGTACTCCCGAGTGGAAAGAGTCCACTCGATGACGCAATAATATTTAGGTACGAAAGCAAACAAACTTTTAGGCAGTACAGCCTGTGTGGGTGCAGGTTTCAAGAACTGTTTACGCAACTAAATAGTCGTGTCATCGATTGGAATCTTTCCACTCTGTAGAATAGTGCAATCTTCATTTGCTAATATTGATACGGGATGTTTAAGATGTTGCCCGGTTCTCATCTTCCCCTCGAATTCCTTTCGTTGTGACAATGGTCTAGCAATACGTCTGGTGCAGACCTTTGCACAAAGACTCTTGACACAACAAAAGGAATTTGAGGGGGCGATTAGACGGGTCTCACTATCCTGAACATTGCGTGTCAACATCATCGACTGACGATTGAAGTATACTTTCGAGTGGGAAGATTCAACTCGATGACACAACGATATTTAAGTATGGAACAAAAGGATCCTTCACAGAGTACAACTTGTGCGGGTACAAGCTTCACGAGCAGCGAAAGATTCTTTCACCAAGTCGATGGCGATAACCTTCTTGAACATGCACGTACTCGCATATTTCTGTCTTATTGGACTTCTTTCACTTTTTTATATTTGTTCACGACTCCTTTTGAATGTATCCAGTTTGGGATGAACGTATCAAAGGTCCAACATTTCTTGATTTTTTGAGTTCTTAAATGTATTCAAGCGCGTTCCGCATTTAGAAAAAAATAAAAACAAAAAAACCCCCGCAACGCGGAGGGGGGGTGATTTTCACCTCGTTCTTAATATAGTGCTATTAAAATAAGATGCATACTATGGGAACAATATGGTAAGCATTTACAAAAATATGATAACAATATATTATAATTGTAACATTTTTAGATTTTAAGAAAAATATAAACTTATATATTGTATTAAACAACTCATATGAGTGGTGAACACAAGTACATGAATTTCACAATTTTGACTAATTGTTTGAAATGGGTCAAAACTGATACTAACAATTGATGCTATCAATTGGCAATAGGTGTTGAATCTGATGGAGGGGTGAGGCAACCTACTGGACATTGCGGCATCGTTAGATTAAGGCCAACATATGTGATTGTTTCTCATTTGGGGATTTTTAGGATTTAGAAAATCCAGTCGTTAAAGTGTCGGTCACCTCAAGTATATGTAATCATTAGAAAGCTCGTAGTCGTAGTTATTTAATGTTAGTTAGTATTTAGTTAAGTATCACCGTGGAGGACGGACGGGTCTTTACCCACTGTATGCCTGATCCACAGCCCGTAGGTGGCGTTTTATGTAAGGTACTATAAATACCCTCTACCTCACAAGGTAGAGGGTTGGAGCTCATAATAAAACTTTTCTTTCTCTCTCTAAGTTCCCTAAACCTGTAAACTTTCTCTCTCTAAAACCTTAAGTGTACGCCCCATATTAGCCATGGTTTGATGTGTTTGTGAAATCCAATATGTTACAGGGATCATAGGCAAGTTTAGATGGCGTTGGTATAAGTACTAATCAATGTTATACATGAAAACAAACATGTTAATAGCTATTATGAAAGTTATTAATATGTCATGGGAGACACATTCAATACATCCGATATATATTGTAACAATTTGTACATCTAATTCTTTATAATGATATGTCTACGCTCCTGTTATCGATATATAAACACAACATGCGGTAGCTAAACTTTGTACACAAAGATTATCATTTCTATGAAAGTACCATATATGAACTTTTACGACGTACATCAAATATAATTATAAAGAAAATTAATAACCAAAATAAAAACAAAAAACAAAAAATAAACTATTTGTTTTTTAATAAATAAAAATACATTATTAAAATATTTAAAAACAACCCGCACGTGTGCGGGCATTATAACTAGTACATGATAAGAGACAAGTTAGGAATTACATCAAAATAAACCATCCATTTACTAAGTTTAGCTAAATATAACCCGTTATATCACGCCATTTTAGTGCTAAATTCCATTAGTTACACCCCAGAGCCAAACTTTTGCATTTCTTATATCCACCAGAAAATGAAAAACAAAAAAAACAAAGCCTTACCTTGTCGGAAGTTAAACAGTGAAAGTTAAAAGTATGATGGAATACAAGTTTTATGCCAAGTTAACGAAGATGAAGAGAGCAAGCTTTATGTTTGTTGAGGTATGAGATTATGTTGATGTATTAAAAAAATTAAAAAAGAAAAAAAAGAAAAAGAGTTGTGAGAAATGAATAATATGAAGAATAAAGTATTGTTTGATAGACTTTCCCGACTATTATTTTCTTTTTACATCAATTTCAGTAAAAGTATCCCATGACTTAACTATACCTTAAGTCTAACGTTATAACCTAAATAAAAGTCCTATTTGATATTTATATCTGGTGCTTATGCCACGTCGGTGTAGTTTTGTTTCTCGTACAAGCATATGGTAAACTAATGAATCATGACTGAGCTATGAATGTGATTTCCTTACACCATCTACAACATCCATTATCAGTATTGAGTGAATTAAACTTCTCTATTTCGTGAGAAGTATGTCATGTTATCTTTAGCTCGATGATTGTATTGGATACAGAAAAGCAAATTATAAATATATACAAGACTCGATTTTAGAAAACAGTTTTCTTTTATGCTTGAGGACAAGAAATAGTTTAAGTATGGGGGTATTTGATGAGTCTCGTATTATACATATTTATACCCCCAATATTAGGTAGTTTATAAATCTATTTGTACTTATTTATAGAACTTTTGATACTTAATAGATAGATAACCATGCAAGACTAATGATCCAAGGAACGAAGCGTAAAAGGACAATGAATGAATGACTAAAAGACTCAAAAGAAATAACACATAGTTTGGCTAAAAGACCGCCGGTCTTATGGAAGAAGTGCGCCAGTAGTCAACTATGTACCTATGAGTCAACACTTAAGTACATCAGTTTATTAGTAAATGCACGTCGGATACACGCGGAATGAAGCCGGTTATATGACAAAGTGCGATGTACTTCCTCTATCAGTTATACTTCTATATTAATGAGACACTTCAATGATGAGGTCGATCACTTGCCTATCATAACTCACCATACACATTCTTAGGCCACTCCTGGACCTATAAATAAAGGCTAAAACGCAGAGGAAGACATCATCTCATCATACCAATCACAACCAAATCATTATTAGAGTTATCGAGTTTCATAGAGCGTTAGGAGTGGTTAAACACCAAAACCACTTGCTAAGGGTCTGAAGTTGCAAGGTAGTTGAGTAAGTAGCAGTAACATTGGGTTGTATATAAACATTGGGCTGTATATAAATATAACTATTTTATATATATATGAGGAGGGTTATTTTACATACCCAACTTTTCTTACATACTAAGAGACTCATCTCCACCATCCATTTAAAAAGAAATCAATGGCTGAGATTAAAAACATTTTATTATTTCACCTATTTTTTATAATTTAAATATCTCTTAAACCGTTAATCGTTAAGTGAAAATATTTACACCGTCGCGAAGAGCATTTAATTATCTTTCTATAGACGGACACTTTGATATACTTTCGAAAGAAGAAAAAAATTTTCGTTTTTTCACGTTTTTTCGTCTTTTTTTACGTTACTTGAAATTTGCATAAAAAAATCATATATGATTAAACACTAATTTGAATATCACATGTGATAAATTAGTGTTAAATCATATATGATATGTGATATCACATGTGATATGATATGTATATCATATGTTAGGTCACCATATTGTAACACAAGCATCAATATGTAGAAATATAGATAAGGGAGATCGGATGAACACACAAACACAATATACACGTATGAAATGGGAAAGGTTATGCGTAGGATATTATGTAAAGTGAACAACCAGCTCCCAAATGGGAGTTTACCACATTATTTATAGGGGAAGGGAGCTAGGGCAACACATCTAGTTGCTTCCTTCTTATTGGTCTTGGGCCAAGGCTTATGGGCTTTCTACATAAGCCTTGCCATTAAAACTAAGTTAAAAGCCTAATTAAGCAACCTATCACATATTGATTACAAACACTTGAAATATAGTTTAGGAGTGATTCCAACAATCTCCCCTTAAATTTTGGTAATTAATGACTTAAGTAATATTGAAACGTTGTTGGTGCTGATGTAATAGTTGCTTTGACGTCTTCTGACATTCTTCTTTCTTGTGAGAAGAAGTGCCTTGATTCCAACAATCTCCCCAGTGTGAGGATCTTGTTTTTCTTTGAAGTTTTCAGCTTTGACGTCTTCATTTATCTTTGTTCTTTGTTCTGGTGTGGATATGGTGATGTTATGTTGTGGTAATCTGCATCAGGTCCGCTTCGTTGCTCAGGTGTCTCCACGTCCTTCTCCAACATGCTCACACGCTCTATGTAACACCCCGCCTTTTTTTACCACAATATTGTCCGCTTTGCCCGCAGGCTCACGGCTTTGTTTTTGTGGCCTCATGTGAAGACTTCCCGGCAGGTCACCCATACCAGTACTACTCTCAAATGAGCACGTTTAACTGCCAGTTCCTAAGAACTCCACTCGCAGTAGACCACAAAACGCGTTGTGTCATTGTAAGGCGAATGTTATCTTATGAGCCCAGCATCTCTCCAGGCCACAGCCGATGTAGGATTTTCCTAGGGTGTTACAATCACCCCCCCCCCTTAGGGACTCATCATCCTCGATGAGGTTTGCCCTACCATCCCGAACGGCTCAGGAGTGGCTCTGATACCACTCCTGAGCCGTTCGGGATGGTAGGGCAAACCTCATCGAGGACGATGAGTCCCTAAGGGGGGTGATTGTAACACCCTAGGCAAATCCTACATCGGCTGTGGCCTGGAGAGATGCTGGGCTCATAAGATAACATTCGCCTTACAATGACACAACGCGTTTTGTGGTCTACTGCGAGTGGAGTTCTTAGGAACTGGCAGTTAAGCGTGCTCATTTGAGAGTAGTACTGGTATGGGTGACCTGCCGGGAAGTCTTCACATGAGGCCACAAAAACAAAGCCGTGAGCCTGCGGGCAAAGCGGACAATATTGTGGTCAAAAAAGGCGGGGTGTTACAAGTGGTATCAGAGCCAGGTTTCTATATTTAGCAAGTTTAGTTACTTATCTCAAGTTAATAAATGAAAATGAGTATTATTATGATTTAAGGATCATTTATGACAAGTTACAAAGGTTTAGGGTTTAAAATGTCAATATTGCAAAGTATAGGGTTAAAAGTGTAAATATAGTAAGTTTACTCATTTTACTCATTTAATCCATTTAGTTAGTATATTAACAAGTTAATCCATCAAGTTTCATAATTTACAAAACAACCCCTTAACTTTATATAATCAATGTAATTACAAACCCTAGTTTTTAGGTTATGATTAACGAATCCGTTCTAAACCATTTTAGTTCGATTAATACAAGATTACATGACTCCTTATTTGATATCACATTCAATTCGAACCAACCCTTCATCAAATTCATTTTTGTACGCCCCATGTTTTATAATCAAAACAAACTCGTAATCATTCGTTATCAATTTCCGTTATCACATACGTAATCATATAATTTATAAGCTCATTAAACCCTTTATTTCAATACTTATATGTCGACCAAAGGAAAGATTCAAAATCAATTTCGCATTCATATTATATACCTCATTCGAATTATAGAGATTAGGTTTCAAGGCTTATGTAATCATGTTTCATCATTTTATGTAACAAATATACTTATGATTTTATGTGATCCATTTTTATATTACAAGCCCTAGAATATATATATGCCACGAATTGGATTAAGAACAAAGAGGAAGAGATTCAAGATGACGATACGTTACCCTAGTAGCGTGTACGAGACAAGAGGACAAGAATCAAACCACCAAAATCAAACCAAGCCTCCTTTGGCTATACAAAACCCCACGGCCACAATATATACCCACGACCAAGCTTCCAATTCGACCTAAACACAAACACTACGTCCACCAATCGATTACCCACGATCACGAGCCTCCTAGGAACACCTTTGCTTGAATGATTTTCGTATGGAATGGGAAAATTAAAGGGATGCCGCCACTATGTATGAGAGAAAGAGGCTAGGGTTTTCAATGTGTATTTTGAAATGAAATGAGGAGATAAATGTGGTTAATTATAATTGATATGGTGACTAAATGGGGAGGGATAGGGGCCGGTCATCAAGGGGTTTCAAAGACCAATTCTCAAACTTTCCAAGTTATCTTCCAATCATGTATATAGTCCTCTTTCAAGTCTAGATTAATTATGTACACATTGACATGTTTAAATGTTACTTAGACCTTAATCATTTAAGTTCTTTTTAATCTATAACATAAGTTAATTATTTTCATAATGGATGGATATTATTTATGATATAACTTGTTAAACGATGTTGACGTGTTTCCCGAGTTGGTAAAATTTTAAGTTGGAGGGCAAAATTGTCATTTCACGCGATTTGAGATTTTAGGGTTTTACAACTCTTCCCCTCTAAAAAGAAAATTTTCGTCCTCAAAAATTGAAGTCGCAGAGGTACACAGAGACGTACCGGCTTAAGGCAGACGTAGCAATCCATAGTTTCATACAGATCATAATCGTATCAGTTTCAAGCGTACAAATCTTACACGTAACAGATATCGGTGAGAATCTCACAAAGAGGTACAGAATTCCAATCGAACATGAGGAGTGACAAATAACGGTTATAAGTCTTAGTCCATTCACGTACCAACCCCAGGCATTTCCCAAAACGTCGTATGATTCCAATAAGTTCAAATTATATGATCTCGGTATTATCACGTTGATCAGGCGTCATAATACTTGCATCACATAACAAGTCCTTATTGTCATCATATTCTGTCTCGGGTCATGACAAACCACATAACCAATATCACCACAAAACAGATGCACATACAGATAGCAAGTAACATACCAAAACAGATCAAATCCACATACATATAGCATATAATGCATCAAACCAACTTACCATACCGCACAAGAAAGAAGGCCATCAACTAGCTCGAAACGGTTCCTCATGACTCATTACCGACGATCCAAATATAAAGCTGAGATAATACCAAAATGGTAAATCATAAAACTTCCTGATTCAAACCGAGTTCTGAACAAATCAAAGAAAAGCAATGCCGATCAAAATCACTTAACAAAATATCAAACCGCCTCAAAATGCTTGACAAACGAATCGGAGTAACACAAGTCGCGCCCAAATCATATGAAGTAGATGAACCTTCTCAGCCACCGGTTGAATCTTGTTTCCGTCTTTTGCGCCTTTGGTTGATCCGTCCAGCTTCCTCCAGCAGCATCCTGATGTCTCCAGCAGCACGGCAGTCGGATGCGGCTTCTGCTTCACGAACCTCTCCAGCTCAAGGACTGTTGCAGCAACGCAGGGTCGGCACCATCATCTTCGACTCTACGAGAAATCACCATCTAACGATCGACAAACGGATGTGCGAAGAAAAAAATAAACAAAATCAAATGCGAAGAGAAGAAGACCAAATTCAGCGAGAACAAGAATATATCTAAGTCAAATCTGAACGACCATCGAAAGGAATCGGAAAGAATCAGAACAGACGGAAGCCTAATGTCTACCCAGTCCTCACAGGTCAATCCTAAGGTCAACAAGACGAAACCTGGCTCTGATACCATAATTGTAACACCCCGCCTTTTTTGACCACAATATTGTCCGCTTTGCCCGCAGGCTCACGGCTTTGTTTTTGTGGCCTCATGTGAAGACTTCCCGGCAGGTCACCCATACCAGTACTACTCTCAAATGAGCACGCTTAACTGCCAGTTCCTAAGAACTCCACTCGCAGTAGACCACAAAACGCGTTGTGTCATTGTAAGGCGAATGTTATCTTATGAGCCCAGCATCTCTCCAGGCCACAGCCGATGTAGGATTTGCCTAGGGTGTTACACTCTATGACATTGGAATTCAGTGTTGTTGTAGTTCTCTTTAGTCTTTAAACTTTTTAGATTCTTTGGTTATGACGAAGAATCATCCTGACTTTTGTGTTGCCTTTCGAGAGAACTTCAATTTATGTTGTTGTTGGTATGAGCATGTGGAGAAACTGCACGATCATTTCCCAGGAGCATCCATAAGAAGAAACCATAAGAATTGGTTAGTGATAAACACCAATCGATCATTGTGGCCGTTTCTTAGAGAGTTGACCACTACGATTGTTCTTCTAATGAATGTCTTGATTCCATTCACCTTGGTCGGGCGAATCAGCCGTTCGAATCCCATAAAGGGACAGTTGGCATTACATTGAACAAGTTCAAGTAGTGACCCACATTTCAGGACTCGATTCTTAAAAGGAATCTCCTTAGCGGGATTTCCAGCACTTACAAGTTCGAACTTCGAGCGTGTTAACAGCATAGTGTGAAAACACATCTCTAATTCTAGCAAAGGCTGTTCTTGAACTGGAGTCCCTCAAGTAGGATAACACGATGTACCGAAGTACACCTACAGTTCAGGTGAGTCGCTGAGGTACACCGAAGCAACACCTCACGACTGTAGACCTTTTGAGACAACACTAAGCGTAACCCACTAGGAGTTACCGAAGTGACCTGCTGTCAGGGCTGTTTGATGTTGACCCTGGCAGGAATTTCAAGTCAATCACTGAGGATCACAGTTGTGAACCTCTCATAAATGGTCTCGACAGATTTCTAAGATCTGTGAAGGACTCGATAATGTATCACTTGCGTTCTTATTGTTGAACAACAAGAGGGTTGGAGCTCATAATAAAACTTTTCTTTCTCTCTCTAAGTTCCCTAAACATCTAAACTTTCTCTCTCTAAAACCTTAAGTGTGCGCCCCATATTAGTCATGGTTTGATGTGTTTGTAAATCCAATATGTTACAAATGGTATCAAGAGCCATGGTTTGATCATCTTTCTTACATGTTCTTGGATTTCTAGTGGTTTTATATGGTTTTTGGGGTTGAAAAAGTTTAGTGGTATTTGCATCATTTGGACCATTTCTAGTGTTAAAGTTTGAATTTTGATTGTACTTTTGTGTTTAGAATCATCATAAGTGCTTAGGTTTTGATTTGGAAGGCTTGAATCAGTGTGGTTGGGTAGTTTTTGGATTGAAAAGTGTTACTTTTGAATATTTCTATCTAGCGACTTGTGTCTCGGACTTGAGTTCTTCGTAGCGACTTGTCTCTACGTTTTCAGCGACTTGTCTTTGTTGTGGGAAGCGATTTGTGCATAGATTTCTTTGTAGCGACTTGTCTCTATGTTCCTCAGCGACTTGTCTTTGTTGTGGGAAGCGACTTGTGCTCTAGCGATTTGTCTTTTGAGACAAAGTGACAAATAGTACAAAGTAGTGGTCGTACTGTTTTGTCTAGCGATTTTTCCCTAGCGACTTGTCCATCTAGTGACTTGTTACTCTAGCAACTTTTGTGTCTAGCGATTTGTCTTCATAGTGACTTGTGTCACTAGCGACTTGTTCTTCTAGCGAGTTGTCACTCTAGCAACTTGAGTGCCTAGCGACTTGTCCATTGAAGCGACTTGTATACCTAGCGACTTGGTGCAAAGCGACTTAGTGCTAAGCGACTTGTCTTCAAGGTTTGAAGCAACTTGGTGTAGTATTATTTCTGATTGTTAAATTTTACAGTTTTCTCTTGATTTAGTAAAATCCCGTGAAAGAATCTATTTCCCGGTTTAATCAAAGAGTTATAAAATCCCGTGAAATCTGTAATCATGTCTACCAACGTGCCTACAATCATCTCTTCTGTAGCTGAGGACGTTCAAGCTGCTGGATCAGATACTCGTCCATCTATGCTTGACAGAACTGACTATGACTCGTGGGCTCAACGAATTATGTTGTACTGTTTGGGAAAGGAAAATGGGGTTAACATTCTCAAATCAATTGATGAAGGACCTTATCAGATTGAGACTACAAGAGACACACTTGAAACTGCTACGGATGGTACAGTGATCTTAGGTTTGGACAGACCAAAGACGTATGATGAGCTCAATGATAAGGAGAAAAAGATATACGATGCTGATATCAGGGCTTCAAACATTATACTTCAGGGTCTTCCAAAAGACATCTACAAGTTAATCAATCACAACACAGAAGCCAAGGCAGTTTGGGACAATGTTAAGATGCTTCTCTCTGGTTCTGAATTGACCCAAGAAGACAGGGAATCTCAATTGTATGATGATTTTGAGAACTTCGAAATGAACCCTGGAGAAAGTGTCACTGAATACTATGTGAGGTTCCACAAACTTGTGAATGATATGAGGAATATCAAAATGACCATGCCAAATATTCAGCTCAATTCAAATTTTGTGAACAACATGAATCCCGAATGGCACAAATTTGTCACCTCAGTCAAGTTAACCAAAGGATTAAGGAACACCAACTTTGAGCAATTGTATGCCTTCCTACTTCAGAATGAGAAGCATGCTATGTTTGAACGAATGATTCTTGAAAAGTTCAAATCTAATCAGGGAGAGGCAAGCTCATCAAATGACTCAACAGCATTCTACACAAATGTAGGAATTACCACCAAAGCCTCTCAAGTCATACCAACGGGTAACGGTAACCACAAGCTCATTCCAGATCCAGCATATAAGCCTTGATAACGCTCAGATTGTGCATGTTTTTAGTAGCGTTATGTGTGCTTTTATATATGTTATTTGGTTATATTTGCGTAATTATAGTGCTTAAACGCATCGAAAGATGTTTGCCTAGTGTTTATAACCAAGTGCAGGGAAACGGAAGGAAAGTAAGGAAATGTTCAGCAAATGAAAGATTCCCGTTTCAGTGAACCTAAATCAGTATCTCAAGGACCTTTGAAGACCATAGTGATTGAAGAACCAAGTTCTACAAGATAAAGAGAAGAAAAGATCAAGTTTCCGCAACTCAGGAAATCCAACCGGATCGGTTACAGGTGTAACCGGATCGGTTGGAATATGACCAGAAACAACATTATGACCATCACCAACCGTTCGGTCGCCACCCGCAACCGGAACGGTTGGCCGTTTTTGTAGAAGACCAACCGGATCGGTTGGGCATATTACCGATCCGGTTGGAGAAGCTGCAGTTGCCAAATCTTCATCACTAAGCTTCCCCTTTGCATCCAAACGATTCTAGGTCCTTCTCTTGGTGTATTCTAGTCCCTTCCTTACTCCTTGGAGGCCAAGTTCAGCAATTAATACCCTAGGCTTTGGAACTAGTATAAATAGAGGCCATTTGTGAGCATATGAGACACAACCTCAAATACAAATCTCTCTACTCATCAAACAAAGCTTTAAGCTCTCAAATTCGTCTTTAGAAGTCGAGGAAAGTTTGGAGTTCCTGAAGTTCCACATTTGGAGGCCAAATCACTAAGAAGTCTACCCCAATACTTTGGGAATCATTACTTCACCATTTGTAATCTTATTCCAAGCATTGTAAGACTTTTAATCATGTTTTCTAATGTTCAAAGTTCTGAGTTTATGTTCATGTTTGCTATGAGTGGCTAGTTTCTTTATACACTTGCTTAAATGGTGTTGATTATTATATGATTAGTTAGTGATTGTGTTAACATGTTTTAATTCAATTTCAAGTTGATTCTAAGATCCAATTGTGCTAAAGTTTCATAGTGACATTTGTTAATCAAGTTTGGCTAATTGATAGTAATCGTTGGGGTCGAAAGAACTTATTGTTATTCAACTAGTCATAATCATTTTGTCTATGGATGATTGTTTTACCCATTATTCTTGATTATACAAAGGAACTAAGGTGTGGTTGTAATAGAAACGCTTTTTGATTATCAAATTGGATTGGTTGGAAACATCTAAAAGGTCGTAAGATTAGTTGTTGAGAATCAATTGTAGCTTTTTGTCTATGATCGGTTACCTTTTGTATTGACCATTTCTTAAGCAATTTGATGAACAAGTGGATGTTTTTGTGTTTAAGTTTATGTATGTAGACTTATGAAACTTGAATTGATCTTGAATTGATTGGTTAAACTTAATGCTTGTTTTTATGAACTAAAATCTTGACGAAGGTTTAACTTGTGAAAACAATAGATTAGTCCACCAACTAATTATCATAACCGACATGTTAAGAGGTTAACACAATCACATTAATCTATGATATGAAACTAGTTTGAGCAAGTGTAGTTTTTAATCATCTGAATTTCATTATATCTATTTGCTTTGTTATATGTTTTGGATAGACTCTATTGATTCAAACTTGTGCTTAGATTCACTCAAATCCCTGCGAACGATTCCGACTTACCTTCATAATCTTGCTATAACGGACGAGTATACTTGCTCGTATGTGTTATTGGTAATATTGGTAATTCACCTTTTATAAATTTAAAACTTGTACACAACCAGCACATCAAGCCTCTAGACTCAAACACAATCATGGAACATTTCATCAATCAACTGGCTCTTATGGTTAAGCAAAATCTGAACCTCACTCCACACACTAACAATGAGATCAGAACTGCATCCAATCTACACAATCATGCTATTGTCAGAGATGGTAAGATCATGGTGCAACCAGTGCAAGGAAGACAGTATGAATAAGGAAAAGGTGGAGTAGGTGGAGGGTATGTGGCTAATCAGAATCGTGGAAGGAATGCAAATCAAGGAAAAGGAAAGCCAATCAAGTGCTACAACTGTGGTGGTGAAGGACATATTGCAAGGAACTGCACATCTCCAAAACTTCCTCAAAATGCAGAGTATTTCAGGGACAAGATGCTGCTGGTGCAAGCTCAGGACAATGGAGCGGTTTTGAATGAAGAAGAGTTACTGTTTCTTGCTGAGGGAAATGCAAAAACATATGATGCTAATGTGGATGAGCAGCCAATTCAGAAAATAGGTCACAATCATCAAAATGCCTTTCAAGTTGCTGACTGTGATGCATTTGACTCTGATGTCGATGATGAACCTACTGCCCAGACAATCTTCATGGCTAGCATTTCACCAATGGTCTCTCCAAAGGTCTCATCACCACAGCAGGCTGGTCCATCCAAAGATTCATACATCTCAGAGGTATTAAAACTATACGATGTTGATGAGCATGAGATGCATAACAAAGTACAATCACATGAAACTAATGAATCAGATATTGATAATGTGGGTAATAGTAATGTTGTTCCATATGATCAATATGTGATACAAAGTGAAAGTGAGATTGTACCAAGTGATGCATCTTCAGCAGTCAATGATGACTATGTTTTTTATGAATACACTGCTTGTGCCCCTGATGATTTTGTTATCTCTGAACTGAATGCCTATAAAGAACAAGTTGCTATTTATGAACAACGTGCTAAGTTTGAGTTAACTACACGTGAGTAGGAAATGGATGACCAAATGCGTACAATTATTAGAAAAAGTAATTTTAGGGAAGAAATACTAAAACAAGAGCTAGATTCCTTAAAAGACAAACTAAATAAAACTGTTAAGCAAAAGCAAGAACTTCAAGAAAATGTTAAAGTGCTTAAACAGGAATTTAATGCTAAGGAATCAAAACTTTTAACTCATTTTTCCAACCTAAAAACTTTGAAAAACAAGCTTGAAAATAAGTTGTACGTACAATGGAATACCATTCAGACTGCTCACATGATCACTAAGCACAGAGTCTTAAGCAATAAGCATAGTATTCCCCTAGTAGATGAGCCAAATCCCGAGTACTATAAAAAGGCTAAAGCTTTCCATACGATTGTATATGATGGTATGAGATCCTCAAACCTAGGCAAACACCATCATGTATTGGAAGCACGGAAGAGGATAGAAAGTTAGGAGATGCCTCTAGGGAGAAAATGGATAAGAAGCTAAAAGATCCTCAGTGTAAAAAGCAAAACATAACGATCAAACCCCATGATTACACTAAAGAAAATTGGATTTCCCTGAACATGTTTAAGCCTCAAACTCAATTAACTCCAGAACAAGTTTTTTGGAAAAAAGACATGGATAAGCAAAAAGCAAATGTACTTGTTGAAACAAACACTCCCATTAGGAAAGTGCCTCCAGCTACTGTGTATCCTCCGAATACACCAATGCATTTAGTTCCTAGAACTATTCCCACTAAGAGCAAGACCTTAATCAGCCCATATGTTGTTTATCAACTATTCGTTGATTTTGAGAAGACATGTAAGAAGAGAATCACACCTACATGGATAACTAAAGGGGAGAGGGGTTTTGAGCAAACTAAAGAATGCTATTTAACTGAAGTCATGCCTTTCTTTAAACAATTAAAAAATTAATTTGAGAGTCTTCAAAAGGGGATAAATTCAGAGATTAAAGAAATGGAAAAAGAATTTGATAACATGATAATTGAGGTCAATGATTATGAACGTGAACTCAAATGCAATGAAACTGAAAGGAAGAATCTGCATATCTTAAATGAGAACTTGATTTCTAGTTGTGTTGCTCAAGATGTGTTTTATACTGTTACAAAGCATTCTATTACTGCTTCTCAATTTCATGAATTATCTGTTGCTTTGAAAGTTTCCCATGATCGTGTCATTGAGCTTGAAAACAAAAACTCAGAATTAAATGAGAAAATAGAACAGGATGATCATGATAACTTGGTAAAACATTTTTCTAAGTTAGAAGTTGAACACTTTAATTTGCAACTAAAATATCAACATCTCAA
This sequence comes from Chrysanthemum makinoi, assembly GCA_910596185.1. Classification (NCBI taxonomy): domain Eukaryota; kingdom Viridiplantae; phylum Streptophyta; class Magnoliopsida; order Asterales; family Asteraceae; genus Chrysanthemum; species Chrysanthemum makinoi. Next base: position 63,826,975 of record OU343220.1, on the reverse strand, counting down.
AGAAAATGTTAAAACCTCAAATATCAAGACATCCTTGGATGCTCCTGAGTTTGATGCAGTTTTTGAAATAAACAAACGTGATGAACTGATTCGAGCTCACTGTCACACGATCAGAAGGATGAAAACCCAAATTTCACAACTAAAGGGTGAAAAGAACAATGTGACTGACTCCCAAATGCCTCCTCCTTTAGATTCTCAATCTTTTCAAAATTTTCATCTTCAAAACAACATTAATGTATTACAACAAGAAAATGAGAGTTTTCTAGAAGAAAATGAAAAGGTCAAACGACACTTCAAAGAGTTATACGATTCAATGAAAGTCAATCGTGACAAGTACAATGAAAAAATAACTTCTTTACAAAAGAAAATTGAGAATCTCAAAAGTCAGGTAAAAGGGAAAATGCCACTTGTCTATGAGAATGTTGCTTCAAAGGCATCTGCGGATTATAAGTATACTGTGACTGTTAAATATATTCCCCCTCATCTTAGAAATAACGAATTTGGGTTTCTAGAATATTTTTCGTACCTTAAGGATAGTCTAGAATGCCTCCGTGAGATTGTTGAAGAGGATAGCATAAACAAACCACTTGATAGTGAAGTTAAGTATGCATGCTTATATGTCAAACGTTCTCAGGAACTTTTAGAATGCTTAAGAGCAACATGCCCTAAATCACTTTGTAAGAAAGTTAAAGTTGTGATGCCTTATTCTATGCCTAGTGCTAAGTATGCAACCCATTCTATGCAAAAAGCCAAGCATGTGAGCTTTAATGTGCCTATAAGTAGTTCAGATCCCAACACTTCTAAACCTGAAATGCAAAAAGTAGCAAAATCAACTAATGTTCCCATTCCCTCTACAGAAGTAAAAAATGACACCAAAGCGAGCAGGTCAAAGCCTCAAGGCAACACAAAGAATGATAAGACCTTGCAAGCTAGGAATGTTCAGTGGAAGAGAGTAGAAGATCACCTTAGGAAGAATGAAACTATGTTGAATAAAACGAATCGTGTTGATTCTAGTGTTAGCTCTAAGCATGCTGTAATTAATGCGAATTCTGCTACTTTTGGCAAAACATGTAATGATGATTGCTTGGTTTCTGTTACTAATCATGTATGTGGTGTGAATGATTTGATTAATTCTGTTAAATACCCAGTTAAAATCGTTAATGCCAACAATCATGTTAAGAAGGCTAGAAAGCAAAGGCGGAAGAAGGTTAGAAAACATTAGAAACCCACAGGAAGAAAATTTAGCAATATAGGTTATAAGTGGATACCTACTGGCCGCAAATTTAATCTTAATGAGTTATGCCCTAAATTATCTAAGTCAATGCCCATTAGGAAATGGATGCCCACTGGTAGAACTATACCTTTAAGAAGTGAACATACTTTGAATAGATCTACTGTTTCTACTAGCCCGGCATCTACCTCTAATGATTTTATTGACTTTGCTTCTGATGTGGATGTTCCAATCTCTTTGTCTAACCAAGTGGAAGCCATTATTACATGGGGATCCCAATTATCCAGTTATCTATTCTTGTCTGTGTTCAACTGCAGGTCGTTCAAATCGTTCTGTGGTACCTGAACTCAGGCTGTTCCAAGCATATGACTGGAGATCGCTCGCGGCTCATGAACTTCATGAGTAAATTCATCAGGACTGTTAGATTCGGGAACGACCATTTTGGTGCAATTATGGGTTATGGAGATTATGTTGTTGGTGATAGTGCAATCTCCAGGGTATATTATGTTGAAGGTCTTGGTCATAACCTGTTCTCTGTTGGTCAATTCTGTGATTCCGATCTAGAGGTGGCTTTTAGAAAACATACTTGTTTCGTTAGAGAACTTGATGGTGTGGAACTGTTAAGAGGAACACGTGGTTCAAACCTATACACCATCTCTATCGAAGACATGATGAAGTCTTCTCCAATCTGCTTGTTGTCAAAGGCTTCGAAAACAAAGTCATGGTTATGGCATCGTCGTCTCAATCACTTGAACTTCGGCACCATTAATGATCTTTCCAGAAAGGACCTTGTAAGAGGCTTACCCAGATTAAAGTATGAAAAAGATCATCTTTGTTCAGCATGCCAATTGGGAAAAAGCAGGAAATGTGCCAGCAAACCCAAACCTGCAAACTCAGTTATGGAAGTTCTTCATACTCTTCATATGGATTTGTGCGGACCTATGAGAGTGCAAACGATAAATGGGAAGAAATATGTATTAGTGGTTGTTGATGACTAATCTCGATTTACTTGGGTTAAGTTTTTGAGGACAAAGGATGAAACTCTAGATGTCATCATCAAACTTATCAAACAGTTGCAGGTTCGACTTAACAAGACTGTTAGAATTATTCGAATAGACAATGGCACTGAGTTTGTTAACAAAGACCTAAGTTAATTTTATGAAAGCATTGGAATCAGTCATCAAAGAAGTGTTCCACGCATGCCTCAACAGAACGGTGTAGTTGTAAGACTAAATTGGACCCTTGTTGAAGCTGCAAGAACTATGCTAATTTACTCAAAGGTTCCAATGTTTCTTTGGGCTGAAGCCATTGCCGCTGCTTGCTACACCCAAAATCGTTCCCTCATACATACCACTCATGGAAAAACTCCATACGAACTTGTTGATGCAGGTTTTACTAACCAGGTCTTAATATTTATAGTGTCTCGCTATACCTATGGTCTACCCTAATGCACTAACGGGCAGTGTACCCGGTCGTGTGTAGTGTAATAAATGGTAAGCTGAGGTCGTCGCAAGAGCTATGTGTGTCGGATAATTACTAAGTCCAATTGTCACAGAATATAAATGGTTTGATAGGGTTTTAATTAATTAAACTACTGTTGGGAATTATGTGAAGTATGAATTATGCTGAAATTACTGTTGAAGGATTCTGCTGAAGTAGTGTGGAATCTGCTGAAGATCTAATTCTACTGAAGTAGTGAAACCGTGTAGATGGTTTCTGCGGAGATAGTTATTCCGCGTATTCTATAGTTAGTTAGGATATGCATGAGCTTTATTAGGAAGTTATAATGTATATCTTATTTAGTTTTATGTTTATACGTTTCTTGGGAAACGGTTTAGGGTTCCTTGTCTATTAAAGGAACACAATAGTATGATTTATGTATCGAATTGAAAAACAAAGTTTTAGTATTATTAAAAGATCCATAGAGGATCAAAGAAGTTCTTAGTTATTTGTGTTCTTGTGTTTAAATTCCGCTTAAATACAAGTTATAGAGATTGTCTTTTAGTAAGCTTGTGATTACATAAGTTTAACTAACGATCTAAGAGTGCTCATAAGATCTATCAAGGTCTTTGTTCTATCAAGTGGTATCAAAGCCTCGAGAGAGTCTCTACGATACTAAGAACAATCTTTTTCTGCACACCCTTACAACCAAAACATCATTCAACATGCCTGGATCACATGATGACATTGAAATCACCAACAACAATAACAACACATCAATGCAACAACTCAGTCTTTCTAATAGCAATGCCAAGTTCCCATATTTGAAGAAGGAGGAATATGATTTATGGGCCATGAAGATGCAAAACTGGATCTCCAACATTGATTGGAATCTCTGGGAAATTGTGAAAAAGGGGAACAGTTTGAAGAGAACTGTCACTGATCCTGATGGTAATGTTACCATTTTTCCTCCTAAATCTGCTGATGAGATACTGGCGGTTCAAAGAGAGCACAAAGTGAGAACCATTCTTCTTCAGGCTATACCTGAGGATCACTTGGGTGATTTTTACTACATGCAGGATGCTAATGAAATATGGTTAGCAATTAAGGCTAGGTTTGGTGGGAATGAAGAGTCTAGGAGAATGAGGAAGTCTATGCTGAAACAACAGTTCCAAGAGTTCCAGATTTCAAGAGGAAGGCATCCACAAGGGGTACGACAGGTTTCATAAGATATTGAGTCAATTGAATCAGCTGAAGGCAAATCCAGATAATGATGACTGTAACTCAAAGTTCCTAAGATCTTTACCTACGTCTTGGTTACAAGTCAGCATAGCCCTCAAGGCTAAAGGTGGGCTGGATATGCTCACTTTTGATGAATTGTACAACAGACTGAAATCTCTTGAGCCTGATGTGAGAAGTCCTTATCGTTCATCCACTCCTAGTCAAACAGCATTTGTAGGGGCATCATCAAATAGAGTGACTCATGCTCCAACCCCTGTTTCATCAGTATCATCATCCTACACTACCACTTCATCAAGCTATAAGCCTAAGTCTAGTAGTGTGTTGGAAGATGTGATTCACTCCTTTGTTGCAGATTATGATGTTCAGCAGCAACTGGCATATGAGGATCTTGAACAGGTGGATCCATTGGAGATGGAAGAGATTAACTTGAGGTGGCAACTGGCCATGCTCTCATTAAACATCAAAAAGTTTGAGAGTAAGTCTGGAAGGAAGTTTGGTTTCCAGGGAAAGGATCCAGCGAGATTTACCAAAAGTAAGGTCAAGTGCTTTACTTGTGGACAGATGGGTCACTTCTCTAGAGAGTGCAAGGATAAGAAAGCTGGTGATGAGATGAGATATTCTTCCTATCGCAGATTCGAAGGAAGCTGGAACTTCAAGACTGGACCTCTTCTTCTCTCTTGTCACCGTGGATGACCATGTTGATTGGAAGCTGCATGACCATGAGGAAGGTCAGAGTTCAGACAATATTGGATTACTAGCAAGCTGTACTTCAGAGGAGAGGCATGATCAAGTTGCCTTGATGGGCATCTCTCAGGTACATAAGTGTGTGTTTGGTTGTAGTGAAAATTATAATGAAATTAAACAAGCCTATGATGAATTGAAACTGAAATATAATGAATGTTATGTTGAAGTTGAAGCTTATAAACATGCTTTAAAAACATTAGAAAGACAAAAAGTTTGGTTTCAAAAGAATCAATTGGCTTATGATGGAAAAATAAGGGTGTTACAAAGTGATTTAGACTGTACTAAAATTGATTTAAAACGCACGGAAAAAGAAAAAGCTAATGTAGTCTCTGAAAACCTAGTGCTAAAAGAGAAACTAGATGAAGAAATAGCAAGACATAAACAATGGTTAATATCAGGTAACAATATTGCTAGAGAGATCTATAGTAGTCAATCTGAGACATCTGCAATAGGTTTAGGGTTTAAAAAGTATGTAGGATTAGAAGCTAAGTATGATGGGCGTAAAACTACACAAGGTGTTTAGCTAATTATGTCAAAGAAGGTGAATTGCATGATGTACCTGGATCTATTAGAGGAATACTTATGCCTATTGACATGTCCATTACTGTTGACTTTGATGGATCACATCATCTCTATGGCAAAAAGTCAAAAGACTTGCCAGACCCTGATTCTTCATCTAATGATTTTGTCTCTTGCTCTGACAGTAACAAATCTTCTAATCAAGGGTCTACTTCTTATGCCAGCTGTGATTCAAGTGATAAGTCAGACCTAGCCAAGACCTCACCCAAGACTGCTTACAATCCTTTTAGAGTTACTGCTGAGGAATCAACTTCCAAGACAGTTTCTCCTGAAGACTTGTCTTTTAATTCTTTGCACAATAATGCTTTTAAGTTTGTTAAAAACAATTCTGTTAATTCTTGTGGTTTGAATGCTTTTGCATGTAATAGAACATCTTTTTCTTTGAATAAATCTTCTAAAAAGAAGACATGTTTTGTTTGTGGAAGCAAATTTCATTTGATAAAGGATTGTGATTTTCATGAGCAAAGAATGGGTGCAGGTGCTGGTCAAAACAAACCTAGACCTATGTGGACTAATATTAATGATATACCCTCTTATATTCGACAAGCAACTAAACCTTCTCCATTCCCTTGGAGAAGATCTGTTGCTAGACCTTATGTGAAACCAACAAGTTCATACTTTCAAAATGGTTATTGGCCTGGTTGTGTTGACTCTATGAATGCTGGGAAGGGATATCGAGATACTGCTGTGAAGCCCTCAGCAGGTTGTTCTTGGAATAAAAAGGGACCTCAATTTCAATGGAAACCCAAAAACAATGGTGGATCTTATACATCTGCATGGCATTACTCTAATGATCCACAAGGCGGTTCAAGTCAAGAATGACTTGAGCCTCTATTGTGTACTAATATTTTGTATATTTTATTGTTGTTGTTGTAGGATCATCCTCTTAAGCATAAGGACGTTGGTATTGTTGATAGTGGTTGTTCAAGAAGCATGTCAGGAAATAGAGATATGATGCATAATTTCGTACCCATAGAAAGAGGAGGCAATGTGACTTTTGGTGGAAGTGATGGAAGGATCACTGGGAAAGGCACCATCAAAACACCTTTACTGGACTTTGAGAATGTGTACTATGTCAGGGAACTGCAACACTTTAACTTGTTCTCAGTCTCACAAATATGTGACACCAAGAACAAAGTATTCTTCTCTGAGGATGAATGTCTTGTGCTGTCTAAAGACTTCAAACTTCCAGAAGATTCATCAATTCTGCTGAGAGTTCCTAGAAATCACAATCTATACACATTCAACTTAAATGATGTTGTAACACCCCCAAAAATGGTTTGCAGCGGAAGAAAAAGTTTTTGGGATGCTACTCAATTGGATCGTAACACAAAGTGAAAAATAAAGATTTTTCTTAAAAGATTTCATTTATTGAAGTAAAATAGAGTTTACAAAGGTTGATTTGTTGCAGAAAATGGCCCATTAATAAAATATGGTCCCCATAAGTAAATCAGAGTCATCTATGACCATGCCATGTCAATGCCCAAGCGCCTCCAGAGTTAGCTATCGCCTTTTCATCCTGAAAATACATGCTAAAAAGTCAACACAATGGTTGAGTGAATTCATAGGTTTAGTAATAAAGCAGTTGATCACAAGATTTTCAAGTTTAAAATAAGCCATGGGCTACGTTGTTATACGCCCATAAAAGATAGTTGATATTATTGCACTAAGCTCATGAAACCAATACTAACTGCATACACCTAATTACTGGTGTAAGTAAATAAAATGCCCCTCTGAGATGTAATAGCCAATTACATAGAGATACCAAATATAGTGCGCCCTGGTTATTTCCGATAACCGAGTCGGGGTCGTCAGTTCCTATAGTACTATCCACGATATTTGCGTTCACTCGCAAGTGATTAATGGTTCATGATGTAGGGGACTTTTGGCAGGCAACTTAGGCAGAGTCATAATATCAAGAGTACATCAAACAGTTTTCAAGAAATTGTGATCATAAAAGCAGTAGTAGCATGTATTCTCCCCCAAGGAGTTTATAAAATAGTTAACAGAGTACAAGTGGGGCTATGAACTCACCTTAGTGACACGGTAGGAAATGCACAACAATAGCAAGTACGATATGACAACGGCTTCAACACGAAACCTAGATATGATGTGGCAAGTCTTAGATAATATATTACGTTTACGACCCTAAATGGTAATGTTTGAAAAATGATTTCCTATGAGACACTCGTACCGTTTTAACTTGTGTGGTAATGCTTAAAGTTAAAGAAAAACAAAATGTTTTAAATATTTGAGTTATTGTAGCTTATGTGGACGTTTCATAAGTTAATTTGATTATCAATGATGCACAAAAAAAGAAATGTAGTTGTTAAAATATTTGTAAGTATTGGCTCTTGGAATGAATGTGAAAAAAGAGTTGGCTCAAGTGTTATTGAAGTAGGGAATAAATACAAGTTGAATTGTATTTATTAGATTCATCGGGTTTTGAGATGAGAAATATATTCATGTTATATATACATTTTATAAAAGTTGCGAATAAATATTTTAATCTTAGAGTACACAGATGCGGTCGTCGAATAAAAATATGTGTTAAACGTATTTCCTTAACGGAGAGTGTAAAATATATAAGTTTATAAAGCTTATAAATGTTTTAGGGTGAAAAAGGTCAAAATATCAAACTGAAGGGGCTGAAACGTAAAAATTTCTATAAGTTTCAAGTAGTTTTTAAGTAGTTCAAATTTTTGAGGGCTGTAGTTGTAAATTACAAGAATTATTAGAGTGTTAATAGAATGTGACAACTGTTTGGAATTTGAGGGGCTAAACTATCAAAACGTTAAAGTGGAAAATAGCAAAAATGAGTAAACAGCTACTGCTAGTAATCGAACTTGGGACCTTCCACTTACACTCCAAACGAACCAACCATCTGAGCCAAGGGGTGTCTCATGTTTTACTTTGTCATTTAAAAGTACTTAACGAATGTGGTACTGCATATATTGTATCTACAATTTCCTACTGAGCATGCGATTACTATGCACTGTGTTTGCGTTTTCTTTACTTCCAAAATTTTATGAAACTTTAAATCATTTTGAAATTAAGATTTCAATAAATTGACAAGAAAATGAGTGTGTCGATAATGTACTAAATGAGAACTAGTTTTTAAAACCCGAGTAGACACAAGGCGTTTATCCACTGATCTCATGCTCAAAAAGCCTTGTTTAACGTTTAAAAACTATACCACATAAGCTCAAAACTCAAGATATTTATTCACTACAGTCAAATTTTGATGTTGTTTTAATTATGTACGAGACATGCTACCATAAGATAAGGAATGTGTGTAAGACTGAGAGAATTATTCACGTACGAAACAAAAGGAAATAAGTTTTTAGTGGCTTACAAAGGTTGAGAGTGTGAAACTGGGGGTGACCCGCGAGAACTATGCCAACCCGAAACCTTGATTTTCTCCTTTTCTCGACAGTGAACAAGGGGAGTGAACATGGGATGTGATTTGTGAGTTTGAGGTTTTAGAAAGTGTGATAGAGTAAAGCTATGATGCTGCTGGTGTCCGGCCATGTGTGTGTGCGTGCCGATTACAAGAAGGAAAAGAAAATGAACCAACTCTTAGCAATTCCTTGTTCTTGTGATGATATTGTGAGTGAGTTTGAATTTTGTGAGATCTCATGTGGATTCGACAGCCCTAAGAAGGAACTAAAGAAGGATATTTTTAACTATACTTTCTTGATGGAGTTCTTGTGAATGGGTGGTTTAAGCTTCAATCGTTTTCCCTTTTACATTTCCTTAGGATCCCTCGTGACCTTCTTCGTGGGAATGAGAGAAACCTTGGGAGAAGGTAGATTAGTCATGCCACCCCTTTCACCCCATGTTGGCTTGTGTGAGGATTGAGACAGGTTAGTAGGATATCACCAAGATAATGGGGCGTTGGTTTTGAAATTTGGAAAGGGTGGAGTTATGTAGCCAAAAGAAGAAGAGAGAAAGAAAGATTGAGATTGATCATGTACCTCTGCGTTTTTGAGAAGTGATATTTGGTTCAAGAAATGAATGTGTATGTTGCTTGTGGTTCGATCAGTTATTAATGGAAATAAAGGAAAGTCTTTGGTCAAGATCTTAAAATGTAAGGTGGTGTGTGTCCATCCTAGGAAAAGGGACAATATTGTAAGAATATGTCATTGTACTTGTAAGAGGGCACATGGCCTTAGTTGCTTCTGTCGAGACCCAAGTGTGGAGACAAACGGAGTGTGTAAGACTTTGGGCAAGAGTGTGGTCCAAGGTGTGTGTCATAAGGAGTGTAAGAGCTCACATGTGTTGTCCTTGTGCTTTGTTTTTGTTCGAATAAGATGACTCAAGAAATCAAAGAACATAAAATAACTTCAACCACAACCCAAGCACCATTCCAAGAATTATCTAAACACCAAAGTATTTCTTGTTTTTATGAAGTTTGAAGGAAAATGAATGTGTTTTCTCCATGTGGTTTCGATCAGTGATAAAAGAGAATGGAGTATGAAGTTTTGACCAAGCTTTCTAATGTATGAAAAGTTGTGTGTCCATATTTTGGGTAGGATACAAATCATAATGTGACAAGTTTTAATAATAGTACAAGTCTTAATCAAATTCTTTTACATATGCATACATGTGAAATATAGATAGGACACTGTGTAATAGGGGCATCAAAATGGTGATGGTGTGAGAGGGAAATGATTTTTATTTTAACCTTATGTATTTCGTGTCCCGTTCAAGCTTAAATGTAGTCGTAGAGTTCCGGTTTGGCCTTTTTTTAGCAAAAAGCGTCAAATATATATATATATATTTATATATATATATATATATATATATATATATATATATATATATATATATACTAGTGTCAAAACCCGTCCGATGGACGGGTATGACTTGTGGTTTTTATTTTTAGGATTTATTAGAACAAATATATGCTAAAAAATAATTAAAAGTTAAATGAAACGGTTAAGATTTATAATTGATGTTACCATAATCCATAAAACGACTAAAAGCATGTAAGTACTTTGATTTGTGTTTTTTTTAGGATTTAGTAGAACCAATATATAGTAAAAAGTTATTAAAAGTTAAATAAAACGGTTAAGAACTATAATTGATGTTACCATAATTCATAAAACTGTTAACAGGAGGTAACTACTTTCTAACATTTTGTTCTAAACAATATTAATCATGAACATCTTTTACATTTGATAATATTATTAACATTTATTTTTTTATTTTTTTGTTAATTATGTTTATTTAGTTATTATATATAGGTGCTTCCAGCTGTTTTTATTACCAAATTTAGATGATGTTGACGAATTTGAATTATCTGTGAATGAATTTATGGTTTTGTTTGATGTTTGTTGTGATGAGAATATGTATGTATTGTCGGGTTACAAGTGGAGTTTTTTGTTGATACCCTTTGTTTGTTAAGTGGTAATGTTTGTGTGTTTACCAGGAATAGGGAAAAAGGTTGTGGTTATATGCTTTTTGATAATGATGGTAGAATCCTTACAGATGTGGTTTTGTTTACATTAGATCTTAAAGGATACAAATTCCAAAACTTAAAAACAACAACCCACATAGCATCTTGACTTTAGCCTTCAATTCAACAACTTCTGTCAAATGACTGACATTTTTTCCGATATGACCTTTTCAGTTCGTTGAGTTTCATTGAATGATGTAGCTTTGTTGTTCGGTTGCGATTAAAACGAATTTAAATCTGAATCATATCACAGGTTGGGTGGGTCATGGTCAATCTAGTTGAAAGAATGGAAACTCCTCCTCCCAGTATGCAAATTACTTCAAGTTTTACCAAGACTTAAAATGATAGTTACACATTCATACAAAACAACAAACCTTTTCCCTCTCATTACCATATCTATTAAATGCATTAAGAACGAAAAGAAATAAATGTTTATCGAATATGAGAAAACATAAGTTAAAAAGTTGTCAGCAAGCACAAAGTGCCAGGTTTCACGGATCATGTACATGTTCTAAAGTGTTGCTGCGATCTCATTCTTTTCTCCACTGAAAGAAATTGATTAAACCTTTGTGTACGTTCTCTAAAGTAAGCTGAAAGGGAGGCTCTTGTTAGTAATAAATCAAGACAAAAAGGTATTAGTAAGACTCAAATAGTGATTAGATAAAGGAAAGCTAAAGGAAATAGAATTTCATAAATAACCTCATAAAAAAATAAAGGTCTTGATTCTACAGTTAAAGCCAGTGGTATCTCTCTTCAGATCCTACACCATGATAAAGCTAGAAACGATAAGTCAAAGAAGAAAATTGTTGCTTGTTGGCGGAAAAAGGTACAACAACCAATGCACGTTCTTTATCATTACTATCAAGTCAGTAAAATAGTGTTCATAATTTTAGAAACATAATATGTTTGAATAAATCTCAAACTAATATATTGATTTCACCTGCCAATGTCAGGGACAGATATAAATACTTTTTTGGTGATCCTAATGCTTGAGAAAAGAAAAAAACCTATGAGAAATCCATCACTTGCTGATGAAAGGCATGAGAACAACAAAAGTCACTGGACATTATTAACGGGATATCGTTGCAAGGAAAAACCTGTTGGCTTCCTATTTATCGTGAAAGTTCTATCAATCGGTCAAAAAGCTACTCATTTTCTTCATGCAACCTCTGAAAATGTGTTTAATCATAGATCAAGAAGAACTTTCATGATATTTAGTAATGTGGTTTTGTGTTCTCAAAACCACAAAAGTAGTATACCACAATAAGGGCATCATTTGCTCAATGCTCATGCTATCAAGGTCAAAGATACCTAGGAGGTTAATGTACCCAATATGGGCCATATCAACATGTAAAAAGTAGTGCTCCTCAAACATATCTAGAAGCCTATTCAGTAACCTAGATACTTCCATAGTGATTATGTTATTTGTCATTCAAAATTTGCAGACATATTGTATTGCGGTTGAGCAAGTTCAAGTCCTAATATATCTTCTGTCATGGCTAAGTGGTTGATCACAAGTTCAAAGGAGTTTCAATTCCATGAATAAATTCAAGAGTCCCATGTCCCATGGTTCAAAAAATTCAGTACCATTGGTCGTGGTTAGTAACGCGTTCTCAACTTTGATAACAATATCACTGTCTTTTTGGGAAAAAATTATTGCATCCTCACTATTTTAATCTCCATTTGGTGCCTCTTAAGAACCACTGTCATGAGAATCTCACTTTTCGCCAAAAGAAAGGTGAGAATCTTGAGAATACATCATTTAGTCATAAAATTTGAAGACCTAAGTATTTTCAATGTAGTGTTTTATAGGGATGTTGGTAGGCTATACAGTGATTAGTAATAATATTAATAACGGTATTCAGTTGGTGGGAAACGAACGATATTCCATGGAATTCTTAGAAGGTATCTTTCAGTTATTATGTTGTATGTGCTGGTATATTAGATGGCATGATCTTCAACAGATACTATTTTTCATACAAAACGTGTTTATGTGTCCTATACACGAAAAAAAAAACTATGTATAAAAGTGCTTAATTTTTATCCAGAAAACATCATATCATAGATTCTAAGTAGTTGACGTATCTGTTGATCACACGTGAATTGTCATTCAAAATTTCCCGACACTCCCTTCCCCCAAAGGCCCAAACAGATCCATCTGGCCAGTGCCATACATATAACTCCAAAAAAGAGTTGATTCAACGAAACAACAAGATAAAACATGGTGCAGACAGGAGATATTATCGCAGGTTGCGGACTTCATATACACAACCACTTGTTCAAACAGTGTGAAATATATAATTTTAGACAAGTATATGGTCTGAGATGGGTATTCCCTAACTACACACTATCCAAAATTGCACTGCAAGTCTGCAATGATACATTCATAAGTGCTAGCATTTTGTAAAAGAATCAATACGACAGTTTCACCATGCATACTTGACTGGTCAATTGACGCAACTAAATATAAAGTAAGCTATAAAACAGAAACTTTGAAACAAAAATCAGGCCTAAAAACTGCGCCAATACTTCCCAAATATCACTTTTCAAGAATATCCTAACAGAATTTCAACAAGTCAACTGCACAAAATCGATTGCCAAAAGACATATCCACAAAAGTAATAAATCGACCCCCCTCCCCAAAAGATTGTTCCCAGGATAACCAGCAAAGAAATTGCTCTATGCCTTTGCAATAAAATATGATCGTCAAAATACTACAGATCAAGCCAAGTATCTGAACTGTTGTGGGTTCTCCTTGTCCCTTTCCAAGTATTCGCGTGTGATCAGATCTTCGATCCTCTTCTTGATTACCTTAAAATCAGGCTGCAGTCAAATACAAAGACATTTAGTTACACATATCTGCAAAGGGGGGGCTAGTGCTGATAAATTATCACTACAAATTTGAACACCACTGATATCGGTTCACAAAAGCAAGTTGACAATGTAAATGATAGAAATTGCATGACCAATTTCAGATAACAAAATACAATGAAATGGTAAACGCATTAATGGCAAACCTTGAACATGCGACTAAGCTGCTCCACACATTCTGAGACAAGCTGTTGATGATTAAGGACCTTCCTAGACTTCATTATACGAACAATTGAAGCATTGATAGCATATCGTCTGTCCTTGTCAACATCTTCCACAACTTTCTTCCTCTCGTCCACAGGTGGCAAAGGAATCTAATAAGCGTATAAACTATATGGTCACACAATACATAGAAAAAAAAGATGGGTGAAAGGAGAAGATAGATAGATATACATACCCTGATCCTCATCCTATCAGTAAACTTTGAGTTGAACTGGAAAACGTCAGTTTCTGAAACAGTTCTTGAGCTTGGCACCTTGGTGAGAATTTTATACTTAGCACATGATAGGGATTGGGGTAATCTCACAACATCATCATCAGCAAGATTTAACTGCGTCTTAATCTCGGTGTAGCTTAATTTTTCTGAAGCATTGAGTAGCAGAAGAGCTGCTGCCTGGTAAGTTCCCAGAAGGAGCTCAATGGTTTTCTGATCAAATTTACCGTTCACATTACACGTCCCTAGAGAATAGATCCATGTAGCTTTCTGTGTTTTATTTTTGTCTGGTAGAACTCCTTAAACACTTCAACACATTTCACCTAAAAACCCAATGAGCATCAGAAGATTACCCTCAACTCCAACAGGCCAAATCGTTTGAATTTAGCAGCACTATTCATGTGTTTGGCCTACTAAATTGATTATTTAAATAGTTTATTTTATGTAACATTAAGTATTAGTAAAATTAGACAAAATATAATTGACAGTCCTTTTGCCATTTTGACCTAGTTGTAATGAACAGAACCCATTTTGACCCGCCCCTTTGCCACCCCTTGTGTTTATATATCTTCAAAAGTATCAAAAGTTCCAAAGCGCTTACCATCTCTACGGTAGGCAAAGATCGAGGACTTGTAACTCGGCCAGAAACCCGTGGTCAAGACAGTGACTGTCAAATCAATCCCAAGAGTGGCAACAGGATTATCTGAAAGGTACGTATTGATCTGAATGTGATTCTCCTTTGCCAATGCCAAATCTGTCAGTTGGAAATAAGGAATAAAGAATGTCAATAGTTGGAAAAGCATCAACCACAAGACAAACTCGGTCATTTAATTACCATGCCCTCCATCTTAGATGTGAACTGTCCACCACATTGCTGCTTCAACTTTGAAAGGATCAATCTTTCATGATCATCATTTTCACTCTTGCCAAAAAGTAAACGCCGAGAAAGCTTTTTCCTGCAACCAGAAAATACAGAAATTTAGTTACTCAAATTGGAGTTTTGGAACAACAGCTAAAGATTAAATATGTATAATGTAGATGCTAACATATACCTATAGAACTCTGCAAAAAGATCTTGTCGCTGATGTAGGCAAGAAGCTTAATCACCTGTAAAAGTAAAACCATATTCAATACCTCGATTCGTCCCTCAAGGGCTTCTTCAGAAGATGGGAACATATCACAAACATGAATGGGTCTCTCAAAGGAAGGTGAGTATGTGTAAATGATTTGGGTTACTTTTCACCAAGCATGATGAAGGTAAAAAAAATATATATTATTAAATATTGAATTTCATAACCTGTTGTTGTGGGCGTCGTTATTGTTGCAAATATTGATATTGCTGACCGGATAAGGCGGAGTGCGGACAAAATATCCTTCGAAACTTGCGGATGAGTGAGGCAATACAAACGTAAATTGAAGTTAGAAAGTTGAGGTACAATATGTCAATATTAACAAACCTAACATTTCAATGCAACAATCGAATTCTTAAAACATATAAACATATGATTAAGGTACAAAGGCTCCTCCATACTTAATGTGATAAAGACTAACAAACTTAATCCTCATATAAGTCCATTACCTTTTGTATGTTTTTGTCAGTGCAAACATCACTGAAGTCACTTTCTTTGATGACACGGCTGCAAAAGCTACCTGCTCAGCTCACTGCTCCAAAAGAAATAAGTGCAAATACTTCAATTCACGGTTGTAACATTGGCTCTAACTCATAATCCTCATTGGCTATTTGCGGATTGACCCATGCCATATCTATGGCCATAACTCACAACTTTACTATGATCTTTAGAAAATGCAAAACAGTCCTAAATGAATTTTTTTCCTAAATATAAATTTTGCAAATCGCTGCTGGTCCAAGCTAGCACTTGCTGTCACAAGTGACGGAACACTTTATCCATTTGGTTATCTAACGAATTTCTGAGTGGGTCATGGAGAGCAGTGAAGTCAGCCTTCGGCCACTTCAGTGGTTTAGGAGAAAAGGCATAAATGTGGTTCGTGTGTTTGTTGGTGACGAGCATGTTGTTGCACTCGATTCTAATGGATGCGTAAGCCATTCCACTATTATTAACCAAAAAATCATCATAATTTTGTTCTAACGATATCATAACTCGATCTATTTCAGGTTTATACCTGGGGCAAAGTTCTTGTGGTGCAATTAGTCATGGTGATATGATTCATAAAATGACTCCCGAGCTCTTAACCAGCCTTAAAATGCATCTCACTGTTCAGGTTTAACTTCTAAAATATGACCACTATTCAAACAACTTATGAGACAATAATCTGCAGAAAATACCAAGGTACTTTTTAATTATCGGGGTGTTTGGGATTGCTTATTTTAAGAATATAAGCAGGTTTGAGCGTCTGGATGATGACCATCCAAACTACTTTCATTTACTTTCTTATTTTGGGGAAATATAGGCAATTTTCGATAAGCAGGCTAAGGCATAGTTATTTCAAGGTGCTTATCTGAGATGAAACTAAAATCTGTCTTTATGATTTCATCGGTTAGGATGAGCATTTTTATGAAGAGTGTATTGCTTTTATGATATGATGATAGTGTTGATGCAAAGATATGCAAATGGATAAGCCTGAAGTTTCAGCGTTAGTCTAATGATTTTATTTTAAATTTAACATCTGAAGGTTGGGTCGTAATAGGTCTAACGCCATGATCCCATAAAGCTTTCTTTTCAGTTCTTACTTTTTGTTATAAAAGCTATCAACAACTTCTGTTTCTGGGTACATATAATAGTCTAAGAATTCTAAAAAAACAAGTTTTATATAGAAAAGTTCATAGCAGAATTAGACAAGAATTGTTTTGTTTTTGGTTCAACCCAACCCACCCCACACAAGGAATTAGTCGTGATCTGTTACCCAACTTCAGTCCCGTCTTATTTTTCATCTCTACCATTTGTTGATTGAAAGAACCACTTTCTTATTAAGTAATGGCTTATGCAGAGAAAGTTCTGAAGCATGAGATCCTTGGTGATTACATTGCTTCCAAAGTTCCAAGCGTGAAAGCACTTGATTCTAAAAAGTCAAATGGCAATGTTAAGTTCTCTTCTCTAAGGTCCCTTGCTAAGATTATGCGGTTGCTAAGAAGTTAATATAACCATTAGCGATATCATTATTTTACAAACTTCTGAGTTTGTTATTTAATATTTTCCCAACATCTGCTAATAGAACTGGAAACCATGGAATTTCCCTAATCCAGATTCATCTATAATTGGAGATATCCTTTCTCCGGTACCTTCACCATTTCAAAATTCTCATTTAAAGATGTACAAGTTTATGTGGGACAAGCATCTATTTTTGACATAAAGAGTACACATGTTCCTACTAAAAACACTTTACATTCAGGTATTACATATTTTATTAATGCAAAACATCAATGTTCATTTTTTATATACCATAAAATGCCAAAACATGGTTGTAAGTGTTTATGTTCGTACATAAGATGTTAACTTAGCTAAAGAAAAGAACCCTTAAAACTAAGTGTCTTGACTTATTGTTGTATCCAGTACTACTGGTACGCAACCTTTATACAATGTACAAATGTCACTGACACCAACTAAATTTGCAAACCATGAATCACACTGATGGTAGCCAAAAAAAATTCTTAAATACACTGATATAATAACTACGACTGTGAATATATGTGCAATTTGTATGTGGACAACCTCCAGGAGTGACCTGACCAAAGGAAAGACTGACCAAACGGCAAGACAATTACCTTTTAATGAGAAAGGATGTCGTATATTTTGTTCCGTAACCGTGAACAAAGTATATGCCGTAACCCTGAATATAATAACATAAAGTCGATTCATAATCAATCTCATGCATTCAGGAACACTGTTATTACCACGTGTAATATATTATTTATCTAAGGGGATATATTTTGAAAATCAATGTTTAATGACACATTTATTATGTTAACTGATCAGGAAACGCGTATTCGGTAAAGTTGGTAAGGAAGATATACTTACCTGTCTCGTCCTGGGCTTGCAACAGACTGCATGGAGAATGCAAATTGCAGCAATCATGCCCTAATTAAGATGCCTACATAAAAGGGTCATGTTATAGTATACATGATCCAAGTAGAAAAAGGCGTCACATGTAAAGAAAAAAATAAGAAAAAAACGTGGTACACTAAACCTGACCTGTGCCAATCAAAAAGGCGTTGTTAGGGGTCAGTCCACTACAAATAATTTGGTCTCTGAGTATTCCCAACTTGTAGGCATGGGCATTGTACGTGTTGAATCGCAGTTCCATATGTCTCACGGAAGTACTCAACCACAAATTTCATCGTTCCTCCTTCGTCCACCGGAAAGCTGATGTTTGAAAGGAAAAAGTAATTAATGTTTATACTTGATATATGAATGTAAAAACAGATCCATAAAATGAGCTATTATTACCTACTTAAGCTCTCTTGTTACCTGAGATGTTAACTCAGATATGCGATACTTCCTGCGCATATTTCCATGATGTATTACCTCAACCTTGACTCCTCTTTGTGCTTTTTTAATCTTTTACATATCAAGAGGAAAAAAAGACATAAATTTCATTGCGCAAAATAATCTTTCATCAAAATAGAAACTACATTATGATTTTAAACCTGCAACTCTGCAAGTATAATTCAGTATCATCTAAATTAGAAGCAAAAGATGTGAGGTTACTTGTTTTCCTCGGCCCCTTGAACCAATGATGATTCCAAATTATCATATTTACTGAGGAATAAAGAATCTAACTTCACACGGTCAGGATCAGATAATGGTCTGGCTGTAACATCCCTATTCAACAGCTGATAAGTGTCATTTTGTGATGGGCAAGTGGCAAAGAGTAGTAGGTACATGTTAGCTTTATGCATTTGAGGAGCACACCTACCGAGAACAGCGCAGAAAAGAATGTGTATAGAAAGTGTAATATATTTGAAGCCCACTTACATTCAAATAAAGAGTTCGCTCAAATAGCCATGAACCCTTTTTGCATTCAAGCTAAACGGTGTAGAGTTTCCATTGTCCACACGCCTCGACCGGTTTCAGCGTTTCGTATGACCGCAACTCCTTCATAAAGCTGGCACATCTTCCGTCCCATAGCAAACCCAATACCTGTAAACGAATATTGTAATAACGATAGCCATTGACGTATACCATTTCCACATTATACAGAATTAAAAGTACAACAGTACGAACAAATCATGACAACATTTTGACTAAAGAACTGGGCACACATACTGGATTATACAATCTGACTACTCGGACATACATTTTTATTTAACCATGTGTGAAGTCAAATATTATACATTCCAATCACTACTGTCAAAGACAACTTTTGAATTAAAGTTGACATGGCACTTTTCATCTATTGTTCTATTGGTCGCCCTCAGGAAGATGTTGGGATATTAACTACGTTATATGGTAAGTATCTTCAAAAAAAGATTACAATGAAAACTATACCGGTTGTAAGTCAAGACGCATCACGTGAAGTTAGAAATGAAATTCTTTGATGATTCACATCTCAACGCACTCCAAAGAGTTGACTGGTTGGTGCTAATTATTGATTGACAACTTGGCAACCACCTGAAAAAGAAACCCAAATATATGAATCCGCTGACTGAAAATAGTTTATTTCAATTTTACATTTTCCACTTTACTGCTTATATAACAGGAGTGCTATAATCCTAAACATGTTTGGCAAAATATTTCCGGCAGAAGCTTACAACATCGAATAACGATGACTCCTTAACATACTTGGTGTATGTCACGCTCCCGCGTAATTGCATCCCACTGAATTCCGCCACTTTTTAATACCTGCAATAACCGGCTATTTTTTTTATATGGGATCAATATGGCGCTCAAGTCAGCTAATGATTATAGATGACATGTGGCATGTAGGATTGTTTTAAGAGTTAAAAATGAAGTAAACAAATTACTCACCTGATGCAAATAAAATTGCCAAATGAAGCCCGATGAGATAATAAGATCCCAAGTTTACAACTGCACCCTTTTTTTCTGCCAGTCCCTCTAACAGCCGCTGCAAATTGAAGTAATAATGGATATATTATGAAAAATAAAAACAAATAGAAAGGTTACTCGTATAGTCGTATACATAAAATAAATAGATTTTGTCTTACGTAATCGAATTAGTAGAAACTATTGATAACCTACCCTGGTTTGTATGAGTGTGCATACCTTATTGTTTTCTGCCTACAGCGTATTAGGATGCACAGATTGAAAGTGTCATCTTTTATATTCCGTGAGCTGCATCTTTCAAACTTTGGCGAAGAAGCACAGTTTGTCACACACTGTCAACGGAAATAATAAACATCTATTAGCATTTTAACCAAAGAGTTAAGTAGTACGGAATAGTTTTTTGCAACTAAATCTAACATTTTTTATCCGACCTGCCCTTATAATAGTAGTACGTCCAGTTATATATCCAAAACAAATACGATATCCATCTCTTTACTCACTCTTTTGGCGACACTAATCGCGGCCACATATCTTGGTTGAGTGCACCCAACGCCGGCACTTTCATATCGCCGTCAGCGCATGAATACTGAAAAATTAGTATTCCAGATGTTACAGGTCTAAATAAGGGGAAAAAAACGAATATTACAATGACAACGGAAAAGTGCGGTTAACCTATAAGACAGGTTTACAGTTGATAAAGTGACCACTCCAATCAAACAACTTGGTGGCTTCCTGTGATTAATTGTACCCTGTTCGAGAAAGTTTGAACTGGTCACTTTTTGTTAAAAGATGATCCAACAGCTGATAAACTAAAATAACTTTGTTATTACCTTGTGGATAACTCGGTAGCCGTACATTTGAAAGCATGGTCGTTCCACAACCGCAAAATGGATGATTAAGTAACCATTACGTAAGAAAATGAGGGGAATTACATTGATTACTCCCAAAACTCTTGGAACTCACGTCATACAACAACACACTCTAATCCGCGGTCTCCTTCGGGATCCCCTACATCTCATCAGTGATGACGTAATTATTAAATCACTCAGACCAGCAGCCTTCTTAAAACTTTCAGTACCTACGAAGAAAAGTTTGACACAAGTCACAAGATTAACACTTCTCAATTCTCATCATAACGATATCACAAAGATGGTTTTTGTAACTCTTAACTATCCTGCCGATGATGTTAATTGGTGAAAGTACCATTTTGGTTGTATCAGAAAGACTATGAACTTAACTTTCGAGCACATATAAGACTAAAAGATGCAAAGTTATATGTCTTATGTAGTTCTATATCCAAGTTGTTAACATAAAAAATATAAACAGTTACATTCGAAAACTAAAAAGTCGCAACATGAAGTATCTAAACAATAATCAGTCGTCATTCATCAAGTACCTCTACGGTTCTACAATAGTATGTTGAACCTTCATTAAATCACTAAAGGGATAATAAGATTTATTATTCAAATGAGAAGTATGATTTAAACGTAAATTTAAGATCGAACATACCTTACAATGATAGGTGATACTTAACTCCGAATAATCAACCCCATCAGTGAGTCGTCAAACGAAACTACAAAAGCCATAAATCTTATTAGTTACAAATACTACATTCATGATTATGCGATTAAATAGTTGAAAATCAATATGAACATGATATATGACATTGATTTGGAAGAATGGAAAACAAGAGCGGTGATTAACCCCAATCTCGATATTTTTTGTTAATGGAACCCTAATTCTTGTTAATGGAACCCTAAATCGATATAACCCTAATGTTGCGAAATTAAAAATAGGGATCCATACTATACCAGATAATTAACCGCACAGTCAAATCCAATCATCAATGCAAACACCTAATTTCACAATCACACAATAAAATCATCAGTAATTCATAACTAAAACTGAAATATCAAAATCCCAAAAACCAAACTGAAATCATTACCATTAATCATAATTTGAATCTAAATCCTAATTGTCCTCATCTTGTTGCGGTGTTTAATCAGAATTCTTCATCACGAAACCAAGGACGAAGACCATACATGATCGATGCAAACCTTAAGTAGATTAATTTGTTGATATTGAATGGGGAATTGATGTGGTTGTTTCGAAGTAACTGCAATTTTAAGAATTGAAATCGAATGATTGGGAAGAAAATTGTTTTTAGATTGTACGTGATAGGGTTTAAGTTTTATGGAAAGGATACAAATTTTAAAAAAGTGCAGATTGTGTTTAACTGGATTGAGTAGAAGAATGCGACTTAATAAAGCATGTCATTATTGTTTTCAAAATTCCATCATAAAAGTCTTATTGGTCTAGTGGCAGGAGTCTTGGTATTGATCTATTAGACCAAGGTTCGATTCTCATTCAAGGCATACTTTTTTACAATTACCGAAAAATTGAGGTGCTTAGGTGGCTTTAATTGTAATGACATGGAAATATGACGTGGCTTTATGAGATGCCAAGTGGCATTTTATGTGGCATGCCTCCTCTTATATATAATGTATAGATATATATATATATATATATATATATATATATTGAACGTTTTTATAAAAGTAATATAAAAAAACATTATTGACTCAAAAAAATAATTATCGAATTTAAACCATTACTAGTGCAGTGCCGTTATTTCAGAAAACACGAGATAACTATTCGTTTTAGTTCGTAAATTATCAGTACATGCCACGAATTAATTAATTTGCATCATTCGTTTGTCAACGTTACCCGTGGTTGCATAAAAATAAATAATAGGAATAAAAATTTAGGCGTGAAAACGCATAAGATTGTTTAATTTAATCGATATAAATGATTACTTCATTTTTACATGAGACTAATGACTTGGAAATTTACGGGTGGTTACAGATGTTCAACCAGAAGGTGAACTTACTTGTTTGGTGGCTAAAGCATCCCTGGATGAGTCTACTAAATGGCATAGAAGGATGGCTCATGTGAACCTCAAGACCATAAACAAGCTTTCTAAACTGGGTCTTGTTGAAGGACTACCTTCCAAAGTGTTCACCAATGAACATAATTGTGTTGCCTGCAACAAAGGAAAGCAACACAGAGCCTCATACAAAGCTGTTACTGCTGTGAGCATTATTTCTGAACCTCTTTAGTTGCTGCATATGGACCTTTTTGGTCCAACTCAAGTTAGAAGCATTGATCACAAGTATTTTTGTCTGGTAATCACTGAAGGCTATAGCTGATTTTGTTGGGTATTCTTTCTGAGGACTAAAGATGAAACATCTCAAGTGTTGAAAGACTTTATTACCTTTGTTGAAAACCAGTTGAACAAAAAGGTTAAAGGAATTCGGTGTGATAATGGGACAGAGTTCAAGAATGTTGTACTTATAGAACTCTGTAGGTCTAAAGGGATAAAAAGGGACTATAGCACTCCAAGAACCCCACAACAAAATGGGGTAGCTGAAAGAAAGAATATGACCTTAATAGAGGCTGCAAGATCAATGCTGGCAGACTCTAAATTACCCACTATGTTTTGGACTGAAGCAGTTGGCACAGCTAGTTATGTACTGAACAGGGTATCAATTACAAGACCTCATTACAAGACACCTTATGAACTTCTCACTGGGAAAGTTCCTGTTATTCATTACCTCAAACTATTTGGTTGTCAAGTAACCATTCTGAATACTAGTGATCCACTGGGTAAATTTGATAAGAAAGCAGATGAGGGTTATATTGTGGGTTATTCTGCTCATAGTAAGGCTTACAGGGTCTACAATCTAAATTCTAAGAAGATTGAGGAGACTTTGAACCTGAGATTTCTAGAAGACAAGCCGAATGTTCAAGGACAGGGTCATGTTTGGTCTTTTGACCTTGATTACTTAACTGATTACTTGGGTTATTCTAGACATGTGGCTAACGAAAATGCAGGTACTCAAGGGTCTCCCACTAAGAATGCAGGTACCATGGATGCTGACTCTGATAGTGAGTTCGAGGATGATGAACAACCTATTAGTGTACCTTCCTTCTCCCCTAACCAGTTTGCAGGTGATTCTTCTAGAGTTACTTCTGATGAGAGTGACGATGAGACATATTATGCTAAGGACCTTGCTAGGCTTCAGACACAGGAGTTTGCAGCTAATCTTGAAGCTGAGAAGCTAAATGGGGAGGTTGCAAGAGAAACAGTCAGTGGAATCCATGATTCTCGTGACATTGATCCTGTTTCTTCCAACATCAACAAATCTGCTGAAAGCCCTGCTGTTTCTACTCCTGTTTCTACTAAAGTGTCTACAGACTTTGGAGATCCATATACACGCTTTCCAAGTCCTTCAGATCTTGGAAATCATCAACCCAAAGCTGGCATCTTCACCTCACCTTCCTATGACACTGATTTTGAGCCAACTGTGACTAATCTTGATACATCCATTGAAGTCAACCCCACTGCTACTAAAAGGATCAACATTGCTCATCCTCAGTCCAATATAATTGGTGATCTTCTAGCACCTGTTAGAACTAGAAGGGCTGTGACAAGCTCTAAATTTGGCCAGGTTGCTTTTCTCTCCTATGTCTCAAACCAGCAAAGAGACAATCACACAGACTTCGAGCATTGTCTGTTTGCTTGTTTTCTTTCTCAAGTGGAACCCACCAGTGTTACTCAAGCTCTTGAAGACTCAAGATGGCTTGAAGCAATGCAAGAAGAGATGCAACAATTTCAAAATCAGCAAGTTTGGATCTTGGTACCACTACCTGATGGCAAGTATGCAATTGGTACAAAATGGATTTTGAAGAATAAGAGAGATGCAAGGGGTGTTGTGATTAAAAACAAAGCTAGATTAGTAGCACAGGGATACAAGCAAGAGGAAGGAATTGATTATAATGAAGTGTTTGCACCTGTTTCCAGAGTTGAGGCCATTCGAATTTTCTTGGCCTATGCATCTTACATGGGGTTCATGGTATATCAAATGGATGTCAAAGGTGTTTTTCTGTATGGTGAGATAGAAGAAGAGGTTTATGTCACTCAACCCAAAGGATTTGAAGACCCAGATCATCCTAAGCATGTTTACAAGGTAGTTAAGGCTCTCTATGGACTACATCAGGCACCAAGAGCATGGTATGCTAGGCTTTCATCATTTCTGCTGAAGCATGGTTATAGACGGGGTGCAATTGACAAAACACTTTTCCTAAAGAAGAATTCCACAGATATCATACTTGTACAAGTTTATGTGGATGACATCATCTTTGGCTCCACAAAAGAAGCTTGGTGCAGGGAGTTTGAGGAACTAATGAAGGGAGAGTTTTAGATGAGTGCTATGGGGGAGCTTACTTTCTTTTTGGGTTTACAAGTTCAGCAGAAACCTGATGGTATCTTTATACATCAGGAGAAATATGTGAGGGACATCTTGAAGAAGTTTGGTATGGAGAGTGTCCGAACTGCCACTATACCTTATGAAGCTCCAAAGACAAAGACCAACAATGAAGCAGATCCAGCTGTGAATGTTCATTTATACAGATCTATGATTGGTTCTTTGATGTATTTGACAGCTTCCAGGCCTGATATTACCTTTGCTGTGAGTGTGTGTTCTAGACATCAAGTCACTCCACTTACTTCCCATCTAAATGCAGTCAAGAAGATCTTTAAGTACCTCAAAGGCCAACCTCATTTAGGTCTTTGGTACCCAAAAGAGTCTCCTTTTAAGTTGGAAGCATATAGTGATAGTGACTATGCTGGTGCAAATCTGGATAGGAGATCCACAACTGGAGGTTGCCAATTCCTTGGAAATAGATTGATTTCTTGGCAGTGCAAGAAACAAACTATTGTGGCTACCTCATCTACTGAAGCAGAGTATCTTGCTGCTGCCAATTGCTGTGGACAGGTTCTTTGGATACAAAATCAATTGTTGGATTATGGGTATAATTTCATGAACACAACAATTTTTATTGATAATCAAAGTACCATATGAATTGTTAAAAATCCAGTTTTTCACAGTAGAACTAAGCATATTGAAATCAGGCACCACTTTATAAGAGATGCATATGACAAACATTTGATAAAAGTGGTTAAGATTCACAATGATGATAATGTGGCAGATTTACTGACTAAGGCTTTTGATGGACCAAGGTTTCAACATCTTGTGGTCCATATTGGGATGCTTAACCCTTAACTGCAAAGTTTAAAGGGAGGCATAGGCCTCAGGGGAGGCATAGACCTCAGGGGAGGATTCATGTTGAAAACTTTGTAAATTATTGTTTATATTTTTGTTTGCTAACACTAACTAGCTGGTGTACTTTTAGTTTGTTTGTCTTGGTGTGGTTTGTGTGTTTCTCTGTGTCTGTTTTGCAGATTGCATATATAAGTTGGAGTTCACCATGGTTGGTCAATTGGAATATGGTCAAGTAAGCTTAAAAGCTTGTTTCTACTGAAATCAAAGTGCTGAAGTGAGCTAATTATTTCTACTGAAGAGAAGTACTGAAGTTAAATTGCTCATTCATTCAAGAAACAGTTTACAGCTTACAGCTTACAATCAACTTCAAATGATAATACAAGATCAGTTCTTTACACGATCTACTTAACCTATTCTACCTCCTATCATCTACTAGCTCATATCATCTATTCCAAACGCTGGATATGCATGACCAGTACGACGAAGAAGCTAAGGATCAAAATGGGAAGGATGGATTGATGAAAACGAAGATGATGAAGATGAATATAGCAGATGGATGTGTGATATAACAATCTTCCGTTGTTCCATCTACTCGTTCCACCATAAAGCAACCAATCCATCTTCCTTTTACCCTTTTCCTTATACGATATGAGATGAAGCACCAAAACATGGCGCAGGAAGAGCTAACACCACCTCTCTTCTGGCGCATGGCCTTGGTTGAGGTTGAGATGTTGAAGGTTGGGGGTGTGATGTTCTCTCCTTGTTGGAGTCATCAGAGTCATCAGAAGACTCACTTGGATCCACTACACTATCATCTTCAGAAGAAGGGAGAAATAGGGATTTCAAAGGTCGAGGGTCATATGGATATAGGAAAAACTGGAGTGCATCATCACTGGATGATGATGATGATGGAGAGGAGGTTGGATCAATAACCTCTGGTTTGTTATTCATGGTTATTATTGATTGGAGTGGAGAAATTAGGGTTTGTGGAAATATTTAGGGTTAATTGATGAGAGTTAAGTGTGCATTGGGATTGTTTTATAGACGGATTCAAGGTTTAATGAGATTTAATGCGAGTTGGGTTACACAGTAAAAAGATATTTACTGAAGCTTCTTGATTACGTGAGTTATTTCTGCTGATTGATCTACTTCAGCAGATTGACCATGGTTTCTGCTGAAGTGGTAAGTTAAATTTGGTAGAAGTTGCATTACACGTCAGATTTGGTCAACAACTTATTCCGATATTTATGACCATAAATTGGGAAACTTCTAATAATACCTTATTCGCATATCTTCGCCTCAAATTAACTGATTCCCTCTTCATTCGATTTAAAACATATCTCCAGTTGATTAAATCATAACCCTTTATCACGATTTCTCATGGCACTTCTATTTAAGAAAGATCATAACAAAGTTGCTTTTCTGGGAAAAGCTAAGGGTAGTGAACTGTATGAACCAATGGTGGAGTTCTTGAAGAGGTCCAAGATTCATTATGCTTTAACGCATTCTCCCAATGTGATATATGAATCGTTGGTTACACAATTTTGGGCATCTGCTTCGAAACGGAGTGAAACAGAGATTGTTGTTATGGTTGACGGAACAGAGTATGTTGTGACAGAGGAGTTGATAAGAAGAAAGCTTTGCTTGGACGATGTTAATGGGGTTTATCATTCTAATGCTGTGGATATTCTTGCTGGGCTAAGAGCTTTTGGATAACAGGGTACGAGGACTGATATATGGTTCAAGAATCAGTTGTGTCCTATGTGGAGGTTTTTGGTTCACACGTTGCTTCAGTGCATAAGCAATAAATCAGGAGGATGGGACCAATTTTCTACTCAATTGGGATGTGGTATTGTATGCCTTTCTCAGGGGTTAACTTATAACTTTTCTAGGTTTATTTTTGATAATACGGTTGAAAATATTCATAGGAAAAAGCATAAGTTTTTAATGTACCTGATGAGTGCGTAAATACTCATCATTTTTAGTCAAATCTGAACTGCAAAACGTTTAAAAATACTCAGAAATGCATCAAAACACTGAAAATATTCCAAAATTGCATTTTATACGTTTCAGATGCAAAATGTTTAAAAACAGATGAAAAATGAGCAAAGTTTGCATAATTAGCAGTTTCAGTCCCCCAAGTTTCTAAAATTGTCAGAAATAGTCCCTGAGTCCTTATTTCAAAAGAAAAATCACCAAAGGTCCTTTTTAAATCATAACTTGTCAAATTTAGTCCTTTGGTGAAAAATATAAAATTTTGAGAAATTACAGTTTAGTCCCTGAAAATCCAAAAATGGTCAAAATTAATCCTTGGAATTTCACAAGTGGCAATAATGGTCCTTGGATTTTTGGAGATTGTCAAAACAAACCCTTGGATTGGTCTTCATAATTTACAGATTTGGTCCCTCATCTTTCAAAGAATTGCAATATGGTCCTTGTGCTGCCACTTAACCAACCGGACCCTATTACTATCCTAAACCCAATACCCTAACCAAACCTCCTTAAGCCCATCTAAAACCTAACCCGGTCCAGTCCAACACTTATACCCGTTCCCTAGTTATCACCCAACCCTAACCCAGTCAATGAGTTAACGCCCCCATCTTTTCTTCTTTCCCCAATTCCCGCCCAAACTCTAGTTTCCCCAACTCCCAAGAATTCAGACGCAAGACAGTGACAAAACCCTTTCAACCCACGCTTCCCTGACAACACCCCCACGCCTGCTTATCTCACACGAAAAGAAACCACAGAAGAAAAGTAGCAAAGGGTCCGGCTGATGGCGAGCACGCGTGATTTGGCTTATCTCAAGTGGGCAGAGAAGACCAAAAGAGAGAGAGATGAAGACATTGAGAGTAGCATAAATAGCTCTTGAAGCCATTGTATAAGAGTTAGTCAGTTTTCTTAGTTAGTTTCTTTTTTTTTTTAGTTTTAGTTTAAACCCAGAAATGTAGTGTTCTAGTCCCACGGTAATTTTGTTGTTATTTAATTCTGATGTAATCTTTGCTTTTCAGTGAATGCCAATTCAGTTTCTTCGTTTTAATTTATTTATCCAGTTCTTGTTCTTCATAGGTTTTAATATCATTTAAAGGTTTTTGTTATATGATTGAAAGTGTTTCACAGGGTCTGATTTAAGCTCAGGTGAGCTTTTGGTGTAGAAAACTAGTCTTCTTTAAGTCTCCACAGTTTAAAAGTTTCCTTTTCCCCTTTTTCGAAGTGGTGTTTGGATTAGCAAATTAAGTGGGTCAAGAACCATTTTTGACCCATTTTGGTTTCCTGAAGCCGTTTGGTTCAAGCAAGCTTATGGGTTAAAATAAGTTTCTACCTAGTTTGATCAGTGGAGTGAAATATATTTTGAGTATTGGAACCAAGGTTTATGAAGTAAAAAAGGTTTTACAAAATTTTCACAAGTTTTAAGTTTCATTTTTTTTTGTGTTTCAAAACCAAAAATTATCTGCTGTTGTTCATTAGCTATTTTCTTAGCTTGTTTGACATTCAAATCTTGCAAATCTCGTTTTCCCCTCAAACTTCGCAAGCCCAACTAAGTAATTGTCCATTTTAATTGCTTCTTGGTCATAGCTAGCTTAGTTTAATCTTGAGTAGAAATCGGTACTTGAATGTTATTGGTTCTGCATTAGTGGCCACAGTCCCATAACAAGAGATTAACAGCTTCTTTTTAAGCCGTTGTTAGATTTGTTCTTGTCTCCACGTAGTTTTTTTTTAATGTCACCCATACTAACATTCTGTTTTGTAGCTTGTCACTTCTTGGAATCACATTGTTCAGCTTAAAAATAAGCTCATAATAAGCCCCTTTGGACTGTTTACCCACTGTTACAGCAGCCCCTGCACCATTTTTGCAGCTTATTAATAAGCTGTAAAGTGCTTATTCAGGGTATGTACTGGGGGGCAAAAGAAAGTTGGCCAGGTGTACTTCAAGTAGCCAGAAGCTCAATACCTAACTCCCTTTACAGCTTATCTCAAATAAGCTCAAAAGTACCCTGTTTGACCTGTTGGTTGCCGTCCCACTTCAGCTAAGTTAAGTTTGTTTTTATTATTAGTGCTTATCGCTGTTAATTGTGCTTATTAGGTTCCTTAGAACCCCTTAGGGCGATTTAGATTAGTTTAGATGCATTTCCACTTATTTCATACTTTTATAGTCTATTTTGCTTATCTGTCCAGTTTCTAGTTTAGGCTCTCCCTAGTTTAGTTCTCATTGCCAACTGCTATTTCACCCAGTTTCATTGCTTTTCTTTTCTGTCATTGTTGTCCTTTCAGCTTGGTATCGGGGTTTGATCTGAGTTTAGCTTGTTCCTTTTTCTTTAGACTGCTTATCATTAGACTAGTTGTGCTCACAAAAGCTGTCCAAGGTGTGTCGGTTCATAATCATTAGCTGGGGTAAATAAGCTGTCTCAAATAGCTTATTTAGTGGTTCTCATAAGATTTGTTTTCACAAAAGAGTTCCATCTTAGTCCTTATTTCAGTTTCCAACAACAAAAACCAAAAAGAAAAATAAGTGAAAACGTGATTTTTGCCAAACTTTGTGGAATTTTCACGGATTCATTATAAGTCCATTTGAGCTCAAATTTGGGATACAAGATCTTTGGTTGGTCTTGGATTTCATGATCATTTTAGTTTATTTTTAGGAATTTTATAAGCTAGCTTAATTAGTGCTTAAAGTAGGGCCTTAGAGGCCGTTTGGCATATAGTTATTAAAATCTGGTCGCAAGTTTTTTTTCTGTAGCTTGTGCTTTTTACTTCCCAATCAGTTGCATTAGCTCGTTTTAGGTTAGATTTAGGCTTTAGTAGCTTATGGTAGCTTATAGTTAGCTTTTAGCTTATTTCAAGTGCTTATTCAAACTGCTTATTTGTCCAATTCAGCTTATTAGTAGGCTTATCTAACTTTTTATATTTTTCCCATGATTAGAATAATATTTTAGATTTTCCTGTAAAGTTTCATAATTTTTACTGTTCATTTGTTATTTTTCTTAATTTTAATTAGTTTAAATTAGTTTTTAATTAATAATGATTATTTAAAAGTCTAAAAATATATTTTCAGTTTTGAAAATTCTCTTTTGATATTTTAGATTTTTCTAAGTCTTAATTTTATTTTTCAAACCTTATTTCATATTTTCTTTCATTTTAGGTAATTATTTAATAGTTAAAAATAGTTTTTAATTAATAATAATTAGATAATTAGTTATAAAATAATTTTCTTTTTCTATAAATTTTCTTTTATCAATAGGATTGTAAAAATGTATTTTTCATATTTTTAGGATTTATATTGTATAAGTTTCACTTTTTATTTTGTACGTTTACGTAATTTTATTTTAAACGTAAGTTTTAAGTTTTAAGTTTTAAACGTTCATCATTTTAAAAATAGTGATAGCGTTTATTTAATAGTTTTTATCTTTTTAATTTTCTTTAATTTGCATTTAAGCCATTGTAATTTGTTGGCTTTTCCTGTAGTTATAATAATTCACAATATCCTTTTTCCGTTCAAATCTCCCGATCACTATACGTTTGATAATCCATTGCATAGCTCGCTGGGACATAACGACCCGGGGAGACCCTATACTCCTCAGATCTTCATTGCATTCGTGCTTAAGCAGTTTTAAGCTGATTACGGTCTGCCATTCACAAGTGGCAGGCTTGAGTGATTTAGCTTGACTGTTCAGCACGCATCAAATTTTTGGCGCCGCTGCCGGGGAGCTGTGCTGATTATCTTCCGTCTAGCAGATTAGTGATTTGGATATTCACTCCTTGTTTATACCATCTGTATTTGTTTATATTTTCTTTTAAAAATCAAAAACCCAAAAAGATTTTTATTCTTTGTTTTTTTTCAAAATGTTTTTCAAAAATACCAAAAATAATCCTCTTTACCCTCTTACCCTTTTTGATTCTTTATCCCTTTACCCTCTATCCATTTGATTCTAACTTCTTCTATTCTGATGGAATCATCGATTCCTTGTGTCGGTTGTGGAGAACCGCTTTTCGGTTTACCGTGTCGTTGGTGTACGTGCGAACGATGCGGTAATGACATTCATGACGGAAGTTGTTTGTTTTGCGGTTCGAGGAATTCATGTTCTTATGATCAAAATTTTTTCAATGAGCCGAAAAATTTCTCCGACTACCCACCCCAATCCCAAAATTTTTCGTTCAATCAGCAGTATTGCTATGGTTGTGGGGATCCGTTAGTTGATTTTCGATGTCAACGATGTTCTTGCGAGAGGTGTGGAAATGATCTTACGGATGGATTTTGTTCGTTTTGTGCTTCGGAAGCTGAAAACTCATGCACTTATCCGAACTTTTCCAATTATCCTCAAAACGATTTTAGCCACCCTCCTCAGTATTCATTTGAGCAAGAACCGTGCTATCAAAGTTTTAATGACACATCGTTTCAGAATGTACCGAATTTTTCTTGCACAGATTGTGGAGGTCCTCTTCAATGTCAACCGTGGAATCAAAATTACTATACTTCCGGTTTTGACAATTTCCAACCTCCACAGCACCATACGGTTCAAACTCCACCTGAGCCGTTGCCTAAAGAAATCTCCCATGATTTTGAAACCGCAATGAAAACACTTGAGGATATGATGATTAACTTTAAGAATCAAGTGAGTGGTGAGAAAACCATTGGAGAATTGCTAGCCGAAGAGCGAGAGGCCCGCCAATCAAGGGAAGAATTATTAGCCCTAGAGCATGCAGCTCTAAGGCGTTCCCAATTTCTTAAGGCAGCTCTATATGATGATGACGAGGAGGGTTTTTATCCTTTTAGAAATAATATTTCTCAACCTCCTCAGTCAGTTGATATCCCAGCAGTTGAGATTCCATCTCAAACAACTGCTATCACACCCGATATTCCCACTCACTCTCTGAACATGGGGGACGAGCATCTTGACACTGTTCCTGAAAAGGAATCGGACGACTTCATAAAGTCTA
Source organism: Chrysanthemum makinoi (assembly GCA_910596185.1). Taxonomy (NCBI): domain Eukaryota; kingdom Viridiplantae; phylum Streptophyta; class Magnoliopsida; order Asterales; family Asteraceae; genus Chrysanthemum; species Chrysanthemum makinoi. The sequence goes on along the minus strand of OU343220.1, from coordinate 63,793,935 downwards.
GTGTTGAGAACCTTGTCCCAATCCCGAGAGAGTCACAGGGAATTTCTGATCATATGTGTGATTCTTCTTCCCCTCTTGAGTGTTCAAATGATCATTTGGAAACTTTCTCCGATTTTAGCGATGATTGTGCTTCCCATGGAGACATTGAGTATGTCGAGGCATCACTCCCACAGTCTGATCCTCTTCTTGAGGAGTTCACCGATGAACTCACTCACATCACCACTTTCATCGAAAGTGACGATGATCTATTTGATTTCGAAGCCGATCTAGGAGAGATTGAAAGTCTCCTTTATAATGATCGTTCACTCACTTCTTATCCCAACAATCCAATCGAGAATGTTGATCACTTTGTTCCCGAAACATTCAAAGCTACTTTCACCAATCCTCTATTTGAATTCGACTCAATTCACTTCAATTTCTAAGAATCCACTCTTTGATACTCAGATTGAGGATAGTGATGAGCCCACAATGGAACAAGAGTTCACTATTTCACATCATGTGAATGATTCTCTTCATGAGGAGTTCGCCGGTGAACTCACTCATATCATGACTCCGCCGGAGTATGATTGCTTGGATGGAAAAAATCATGATCGGGGGGAAAAGTTCTCAATCATGAGAGTTTGTATTTCTATGACAAATTTTCCAACCCTCCCTCCCGAGATGCTTTCCAAGCCAAAGAGCTCAACCAACAAAATCCAAACGAGTGCAACTGCACTTGATCTTGAGGGAGAAGATCTTGTCATGATTTTTATCATGATTTTCTTTCTTTTCTTCACATATGGTGTGACTTCTCATTCCCTTTTCTCCTTCGGGAATGAGGACACTATTTTTGATCCCGGCATTTTCATTTATCATCTTTTGAGCCGGTTCTATGTATATCTCATCGGTGTGGAACTTTCACGTGCTTCAAATGTTTGTCCAAACATCTTGATTGAAAGTCCGATGGAGATTGTTTCTTCCACTTTGCTTCCCCATGAACCAATTAATTCGGGGTCGAGTCAAGCTAGCGACTCGGAAATCAAAAAAAGTAGCATGCCATATGGGTTTTCACCCATATTTCTGACTTCTTTCTATTTTCTACCACCCTAGTGTGGGGGGGTTGCCCCACATGTTGTGTATATATGCAAGTTAAAAAAAAAAAAAAAAAAAATCTTTCTAAATAATGGCCGTAGTATTTCCCTTTTACGTTCTTTGTTTCGGCATAACCGCCGGTACTTTGAATATTGAGGGCAATATTCATTTCTAAGTGTGGGGGGGAATTCTCACGAATTTTATCATATAATTATACTAATTCCCCCGTTTTTGGCCAAAATTTTTTTTGGAGTAAGTGTTTTACACTTACTCAATTGGTTATCAGTCCGCCTTGTCTAAGACAAAAGGATTGGCTAATCCAGGAGCAAACGGCTCTTGGTAAAGATTTCTCAAATCCGTTTATATGGCTTGCAATTTGCCCAAAATTGTATGGTTCTCAACTCACCATATCCTAAAAAGTGAAGAGTTGGCTAGCCCGCAAGGTTATGGCTTGTGGTAAAGGCAGTGGAAAATCCATAATTGGTATTCAGCTCACCAAAGATAATTCTGATAATTTATCTAAGAGTTGGCTAGTCCAGAAGGGTACGGCTTCTGGTAAAGACACATCAAATCCGTTTACAGCTTATGATTTGCTCAAAATCATTTGGTTATCAGTGTACCAAGGTTCTTACTTGAACTGAAACATTTGGCTACTCCAGAAGTAATGGCTTTTGGTAAAGAGTTTCAAATCCATTATGTTTTCTCAAAAGATTGCTAGGGACTAGCAATAGTTTAGTGTGGGGAATTGATGAGTGCGTAAATACTCATCATTTTTAGTCAAATCTGAACTGCAAAACGTTTAAAAATACTCAGAAATGCATCAAAACACTGAAAATATTCCAAAATTGCATTTTATACGTTTCAGATGCAAAATGTTTAAAAACAGATGAAAAATGAGCAAAGTTTGCATAATTAGCAGTTTCAGTCCCCCAAGTTTCTAAAATTGTCAGAAATAGTCCCTGAGTCCTTATTTCAAAAGAAAAATCACCAAAGGTCCTTTTTAAATCATAACTTGTCAAATTTAGTCCTTTGGTGAAAAATATAAAATTTTGAGAAATTACAGTTTAGTCCCTGAAAATCCAAAAATGGTCAAAATTAATCCTTGGAATTTCACAAGTGGCAATAATGGTCCTTGGATTTTTGGAGATTGTCAAAACAAACCCTTGGATTGGTCTTCATAATTTACAGATTTGGTCCCTCATCTTTCAAAGAATTGCAATATGGTCCTTGTGCTGCCACTTAACCAACCGGACCCTATTACTATCCTAAACCCAATACCCTAACCAAACCTCCTTAAGCCCATCTAAAACCTAACCCGGTCCAGTCCAACACTTATACCCGTTCCCTAGTTATCACCCAACCCTAACCCAGTCAATGAGTTAACGCCCCCATCTTTTCTTCTTTCCCCAATTCCAAACTCTAGTTTCCCCAACTCCCAAGAATTCAGACGCAAGACAGTGACAAAACCCTTTCAACCCACGCTTCCCCGACAACACCCCCGCATGCTTATCTCACACGAAAAGAAACCACAGAAGAAAAGTAGCAAAGGGTCTGGCTGATGGCAGAGCACGCGTGATTTGGCTTATCTCAAGTGGGCAGAGAAGACCAAAAGAGAGAGAGATGAAGACATTGAGAGTAGCATAAATAGCTCTTGAAGCCATTGTATAAGAGTTAGTCAGTTTTCTTAGTTAGTTTCTTTTTTTTTTTTTAGTTTTTAGTTTAAACCCAGAAATGTAGTGTTCTAGTCCCACGGTAATTTTGTTGTTATTTAATTCTGATGTAATCTTTGCTTTTCAGTGAATGCCAATTCAGTTTCTTCGTTTTAATTTATTTATCCAGTTCTTGTTCTTCATAGGTTTTAATATCATTTAAAGGTTTTTGTTATATGATTGAAAGTGTTTCACAGGGTCTGATTTAAGCTCAGGTGAGCTTTTGGTGTAGAAAACTAGTCTTCTTTAAGTCTCCACATTTTAAAAGTTTCCTTTTCCCCTTTTTCGAAGTGGTGTTTGGATTAGCAAATTAAGTGGGTCAAGAACCATTTTTGACCCATTTTGGTTTCCTGAAGCCGTTTGGTTCAAGCAAGCTTATGGGTTAAAATAAGTTTCTACCTAGTTTGATCAGTGGAGTGAAATATATTTTGAGTATTGGAACCAAGGTTTATGAAGTAAAAAAGGTTTTACAAAATTTTCACAAGTTTTAAGTTTCATTTTTTTTTGTGTTTCAAAACCAAAAATTATCTGCTGTTGTTCATTAGCTATTTTCTTAGCTTGTTTGACATTCAAATCTTGCAAATCTCGTTTTCCCCTCAAACTTCGCAAGCCCAACTAAGTAATTGTCCATTTTAATTGCTTCTTGGTCATAGCTAGCTTAGTTTAATCTTGAGTAGAAATCGGTACTTGAATGTTATTGGTTCTGCATTAGTGGCCACAGTCCCATAACAAGAGATTAACAGCTTCTTTTTAAGCCGTTGTTAGATTTGTTCTTGTCTCCACGTAGTTTTTTTTTAATGTCACCCATACTAACATTCTGTTTTGTAGCTTGTCACTTCTTGGAATCACATTGTTCAGCTTAAAAATAAGCCCCTTTCGACTGTTTACCCACTGTTACAGCAGCCCCTGCACCATTTTTGCAGCTTATTAATAAGCTGTAAAGTGCTTATTCAGGGTATGTACTGGGGGGCAAAAGAAAGTTGGCCAGGTGTACTTCAAGTAGCCAGAAGCTCAATACCTAACTCCCTTTACAGCTTATCTCAAATAAGCTCAAAAGTACCCTGTTTGACCTGTTGGTTGCCGTCCCACTTCAGCTAAGTTAAGTTTGTTTTTATTATTAGTGCTTATCAGTGTTAATTGTGCTTATTAGGTTCCTTAGAACCCCTTAGGGCGATTTAGATTAGTTTAGATGCATTTCCACTTATTTCATACTTTTATAGTCTATTTTGCTTATCTGTCCAGTTTCTAGTTTAGGCTCTCCCTAGTTTAGTTCTCATTGCCAACTGCTATTTCACCCAGTTTCATTGCTTTTCTTTTCTGTCATTGTTGTCCTTTCAGCTTGGTATCGGGGTTTGATCTGAGTTTAGCTTGTTCCTTTTTCTTTAGACCGCTTATCATTAGACTAGTTGTGCTCACAAAAGCTGTCCAAGGTGTGTCGGTTCATAATCATTAGCTGGGGTAAATAAGCTGTCTCAAATAGCTTATTTAGTGGTTCTCATAAGATTTGTTTTCACAAAAGAGTTCCATCTTAGTCCTTATTTCAGTTTCCAACAACAAAAACCAAAAAGAAAAATAAGTGAAAACGTGATTTTTGCCAAACTTTGTGGAATTTTCACGGATTCATTATAAGTCCATTTGAGCTCAAATTTGGGATACAAGATCTTTGGTTGGTCTTGGATTTCATGATCATTTTATTTTATTTTTAGGAATTTTATAAGCTAGCTTAATTAGTGCTTAAAGTAGGGCCTTAGAGGCCGTTTGGCATATAGTTATTAAAATCTGGTCGCGAGTTTTTTTCTGTAGCTTGTGCTTTTTACTTCCCAATCAGTTGCATTAGCTCGTTTTAGGTTAGATTTAGGCTTTAGTAGCTTATGGTAGCTTATAGTTAGCTTTTAGCTTATTTCAAGTGCTTATTCAAACTGCTTATTTGTCCAATTCAGCTTATTAGTAGGCTTATCTAACTTTTTATATTTTTCCCATGATTAGAATAATATTTTAGATTTTCCTGTAAAGTTTCATAATTTTTACTGTTCATTTGTTATTTTTCTTAATTTTAATTAGTTTAAATTAGTTTTAATTAATAATGATTATTTAAAAGTCTAAAAATATATTTTCAGTTTTGAAAATTCTCTTTTGATATTTTAGATTTTTCTAAGTCTTAATTTTATTTTTCAAACCTTATTTCATATTTTCTTTCATTTTAGGTAATTATTTAATAGTTAAAAATAGTTTTTAATTAATAATAATTAGATAATTAGTTATAAAAATAATTTTCTTTTTCTATAAATTTTCTTTTATCAATAGGATTGTAAAAATGTATTTTTCATATTTTTAGGATTTATATTGTATAAGTTTCACTTTTTATTTTGTACGTTTACGTAATTTTATTTTAAACGTAAGTTTTAAGTTTTAAGTTTTAAACGTTCATCATTTTAAAAATAGTGATAGCGTTTATTTAATAGTTTTTATCTTTTTAATTTCTTTTAATTTGCATTTAAGCCATTGTAATTTGTTGGCTTTTCCTGTAGTTATAATAATTCACAATATCCTTTTTCCGTTCAAATCTCCCGATCACTATACGTTTGATAATCCATTGCATAGCTCACTGGGACATAACGACCCGGGGAGACACTATACTCCTCAGATCTTCATTGCATTCGTGCTTAAGCAGTTTTAAGCTGATTACGATCTGCCATTCACAAGTGGCAGGCTTGAGTGATTTAGCTTGACTGTTCAGCACGCATCAGTACCCTAGGTTTTTGCAAATGATTTTGGACATTACTACCCAAGCCCAAACCTTTTGTCCCATAGGAGCTTTAACTGCTAAACTGTTTGCTTCTATGAAAACTCATTATGAGGGGGAACATCATCCTTTGCTAGTAGCTATGTTGCCTCAAGGCAATGAGGCTGCTGATGAGGGGAATGTTGTTGGTTCTCCATCTACTACTGTTGCTGCTGATGGTAATCCATCAGTTACAATGGATGAGGACCCTTCTAATGCTGCTGAAGCTACACTTGTTTCTCCTGACCAACCACCATCTACACCTTTGACCATGCCTACATCTAGTCCATCACCTACTCAGGGTACTCCTGATGAGTTTGAGACTGACTTTGCTAGAATGCCTACACCCAGTCTTGTTAGAGAGCCTGTTGTTGAAAGCTCTCCTATAATTGAGCAGGTTCATGTTTCTACTGAAAGGTCCAATGATGCTCCCATTACCACAGAGCAATCTGCTGGTGGAGCTAAGGATCCTATTACTCTTACTTCTGTCTATGATTTGCTCAACAGGACTGTCCAAGAGGTTGCAGATCTGAAAAAGGAGCTTGCTGAAACTAGATCTACACTTGGTGGTGAGATTGTGGATTTAAAGAAAAAGGTTTAGGATTTGGAAGAACAACTTAGGCATAGTAGCAACAGGAGATGTTTTGTTTCTTCTGATGAGGAGCAAGTGGATGCTAATTTGGATTCACTTGATATTTTGGCTGATGTGGCTCAACAATCTAATGCTTCTACACAAATGGCTGCTAAATCAGTAAAGCAAAAGGAGCAGCAAAAGGAGCCAATTTTGTTTTCTAGAATGAAGAGGAGACAATATTTGAGCAAGGATAAGTTGCATAGTGTGGATGTTGCTACTTCTAAAGAGCATGTTATTGCTGATGTTCCTATGATGGATGTTGCTCCTGAAGTTGGTCAAGCTTCATCTTTGCAAGACATACATGCTTCTACACTTTCAGTAGATAAACATGCCTCTACACCTTCAGCAGCCACACCTGGATCTAAACCTTCAGCAGATCCTAATGAAGTGTTTCTTGCTGGGAGAAAGTTTAATTTGGATACTACTGATGGTGTTTCTTCTACTTATACTGAAAACGTTTCTCAACATGTTACTTCTGATGCTTTCAAGGATGTATCTTCTGAAGTTCATGTTGTAGATACTTCAACCACTGATTCTGCTCATACTTCTACTGCTAAAGGGAAAGGAGCAATGATTGATGAGGAGCTTGGTTCAGATTTGGTGAGTGAACAGGAAAGGCTAGAACAAGAAAGAATGTTAGTTGAGTGTGCAAATCTAAAGAAGAGTCAAGAATTGGCTAAACAACTTGCAGCTCAGTTTGTTATCAACTTGCCTCCTGAGAGACAAAGAGAGATTGATGAAATGTCTCCTCAGTTCACTGATGCCCAATGGGATGCTTATACTCATCAAGCTGCATCCAATCCTTCTCTAGCACAAAGTATTTTAGGTGCAGACTTTAATAGTGAGACCTTTGCTGCACAGATGGTGGCTCTTGGTCAGCAGAGGAAACAAGCTGCAGCTGCACAAAGAAGAGAAATTGCTGCTAAGAAAAATAAAGCAAAAAGGGAAAGACCACAAACTCCAGCTCAGAAGAAAAAGTATATGAGAATGGTGGTGTATAATCAAAGTAGTATTCTCTATCAGAAAGGTTTGACAAAGAAGCAAGTTTGGGCTTTAGATGATTCTGAGTTGATTAACATGTATCATAGGGTTATGAAGTATATTACACCATCTTCTAATTTGAAAAGGAGTGCTTGTGCTTTGGATGTTCCTGAAGCAAAGAGACCAAAGCAAGTTGAGATTGTTGATAATTTTGATGATGTTACACCCAAGCTGAGTTCTCCTGTTGTTATTGCTGAAGCATCTACTGAGGATATACATTCAGTTGATAGGGTTCAATCTGCTGAACCGTATGTTGTTTCTTCTGAAGCAGTATCGAGTGTGGCTACTACATCTTTGAATTCAGATAATCTGAATGCTTCTATTCCTTATATTTTTCCTGTTGATAAAGTCGGAGAAGAGTTGGGTAAGCAAGCTGAACGAGCAGCTGCTAAATCAAAGAAGGCCAGAGAAGTAGCTGAAAGAATGTATATCTTGCGTGGTGTTGGTTCAATTAAGTCTCCTTCTACTTCTTCCCCTCATGTTAAAGATGTCCCTGATGAGTCTGAGGATGTATCTATGGGAATTTATATTCCAGGTAGGAGGAAGAAAAGGATGGCTAAAAGGAGACACGTTACTTTGAGAAGATCTGTGCGATCAAATAGGACATATACATCTCGGATTCATAAGACACTCAGAGATCATTCTTTGGATTTAAAGGCTGCTGAATCAACTTTTATTCGAGAAGGATCTGCTGATGTTTTTCCTGAAGGATCTCATGATGTGTTGACTAATTGGACTTTGACTGATGGGGAGCTGAACACTATTTATCGGCTGGATAGTTCTACTATGCATTTTAACTTCTTGAAGGAAATCTTTCATTTGGTGGATAGACATGATTTGAATACTTTTTATGGACTTGTCACTAAGCATTATGCTACTCATTCACCACAGGGTTCTGGTCTATATTTTTTGGGTGATCTTCAAGTTTTGTTTGATTCTCAATCTTCAGATGGTAAAAGGTATTCTGTTTGGAAGAATTCACATAAGTGGAAGGTTGAGACTTGGAGATTTTATCCTTTGCCTTGTGTACATGTGGTGGAGACAAAGGGTGGGATTACTGTTTGTATGTTCTCAGATAAGATTTATCCTTTGTCTGTGTCCTTGATGGAGAAAATGCTTAGACAGAGGTTGGAAGTTCCACCTGATCCAGTTGGGAATGATAAGATGCATGCTGAACAATGTGTTAGATTGATTAAGACTCAGCTTCTACAACATCGAGCATCATCTTGATTATGGTAGTGTGTATATTTTGTAATATTTGTTTCTTTGTTTCTTTAGTTTAAAAAAAAACTATGTATATTATGTGTTTGACTAACTTTTCTTGCAGATTTGTTGTACATTTTTATGGTTATTAACTCACCAGATGTACCTTGTGTATGTCAAAGAGTTGACTAGTCCAAAGGGTACAGCTTTGGTAAAGACGCATCAAATCTGTTGATAGCTGTAATGGTTTGCTCAAAATCATAGGGTATGCAACCACCCATGCTTAATTGCTGAGGGTTGTATGGTCATCAATTCACCATGGTTTATTCCTGTTTGGAATCCAAGAATTGGCTAGCCCACTTGTATATGGCTTGTGGTAAAGGCAGTGGAATACCATATTTGGTAATCAGTTCACCAATTCTAAGAATTGACTAGTCCTGAGCAAACGGCTACAGGTAAAGACATTTCAAATCCGTTCATGGTTGCTGATTTGCTAATAAATCAGATGGTTATCAGTGTACCATAGTTTTCGAACTTAAACATTTGGCTACTCCAGTAGTGATGGCTATTGGTAAAAAGACATCAAATCCATTATTTTCCATGATCCACCTCTCACATGAGTTAACACACCTGGATGTGATGAGAATAGTATGAAACTAATATGTTTTGATGTACCTGTTGTCATTTGTTGCTGCAAAGATCTGGCGTTTCAAAGTTTTGTCATCATCGAGGTGTTCTTGTTTTGATTCTTTGCTGCTGATGTTCCAGGACAATCCTCTAGTTCTGAAGCGTTAAAGATCTATCAGGAAACTGGAACTTAACCATGTCAAATTCCAGTTTAGGGGAGGATTGTTGGGAATTATGTGAAGTATGAATTATGCTGAACTTACTGCTGAAGGATTCTGCTGAAGTAGTGTGGAATCTGCTGAATATCTAATTCTACTGAAGTAGTGAAACCGTGTAGATGGTTTCTGCGGAGATAGTTATTCCGCATATTCTATAGTTAGTTAGGATATGCATGAGCTTTATTAGGAAGTTATAATGTATATCTTATTTAGTTTTATGTTTATACGTTTCTTGGGAAACGGTTTAGGGTTCCTTGTCTATAAAAGGAACACAATAGTATGATTTATGTATCGAATTGAAAAACAAAGTTTTAGTATTATTAAAAGATCCATAGAGGATCAAAGAAGTTCTTAGTTATTTGTGTTCTTGTGTTTAAATTCCGCTTAAATACAAGTTATAGAGATTGTCTTTTAGTAAGCTTGTGATTACATAATTTTAACTAACGATCTAAGAGTGCTCATAAGATCTATCAAGGTCTTTGTTCTATCAACTACGAATGCAGAATATAAAAGCAATTAAATGGTAGAAAGGAAATCAATAGAGGAATAGTGGTGCTAACCTAGTTAATCCTCCTAACTAGTTATGTCTACGTCTACCTACTTCCAATTACTTCAGGTGGGGTCAAATTCGAGAGGACAGCATTTGGTCAATTCGCCCTAACCTATCAGCAAAGATGCCACCACAGGAGAAATCAGGCGCACCGTCATAAGTCATGTTGTTCCTGGTCCCCTAAGCCGAGTCATTAAGTACCGCTACATGCTAGATTCTAAATAGTGAGTGCCCGGCCGTTAGGAACTTAAACACTACACCCCCCAATTCTTAAGTTCATCCAAACGATAGGTGATTAGTTGGTCAAATCGTACAAGTAGAAAGGGTCGTCAGTTGGTCAAATCTTACCCATCCCATCTCAGTCCCCTCACTTAGGGTCAGTTGGTCATATCTCCTAGGCAATTGGCCTCTACCGCCATTCAAAACTACCGAACCAGGGGTGACTACCAAAGAACTATGAATGCATACACTTAGAAATAATTGTACGGAAGTAAAGGTAAACGTAAACAAAACAATTAAGGAATCATAACTAGGCTAGCACCAAAGGGTGCTTAGCCGCTCATATTAATCATGCACATCAATTCAATATTCAAAGGTACGAAATACATGAATTGAAAGTAAAATAAATAATAAACGCTAAAGCTTATCGTAATGGTGTGACTTCTCCCTTGGAAACAGCTCCGTATGCTTCCCTAGACCTCCCTTGAGTATTTTCCCAAATTCTCAGAGTATTGTGTGTGGAATGGAATGATTAGAAATGCTGGAATTCGTGGGTATTTATAGGCCAGGTCTGGGTTACGGCGTAACCATAATATGAGTTACGCCGTAACCTCCGTAAATGCACTAGATCTGCTAGTTACGGCGTAACCTAATAAGTGGTTACGCCGTAGTCTTTAATAATCCTGGTTACGTCGTAAGTGATGCAGTAGTTACGGCGTAAGTATCAGCGGCGTGGAACCTCTTTTGACCTAATGGAGTTACGTCGTAATCTTTGGAAGGAGTTACGCCGTAACCTCTTGATGAGTTGGACTTCAGGGTCACGCAATAGTTACGGCGTAATGTGAGAGACGAGTTACGCCGTAACCTCTTCAGAATAAGCATACTGTGATAAATCTTTAGTAACGTTTCCATTTCCGCGTCTCTTTAGCTCCAATGCTCGCAATTTACCTGAAAGTGTAAAACAACAGAAAACAAGCGTAAATCCATATAAATGATATAATTAACGAGCATTAACGGGGGAAATTGACACTTAATATTCAGGACTATTTGATGTTATCAAATATCCCCCCACTTTAACTCTACTTGCCCTCAAGTAGACCTTATTAGATAGATTCCTAAAAAGATATCTCCCAAAACCTGGAAAATATGAGTTTACAAATCCCTTATGCTAGAATAAAACAAAGTCGAACACCTCGTGAAAGGGGAACAAACACTCAAATCTCTCAACTATTCTAAGTGTCAATTTCGGGGTGATCACTCAAACGCACAGTCATAACATGTATTCTATCATAAGCTTGGCGGTTACACAAATCTCCACCACTAGAGTTAAGAGCTAAACAGTTCTCGAAGGCAATATGGATAGACACGACAAAGGTTAAGGGGTGACTCGTCATTACTAACATGTCACGGCGAAGTGGACAAAATCAATGATACATGACCAAATCCATGGCCAAGACACCAAAGATTGCTCGCTGCATCACCTAGACATGCTTCATGACTAAAGGGTAGGATAAGACATGGGATATATAATTGGTGTAGAATGAAAAACAAGCAGGTAGTCTATATCTATAACTAAGTCATCACCACTTACCGTCCGCCCAAAGTTCAAGTTTAGAAGTCTAGAGACCGGATCATGAAATGCAAGGTAGATGTGTCATTAGAGGACGTCGTGATTGGCACACTACCTTTTCTTCTTCAGTTGGTATTACTCCAACTCCAATCTTCAAATGTGACCGAGGTGGCCTCCTCGATACTAAACAATAAAGCTCATACTATAGTGCTTATAACATTGCACTTTACAAAATCATAACTGAATCAACTATTTTTTTTTTAATTTTTTTTTTCGATTTTTTTTTTTTTTTGAACATACATGATAACATAACATCCCCCCACTTGAGATGAACAATGGGAATTCGGGGGGTCTTCAATGATCTTCATAACTGTTGTCGATGAAAGCGTGATTTCCAAACTTTTCCACTCGAACCTTGAACTTAGGCAAATGATGATTTCCCAATTACAAATAAAGACTACAGGGTAGGCTAAGGTTTAAGGGTGTAATGAAACAATATATTAGGGTGACAAAATTAAAGGAATGGCTCAGAAGGGTGTATCTAGGGGTATCTTGCACTAAAGGCGAGTGCAACAAAAGGGTTTCACATGGGGGTCGAAAAGTCGAGGTGACTAATCGATAGACTCACAATGGTAAGCTATTTGGGTGATAATCCTATAATACTGCCTTCTAAAACTGAAAATTCCAAATACATCGAGCTAACTCAACATACCTCGTCTATGGTCTCGAAATGATGCAAAGGCCAAGTTCTAAAGTTTACAAGCTACCGGCACACTCATAATTTGGTGGATTTGGGTAAAATATAGGAAATGGGTAAGGCTAATCTCACCATGTAATATCAAGGGTTGTATGTGCTCGGCTAAGGTCTAATCTAGTTAGGTTCGGAAAAACATGTCAAAATATAAAAAATGGCATAATTTTTCAAAATAAACTAGAAAAAGAGGGCGAAATAAAGTTCAAGATATAATTCTACTCCCGTCCCCCACTTGAATTGTACAAAGTCCCTTTTGTACTAGGCATTAAAATAAAGGTGAAGAGAAAGGTAGAATTAGAGCGAGAACTTCCCTGAAATTTGCTCCAAAAAAAAGGCCCACGAGAAAGGATCGTGCCTTCGTTAAAGCGTCATGAGCAAACTTCAATCCCTGAAATCACAATACCGACAAGCATAATTCTAAAAAGAAAAAAAAATGAAAAACAAACCTAACTCACTTTCGTAGGAATCACGGTTGCATTTAGCGAATGCAACAAGCCTTTTAAACCACTTGGTGTCCCAAGTGGACGAGTGAAGTCTCGTGAGGGTTTACAGGGAACACACCCACAAGTTCATTTAAAAACTAATACAAGGTTACTGTGTTTTAAAATGAAAGAATTAAAGCATATGAGAGTTACGTCGTAACTCCAATAAGAGAGTTACGCCGTAACTTGCAAAACCTGGAATGAGCTGAGAAGCGAATGGTTACGGCGTAACCACTGAGATGGTATCAGTGTTGTAAATATCGCTTGGCGGTCCCTCGGCGGTCGACCACCGCCAAGCGCCATATCGGTCTTGGCGGCGATATATCAATGATATAACGGAGACCCTAAATTATAAAGAAATTAATTTTTTTTATAGGTATTTATATATTTTATATACATATTTATAAATATTTATTAGTTTTATTGTTATATTTAATATTTTTAATTATATATTTTATATAAATATTACAAATTTTACATTGTATATGCATTTAGTTATGTATTTCCCACTCTTAACCGATATTTGACCGATATTCCGATATTTGACCGATATTTGACTGATATTTGACCGATATTTAACCGATATTTGACCGATATGACCGATATAACCGATATTGACCGATATTTGACCGATATTGACCAACCGATAAATTTGATCGATAAGTGAAATATCGTATCGGTGGACCGCCGATAAGCGATATATCACTGATATATCGGCCGCCAAGACCGATATTTACAACACTGGATGGTATTATGCCGTAGTTGGTAATGCGTCAAGAATTCTGCTGCTAAAATGTTGGTTACGGCGTAATCACCAAGATGAGTTACGCCGTAACTCTGTTCAGATCAGCAACTGCAGCTGTAATTACTTCATTGTCTCCTGCAAAAATGTTAGAAAACACAAAACCCAACAGAAAGGAAATAAAACAAAAGAAAGGGATAATTCGGGTTGTCTCGAAGAGCACTTTTTTATTTACGAGTCTTTAAGTTAGACTCGAGCCACGGGCTCCTATGGGGGTCTTTGAGCTTGCCCCACTTCTTCGATATCCTTCATCAAATTGTGCCTCATCCATGCAACATTAGAGGCAGTTCGGAGGTACTCAATGGTTTCGATCCTTCGGACTTTACAGAATTTCTCCTCCGGACCTAGGTGGTAGCGAGTGAATTCATATTTTTCTACTATAATAGGGGGTGGTCTTTTGTTGGGTATCCCCAGGAGCTTGCACCTTCTTTGCTCGTAAGCTTCGTCATCGGGATCAGTGAACTCTTCATTTCCTTGCAACTCAAGGTAATCTAGCATCCCTTCGATATCATCGTCATTAGAATCAGTACCCTTGAACCATTCTTCATCGAGAAAATTCTCCACTAGAACGCGCTTGCATTCTTCTTTATCATTACTCACCCGCTCTATATCCACGTCAATTGTTATTTTACTCGTGTTTTCGCTACTTTTGTCGTTAGAATTTTCTTGATCCATGTATTCCTTCCAAATCTTATCTTTTGTTAATGCATCCACATGCCCATACTTAATTTTTACCCAACTATCAAACCCCAGGTTGTCTATCCAAGGTAAACTTGTTCTCTCCTTGTCATTGGTTGAGGACCAAAAGAATTCATCTTTTCCTAATCTTCCAAAGTTGCCTCCACCATCACACATATCGTTATACGGGTTGCATGATGCCCAGAAAATTTCCCCAGGGGATTTTACTTTCTCGCACCAGTGACTGCGTAGTTCTATGTTGTCAGTTTCATTTACATGCTCTTCCGTGCAGAGTATATCTTTACTAGTCTCGTCCGTTCGAATGTGCTTTGCGTAATCAACTTTTAGCTTCATAAGAAGATTTGGATTGACCTTGGCATTCCCAAATTGAATTGCGTACCAATCTTTAAAGGCTAAATTACCGAATTTTATCTCGTGTCTTTCACGCTCATGAGGGCATGTCCATTCCTCCACTCTTTCATTGTCTCTTCCATTGCAATATTCGTGGAAAGGGCTGCATGTAGGCCATGCCCTTGTGGTTTCTTCATTAGTAATAGCGATAGGAGTACACCAGTGAGTGATAAGTGGCTCTTCTTCATCATCAAGGGAGAGTTCCTCGAGTTTTTCTGATTCGTCCAAGTCGAGGAATTTTTCTGCCCATGTATCCCAGTTACGCCGTAACTGAGATTCTTGGTTACGGCGTAATTCATTAGAGTCGTATTCATCACAACTCCGTTGTCGCTGTCAAACACGAGGTTACGCCGTAACTCATTAGGTATGTTACGGCGTAACTCATATCTGTTGACGGAATCGTCCCCTAAACTCGTAGTACTGGCCTGAACCTTCGAGTTATCATCCGAGAAAATTACCTTACATTCCATAGCTGGTTTAGATCCTTCAGGTTTATCGTTATTCCTTCTTACTTTTTCGCTGAGCTTTATCACCATGGATTCAAGGTTTTTAAGAGTGGAGTCGTGTTTGGAAATGTTTCTATCAGTGTTTCCTGGAATTCCTTCAACCATTCATCTTGCTCCTTTTGTTTTTGGGCTGAATTTTCCAGAAATTTATTAATTGTTTCTTCAAGACTGGGCTTTCTTTCTCCATAAGGCCCACGATTGTAATTACTGCGATACCCATTTCGATTGTCACCGTAAAATGGTCGATTTTCTCCATACTTAGCTTCCTCGATATCCTCGTTGTCCATATGAGGACAATTTTTCGTAAGGTGTCCTCCTCCACAGCTTTCACACCCCACTTGAATGGCATGAACGGTTTCCCTGATTTTTAGCATATCTCGACTGAGGCTTTTAATTTTACTAGCGATTGCTGCAATTCCGTCGAAACTTCCATCTTGGTTTCTTTTACTTCCGCCGTTGTGCCATTTTTTAGAATGGTCCGCCATTTTTTGAATGGTTTCAATTGCCATAGTAGGAGTCATATTCGGGATGGGTCCTTGATAATCCAACATCTGTCTCGTAGTTACATTTATTCCTTTGTAGAAAATATTGACCTTCTGTTGGTTATTAAGATCATTGGTAGGACACTTATAAAGAAGATCGTTGTATCTGTCCCAAGCTTGATACAGAGTTTCGTTGTCTTCTTGTTTGAAATTGTGGATCTCCAAGAGTTGATTAGAAATCTTTGATGGTGGGCAATATCTTTGGATAAAGTGTTTCTTAAGTAGCGCCCAAGTGTTAACTGCCCCAGCGGGCAATCTTTCGATCCATCTTCTTGCTACTTCAGTTAGAGTCATAGGGAAGACCCTGAGCATAACAGCATCATGAGACACGCCCGGAATGTTGAAAAGGTTAGCGACGTATAGGACATTTTCAACGTGCTCATATGCATCTTCGTCCCTGTTTCCTGAAAAAGGGTTAGCGCGAAGCTCCCTCATAAATTGGTCTTTAATCTCGAAACGAACATCCGCTCTTGATCAGCTCTAGTCAACGCCAAGTATTCCTCTAGAGTGAGGTCATCGATGTTAACCACTTCCATGGTACCTGAAAACTTAAAATATGATCGTGAGAAAAGTTTAAATATGAAATGAAAGACTTAAAATTAATCCTAATATAGCTCCGGCGGCGCGGCAAAAACTTGATGCAGCTTTTACTGACCAGGTCTTAATATTTATAGTGTCTCGCTATACCTATGGTCTACCCTAATGCACTAACGGGCAGTGTACCCGGTCGTGTGTAGTGTAGTAAATGGTAAAGCCGAGGTCGTCCCAAGAGCTATGTGTGTCGGATAATTACTAAGTCCAATTGTCACAGAATATAAATGGTTTGATAGGGTTTTAATTAATTAAACTACGAATGCAGAATATAAAAGCAATTAAATGGTAGAAAGGAAATCAATAGAGGAATAGTGGTGCTAACTTAGTTAATCCTCCTAACTAGTTATGTCTACGTCTACCTACTTCCAATTACTTCAGGTGGGGTCAAATTCGAGAGGACAGCATTTGGTCAATTCGCCCTAACCTATCAGCAAAGATGCCACCACAGGAGAAATCAGGCGCACCGTCATAAGTCATGTTGTTCCTGGTCCCCTAAGCCGAGTCATTAAGTACCGCTACATGCTAGATTCTAAATAGTGAGTGCCCGACCGTTAGGAACTTAGACACTACACCCCCCAATTCTTAAGTTCATCCAAACGATAGGTGATCAGTTGGTCAAATCGCACAAGTAGAAAGGGTCGTCAGTTGGTCATATCTTACCCTTCCCATCTCAGTCCGCTCACCTAGGGTCAGTTGGTCATATCTCCTAGGCAATTGGCCTCTACCGCCATTCAAAACTACCGAACCAGGGGTGACTACCAAAGAACTATGCATGCATACACTTAGAAATAATTGTACGGAAGTAAAGGTAAACGTAAACAAAACAATTAAGGAATCATAACTAGGCTAGCACCAATGGGTGCTTAGCCACTCATATTAATCATGCACATCAATTCAATATTCAAAGGTACGAAATACATGAATTGAAAGTAAAAGATATAATAAACGCTAAAGCTTATCGTAATGGTGTGACTTCTCCCTTGGAAACAGCTCCGTATGCTTCCCTAGACCTCCCTTGAGTATTTTCCCACGTTCTCAGAGTATTGTGTGTGGAATGGAATGATTAGAAATGCTGGAATTCGTGGGTATTTATAGGCCAGGTCTGGGTTACGGCGTAACCAAAATATGAGTTACGCCGTAACCTCCGTAAATGCACTAGATCTGCTAGTTACGGCGTAACCTAATAAGTGGTTACGCCGTAGTCTTCAATAATCCTGGTTACGTCGTAAGTGATGCAGTAGTTACGGCGTAAGTATCAGCGGCGTGGAACCTCTTTTGACCTAATGGAGTTACGTCGTAATCTTTGGAAGGAGTTACGCCGTAACCTCTTGATGAGTTGGACTTCAGGGTCACGCAATAGTTACGGCGTAATGTGAGAGACGAGTTACGCCGTAACCTCTTCAGAATAAGCATACTGTGATAAATCTTTAGTAACGTTTCCATTTTTGCTTCTCTTTAGCTCCAATGCTCACAATTTACCTGAAAGTGTAAAACAATGGAAAACAAGCGTAAATCCATATAAATGATATAATTAACGAGCATTAATGGGGGAAATTGACACTTAATATTCATGACTATTTGATGTTATCACTTGTCCATAAACGAAAACCTGATCTCTCCTACCTTCGTGTATTTGGTGCTTTGTGCTATCCAACGAATGACAGTCAAGATTTAGGTAAATTAAGAGCTAAGGCGGATATTGGAGTTTTTGTGGGTTATGCACCAAACAAGAAGGGTTACCGAATCTACAACAAAAGAACTCGAAATATCATGGAGACTATTCATGTCACGTTCGATGAGCTGTCTGGGCAAACGGCTCCAGGACAATCAAGTTCTAGACCCGCATCACAACCTTCAGTAAGTAGTCCCATTAGTTCTTCTCTTGTACAAACTCCCTCACCAGCAATTCCATATGTACCCCCTTCGGAATATGATTTGAAGAAATTATTTGATCCAATATTTGATGAACACTATGAGCCTACTGCTAATGATCAGTCAAATCCATCAACAGAGGCTGTCCCTAACCCAGTTAACGTAGATGACCCATCAGTTTCTATGTCATTGAGTTAAGAAGCGCCTACTATAGATCACTCATCCTCGTCATCAAATCCTCAATCATCAAGTGTGCATCATGGAAATGTGTCTGGCACCTATGATGTAGATAACCCCTTTGCTACTCCCGAAGATGCTCCATTTGAGAACATATTTGCTCCTGAACCAACTTCAAAACCATCTTCATCAGAAGATCCAAACTCTGCAACTTCAGTTCCTCAATAACAACCACACGAACACCTTAGAAAATGGAAACATGACCATCCATTGGATAACATCATTGGAAACCTTTCTCGTCCAGTATCCACTTGTAAACAACTTGCAACTGATGCCTTATAGTGCTTCTTCAATTCCGTACTATCTAAGGTCGAACCAAAAGACGTTAAAACTGCCATGAATGAAGACAGCTGGTTTAATGCCATGCAAGAAGAAATTCATGAGTTCGATCGACTAGATGTATGGGAATTAGTACCTGCCCCTGACTGTGCTATGATCATTGCTCTAAAGTGGATCTTCAAAGTAAAAATTGATGAGCATGGTGATGTGTTAAAGAACAAGGCTCGATTAGTTGCAAAAGGATACCGTCAAGAGGAGGGTATTGACTTTGAAGAATCATTTGCTCCAGTTGCACGTATCGTGGCAATCAGAATCTTATTGGCTAACGCTGCAAGTAAGAACATGGTAGTCTATTAGATGGATGTAAAGACGGCTTTTCTTAACGGAGATCTTAAAGAAGTCATATACGTCACCCAACCTGAAGGTTTTGTGAATCCAGAGCATCCTACTCATGTCTATCGCTTGAAGAAGGCCCTTTACGGTTTGAAACAAGCTCCAAGGGCATGGTACGATACGCTATCAAATTTTCTTCTATCTAATGGATTCAGCAAAGGAGTAGTTGATCCGACATTGTTCACCAGAAAGTCAGGCAAACACTTAATTCACGTTCAAATCTATGTAGATGATATTATTTTTGCCTCGACTGACCCCAATGAATGTGACCGTTTTTCTAAGGAGATGGGCTCCAAAATTCAAATGTCAATAATGGGACAAATGTCATTTTCTTGGGATTACAAATTTCACAAAGTCCCGGAGGCATTTTATCAATCAATCTAAATATGCTAATGAAATTTTAAAGAAATTTGGATTTGATTCTTATGACCCTATTGACACTCCCATGGTGGAGCGTACTAAACTGGATGAGGACCTCTCAGGGATCATGGTTGACCAGACTAAATATCGTAGTATGATTGGGTCCCTGATGTACCTTACTGCCAGTAGACCAGACATTCTGTTAGCTGTATGCATGTGTGCTAGATACCAGGCTAAGCCTACCAAAAAGCACCTTGAAGCAGTTAAACGGGTCTTTCGGTATCTCCAAGGAACCATCAACATGGGACTTTGGTACCCGAAGGACACCGGTATGTCACTAACAGCCTATGCAGATGTTGACCATGCAGGGTGTCAAGATACACGTCGAAGCACGTCAGGAGGTGCTCAGTTTTTGGGTGATAAGCTTGTGAGTTGGTCTTCAAAGAAACAAATGAGTACTTCTATATCCTCTACAGAGGCAGAATACATAGCCATGTCATCTTGTTGTGCTCAAATCCTATGGATGAGATCCCAATTATCTGACTATGGCTTTGAATTCAACAAAATCCCTTTGTATTGTGATAACAAGAGTGCCATTGCTCTCTCATGCAACAATGTTCAACATTCAAGAACAAAGCATATCGACATTCGACATTATTTCATCAGGGAGCAAGTGGATAACGGTGTGGTGGAACTATATTTTGTGAGGATTGAATATCAGTTAGCAGACATCTTCACCAAAGCTCTTCCTAGAGAACGTTTTGAGTTTATCCTTCCACGACTTGGTCAAAAGAGTCTACAACCGGAAACACTCAAACGTCTTCAAGAGGAAGACGAGGAGTAAAAGCTATTCTTCATCCATCTCTTGTAAATATTTTTTCAAAAAGCAAAATACAAAATTATAAAACCCACAAAAAGAAAATAGAAAAATATAAAATTTCAAAAAATCCATAAAAATCAGAAAATCTTTGAAAATGCTAAAAATATTTTTTTCCATCTTTTCTATTATTCGATTTCATCTACGGTCTTTGTATTGTCATTCAAAGAGTGACACGGGTCTTTAGATGAAGTTCGAATGTACATACAAAAAAAACAAAAAAAAATTAAAAAAAAATGAGAGAAAGAAAGTAAAACAAAAGGTTTATAGTCATTTCAGACTATACCCCGTTTTTAAAAGAAAGAACAAAGCCATGCTTTATCTTATTTTTTAAATCTCATGATCTGATTCTAAAAACAAATGTTTGTCACCAAAAAGACAAATGTTTCCTTCACAAATATTTTTCCTTCTATAAATTCTTCTGAAAAATATTTGTTATCTAATGAAAACTAATAGCTTTAAAAAATAACTCGGACTCAATTTTTGAAAATCATCTGGACTTGACATTTGTCAAAATCTCTATCTCTCAATCAACAACGTATGTCATTGATTGAGAGGGAGAATGATTTCAATTAAATCAAAAGGTTATTTGTCATACAATCGGTTCAGACCAAGGCTTATGTCATGTTTTCAAAAGATACTCAAGCATGTTTAATCTTTGGAGTTTAAAGTCTCAGATTTGATCCTTATCGGTTAAATGTTTTCATAAGCAAGTCACAATTCTCCTTAAAAGCTTTCAAAAACAATTTAAATCTATAGAGATCACAAATCTCAAATGATTTGAAAATTATGATCGGGGGAGAATTTGTGATTTAAATTGGATTTAAACTGATAATTCGACAAATGGTTTGTAAGTGATTAGCAAGCTCTCCTCCCTACATGTGCCAAACGATTTCAAATTTTCCATGAACATGTTAAGGGGGAGCATCTATATCAAACCAAAAAGGATTGAAACGTGATTGATTTGTCTCTAAGTGCAGGTTTTCCCTAATATGTGCAAAACACTTTCAAATCTCGATGCACATATTGAGGGGGAGCAACTTTTTGAAAACCGCATCCTTTCCCAAAAATATCTTTAACAGTATTTGAAACACTAAGTTTGATCAGGAAGGTGATGTAGATATTTTTAGAAAATGTTAATCAATGAATTGAATTCTTCCTCTTGCCTCCATGTGCCAAAACGATTTCAAATATTCGATGCACATGTTGAGGGGGAGCTCTTTTTCTGAAATATCAAAAATAATTCAGGTACAAAATGCTTTGATAATATATCACAAGTACCTGGATTGATTTTCAAATGATTTTCAATTGGTTCCAATGGCAGAAGAACAAAACCAAAAAGACCGACCAAATTTACTTTATGTATGGAGATATAAGGATGGTTAGGTTAGGTATTCGTTCCCACGATCCCGCCAGAGCCGGAGGGATCTACCCAGGGAAAATCCACTAGATAGTGTAGAGTCCTTAGGTATGATGAAAAAAGAAGAAAAGTGAGGTATGGGAAGAGTGCCGACTGAGAAAGAGCTAGAACTGGAATAAACCCTACAAGGTTCTAGTTATGAAGTCTCGGTAAGCACTGAAGGGATTGAAGAATGAAAAGGAATTGAATGTGAAAAGGGTGAAAAGAAATAGCCCTCCAATAATTCAACCTAAGGGCAGAAACCGGGTTCAATACATATGCTACTGGTGTTTACCAAGGTAACACTGGTATTGAAGACAAGACGTCATGGACCCAGTGACGCACTGCACTACAACTTCCCAAGCTACTCAAGTTCCTCTTAAAAGGACTTGTTTCATTCTCACGGGGAACCTACATTATCTATCGACTTTCTCTTAGAGATTGTTGATATTGAAGAAGGAGACCCTCTCCCTAGTCTCCGGCATAGGAACCTAATGTGCACAATTGAGTCTAGAGCCACGAGATCATCAATAAATCTCATTAAGGACACAATCAATGAAGACTCACTATTTCACACAATATGGAAAGTGAAAATATATCTTATGAGTCCTACGCATTATCCTTGTGGTATTGCCAGAACATCTAAGTGATATGCAAACATATTCACAATGACGATGGAAAGCCTTCTAGAGCCAACATCAAACAAGCGCTTGGTAGGTGGCATGTGAGATCTATCCAATAGATCAAACTCGTGACAACTGGATTGCAAAAATAGGGCGATTCATTATTGAATCAACCTTGGTCCAGGAAATGGATTGACGGATACCTTTGAAAAATGGGTCGTTGTGCTTAAAATTCTTTTCTCTAGCACATCGATTGTGTACTAATATTTCAAAATAAAAGGTTTTTATGATTGATAACTGATTTTTCTTAAAATTTTCGTTGTATTGCAAAAACACTTTATATTGAGCAGTACACGATTGTTTTTCAAATATCTTTTCATCAATCAGTGAATCTCAATTCGCTGGTTCACTCACTTCGTGTTGTCTTCTTTGAGACGTTCCGATTTGAGAACGGCTAGAGCAGCTGCGAAACCCTGTCAAGGAGATTCTTCGGAATTATACCTGATCACAGGCAGTACTTGTACTGATCAATGGGGAACCGTGGGCCGTGTACCTCAATTCAACGAAAGTGGTCAAAGACACTTTCGTGTGTTTTATTGCTAACTGTTGTTTGCAGGTACATACCGACGTTTGCAGCTGATCAGAATGGAGAGGTCAATCCATAGCCACATGCTCACACAACACATTCATTTCTAAAGAAATCATGATAAGTGCATCAACGACTCTGATATTGTCACTCCATGCTTCTGCTACGCTGCTGCAAATATCATGAATCAACTAAAGCTTCCGCTACTCTGATGAGAAGAAATCATGATCCAGAATGTGAGCATGTCGGTCCAATGTCACAACATCACATAATTTCAACACTAAAAAGGAAGAGTCAGAGGTTCATGGAAGCTGATGATCTCAAAGCTGGCTCAAAACTCATCATCATGTGGATCAGTTAAAGACCTCCACTTGGATTATCCAAACATGCAAAACATGAAGAATCAAAGACTACGGGCTACAGAGCAATGAACTTAAACAAGAATCCAAGAACAATCTTAATGTAATATCTGTTTGTATTCTGTGTAATTTGAGGTGACCTCCCTTAGGGGGAGATTGTTAGGATTTAGAAAATCCAGTCGTTAAAGTGTCGGTCACCTCAAGTATATGTAATCATTAGAAAGCTCGTAGTCGTAGTTATTTAATGTTAATTAGTATTTAGTTAAGTATCACCGTGGAGGACGGATGGGTCTTTACCCACTGTATGCCTGATCCACAGCCCGTAGGTGGCGTTTTATGTAAGGTACTATAAATACCCTCTACCTCCCAAGGTAGAGGGTTGGAGCTCATAATAAAACTTTTCTTTCTCTCTCTAAGTTCCCTAAACCTGTAAACTTTCTCTCTCTAAAACCTTAAGTGTACGCCCCATATTAGCCATGGTTTGATGTGTTTGTGAAATCCAATATGTTACAGGGATCATAGGCAAGTTTAGATGGCGTTGGTATAAGTACTAATCAATGTTATACATGAAAACAAACATGTTAATAGCTATTATGAAAGTTATTAATCTGTCATGGGAGACACATTCAATACATCCGATATATATTGTAACAATTTGTACATCTAATTCTTTATAATGATATGTCTACGCTCCTGTTATCGATATATAAACACAACATGCGGTAGCTAAACTTTGTACACAAAGATTATCATTTCTATGAAAGTACAATATATGAACTTTTACGACGTACATCAAATATAATTATAAAGAAAATTAATAACCATAATAAAAACAAAAACCAAAAAACAAAAAATAAACTATTTGTTTTTTAATAAATAAAAATACATTATTAAAATATTTAAAAACAGCCCGCACGTGTGCGGGCATTATAACTAGTACATGATAAGAGACAAGTTAGGAATTACACCAAAATAAACCATCCATTTACTAAGTTTAGCTAAATATAACCCGTTATATCACTCCATTTTAGTGCTAAATTCCATTAGTTACACCCCAGAGCCAAAATTTTGCATTTCTTATATCCACCAGAAAATGAAAAACAAAAAATACAAAGCCTTACCTTGTCGGAAGTTAAACAGTGAAAGTTAAAAGTATGATGGAATACAAATTTTATGCCAAGTTAACGAAGATGAAGAGAGCAAGCTTTATGTTTGTTGAGGTATGAGATTACGTTGATGTATTAAAAAAAATAAAAGAAAAAGAGTTGTGAGAAATGAATAATATGAAGAATAAAGTATTGTTTGATAGACTTTCCCGACTATTATTTTCTTTTTACATCAATTTCAGTAAAAGTATCCCATGACTTAACTATACCTTATTACCTTAAGTCTAACGTTATAACCTAAATAAAAGTCCTATTTGATATTTATATCTGGTGCTTATGCCACGTAGGTGTAGTTTTGTTTCTTGTACAAGCATATGGTAAACTAATGAATCATGACTGAGCTATGAATGTGATTTCCTTACACCATCTACAACATCCATTATCAGTGTTTGAGTGAATTAAAATTCTCTATTTCATGAGAAGTATGTCATGTTATCTTTAGCTCGATGATTGTATTGGATACAGAAAAGCAAATTATAAATATATACGAGACTCGATTTTGGAAAATAGTTTTCTTTTATGCTTGACGACAAGAAATAGTTTAAGTATGGGGGTATTTGATGAGTCTCGTATTATACATATTTATACCCCCAATATTAGGTAGTTTATAAATCTATTTGTACTTATTTATAGAACTTTTGATACTTAATAGATAGATAATCATGCAAGACTAATGATCCAAGGAACGAAGCGTAAAAGGACAATGAATGAATGACTAAAAGACTCAAAAGAAATAACACATTGTTTAGCTAAAAGACCGTCGGTCTTATGGAAGAAGTGCGCCAGTAGTCAACTATGTACCTATGAGTCAACACTTAAGTACGTCAGTTTATTAGTAAATGCACGCCGGATACACGCGGAATGAAGCCCGCCGGTTATATGACAAAGTGCGATGTACTTCCTCTATCAGTTATACTTCTATATTAATGAGACACTTCAATGATGAGGTCGATCACTTGCCTATCATAACTCACCATACACATTCTTAGGCCACTCCTGGACCTATAAATAGAGGCTAAAATGCAGAGGAAGACATCATCTCATCATACCAATCACAACCAAATCATTATCAGAGTTATCGAGTTTCATAGAGCGTTAGGAGTGGTTAAACACCATAACCACTTGCTAAGGGTCTGAAGTTGCAAGGTAGTTGGGTAAGTAGCAGTAACATTGGGTTGTATATAAATATAACTATTTTATATATATATGAGGAGAGTTATTTTACATACCCAACTTTTCTTACATACTAAGAGACTCATCTCCACCATCCATTTAAAAAGAAATCAATGACTGAGATTAAAAACATTTTATTATTTCACCTATTTTTTATAATTTAAATATCTCTTAAACCTTTAATCGTTAAGTGAAAATATTTACACCGTCGCGAAGAGCATTTAATTATCTTTCTATAGACAGACACTTTGATATACTTTCGAAAGAAGAAAAAAAATTCGTTTTTTCAGGTTTTTTCGTCTTTTTTTACGTTATTTGAAATTTGCATAAAAAATCATATATGATTAAACACTAATTTGAATATCACATGTGATAAATTATTGTTAAATCATATATGATATGTGATATCACATGTGATATGATATGTATATCATATGTTAGGTCACCATATTGTAACACAAGCATCAATATGTAGAAATATAGATAAGAGAGATCGGATGAACACACAAACATAATATACACGTATGAAATGGGAAAGGTTATGTGTAGGATATTATGTAAAGTGAACAACCAACTCCCAAATGGGAGTTTACAACATTATTTATAGGGGAAGGGAGCTAGGGCAACACATCTAGTTGCTTCCTTCTTATTGGGCTTGGGCCAAGGCTTATGAGCTTTCTACATAAGCTTTGCCATTAAAACTAAGTTAAAAGCCTAATTAAGCAACCTATTACATATTGATTACGAACACCTGAAATATAGTTTAGGAGTGATTCCAACAATCTCCCCCTAAGTGTTGGTAATTAATGACTTAAGTAATATTGAAACGTTGTTGGTGCTGATGTAATAGTTGCTTTAACGTCTTCTGACATTCTTCTTTCTTGTGAGAAGAAGTGCCTGGATTCCAACAATCTCCCCAGTGTGAGGATCTTGTTTTTCTTTGAAGTTTTTAGCTTTGACGTCTTCATTTATCTTTGTTCTTTGTTCTGGTGTGGATATGGTGATGTTATGTTGTGGTAATCTGCATCAGGTCCGCTTCGCTGCTCAGGTGTCTCCACGTCCTTCTCCAACATGCTCACACGCTCTATGACATTGGAATTTAGTGTTGTTGTAGTTCTCTTTAGTCTTTAAACTTTGTAGATTCTTTGGTTAAGACGAAGAATCATCCTGACTTTTGTGTTGCCTTTCGAGAGAACTTCAATTTATGTTGTTGTTGGTATGAGCATGTGGAGAAACTGCATGATCATTTCCCAGGAGCATCCATAAGAAGAAAACATAAGAATTGGTTAGTGATAAACACCAATCGATCATTGTGGTCGTTTCTTAGAGAGTTGACCACTACGATTGTTCTTCTGATGAATGTCTTGATTCCATTCACCTTGGTCGGGCGAATCAGCAGTCCGAATCCCATAAAGGGACAGTTGGCATTACATTGAACAAGTTCAAGTAATGACCCACATTTTCAGGACTCGATTCTTAAAAGGAATCTCCTTAGCGGGATTTCCAGCACTTACAAGTTCGAACTTCGAGCGTGTTAACAGCATAGTGTGAAAACACATCTCTAATTCTAGCAAAGGCTGTTCCTGAACTGGAGTCCCTCAAGTAGGATAACACGATGTACCGAAGTACACCTACAGTTCAGGTGAGTCGCTGAGGTACACCGAATCATCACCTCACCACTGTAGACCGTTTGAGACAACACTAAGCGTAACCCACTAGTAGTTACCGAAGTGACCTGCTGTCAGGGTTGTTTGATGTTGACCCTGGCAGGAGTTTCCATTCAATCACTGAGGATCACAGTTGTGAACCTCTCATAAATGTTCTCAACAGATTGCTAAGATCTGTGAAGGACTCGATAATGTATCACTTGCGTTCTTATTGTTGAAGAACAAGTGAAGAAATGTCAAGTGTTCCTAAGAGATCTTTTGATGAATCTCGTGGCTCTAGGCTCAATATTGCGCTTTGGTTTTCCTAATCGGAGACTAGGGAGAGGGTCTCCTTCTTTAGTACCAGCAATCTCTAAGAGAATGCCGATAGTTTACGTAAGGTTCCCTGTGAGAATGAAACAAGCTTCTGTTGAGAGAAACTGGAGTGGCTAAGAAGGTTTAGTGCATGCGTCACTGGGTCCATGACGACTTTAATCTTCAATACCGGTGTCATCTGGTGACAGCCAGTAGCATATGAATTGAACCCGGTGTCTGCCCTAAGTTGAATAATTTAGAGGACTATTTCTTTTCACCCTTTTCATTACTTTTCTTTTTAATACTTCAACTCCTTCTTTCTCCGATTCTCATTTTCTCCTTTTTATAATCATACCTAAGGACTTCTAAGTTCTAACTATTTGTGGTGTCCTTGGGTAGATCCCTCCGGCTCTGGCGGATCATAGGACGGTTATTCCTAACCTTAGTCACCTTATAACTCCATGACTAACCTATGTTGCCATAAAACCATTTGCTTGAAAATCTCTCAGAGTGTTTATGAGTAAAAACCATTTTGTACCACTGTGAGAGTTTTTATATTTTGCAGAAATACTCCCCCTCCACACGTGCTTAAGTGTTTTGACAGAAATCTGCATGGTGAGGGAAGAGCTCGCACTTTTGAATTGATCGACTCAAGATAGACAATTCCCCGCGAGACACGGTTACGTTGCATAGTTAAAGAGTTGCATTGTCAGCTTTTAGGTGACAACTAGCTCTAATAACTATCTTGAAGGTGTGAACAACCTCTAAAGGTTGTCAAACCCGTCAAAGTTCATGTCTATCAAGAGGTTTTCGAAGAGGTACGATCTACTCGGATAAGTCTCGGAAGACAACTCTTTTCGATGTATGACAGTTCAGATCTCGTCAATTCAAGGGTTAAGTCTTAGTCACACGAAGATTCAATCATATTTACAACATATTTGTATCACACATTTTTTCTCCCCCTCAAAAATGGCATATTAATGTTATTTTTGATGTAATTTTGATATCGAATATGTCCATTTCGAGTTTTGTGGGAAGATTTCCACGAAGAACATTTTGTGAACAAAGATTTGAAAGCAAATACTCCCCCTCAACAAGTGATGATCACTTTTTGAGGTTTTGAAAACATAAGGGGAAGTACTTGTTCTTTTGAGCAAAACTTTGAAGAATGAAAGTTTTGATAAGTTTTACTCAAAAGTAAGAAGCTTTCGCTCCTTGTATAAGGATTGTGGCACTGATGCGTACCACAGGGTCCTTTCATTACAAGTACGGGTTGTACACCGTTATGTGTGCACAAGCCATTATGAATAAACCAAACAAACAAAATCACAATCAAGAGAGTTAAAAGAGTACCCAATGATTACAGACGATCAGCTACTTTCTGAGGACGTTGGTAAGTCAGAATCGAAAAGTTTGGTCATCCTCCCACATAGCTCTTCCAACCGTCGCATCTGATCCCGGTGAATCAACCTTTAATCAATCCTTGTGATAAATCAACGAACATCCTTGCGATCATTTGAATTCCAACTCTTCGTCAGAGTTATACCCAACTCAATGTCCTTCAAACGATATGCCAATCCATCTCGAACCATTTTCAGGGTGGCGTCATATAACGTTGTGAATTTCATCGAAAGCCATGAAGCAAGTATGATGATTTTCACATCGGTAGACGAACCCAAACTTTGGATGATAAACAATTTTGTACTGAGGTTCTTGATTGATTCCGTTGAAGTGTAGATTTTTGGTAAGATTCGACCCCGAGGTGGAGATCTTCAACACGCTCTTTGATTTGATGCATATGAAAACAAGGAGTGCAGTAATGTACTTGATCTGAATTTAGGTTGAGGTTCAGGTTAGGGCTTAGGTGAGTTAAGATCCTCACCACCATTGTATGTAAGTGATTACTGGTTTTCTCCATTGGTGGTGTGGTTTCTGAAACCCTTGGTTGATCAGATGGTGGTGGCTGTGTAGCTTGTTGTATAGTGGTGAAAACCTGCTTAACCATTTGTCGAATCATTTGATGGAGTAGCCTTCTTAACAGATTTTGTTGTTGACTTAGTTGTTTCTTTTGTTGATGGAGGTGATGATTGAGATGATGATTTGGGTTTGGTGGAAGTGTCAAAAGGTGGTTCAGAAGACTGTTGAGGTATGTGTGTTGGATTGTCAACTATGTAGTTGTCTGATTCCTTCTTTAACTTTTCCTCTTCAGCTCTAGCAGCTTCTTCATCCTCTTTTTGCATCATTTCTCTTCAGCCACCAAATTATCATCATCGGTGACTCTTTCATCCTTATCATTATCGTAATCTCCTTCGTCATATATTTCCACATCTTCACCATGCTTTTCTTCTTGTGGTTGTTATAGTTGTTGTTGTGGTTGCTTCATTTCAACAGTTGTAGTGACAGTGACACCCTGATCCTTACCGGGTTGATTAACCGGATCAGATGGGGTAAGAGTTGTTTATAATGGGTCTTCCATAAGTGGAGGACTACTGCTTGACCCTCCTGCCCCACCGAGTTGATTAACCGGAAAGGTTGAAGCATGGTATTCCATCCTTTTCTGCTTTAATGTCTTATGAAATTGTATTTCCTCATCCATTAAATCTTACTCATCATCAGGACGACTTTGTGAGCATGAATTTGAATGGATGTTGTTGAAGGATGTCCACAGCAATTCTGCAAGATGATTCAAAGCATATGAAGTTGTTGAAGACGACGCGGAGATTGTTCTTGCCAATTGTTTTGTCGTATCCAGCTGGGAATGTGTTTGCCATCGAGAGCTCGGCTGGGGCATTGATGTTTGCTTGATTTGCAGCCATTTTGTGATCTGAAAGACATTAGACAAAAAGACAGACATATGGAAATACAATGTGTTTGTTTTAGTCTGATTTAGTATCTAATTCCTTGTTTGATGGTAACATGTTTATGTTAGTTACAAGTCCTAAGTCACATTTATCCAATTGTTTGATGTTGATGTGATAAGTTATGTGAACGTGTTAATTTTGAAATTTCAAAGTCCAATTTTTCACTTAACACACAACATATTAACTTATGTGAGCTTATATGAGACATCGCGTATTTAACAAGTAATATATGCGTAACAGGCCAAAATGTAGTGAATAGTGGGCTATGTGTAACAAGGATCCTTATGCGTAAGAAAGGAGCTTATGCGTAGTAATAAGCTAAAGCGTAAGACCAAGCTTATGCGTAGGAGTTTCTTACGCGTAAGACAAGTTCAAAGGCTTTAGGCTTACGCGTAGGAATGAGCTAGATGTTACGCGTAAAGTTTACTCGTAAGAGTAAAGCTTATGCGTAGCAAGCCTTGTTTACGAATATCTTTCCAAGATACGCGTAATCCACTGTAGACCTCTTATGCGTAAGAGTTACGCATAAGATATCTCTTAGGTGCTACCTTTACGCATAAAAGTATTCTTTAAGCGTAACGGTTTGAACACCTAAAGATTCTGACATTAAGAATAATTAACCTGTTAAATATAAACATGAAAACTTGATTGTAGTTAATTCCAAACATCTTTTAGATCACAAAACAAGCATAAGAACATATAAGATATACACAGGAAGACTTAGGCGTAAAATTACTTAAACCCTAAACCCTTAATCTACGCGTAAGAGATATAGCTACACAAATCAAACAAGAATGTTTCTGAAGTGTCCTAGATGTCATATGAGTGCAATGGAACAAGATATAACACATTTCCACCACAGAATCAGAAGATTCATGAGATATGAACCCTAAAAACCTAAAACTTAAATTCTTATAGTTTAGATGTTTATGGGATAATTTAAGGTTCAAAACATGCATGTATACTTATTCTAACACTTTCTTGACCACCTAATAACATATCACAGAATAGAAAAACCCTAAATGAGCGCAAGAACCCTAGAATTCAAATTAATGAAATTTAAGATTCTGGATGGTTTTGGACGATTGAAACAAGTTTAATAGACACTAAGAAAGGTTTTAACATAACTCATTTCAATCCAAACACTTTTATGCATAAACACCCAATACGTTCGAGTGAACAATTTTCCAGAATCAGTTTAAAGAGTTTTAACCGTTGGATTTGAAAGATTTTTGAAATCCTTGTTTAGAATCTTGATCAAAACAATTTAGAACTTACAGATTTTGATCAGCTTGAACGGATTTTGAAGATTTGATTTGGGCCGTTTGATCTTGGTGGTTTAGGATTAAATGCACATGAAGTGGTGCATTGAATGTGTTAGGTAAATGATTTTGTTAAAATTAATTTGCCAAGTTGACACATTCAGTCCCTCAACCTCAAAGAGGTTCCAACCAAGATTCTTTAACTTCCGTTTAGGTTAGACAAAACACTTGTAAGGCAAGAAACTTAACGATACTCCCCCTTGACTTTTGAAATAATGAATTTTGAAAACATTTGAGTCTGAGGAGAGTATTTGACAAGAAACGTATCCACCATTTTAGAAGAAACAACATATTTTTGGAAACATGCAAGTACAAGGTTTTATGAAACTGAAAAATATTTACTTTCTCCCCCTCAACACTTGTTCGGAAAAATTGTGAAAAGTTTGATAGAACACAGTGTTGACGGAAGATTTGTACTTGCGATGTTTGAAAGAAATGAAGAATATTTTTGGATTTTTATCTGATTTTATATTTTTGTATTTTGTTTTTGAAAATTTTATTTACAAAAGAGGTTTTGGTGTTTGACTGGTTTTAAGATTGTATTAAAAGTTCGTCCAGTTCCTCTAGAGTCAAACACCTCATGCCAATCCGGTGGATCAAATCAGTAAACCTAGCAGGAGCTAAGGCTTTGGTGAGAAGATCCGCCAGTTGGTGTTCAGTACCCACAAAATATAATTCAACAGTACCCTTTTCCACATGTTCCTTTATGAAATGATATCGAAGATTGATGTGCTTGGACTTCGAATGTTGAACAGAGTTGCACGAGATCGCAATAGCACTCCGATTGTCGCAGTACATCGGGATTATGTCAAATACGTAACCATAGTCTTTGAGTTGTGTTCTCATCCAAATGACTTGAGCACAACACGCCGACATGGCTACATATTCTGCTTCGGTTGAGGACAACGATGTACAATCCTGCTTCTTCGATTGCCATGACACCAGTTTATCACCAAGAAATTGTAGTGCACCTGAAGTACTTTTCCGAGAATCTAAGCAACCTGCGTGATCAGCATCTGAAAATGCTATTAGTTCAAAACCAGAATCCTTCGGATACCAGATTCCCAAATTAATGGTTCCCTTGATGTATCTGAGGATTCTTTTAGCCTCAAAGAGGTGAGTTTCAGTTAGTCGCGACTGATAACGGGAGCAAAGATATACAGCAAAGACAATGTCAGGTCTGCTAGCTGTTAGATACATGAGAGACCCAATAATACTTCTGTATTTGGTAGGGTCAACCAATTTCCCATGCAAATCAGCATCCAGTTTCTTGGTATGTGCCATTGGTGTGGCATAGGTATCACAGCTTTGCATTCCATGTTTGTTTAAAATTTCAAGAGCATATTTGGACTGACTTAGAAAAATACCACGGGGTGATTGATGAACTTGGAATCCCAGAAAGAATGTAAGTTCACCCATCATGGACATTTCAAAATGTGTTTTCATAAGTTTTGAAAAAGTGTTTGAGTACTTTTTATGTGTTGACCCAAAAATGATGTCATCCACATAGATTTGAACGATTAAAATGTGTTCCCTGTGATATTGAATAAACAGTGTTGGGTCGACCGATCCTTTAACAAAATTCTGAGATAGGAGAAAGGAGGACAGCTCATCGTACCACGCCCGAGGGGCTTGTTTGAGACCGTAGAGAGCCTTGTTCAGTTTGTAGACGTAATTAGGGAACTCTGGATCAACAAATCCTTCTGGCTGACTAACATAGACCGTTTCCTTTAGTTTACCATTCAGAAAAGCGGTTTTGACATCCATCTGATAGACCGTGATGTTCATGTGAGCCGCGAATGCCAGAAAAATCTGAACAGCCTTAAGTCTAGCAACTGGTGTGAACGATTCCTCGAAGTCAATCCCCTCTTCGTGTCTATGACCCTTAGCCACCAGACGTGACTTATTTCTAATAGCCGTACCTTCAGCATCCAACTTGTTTTTCCAAATCCATTTAAGACCAATAACATAGACCCTTGTTGGTTTTTCAACCAATTCTCATACTTCAAGACGTTTAAACTGATTAAGTTCTTCTTGCATGGATTCCATCCAGTTGTCATAAGTCATTGCTTCTTTAATGTTTTTGGGTTCAGATTGACAAATGGTAAGTGCATAAATGCAATGTTCACCGTCAGTCTGAAGGCGTTGTCTAGTTACGACTGGTTGATTTGGGTTTCCAATGATGTTCGCAAGAGGATGGTCTTTAGTCCAACGATGTGTGGAGGGTTGATGTTGATATACATTATGCAGATTAGGAGGATTCAAATGGCTTGTGGATGATTCCGCAACATCAGAAGTGGCAGTTTCATTAGCAAAAGGATTGAAGAACGCATTTGGATCATAATCTGCAGGTATAGGTACTTCTTGGTTCAGAAAATCATCAGCTGGTTCAGCGTCATTGGATGCGGTTTGTTCGGCTGTTGTTGTAGAATCAATCGGAGGTGTTTCTTCAACAGTTGTTGTTTCAGGTGTATCAGGTATTGGATTATTGTCAGGTTGAACAGCGGAAACATTTGATACATCTGGAGCACGTTGATCAATATCATCATTAAACAGAGGAGCAAATAGCTGTTCCATTTGACGTCGAGTAAGCTGTAAGCTTGGTTCAGCTGATGATGGGGTTTGGGGGAAGTTTAGACGGTTATGTCCGGGTTCCAAGCTGTTTTGCTCAGAAGCCATTATGAAGATAAACAGAGAGATGATGTAATAAGTATGAAACTGATTAACTTCCCCCCAATTGACAAAGTTTCTGAATCAGCTTCCCCCCAAACTGACAACCGAGTTCAGCAGATTCGAAACTTTGATGAAGTGAACATTTCTTCTAACTTTTGAAAATTTCAGTACGTAGCGGAATTTGTAGATGAGCAGTAAACCACACAAGGTGAATATGACTTATTGCGGAAAGTCCGTTCGGGGGTAACATGCAAGAAATCAACAAATTCTTCTCACGTATGTAGACGCATCACACCAAACAAACCACGAAAGATGAATTAATACTACCTCCCCCTGATTGTTGAGGTCTATCGGAATGATAATCAACTGTGAATATGCAAATACTCGATAAAATGACCGAGTGTGAGGCATCATATCATCATATTTAGGTAACTTCATACACAATAACCCTGTGAAAGTGAGATGATAACATCAAAGGGCGACGTTTGAACCACAGATCGTCTCATTTCTTTCCCCTAATTAAGGAAATTCAAGAAGAGATAGGGTTTTCGCAAATGTCATCAAAGAAGCAATGAACACCTACACTCTCTTCCCCCCGATGTTTTTAATGAATCAGAATCATACACCACGTATGTTGATGATGAATTGGAGACAACGAAACCATGTATAAGGAGACAGCGAAACCATGTATGTCCAATTAATCGAACAAGTGTGAAGTACCATAAATATCCTGAGAGAATCAACTGCTGATAAAACTTCTCTGTTCATTATGTTGATCATCAGCTGTGTCATTGTTGTGGGAAACAGTTTGATCTTCTGTTATCGGAGATTCGATTGGAGGTGCAGTTACAGCAACGG
Source organism: Chrysanthemum makinoi (assembly GCA_910596185.1). Taxonomy (NCBI): domain Eukaryota; kingdom Viridiplantae; phylum Streptophyta; class Magnoliopsida; order Asterales; family Asteraceae; genus Chrysanthemum; species Chrysanthemum makinoi. The sequence goes on along the minus strand of OU343220.1, from coordinate 63,758,543 downwards.
TTGTTGTTGTAGATTCAGGGTGTATCAAGAATTAGAATATTAGCAGGTTGTGCAGCGGAAACATTTGATGCATCTGAAGCATAACTTTCTAAAGAATCTTCAAACAATGGAGCAAACAAAGTTTCCAATTTCTTGACGGTTAAGTACAATGGTGGTGCAGTTGATGGATCATTATATTTTAGACGGTGAGAAACGGGTCCTAAGTTGTGTTACTTAGAAGCCATTGTTGTTGTACCTGTAAAGAAAATAGGAGGGGGCAAGATAGAAAAAACATGGATCCCCAAGTGTAACTGGGTTCCAGATGTTAGAAGCATAAAGATGTAGTGTCAATAATCTTCTTGACACATGAACATGTTATTTTGATGAGTTCATTTCCTACCTCAGGGATGGATGTCACACATGTTTTGGTGCAACTATTTAGTATCTTGCCTGTAGGAATCCACCTAAGACCAACAGTTTTGAAAACTCTACCCGTTGGTATCCATCTAAGGTTAGATCGAGGGGATGTTGAAGCTTCTTTTGGGAAGAGTCTACGTCCTATATTGATCCACCTATTAGGTTTCTAAAAAATTTCTTTTAGATCAACGGGTTTATTTCTAGCTGTTTGTTGAGTACACTTAGGTTTTGGTTTGCTACTACAAGCAATGTTCTTCAATACACTAGAAGGCATCACACGAGGTCGTGAACCTAAGATTCCATCCTTTTGGAGTAGTGCCCTTTTCCTAGCGTTTTCTAGATCATAGTTCTTGTGCAAGTCATTTGTATCATATGAATTTTGAATTTTGATGCTCGGTTTAGACATTGTTTTCGAACTAATCCTAGAGTGGCCAGGTGTAACTACATGTTGAGGTTTAACAGAAACAGGTATAACAGAAACAGAAGCATTTTTCATAGGCCAGGAATGTGGAGTGACTGGTTTTGACAAATGATTATTCTCAACAACTTGGGAGGCAAACCGTGGTTTTGAAGATTTTGATCGTTCAGATTTAAAAGCAGTTGGTTGTCTAACTACTGATTGTTTTCTGAAAGGTTGTAGAGACGATTTCCCCAAGATTGTTGGTTTTGCAAAATTTGTATCCACACTCTTGTCAGTTTGTTTTGTAAAGCTACATGTGCAAGCCCCTTTGCTTGAATTTGATCCTTTAAATGCTCATTTTGTTTTACTAATGTATCCACACGATTACTTTGTTCATTCAAAGATTTACTATTTGGCTCTAAGTTTAAAAGTTTGTTTTGCATTTTAAGTTCAAGAGAGATGCAATGAGCCTCTAGTTTTGAAAAATCTTTTTGAAACTGAGCAATGGTCTTTTTGAGAAGAATGTTTTCAGATTCAAGAGTTTGGTTTGACGTTTCAGTTGTATTGTTTACAAGTAAGGGCTCAGACATGAGATAGTTGTCTGGACATTGTGTAACACACTGGTCAACCTCTCCTTCATTTCTGAAATCAGGTTGCTCAGTTTGTTGTGTCGCATTTGCAGGAAGAATATGATCAACAATAGATTTTACCTCAACCATCTGTTCTGTGTCAGTGTCATAGGTGGGTAAGATATCTTCCTCAACCATTTGTTCTTTGTCAAAGTTAGGCTCTGTGTCATGTATGATATCTTCTCCTGATCTGCTGTTGTTATCCTGCTTTTCCAATGCTATAACCTCATTGTCCGCATTACCGACATATGAAGTAATCACAACATTCCCAACAACCCTTTGAGCATTCCTTCCTTGTACATCAACTTTTTCACCTTGCACGACTGCTGGATCTCGGGAATTGGATGAAGTCTGACGCTTGGATTTGTTCAGTATTGAGTTCATCATCTTAGTCAGTAACATCCCTGATTTTTTCAATTCCACAAATGCATCTGCATCTTCAGAATCATCAGTAGCAAGGTTTGGTGATGAAGGTTTTAAGCAGTAGATTGAAGGTGAGGAGATTTGTGAAGTCAGCATACTCGAAAGGCCGATATAGTGATTTTCAAAATTTCCCTCCAAAAATAATTTTGAAAAATTTTATCTCCCAAAATTTGAATTTCACTATAAAATCCAATTTTAAGGTTGTAAGAAAAAATTGAGTTTTGACAATTTTGACGCCAAATTTGACCCGAAAAATTCGAATTTGGGCCCAAAAATTTGAATTTTTGACCTAAATTTTCGCAGTTAAACCAAAATTTGAATCTCGCGTAAAAATTGAACGTTTAGTCTCCCCTAAAAATTAATTAATTATTTATTTATTATTATTTTATTATTATTATTATTATTATTATTATTATTTTTTAATGATGGATCTTTGTAGTCGAATGAAACTTTGAGTTTGTTGAAGAAGTGTTCTTAAGCGTAGAAAGCAGCTTATGCGTAGAAAGAACCTTAGGAGTAGAAATGTTCCTTACGCGTAGTACCCAACTTACGCGTAGACAAAGAGTTTACGCGTAGTAACTTCTTACGCGTAGACTTGAGAAAAACTTAACTTAGACGTAAACCAAAGACTTAGTAGTAGAAACCTTATGCGTAATATTTTCTTATGCGTAAGACAGGCTTAGGCGTAAGAAATGCTTAGGCAAAGAGAATTCTACGCGTAAGTTTTTAAGCTTAGGCGTAAAACTAAGGTTTTGCCCAAAAATCCTTTACACTTATACCAGTGTAAAAGATATCCAAAGTCGAAGTGTTTTCAGGCTTATCCAAGCAAGAAAATACTGAGTAAACCAGCAGCACTGAAGATCAAATGAAGAGAAGCTTATGCGTAACAACTGCTTAGGCGTAGACTTTAGGGCTTACGAGTAAAACTAGGGTTTTACTACGAGTAGAAAGTACCAAACTTTACCAAAACTGATTTTTATGCCCAAAAGTGTTTATAAACCTGATTTTTATGATGAAATAGCTTCAATATCACCAAAATAACACAAAAGCATGAAACTTGATGATCCAAAACACTTTTTCACCTTACGCGTAGAAAGTAGTACACGAATGAAATCAAGCTCAAAAACAATGCTACACACGTAAAGTTTCAAACTTGATGCAAAAAACTTAAACTTTAACACTAAATGAACCATGAACTACAAAAATCTTGAGTTTTAAAATGTAAAAATTTTAGCTTTTATGCGTATGAAAGTTGAATACACGAAACCCACGCGTATAGATAAAACTTCAAAAAGAACAAAAGTGTTTCACTCAACTAGATGGCGATTGATACCACTGTTAGGTCACCATATTGTAACACAAGCATCAATATGTAAAAATATAGATAAGAAAGATCGGATGAACACACAAACACAATATACACGTATGAAATGGGAAAGGTTATGCGTAGGATATTATGTAAAGTGAACAACCAACTCCCAAATGAGAGTTTACAACATTATTTATAGGAGAAGGGAGCTAGGGCAACACATCTAGTCCCTTCCTTCTTCTTGGGCTTGGGCCAAGGCTTATGGGTTTTTTACATAAGCCTTGCCATTAAAACTAACTTAAAAGCCTAATTAAGCAACCTATTACATATTGATTACAAACACTTGAAATATAGTTTAGGAGTGATTCCAACATCATATGTGATTTTACAATAATATCACATGTGATATGATATGTATATCATATGTGATATTACAATAATATCACATGTGATATTACATATCATATATGATATAACACTAATATCATATATGATATAACACTAATATCACATGTGATATTCAAATTAGTATTTTATGCAAATTTCAGTAACATAAAAAAATGAAAAAACTTAAAAAAAAGGTGAAAAATAGGATTTTTTTTCAAAAGTATATCAAAGTGCCTATCTATAGAAAGATAATTAAATGCTCGTCGCAATGATATTTTTTTTTTTCGTTTAACGATTAACGGTTTAAAAGTTATTAATATTTGAAAAAAGATGATGAAAGTGGGTTTTTTTTTAATTTGTTGGGATTAATCTCATCCATTAGATCAAATAAAAATGGATAGTGGAGATTGTTCCCTTAGTATGTAAATAATCTTTTGTCCTCAAATGATCTTTTATATATATATATATATATATATATATACACACACATAAAAAAACCATTAATATTCTTTCTTACTATAAATATAACTTTTTTAAGGTTAAAAAAAACTATATAATTAATGAAAAAATATATAAATTAATATAATTTGGGTTATTCGGGTCAACCCAAAAGTCAAACCGGATTCAAATTCAATTTTGGTTCGGTTTTACCCAATTTTTTTAAACCAAACTAATAGAACCAAAAAATCCAAATAACCTTGATAAACAAACCGAATAAATTATTTATCTTAAATAGAAAATGCCCAAGCCCCAAAATGCAAGAAATGTGAAAAGATGGGCTAATTCACAAAGCCCAAACTTTATAAATTAAAAAAAAAAAATCAACTACTATATATCAATCCCACTAGTACACTACATACAAATGGCGGGAGCTGACAAATTCTTTTTTCACCCAATCTAAAAAAATATCCCCAATTTTCTATTTCTATTTAACTATATAAAAAAAAACACACACACTCACTAAACCCCTTTTTTAACTTATATACATTTCCATCCGATCAATCAGATTTCAAAATTAGGGTTTAATAGATCAAAATTAAGGACTGGAAATAAGGGCGTTTTGTTAAGTGTAGGTTTAATTTAACGATGGAAGCTGCCGTGGCGGCGCGTGGTGTTTCCATGACTATGCCGTCTTCTCAATCTCAGTCTAGTAGGAAGGAATGGCGTGTTGTTAATGATCATCTTAGTCTTGATCAGAATCATAACTCTGAGGTGAATTGGATTGTTTCATTTCATTTGAATTTGATTATTAGGGTTAGGGTTAGGGTTTTGGATTTTTTTAATATATATTTAGTTAAGTGGGTATGTTAAAAAAAGGTGAAAATTTGTTGCTTTTTTAGTGTGTATGTATTCCTAAGAGTGGCGAAAATGTTTGGGCGAGGTTTATCGGGGCGAAAATGCTCGGGTGAGGGGGTGTTTGTTTAAGCCTATTTTTGGGCTTATAAGCCGAAATGAGATAATAAGCTCATAAGCCCAAAAACAAGCTTAAGCAAACACCCCCTTATTCCTTTAGTCTGTAGGAAACTATTTTGTTTTTCTTAAAATGTCGATACATATTTGAACTATTAACCCTTTCTTACAATCTTTTAAAGGGTATCTGTGTGTGAGAGGTATATTAGAAGTGTGAGAAAACTGCAGGATAAAAGTGATAGGATAGGGGTTGAGAAGGAAAGCTGATGTGGCGTGCTAGAGTGGGTTTGACCATTGCGGGATGTTAGGGCATCGGAAATATTTCTATAAACTTTTTTGGCTTTAGATATTGTAGTGAAGTGTGAAATATGTGGGTTTTTTTTATTACTTTGTGTAATTCTATATGGAGGATAATGGTGTTACATTAAGTGGTAGAAAAGTTGAAAGTATGCGGCTTTGGGTGTAATTATTTGGTGGTTTGATTTTTTTTCGTTGGAATTATATTTAATACAATTGTATGAAAACGTAAGTTTGTAACGTATAGTGGTAGAATGTAAAGTGGGGTGCGACGGGAAAAATGTGAGTGTTAGGTTTTCGTGAAGTTGTGTATGACGTCATTGTGTGTGTATAAAGAAGTTGCTTAATTAAGCTAACTTAAAATCACCTATTTGGTAAAGAAAGCTTAAACTATGTTGTTTTACGGTGCAAATGTTTTATGTACGATTGGATTATGTAACGTATAGTGGTAGAACATAAAGTAAGTGTTACACTGTTTGTTGTTTTTGTATAATATGAATGTAAGTGTGTTACATTTCTCATGCAATTATCCCGTATGACGTATTTCTACACTACTTGCTTCTTTAAGTTGGTGTTTCTAGATCTGTTAATCAAGTAGGGAAAATAGGAGTTTGATTTGCTGATTGTTAACGTGATACAGGGTAGAGATGTGGACTATTTTTCGATCACCGTTGATGGAGGTTCTGATCATGAATTGCATCTTGATGATGTTATAAAACAACGAGAACAACTCCAGCATTTAGAAATCAATCTCAAAGCTCAACTTATAGCTAGATCGGAAGTAATGGGAATGCAGGAACGCTTTGATTCTCAGATCAAAGAGCACATTACTGCAAATGTTGAACTTCAGGTGTGTAATAATGGCTTTGATCCTAGATTTACTTCAGCTGTGTTTCATGTTGGTCATTGTATAGTTGCATTCCTATTTAGTTACTGAAATAGAAAACTGCTCTATTTTTGTAATTTTTGATGTCATAAAATAGCAACATACTTTCTTAAACATATGCTGAAGTTTTACTGCATTAGCCTTGCTGTGTAAAGGAAGTTCTGGTTTACTAATTCATGGGTGCATACAGGAGCAACTACATGAAAGGGATACCGCTATTATGGAGTTACAAAGGACTTTGGATGATAAAGATAAAGAGCTTCATGCAATTAGACTGGATCATGAAGCGGTTAGTGCCAAAACGTTCATCTCATGCGTTTTTTTTTTAAATTTATTTATTTTATTGTTTTGCTTGTTTACTATAATTAATATTCTTTATTGGTATAGGCATGGGCTAAAGAGGACCTCTTACGGGAACAGAATAAAGAGCTAGCAACCTTTAGGTATATCATGATACCTGTCTTGTCTTTTTGATTCTCATAATATCTTACTCTTAATATATAGATTTATTGAAATTTGTTCTCAACGCAACCTGTTAAGTGCTACTCACGGTTAGAGGTTTTTCTAATGTTTGATGATAGTAATCCAAGCTGTTTATATTTATAATGCGTTTACAGGAGAGAGCGTGATAGTTCTGAAGCTGAAAGGGCTCAGCATCTTCAAAAAATCCATGACTTACAAGAACATGTTCAAGAAAAGGAAAGACAGTTCCTAGAATTGCAGGAACAGGTATGCTATTTATCTGTTTGCTTATGGTATTCATGTTGCATTGTGAACATTATCTCTTAACTTGCTCTGTGTGTGTGTGTGTGTGTGTTTTTGTGTGTGTGTGTGTGTGTGTGTGTGTGTGTGTGTGTGAAATGATGATGTAAATACTGTAATCTATTTCAGCATAGAGCTGCTCAAGAAGCTATCTTATATAAAGATGAACAAATAAGGGAGGCACAAGCTTGGATCACACGAGTGCAGGAGATGGATGCTTTGCAGTCAACTACACATCACACGTTGCAAGTTGAACTGAGGGAGCGAAGAGAACAATGCAACCAACTTTGGGTTGGTTGCCAAAGACAGGTTGTTATACACAGCTTGATTGATACGATCTTATTAGGCTTTTGGTTGCTTGTCAGATTATTTGATTTGTTTTGTCGATTTAATACTCTCTCCGTTCCAATTTTATTGTCTCCCAACAAAACCTGTAATTGAAGAAAGTACAAGTAATCAGTTTATAATTAGTCTAATGCCAAAACCCTAAATCTGCTTACAATAACATTTGACCTAAAAAACTTGCAAGATATAATATTGAGGGCAAAATAGGAAATTTGGACTACTATTTGGACGGAGGGAGTATTATCTAGTTTGATCCTGTTATAGAGTACGTTCTTTTTTTTAATAATTCATATAAATCTATTGTTTTTGATACACCTTTCTTGAAATATATCTGCGTGATTTATCAAGAACAGCTTATTGTGTAACATCAGTGACACTATTTAGCAATCACTGCAGTATGTACAGTTTGAGAGATTTTAAGTAAATATTTTCCGTTTTAATGAGTGTTGATTAATGGTCAGTTTGTCGAGATGGAGAGGCTTCATCACACACTACAACAGCTCGAGATTGAGTTGGCTGAGACAAAAGAAAAGAGTGGAACTAACTCTGATGGATCAAGAACTACTCAACCAAATGGAAAGGATGTATCTCATTTTGTGCATGGTAATGGAAGCCAATTGGAGGCTAGTGGAGGGAGCAGCCCTGCTGGCGATTCAAGGGTTCTCCAAAATGGGGAGGCAGAAATTGTATCTTCACAGGTAATTCTGGTGACTTGAATATAATATGTTATCTTATTTCTGGTACAATTTGGTCAGGTTGGTAGGTGACTGCTTACCGTTGCCCATTTTTATCTTCGTATATATTTGTAAAGTGGCTTTGACAAATGTCAAATGTTTTATCAATATGAGTTAGATAGGTTAGACAGTTAGGTAGATGTTTGTGATGTTTGTTCCGATCATTGAGGAACTTTGACATTATTATGCTCATGGATTCTTTTCTTAGGCTGCCTATCCTTCATGTGCAAATTTACCCAAGTCACGAGATGTATTATACATTTGGCTATTTCTGAAAGGAGGGGTTTGGGTTTTATGGATTTTTCTAGTAATGTTCTTTTGCAGAAAAGAGAAGATTAGGTCTCACAGTTTTGGACATTAGATACAAGTACTAGGTCCGGTTGGTGAACTATAATATTTTGAGAAAGAGAACTTTGTGTAGCATGGAGATTGCACCAACTAGCTGTTTCATCTGGTAGAAAGTGCTCAACTGTAGGGAGACCATTGGAGAGCTTATGTGGTTTACATTATATTCTAATGACCAAAATTAGAGTCTATTTTATACTCTTTTTAGAAGCTTACATATAATTATTATGATGTTAATAGTTTATATGTTCTGCTATCGAAATATAATACATGGACATGAAATGATTGTACATTTATTCATTATTTATCTTTGGTCAGACTGAGAATATCCCTGCTGTTCAAATGAATCCTCAGTCATTACATGGAATGCAAACCTACTTTCCACCTGGTCAGCTTGCAGCTTTGCATCCTTACATTTTGCATCACCAAGGGTTACTCCAGAATGTGAATTCACATCTCGTTCAGTCTCATGTTGGCCAGTTCCAAACTTTACCCATGAATTCATCCATTCCACATTGGCAGAATCAACAGGTAACCGAGCACATATAATTCTGTTGCTCTTTTTAAATTGTGTAAGGTGGCATTATATGCGGGCTGGGTAACTGTACAAAGTGGATAATATTTTAGTTTGAATCGGCCCATATTGGGTTTAGCTGCAGTAAAGCGGAATACGATGGCAGAACTTATTTAAGACACTGATAATATACTTTTGCAAACAAACATTTTTGACAACTTTTGACAAGTATGGGCCCATTATACTGTTAGTTTACTTTTTTGATTTTACCCATTTGACCAAGCTGTAGTTACAGCTTAAGCTAAATCGACCAATTCCTAAGTGAATGGGTTTTTGATTTTCCCATCAGTTCTGGGGTCTACTTTGTCTTTGGAAAGCAGATCTGTTGTATACTTATTTCTTATTTTGCTTATAGGCTTTCTCAGAAGGTTTAGAGATGCCAAACCATGAACAGCACCCTTCCCAAAATGATCAGATTCCACCAAGACCAGAAACAAATTATGATCACGAACCATCTGTAAATGGGCAAACTTTGTTTAATACACAAATTGGTCAAGGGCTGGAGTCTCATCCTGCTACGAATGAGGAAGTACAGGTAATTTAGGTTTTAAAATAAACTTGCTTTGCATCTTTTGTTTTATCAATATCTCTGTGAATTCATAGTCATTATGTTTTGGTTTTTCAATCAATTGATGATTCACAGCAGAGTTTGCAGCAAATCTCTTCTCAGTTTCATGACACTCTAAGGTTGAGTCATAGCGACAATGACAACGCAAATCAGGTTAGTTTTGTGCACCTTAAGCGATCCCACAATATTGCTTTTCAAAAAAATTGTTATGCTAATCGTCAGTTTTGACTAATACAGGAAAAAATTGCAACTACAGAACAGCTCGTTTCTGCTGCTGCTGTTGCATCTGAAGCTGTTCAATCATTAAAGGTCATTGGAACCACAATGAATAAGGTGGATAGTGTTACACAAAAGAGTTCTTTAGTAGGAAAGACTGTAGGGAAGGTTCTATTTGATGAGGAAACTTTGTTGGCTTGTGTTGTTCGTACCATTCCACCTGGTCCTGGAGGAAGAATACAAATCAGCTCAACGGTTAGTAACTACTAATATCTAGAGGTTACGAGATGGGTGAGCTAGGTAATAGGTCAGAATGGGTTGGGGTTGAAACGGACCCAGCCAGGTTGACCTGATACATTGTCTGTCCATGTAAAAAGCTTAAATGTTAAATGTGTTTTTTATGGTTACAGAAACTTTGAATTACAACGTCTATATACCTGTTTGACCCAGTCTCTTTCAAGCTAAATTATTTTATTTGACTTGTTTGATAACAAACATACCCTATTTATAAAGCAAACGGGGTTTAATATTTTTTTTTAAATGAACATCAGGTTTCATATTTTTTGTAGTGCTTTACCCTTATTTATATCTAATTAGTTCCTATTTGTCTTCCTGGAAGCAGTCTCCCTACTTTTGGGTTTATCCTGAAGGGGGTAGGTTAGGATCTGTCTGCAATCTACCTCCCCCATACCCCGCCCCGGCGGGATTGGGTATGTTGTTGTTGTTGTTGTAATAATTAGTCCCTATTTACCACTTTCTTGCAGCTTCTGAGCAGACTCTCAAAAATGTTGGCGCCCCTGCATTGGTCTGATTATGAGAATAGGCATGGAAACCTTAATGCTTTTCTGGGCAGTCATCCTGAAGTGAGCTCACATCTATTTACTTTGGATTTTTATCGTGTCTAAATGGTGGCAAGAGTAACCTGAAAGTTTTTCTCTTTTGTTTCAGCTGTTTGTGATTGAAGGGGATTATATTCAGGTGCGAGAGGGTGCCCAAGAAATTATAGCTGGTATGGTGGCTCGTGCAAAACTTCGTGCTGCCACTGTTGCAGCTTCTGCAGCATCTTCACATCCATCATTGATGTCTTCTGTTGCTGTCACTCCTATGGCCCAAACTCGGCTAAGGAAGGCCCCGTCGATTAATTCCAGCTATGCAAATGCTGAAAAGAACAGGTTCAATGAGTCGCAGCACCTGAATGGTGTTACATTTAATCCTGTTGGCACCAGAGTGACGAATGGCAATGGAACGAATCTTGATAGACCTAATTTGGGTTCTCAAGGCAAGGGCGTCAACCATGGGAGGCCTAGTCCAAATTACCAAGGGAAGCAGCAGGGCAGGTAATATTTTATATGTCCTTTAGCATATATAACAGAGGTGGACAGATGGATGGGTCGGGCGGGTTTGGTTTCGGGTTAAAACAGGTTTTGTTGAAATAGTTTGTTATTTAGTGCGGACGAAGTACTTGAAACACATTTAAGAAATGTTTTTTATGATTATTTGAACAGAAATTCTACAATAATGATCTATAAATGACTTGGATGACTATCGACCCTTTGGATGCATTGACCCATTCCTCATTTAGCTACTCTTTAACTGTTTGAGATACAACATACCCCGATTGATCCATTCACAAGTAATTGCATTGGAAAACCACTCAGGGGTGGCCTAGTGGCAATTGACTTGTGACTATCATCACTAAAATGTGAGAGGTAACAAGTTCAATTCCTACTAGGTGCAAACAACCCTGAAATGGCCACGCCAACCTCCTGAAAAGGGAGGGCTTTACCCGGATTTAGTCTGTGTGGCGGTGGGTTCAAACTCGTGGATTAGTCGGACCAAAAGGTCAGAGACCATGGTTATCCAAAAAAAAAGAAAATTAATTGCATCGAATTTTCCAATTCTAATACACAACACTATTATGTATTTACTTGCTTCATGAGTTGCTTTGTGGCTTGTAAATTGACTGACATACAACATAAATTGGTAAAATCTTATGTTATGCTTGCTTTCTTGTGACAGGTCTACTGGGGCTTTACCGGGTTCCAGAAAATAGTGAGTACATTTGCACTTTAGTTTACTTTTCAAGCAATTGTGCTGTGTGGCGTACTTAATTCTATAACTGATACTGGTTTTATGGCATGTTTTCATAATTGCCTATGACTTATTCTAATAGACATTCTTTTGAATATTTGGATTTTATAGGGAGATTCTGAACTCTTAAAAGACATAGAGGCAAAAATGATTGCTCTTAATGTCGAAGCATGAGCAGGAGTTGAGGCGACGTTGAAATGTAGTCGATATGATTTTCTGCTGTTTGTACTTTGTACAATTGGAATTGGCACTCGCATCTGAATTGGAATTGGGGTTATAATTGAAACTTTCATTTTGTCCGAAAACTGTCTCATGTGTCTATTCGAGTATTGTTCTGCGATACAAATTTTTGTTTATGCCTGTGACAGTTTTTTCTTATTCACCATCTTAGTGCGAAAATGATTTAATTGGATCCAGAATCAAGGTTTTAAATTGATAATGATAATGTAGTTGCATTGATTTTCCCATTTGCCTATTACTCGCGAAAGCAAATAGTGAAAGATGGGACATAGTCATGAAGTAGCAAGTATAAGACATACCTCTGGACCGACACTGCCATATGAAATTTAGAAGGATAGAACAAAATTTAGGGGTGTTTGTGGTTGTATATTTATTTAGGGCTCGTTTGGTTTGTTGCTAGGAATCACAATAGGTATCGGATTTGGTATGGGGTAGAATGACGATGGATGTGAAAAAGTGTATCATTACGATTGTTTATGTTTGTTGTTAAAATATAGAACGAAAAAGTGCATAGATATTTGAATTTTGTAGTAGAAAAGAAGGGGCTCGCGGGAATGGATTTAATAGACACCAAATTGGTGTGTAGTGAATCTATAACTATGATACACCCATTTCATTTTCGGACCCACTAAACAAATGCCATTAATAGGAATGAAATCCATAGATCCATTCTGATAGGTGCATACCAAACGCACCTTTAGATTTGGGAACAATTAAAGATGTTCTCATAAACTCTTGGTTGTTTTAAGTTGTGTTTTCAGTTGGGTGTAGATATTCAGTGAGTACCGGATATCACTTGAAATCGTGTACTATTCGACCCTAGGTTACACGAATATCTCTATGGGATAAGACCAAGTGTTGTTCTTGTTTTAGGCACAAAGTAAGAATCTGTTTGCTTTCAAATGTTTATATTTCGTGTATTTTTTCATGCAGATGTTTATCCTACTTATAAGAAATGATTTACTCTAGTCAATGAAATTATGAGAATTAATCGGCTAATTAATATCCTCATAATGTTTCTCCATTATAGCAATAGTGGTTACAAGACTAAATCATTATAGCCACTATTAGAGTCAGGGTAGTCAGGGACTTAATGGGTGTACACTCCATACCTCCTAGCCCATTTCAGTATGACCATATCCCTCAATTGAACTAAATTTCCAACAATCCTCCCCAATTTAGTACAATTCATTTGCATGAAAATAAATATAAAATAAAACTTGTGCATAAATGAAAATATCTTGAAGATTGAATTCCCATCTTAATACATTACACGTTTAAATATTCGAGAATCAGGGTGTTTCAAGAATTGAACCCATCAACCCATTTGAATACCTGAAGCTAACATACACACAAAGTTTTCAAACACTTAAACGCTCCTGACACCATACAAACCATGTGTCCATATCCAATTCATAAATGTTGTAAGAGCCAAAAGTCCAAAGCTCCCTGAAGAGGCAAAACTACAACATTAACATAGGTTTTCCTCTTTATTCATGCTCCTGCCAAACACTTTTTCAAATAAACTAACCATTAAGAAGTATAGACTTTATTCTCCTTACCAGCATGTTTTGAGCACAACCTTGGGATGATCGTAAAACATGTGCTCCACCCCACAGAATGTTCAGCTTTCCACATTGAACTCAACTCTCAAGTTTCTTCAGGAGGGAGTTGGGTGTCTTAGCATTCAGTGACTAAGTTGGACTTAAACCCATCCCTTTAGCGGACTTTATAATCAAGTCTCTAGCCAGACCCTTCGTCAAGTGATCAGTTAAATTTTGTCGAGATCTTACAAACTCTATAGATATCAACCCATTCATGATAAGCTCACGAATCATGCTATGCCTAACACCTAAGTGCCTATACTTCCCATGTGTCCATATCCAATTCATAAATGTTGTAAGAGCCAAAAGTTCAAAGCTCCATGAAGCGGCAAAACTGCAACATTAACGTAGGTGGTTCCTTTTTATTCATGCTCCTGCCAAGCAGTTTTTCAAATAAACTAACCATTAAGAAGTATAGACTTTATCCTCCTTACCAGCATGTTTTGAGCACAACCTAAGGATGATTGTAAAACATGTGCTCCACCCCACTGAATGTTCAGCTTTCCACATTGAACTCAACTCTTAAGTTTCCTCAGGGGGGAGTTGGGTGTCTTAGCATTCAGTGACTAAGTTGCACTTAAACCCATCCCTTTAGCAGACTTTATAACCAAGTCTCTAGCCAGACCATTCGTCAAGTGATCAGTTAAATTATGTTGAGATCTTACAAACTCTATAGATATCACCCCATTCATGATAAGCTCGCGAATCATGCTATTCCTAACACCTAAGTGCATATACTTTCCATTGTATATCTGGCTATAAGCCTTTGCCAATGTAGTTGCACTGTCACAACAGATAGAAATAGGTGCTTTAGGTTTAGGCCATAATGGAATCTCAAGAAGCAAGTTTTTCAAGCATTCAACCTCTTTACCAACAGCTTCTAAAGCAACAAATTCAGATTCTATTGTTGAACTGGTGGTGCAAGTTTGCTTCTTAAATGCCCAAGAAATTGCACCTCCACCAAGTAGGAATACCCATCCACTGGTAGACGAATTGTCTTCAGTTTTACTCATTCAGCTTGCATCATTGTATCCTTCCAGTAATGAAGGATAAACAATATATGAAATACTATAATCCATAGTTCTCTTCAGATACTTCAGTACCCTCTGAACTGATTGCCAGTGATGAGCACTAGGATTACCAGTGTAACTGCTTAGTTTACCCACTACAAAAGCAATATCAGATCTTGTACAAGTCATGGCATACATCAGGCAGCCAATCACCCTATAATACTCAAGTTGAGATAGAGCCTTACAAGTATTAAGCATCCGATTCTCAATTGTATCCATATGAGTACTCACTGGAGTACACTCAAAGTAATTAAATTTCTTCAGCACATTCTCAATATAATGAGACTGAGAGATAGAAAATCTTTTACTTTCATGTTTAATCCTTATAACAAGGATAACATCAGCCTCCCCCATGTCCTTCATGGAGAACCTTGATGACAAAAATTCCATTGTCAGGTCTACCTGATTTTGGTCAGTGCCAAATATCAACATGTCATCAACATATAGACAAATGATTACTTCTTTATCAGATTCATCAAATTTGCTATACACACATTTGTCAGCTTGGTTAAGAACATAACCACTAGACAAAATCACTTCATCAAATTTTTGATGCCATTGCTTGGGTGTCTGTTTCAGTACATACATATACTTAATCAGTTTACACACCTTGTTTTCATTCCCTGGTATGATAAATCCATGAGGTTGGTTCGTGTAGACCTCCTCATCCAATTCACAATTCAAGAAAGTTGTCTTCACATCCATCTGATGAATAATCAAATTATGAATTGATGCCAAAGCAATCAACAATTTTATGGTACTGATACGATCTACAGGGGCATAAGTATCAAAATAGTTTACCCATGACTTTTGTTTAAAGCACTGAATGACTAGTCTAGCCTTGAACTTTTCAATAGTTCTATCTACCTTCATTTTCCTTTTGAAAATCCATTTACAACCCAGAGGCTTGCAACCAGGTGGTAGATCAACCAACACCCAAGTATTGTTGCCCATGATGGAGTCAATTTCATCATTAATTGCTTCTTTTCAGAAAGCAACATCCTGAGACTTCATTGCCTTTTTTACCCAAAGTTTTTACTTTTGGATCAGGGAGTTTAACTACTGCCTTACAACCCCAAACCCTGAGATAGTTCAGGTTAGGTTTCCTTTTAATCCAGAGTTCATAAAGGGTAACCTTGTTCCTTTTATTAGGAACCCTATTCAATATATAGCAAGTTGTTAACATAGCTTTACACCAGAACCCGTGACTCAGCCCTGAGTAGGACAACATGGAATTAACCATTTCTTTCAGTACCATGTTTTTCCTTTCAAATTACCATTTTTTTGAGGAGTATATGGAACATTCGTTTCATAGATAATACCAACAGACTAAAAATACAGAGTATCCATGTACTCAACTCCCCTATCAGTCCTGAATCTCTTGATCAGGTACCCTTGTTGCAGTTCAACTTCAGTTTTAAACACTTTAAATTTACCTAATGCTTCATCCTTAGTATGTAACAAACAAACATAACAAAACATATAAGCATCATCAATAAATGTTACAAATTATTCAAAATACTACTAGAAACCAAATTCTTTCTAATATGTGGAACATGTAAACCATTAAACAAATAAACAATCTTTCTATAACTAAATCTTAAATCCACCACATCATCTTCCATGCACCAGGCTGTTGACTAATTTCCTATATGAATAATATAACCATCATTCAGTGATTCATAGGTCTTGAACCATCTTCTATCTTTACACACATGGATTGTTACATCAGAATCAACCCACCACGCAACATCATCATCCTGCACAAAGTATGCCTCCGATATATATGTAACATAATAAATCTGAAAAAACTTATTAAACACTATCTGACCTTTCAGAGGGTTGGTTGACCTAGTCCTTGAACCACTTGTGCATGATCCATTGGCTTTATTGCCAATTTTAACACAATTACAATCCTTCGTGAAGTGTCCAGTTTTCCCACACTTCCAACAAGTTGCTTTTGGCTTCTTGTTAAGATCAGCTTTGGTGTTATCCTGATGGTTTGCCCCTGTTGTCATTGTATTTTGTGGAGTTTTTATGCTTCACCATATTGACAACTTATGGACCAGGTGCTACTCTTTGGCTCGTCACTGTCTTGCGCTCTAAGTGATTCCTCAGTACGCAAATAACCGCTCAACTCAACAAGAGTTAATTCCTCTTTCTTATGTTTCAGCATATGTTTGAAATCTTTCCAAGAAGAAGGGAGTTTATCAATGACACAAGTGACTGAAACAACCTCATCCATGTTCATTTTGTGTTGTGTGAATCTACCAAGTATACTAAGAAGTTCATTGTATTGTTCCATAACAGGTCTAGAAGTTCATTGTATTCATCCATGTTCATTTTGTTGCGTGAATCTACCAAGTATACTAAGAAGTTCATTGTATTGTTCCATGACAGGTCTAGAAGTTCATTGTATTCATCCATGTTCATTTTGCGTTGCGTGAATCTACCAAGTATACTAAGAAGTTCATTTTATTGTTCAATGACAGCCTCATCCATATTTCAAGTGTAATCATATCCCTCAATTGAACTAAATTTCCAACAGAAACTACTCTTGAACTAATTATTTGACTGAAAACATGACATTTGATAGTTTTTATGATAATACAAATTTATAGTTAGGTAAAAACTTAAATTTATAGTTGTAATTTTTATCATAAACATTCAAGTTTTACAAAGTTCAAATGAGTATAAGTATGAATATCTATATTTGTATTAATATACTTTACGGAAATTCAAACACGCATCAACTCTTTTCAAACTATCAAATGGGTAAACTGTCAAATACTAAATCTAAAAAACTGACATGTTAGATACTATCGCTGCTTTGTACGGATATTATGCTAATAAACAACTAAATGGCATGTGACTAAAATTTTTCTTATTTTTTTATTTAAAATATCTGAAACTTTTACTTCAATTAATAAAAATATTTTGTTCAAGTGTTTTATTTTAATGTTGAATGTAGTGGATTAAGATTAACTTTACTTATAAACTTTTTCACTTAGGGGGAGGGAGTGGTACCCTAAAAGCACACGGTGTGCTATGTTATCTATACGTCAAAAGATAGAAGTACAACAAATAACATGCCATTTATGACACCATGTATTAAGAAGAATCAAGTTACTGAAATGACTCACGTTATGTATGATACCATGTACCTTTTTCTTCTTTTTTTTATTATTTTTTTTTTGTCTTCTATGTTGTTTTGAATACTAGCTCATAATTAAATGCATGCATCTTCTTTTTTCTTTTCTTTTTTAAAAAAAAAAGTAGGACCGAATAACGTGTTATTGGTGTGTTATGAGGGAGGGTGTTTGAGTTATTGGTGTGTTATTTGTAAGTGTATGATGTGGCGCTGAGGTGGCATACCAATAACGTGTTATTGGTATTGCCCATACCTTGTGCTCTAATACCCTAAGTGCCACATCACCTCTATCCAATAAAAACCCTCCAACTCAAAACTACCCAATTCTACCCTAACACTACCCGATTTGGAGGGAGTGGTACCCTAGTACCCGATTTTTTTTTAATTATTTTTTTTTAATTCATAAAATCACATACTGTATAATATTAAAATAAAAACATACAATTTCATTAAAAATAAAAACATTTTGAAGAATCGGACGAAGATGGAATAACGTATTCGAATTCGGAAGAATCGAAAGACATTTTGATGATAAAAAGGTTGGGATTTTATGAGAAATTGAAAGGTGGGGGTATTTTTTTTTTGGAGAGATTAATGTGTGTTTTTTTTTTTTTGAAAAAAATGAGTGTTTGTTATTTGGTTTTAAAGGGATATATATATATATTTTTTTTAAAGTCCACAACTAGCCGTTAGGCTAGTCCAACGGTCAAAAATTTGAAATCCTTCCATAATCACCACTCGGGCTATGAAACCGATTTGTGGTACCCGCGCCCCCTACCGGACTAACTGGGAATGGTGTTGCCGATCGGGTAACCCTACCCGATCCCACTCCCTCCCCCCTTAAGTATTTCTTCTATGTTATATGTAGTGGAAAAAAGTTGAAAACAAAAATGAAAAAAGCCTATACTCAGGCGGGAACAAGAAACAATTCAAACAAGTTCCAAATATTTCAAAAATTTCATACCTCACTCCCATTAGCCCATTTCACATCACACGGATCGTAATCTAACGGCCAATATCACCCCATCTACATCCCAAACCCCAACCCATCCGCTATATAAACAAACACCCTTGTCCGCTTACACTCAAGACACACACACTCATCTATTACTCATTCATAAAGACGACCAAATGGTTAAAAACCAATCACCTTCGACTAGGTCTTTACATGGGTGTGGTTATTTTGACGGTGGCTATAATTTTAGATTAACCCCCCCCATGCATCGCGGGCTTGTACGGTGTGTATCGCGGAGTTGTACGGTTTGACCCAAACTTATGATGTGACCCCATAGGGGGTTCTAATAGTACAACCCTTATAGTCGCCAGTTTAGACTCGTACCAATTATGGTAATTACTACTAAAAGGTACGGAGTATTAACTTTGACACTATATGTAAAGGGGTTGTACTATTAGAACCCCCTATAGGGTCACATATTTATATAATTATATTTAACTTCGTACCAGTCTCGGTATATACTATTCGATTGAAACGGCTGATGGGAAATGTAGTAAGCGATATAAGAAGGTATATATATTTATATAATTATATTTAGTGTTCATTTTTTATTTGGTGATTTTAGATTGAATGTTGATATTTGTTGTGCAGTCGATAAATTTTGTTGTACTAATTTTTGATATCGGATATGCGATTTAGGGGTGTTTGTAACCAGGGTTTTTGGTTTAATGTAATTTTTTGCGAGTTTCATATAAGATAGTATATTTGTGATCAGTGTTTTTTGTTTAGTGAAATGGAGTTTGTTTAGTACTAATTTTGATATCGGATAGTGTGGTAATGTGAGTTTCATATATTGATTGAATATTTGTGATTAGTGTTTTTTGCCCATTATCGGATAGTGTGATAATGGGCATATGCTTAAATAGATAAGCTCATTCCAGAAAAGAAACGTGGGCTTGTTGGCTTTCCTATATATGACTAAACTAGTAGGCTGTAAATAGTATAATCATGAAACATGCGTATATTATAATATTTAATATTGTGGTTTGTGGATAATTATCAAGTGGTTTGTGCTATGCTAATTTTGGTATTGGATTTTGCAGTAAGGGGGTGTTTGGATTAGAGTTGTTTATGGGCTTATTGGCTTGACAAGATTTCGAGAAGTTATGAATCCCACATGTTTTCTTGGTATGTGTATATAATTGCATATGGCTTAATCTAATGGACATTCTTTTGAATATTTGGATGAATAGGGATATTCTGAACTATTAAAGAGGACATGGAGGCAAAATGATTTTTCAATGTCGAAGCATGAGACTGGCGATGGAAGTGAGAGTTGAGGCAACAATGAAATGTAGTCAATATGATTTTCTGCTGTTTGTACTTTGTACAATTGGAATTGGGGTTATAATTGAGACTTTCATTTTGTCGGAAAACTGTCTCATCTGTCTATTTGAGTATTATTCTTGGATTACAAATATTTGTTTATGCCTGTGGTAGTTTTTTCTTATTCATCACTTTAGTGTGAAAATGATATAACTGGATCCAGAATCAAGGTTTTAAAATTGATAATGATTATGTAGTTGCATTGATTTTCCCATTTGCCTATTACTCGCGAAAGAAAATAGTGAAAGATGGGACATAGTCATGAAGTAGCAAGTATAAGACATACCTCTGCACGGACACTGTGATATGAAATTTAGAAGGATAGAACAAAATTTAGGGGTGGTTGTGGTTGTATTTTGATTTAGATTTGGCAACAAATAAAGATGTTCTCATAAGCTACTTTTGAACTAATTATTTGACTGAAAACCTGAGTAAATGTTTAGACATTCGTTTAGTGATGCAAGTGGGATTACTCATGTAAATGTTTACTAGCATGCGTTTTAGCACAATAAACAAATAAAGGAACTAAATGGCATGATCCAAAGCAAAAAAAGAAAGAGAACAAACTGAAATTGCCACTCGTAAGATTGTTGGTGTTTTAAGCAGCTTAGAAGTCAAGCTCTGGCCCAGGACTACGCTTTTGGTTAGTGTACGGTTAATATGGGTCATGTGACATGAAGGCCATGCCAAGTTGCCAACCCTGTTTTGATGAGAGTTGACTTCTCATGTCACATTTGTTATAGCATCAGAAGAGCCTAACATATGCAGTCTGTTAAACCTAAGTTAATCGGCGGTAGATGGGTCGTATGGTTAGTGATAAACAATTACTCCGTAGTATAGAATGATGGCCTAACAGACCTGTTATGCATCCATGGTGTGTCGAGAGAAGCAAATACTGTTATAGGAACTGAAAGCAAGGTGAATCTCACAATTACTTAAAAAACGAAGATACTTGTCACAATATGGAGTTGAGGATGATTTGTACATGTATATCATACAAACAACAAAGTTTTATGTTTAAGCAAAACTGGAAAATCTGCACGTTCGTTCTAATTGCACAAACACAAAAGCATGACGTGTTAGGATGTGCATCTCTTAGAGCGCACGGTGTCGCCTTGCCATGAGGCTTCGCCGTCCAGCGTGGACTCTCGCCGTTCGTCACCGTGGCACCGGCATCCTTCGCCGTCCGTCGCCGTGGGAAGCCTCGTCCTCTGCCAGACGAGTTGAAACTTGTATTTTTTTTCTCTCTTTTTTTATTTATTTATATAAAGTGATATTTGTGATATTTCATGTCTTGAAATTTAATAAGGTGAAGTGTTTTTTGCATAGATCGAAAGGTTCGTGGAGGAAAAAAATGCAAACATAAACGCATAATGATAAAACCCTTAAACTGAAACTTGAACAATTAACTAAAAACATGAAATACATAATACGCTTAAACATAAAAAACTACATAATCTCCCTAATAAAAAACAACATAAAAACATGAAATACATAATAAAACTACTAAAACTTAAAAAAACGAATCATCTGAGACCTAACCCTTAGAACTTGAAGGGGAATCAAACTCCCCATTAAAGAGCCGACGCTCCATTATGTCGAAATAGTTGTCTTGGAAGTACTGAGCTTCCCGTGCTTCTTGCTCACGGCGAGCAGCTTCTTCACGTGCCTCCTCTTCCATAATCTCCCTACCGTTTTCTTCATCTTGTTCTAGTTGCCGGAGGGAAGTCTCACTTAACCCGCTGGGGTGGTTTTGAAGATCCACCTGTGGACTGTTCACAGGTGGAGTTAGAACAATTGGGAGGTATGTGATGTTTTCAAAACCCACCGGAAAGACATTTTCCGGTGGTGTTGAGTAAACTTCAAGTTCAGGTGGAAAGCTTGTTGGAGGAAATTGTGGTGAAGCTGAAAAGCTAGTTGGAGGAAACTGTGGTGAAGTTGAAAAGCTTTTTTCCGGCAGCTTTTCTGGACTTGGAAATTGCTGAGAAAAATCTTTGCGAGACATTTTGTGTGTGAATTGTGTGAGTTGTGTGTGTAATCTGTGACTGGTAGTGTAGTATATATAAGCTCATATAATCCCGCTCAAAACTATACCGTTTGAATTTAAAATTTGAATTTGAATTTTAAAGTACCCCGCACCTATTTGAATTTGAATTAGCCCGCTCCTATTTGAATTTGAATTAGCCCGCTCCTATTTGAATTTGAATTAGCCCGCTCAAAAGTATACGGTTTTGAATTTGAATTTAAAATTTGAATTTGAAAACCACCCCTATAAATAACAATTTATAACCACCATTTTTTCACATCTACATCAATTCAAAAAAAAAACACAAATGTCTCAAATTCCGAAGTGGAACAAGTCTGAAGAAATGTTGCTTGCGCAAGTTTGGATAGAAATTTCGCAAGCTATAGATATGGAAAATAACCGTTCCGAAAATATTTTTTGGAACGACGTTATGCAGATGTTCAATAATCAGACTACCGATGACCATCGTACAAAAAATTCAATCACAGGTAAATGGACGAGGATTAACGTCGATTGCAAAAAATTCAACGCAATTTGCAAACAGTTGCAGCGTCGAAGTGCTCAAAATGACCACACTCATCTCGAAAATGCGAAACTAAACTTTTAGCAACAATTTGGTGGAAAGGAGTTCAAGTATGTTCACGTTTGGGAGATTTTGAAAAATTGCCCGAAGTGGGATGTCGAAGATCCGATCCATTAGTATGTGTTGTATTTTTTTTTACTCGTGTTGTTTTTTTTCCGTATCGTGTTTTTTTTTTTATTATTGTGTTATGTATTGTATTTTTATTTTGAATGAAATGAATTTAGTTTATTTGGAAATGAAAATTGAATAAAAAAAATAAAGTGGTAGTGGTGGGCCTCAAATGAAGAGCTTGAGGTTTGTTATAAGTGAGAGGGGGGTTTGTTAATTGTTGTGGTTAGTTGTGGAGAAGTGGGATGCTGATGTGGCGCTGAGGTGGCACTGATAAAGAGGGTATGCCTCATCGTGACACCTTGTGCTCTTAAAGCATAATGCTTGAGCTTGTTAGCGTAGCAATGATTTATCCACGGCCGCTTATGGTTATTTATTAGCACACATATTTAAAACATGTCCTGCAGTTACGTTTGAGTGGGAATCATTGATTCAAAACTATAGTTTCGCCACGTAATTAACATTGTGTATGTGAAATATGCATCTTCCGGTGAAAGATATGAGCTCCTGGATGGTTAAAGCAAAGTAAATATTACGTGGTTACCACCCACTGTAAGAAAATCTTGTAGATGTTTCCAGTAGTTCATAAGCACTCATTCTATAGAAGTTGATGACACTCGATAGCAAATAATTGCCATAAGGTTACAAGTTTCGGGTAACAAGTACAAAAAACATGCACTTTTTCCTTCTGTATTTTCTTCCAATATATCATAATATTAAGTACTACGTAAGTGACTTCCGGCATTACTACCAGGAGTCGCTTCATACCCTTCTTGCCTGCTTCCTCTTCCATCCATCAAGTTCCCGCCTGCATATGAAGATTGCATAGCTTGATTCATCCCAAACACGCCATTCTGAGCAACAGGCCTAATTCCCATTTGTGCCTGCAGCTGTTGCTGAAACTGCAACATTTGCTGCTGCTGTTGTTGTTGATCTAGTGAGTTGAGCTGGAATGGAAGTTTCTGACCGCTGCTGCTGCCACCAGGTTGCATGAAGCTGTTTGCTAGGTGGGGTATGGTATTGGCTGGCATCTGCATTGCCTGAAGACGAAGAAAACAAGATTAGAATCGAGAAATTGGTTGTTATAATAATGACAGAAAACAAGGTAGTACTCGCCTGAGAAGGATTCGGTGGTAATTGTGGTGTTGGTGGTTGAGCATCAGCAATTGCAGCCAATGACATCAAGTTCTTTTGTAGCACAGCCTGGTACCTATATCAGTTTATTTTGATCAAATACAACTCTTTGTATAACAGTCTCATTTTAGAAGCAATTATGATTTTCTTGACGTTATAGAAGATAATACGCGCTGAAAGATTACATGTAAAGGGGTGTTTTGGGATTTCTTATTAAAATTATTTTACATGTTTTAACTCGGCAGATAAACAGTTTTAAGGGTCTTTGAGATATGTTTATCCAATACGTTATCTAACTGTTTCCGAGTGAAATAAGTTTTTTTGAATGAACAATTTGGAATTGCTGAATCCAAAGTTCAAATTTGTATACTTCACGAAATAATAAGCAGATAAGCAGTTCAGCTAGTTTACTTATTAGTGGTCCATCCAGGTTATGCATAAAATTCAACGGGTCAAACATGCCAAACAAAATAAGCTTGAAGTAAATGGGCTGATATTCTTGATGCATAAATCTTTCAGCATCATTGGATTCCAAACGTATTTATATTGCAAACAAATATAATATCTATTATAATGACAATTTCAAACTGTTGGACGAAACTGAATCTAACCCGTATAAAAGAGTAGCTACAGAATTTTGACATGAACTTATATTAACCCGCTACCCGAGTACCCGACAACCAATATTGCCACCTCTATTAAAATAACTTACTGAGCGCATTCTTGAAACTTGCCAAGGTTCTGATATTCCATAATAGCCAGTATCAGATTTTTGTTCTCTTCAAGGCACTGCAATTGAATCAACGCAACCATTATTACTAATTCTAATACATCTTTAAATATCATTTTACAAATGAATCCCACATTAACAATCAAATCACTTGGTCTATGGCCTGAATATGTATAATTTTTTTAATCATTTCCGCGATATGAATAATCAGCTGACAGCACACGTTATGAGACAATTTTTGGATGTGCGTTCCACGTCTGTAAGTTGTGATAGTAAAAATTTAGTTATTCGGAGTTTTTTGATGTTTGCATATTTTTTCAGTTACGTTACAACCAAAGCCTTCAGTATATCAAAACACATACATATCTCATACATTTCTTAACTTGTCTACCAAAAAAACAAACATACAGATGGTGTTTGTTTTAGCTCATTTTCACGTGTAGAGCTTATTTTGTTCCTCTTATTTTCATAAGCCTCATTGTTTTCGGCTTGTTTCCAACTTATGAACTTATTAGACCTGAACTAGTCTATAAGCTAAGAAAATAAGCAAACAATAATAACCTAATTTTTTAATGTACCGGAATGAATAACTTTACTTACGTAGTAGGGGTATTTTTATATATTTATTAGTGCTGCAACGTCTGCAAAGTTATTCATATCGGTAAACTTATAAAGTTATAAACATATATTATTTAGATTGCAGTTTAAAGAGTAGGTTGTTAAGAACAATTTATTTGAAAACCTAAGTTGTCAATCCAAAAGATTCACCAAAGAAAATAAGCTTGTGAAAATTAACCAACACAAGATAAGTTTGATATTTAAGGGTTTAGGCTATAGCAGTGTATTTTCCTGATCCATTATCATACATATATGTACTTGTTTTCGAACGCATGCTACAAACTTTCAAATTTTGTTCCGATATCACTGACATAGGTATTTCAGTAATTTCAAAGGTGTTGAAACGTAACCAATAAGTTAACCAATAGGTATAACATTTGTACAAAATTTTGAAAGTTTGTATATAGTAAAACGAAAACAATTACGTACACACACAACGTTGCTATTCTATAGCCTAAACTATTTCTAGTCTTACTGGGACAGTAACAAATGTTATGAAAAAGTAAATAACATGCATAAAAACCTTTTGAATGTGTTCAGTAGTGATTATTGCATGGGGAGCAAACTTCAACGAAGGCGGTTGCTGTTCCATTTTGTTGTCTAAGATTTTGTAAGTGAAAACTGAAAAAACGTCAGAACCCTAAAACCTGTAACATAGTACAAACAATAACAAAACAAAAAATATACGTAGTATATAAAAGGAAGGTGGTTTAATACTATGTAATGAGGAAAACGACAAACCGATAATTTGTTTGTCTTATGCACATGGGCCGCCGACTTAAAACGTGTTGCTTCGTCTTTCTTTGAATTTTACGAGGTTTCCGGAACATGTTCACATTCGATATAGTCATGACATACGAAGAGCGTTTGGGCCGTTACTCTACATTATGTTTATCTAATCTAAAATTAGTATAAGAAAACATAAAACTATGAAAAATGGATATGTAATACACTAATACTAGATATACAAGATTTGGATGTAAACGACTCAAACTGACCGTCAGTTTTTCGAGATTGGTTTGATAAAATCTTGGCAGCCAGCTCAACATAGGAAAGGGATCTGGCGAGAGAATAAAACTAAAATGAGAATAATAAAAATGATTTCTAGCCACACATTTTAAATAAGAGAGATAATTTAAAAAAAAAATGCATTTATTTTTATATGTGCATTATTTCTCATTTTAATTTTCTTATCATTTAATCATAACTCGTTAAACATAAATAAATCCAAGCCCACATTCGAGCCTAGTTGGGGACTCATGAGTCCAAGCTCGAGTTTCATACTTAAAATTTAACTTAACATAAAAGAGATTAAAAATATACATGTATACATACTGCATAATAGTGCATATACAATTATGCATGTTTATATATACACGAGTTCAAAATACATAAATAAGACAGTTCAGGAAGGTGAACTTACTTTGGGGTAAAGGTGAGGGGAGTTTTTGTAGTCGAAAGCGAGGAATGAGGATGCCAACTCAATCACTTGTATGAGATGAAAATTGTGCATTTATGTATTGATGAAATGATTGACATAACTAAACTTACACTTAAAACTGTCACCAGTCGCTTGTTTTTGTTAAAAAGTTAGGCTGTTGTTTAGCATTAACAAATGATTAACATGTAGTTTTAGCCATAAGTTTAGTTATAAGTTTAGCCATTTGAATAATTTTTTTGTCGGACGTGTGTTGTTATATAATAAAGGCTTGTTAAGTCTAGCCCGTTTGTTTATATTGGTTTAGAAGTTAGGGTTTGTTTATATTTTCTTATTTAATGTTATTGTATTGTAATATTAGAGTTAAAATATGATAATACAATTACTAGTATCATTTTCTTTTTTATTTCTACATGCTATCACCGCCTTAGGTATAAGCAATGTTGCAAAAATCGTGAATCGGTAGTTGGACGGTCGACCACCCTGCAGTGATTAATCGGTCAAGGTGGGATTAATTGGTGATTAATCGAATTGACATTACCTGCAAGTTTTGGGTATTTCTAGAGATCAAACTAAATACATTAACTGATTCCAAGCCTACTATGTTTTCAAACCTCAATAAAAGGCTCTAATTCTGATTAAGAGGTCCATTGTGCGTTATAAGTGAAATAAGTGATCCCTAAATTAAGTAGAATGCCTATTTTTTTTTTAAAGTTGACCAATTAGTCCGATTTGGCCGATTAGTCCAATTTTTGACTGATTAGTCCGAATTTTGACTGATTCGGCCGATTTTTGACCGATTAGTGGCTGATTTTTGTCTAGGCCAATTTTTTCCACCAATTTTCAAAAATCAACAAGGTATAAGGCCGATTACATATTAAGGCGATTAATCGGCCGACTATGCCGGTTTTTGCAATATTGGGTACAAGTCACCGGAGTATTGTCGTTCTCCAGTCATCGGCTAATTTTCGGTGGACCGGAAGGATCTCGTTTTCTTTTCTGTTGTTTTGTTTTTGTTCGTCATTGTCTGTGCAGCCCTGTAAAAAACAAGATATGCGATTTGTTAACCGTCGGATTTTTCTGAAAGTCGGATTGTAGTTAGTAGGCACACTTTTCTACACTTTGACCGTTTAGTTTTTGAATTGGAGTCTTGAGCAAGTCACAAGAATCCGTCAAACCTGCTGTTGTTTTCTATTCTGTTAATACAAATAAACCGTAAAAACGTTTATTAATATTTTGCGATCTCTTTGTGTTTTGTTGATAACAAATATAATGTTATCTTAAGTAAAATTATAAGGACACATGTTATTTTTGTAAAGCATTTACATATAGTAACTTAATACAAATTGTTGTAATAAATCATTTGTTGTAATAGTTTATTAGGATGGGTAAAAATCACAACCCATGGATCATATCCATAACCCATGGTATTGACCCATACCCACTTGACTAGATACATTGTACTCATTAGATACATTGTATCTAAAGAAATACCCATGGGCCAACCCATAACCTATGACCCATGACCCATAACCAAAAAAACCCATGGACAAAGAGGAGCGTCCCACGGATCCCTAGGTTTACACTAGACGGATCCCTTAAGGGAGGGATCCGTGGGATCCGGGGAACAGTGGCAAGTTTTGCCTATAAATAGAGAGCCATTTCTTCATTCTAACTCACCTCTCTTCTTACTAATTCTCACATATACTCTCATTCTCTTCTAACAAAAGATCACTTGATCTAGAGAGTTGTTCTTCTTTCTTTCTTTAGTGATTCTCATATAGGTCATTCTCTAAGGCGAGATCACGAGCATTCTACAAGTCATCCAAGCAAGGGGTCCTTGATTTATTTGTTCCTCCGCAAGATTTATGTAGCAAAGATCTTGTATTTGATATTTCACATAGTTGTTGTGTAATAGTCGTGTTGGTTTGGTCCACCGTGTTACGGACTCGGTATTTAGCTTTGTACCGAAAAAGGTGTAAGCAACGTTGTGAAGGCTTCTCCGCCAAGTTGAAGGAGTTTGTTGACATAGTGCTTGAACTCTCGAGTAGGTGACTCGGGGAGTGGAGTAGGGCAAGGAAGGTGTCCTTGTAGCCGAACCACTATAAATCGATTGTGTCATTTCTATCCTTTGCTTTTCTTTATTTACTTGCTTTATCATTAGATATATACTTTCTCTACATCCATACGATTTCACATAATATCGAATCTAAAGTTTTTGAAACTAACTTAAAATCGGCAAAACTATTCAACCCTCCCTTCTAGTTTTCCACAACTGGTATCAAGAGCTAAGTTTATAAAAGTTTTAAAGTAAACCGTATTTTAAAAACTTTTCGATCACTATGGGTTCTAAAAATTACAAGGAAGGGCAATCTATGCAACGACCACCACTACTTGAAACTAATGGTTTTATATATTGGAAAAATAGATTCGAAACGTATGTGAAGTCTAAAGATATTGATCTTTGGTACATTATTGTTGAAGGCGATTTTGAGGCTACCTCAAAAGATGATAAAGGAAATTTAGTTAACATACCTCATGATAAACTAAATGATGAAATGAAGAAAAAGCTTTCTAAAAATAGTGAAGCTAAAATGGTTCTATATAATGCTTTACCCAAAAAGGAATTCGAAAGAATTTCTATGCTTAAAACCTCTAAAGAAATTTGGAATTCTTTAGTTGTAACTCATCAAGGTAATCAACAAGTTAAAAATAATAAAATTGATTTATTTGTTCAACAATATGAACAATTTTCAATATCGGATGAGGAAACTATAGATCATTCTTCTGCTAATTTTAATACTATTATTAAATCTTTACAAGCACTTGATGAATCTTTTTCTAGCCGTAACCATGTTAGGAGATATCTAAGGGCACTTCCATCCAAGTGGAGATCCAAGGTGACGGCAATCGAAGAGTCAAAAGATTTGACAATCCTCACCCTTAATGAACTCATAGGCAACTTAAAAGTCTACGAGCTTGTCCTTGCTAAAGATTCCGAAGCCTCAAAGGTGAAAGAGAAACACAAATCTCTTGCCCTTAAAGCCAAAAAGGCCTCAAGCGATGAAGAGAACTCCTCTTCCGATAGTCACGACGAGGAGTATGCTATGGCGGTAAGGGACTTTAAAAAGTTCATTAGAAGGAAGGGAAGATACGTCAAACAACCGTATGACGACAAGAAAGGATTCCGGAAAAGCAAAGAGGACGAGAAGCCAAGGGATGATCGTGCTTGCTTTAAATGTGGGGACCCAAACCACTTTATTAGTAAGTGTCCCAAACGGGATGATCAAAAGGCATTCGTGAGCGGCACGTGGGGAATGAGCGACGAGGAGGACGAAGAAATTTGTCTCATGGCAAATGACGAGGTATGTCACGAATACTATAGTAGCTCATCACTAGATGATGACTCATTGCATAATGAATATGAAAAACTTTGCAATATTAGCTTAAAATTAATTAACAAAAACAAGCTTTTGAAAAACAAAATCAACGTTTAGATAAGGAAGTCATAGAATTAAAAGCAAAATTGAAACGTCTAGAAAAGGGTAAAATAGCAAGTGGTGAATGTGAACTTTGCGTTCAACTTCAAACACTAGTTGATCAACTAGATTCTAAAATTGCTAGAATGAGTACGAATACTTTAGATATGATATTAGATAGTGTTAAAACCGGAAACAACAAAAAAGGTTTAGGTATTCAGCAACTTGATACGTCAACTAGTGATAACAAAGAAACACAATTTGTTAAGGCACTAGAAAAACAAGCTACTGTTGTGGCGGATCCCATGGATCCCACAAAAAGGGAACCGGCTAGTGTACAGCCAGGGATCCGTGGGTCTGCTGAAGCAAACAGTGGTAATAACATAGCTTCTTCATCTCAAACTGATTTTGTTATTGTTAATAAGAAGAAACTAACTCATTTTACCACTAGACAACCACCTCCAAAATATAATCCTATTTTTGCAAAAAACAAAGCTCCATCTTTTTCAAAACCTAATCCATCTAGGAGACCTAATAATCTTTACCCAAGAAGTAACCATCAAATGGGATGGAACCCAAATATGCAAAATGGTTTTCCTTTTCAATACTTTGCACCATGGAATACATATTCACCTTACCCATACATGTCTAACATGAATGGAATGTTTAACACTAATGGACCCATGAACAAATGGGGACCAAACTTTTGAGTTAATTGTTTTCTTAGGTGTGCTTAAAGGTCGACCTAGATCCGGATGAATGGGTCAAGGATAGCGGGTGCACGAGGCACATGACCGGCAATAAAGATATATTCTCCACATATGAATCCTTCAATGGAGGAAATGTGGTGTTTGGAAATAGCAAAAGTAAAATCATCGGTAAAGGTACGATTTCTAACAAATCTCTGACCATTAACGATGTGTGTCACGTAGAAAACATAAACTTTAACCTCTTAAGTATAGGACAAACATGTGATAAAAAGTGCAATGTACTCTTTACCGAAACCGATAGTAAGATATTAAAAAATGGCATAACCATAGGAAGAGGAATTAGGAAACATGGAGTCTATGTCATTAAAATCGGTAATGAACCTAAAGACAAACTTTGTCTTACCTCTATGGATGATACTTCGACCTTATGGCATCGAAGATTGGGTCATGCCAATATGCGACTTCTTCAATCGCTATCATCCAAAGATCTAGTAAGAGATCTACCTAAGTTAAAATATGAACATCACTTTTGTGATGCTTGTAATGTAGGAAAACAAGTTCATTCTAGTCACAAAGCTAAAAACATGGTGTCTACAACTAAGTGTCTAGAATTACTACATATGGATTTATTTGGTCCATCCGCTATCCAAAGTTATGGAGGCAACTACTACACTTTGGTTATAGTGGATGATTACTCTGGGTACACATGGACAAAATTCTTAAAGAACAAAACGGAAACGTTTAATTATTTTGAAATATTAAGCAAGAAAATCCAAAGACAACTAGGAAGTCCTATAGTGTCTATTAGAACGGATCATGGTAGGGAATTCGATAATGAAATGCAATTTGGAGCTTTTTGTAACGCTAATGGTATTACTCACAACTTCTCGGCTCAACGCACTCCACAATCGAATGGGGTAGTTGAAAGAAAGAATAGAACCCTACAAGAAATGTGTCGCACCATGCTAAATGAGCAATCCATGCCTCAAAAGTTTTGGTGCAATGCCGTTGATACTTCAACGTACATACTTGATCTGTCCCGAACCGTCAAGCTACCTCACACAAGCTAGCCACTTGTGAATGGCCAACCGTAAGAAGCTTAAAACAGCTCAGAAACAAATGCAATGAAGTCCTGGAGAATATAATGAATTCCCGGGTCGTTAAGTCCCACGGAGACTCAATGGTGTGCAAAACACAAACTCGGATGATAGAGTGATCACTAAGGATAGTGATCAATAAAGGTTGGATTGAATATTACACTACTGATTGATTGGAATGAGATTGGAATACAGAATTGGAAAGCACAACAATCAGATGAAAGAAACGTAAACGTAAGTTTAAAAACTACGTATACGCACAAAATAAAAGTAAAATCTAAGAAATAAAAGACCTAAAAATATGAAAATAACATTTTTGGAATCCTAAAAATAAAAGAAAATTATTAGAAAAAGAAAATTATTTTTATAACTATTTATTTAATTATTATTAATTAAAAACTATTTTAACTATTTAATAAATACTCTAAAATGGAAGAAAATACAAAATAAGGCTAGAAAAATAAAATTATGATTGATAAAAATCTAAAATATTATAAAACTAATTTTAAAACTGAAAAGATATTTTTTATGCTTTTTAATTATTTATTACTAATTAATTACTATTTTCAACTAATTAAAATTATAATAAATACTAAAAAGATTAGGAAAATTATAAAACTTTTTCTAAAAATACTATATGATGACAGAAAACTAATAAAAATAGAAAAACAAGATTTGCTTATTAATAAGCTAAAAAGAAAAATCAAATAGCTAGGAAATATTAAATAAACACTATCACTGATTTTAAATTGATCTTTTTCTGGATTTTCTTTTTGAAAACTACTTTACTACTGATATAATGAAACTTTAACAAAGACAAAAATTTTACAAATAAAAAATAAGCTGTTTGTGGAGCTTATGGACCAACAGATGGCTTAATGAGCTTATTTGGTGTAAATAAGCTCAAACAAGCTCACAACTGAAACAAAAGCTCAAATAAGCTACAAACAAGCTAGATGAACTAGAATGAAGCTAAAAAGAACAGATAAGCACACTGAAAAGCTAGAACAAAGATAATAAGCACTTATGCTTAAAAGCGAAATGGGACAATATATAAGCTTATTGCAGCCCTACCTATTAAGCTTCAAATTGAAAAGCTAAACTAGGGTTCTCAAGGTGGCTAGGTTGGATACCCAAAGAACCAAAAATCACAAGACAAGACCAACAAACAAGCTCTGTGCAAGCTTTTCAAGTTGGTCCAACCAATGTGGGGCATGTATGCAGACATGGGGTCCAAAAGAAAGAGGAAAATAAGCACTTAAAAAGCTGATTCAAAGATAGCTAGTATTTTTCTATTTTTTTTAGCAACCAAAATTTGATAATCTAAAAGCTTATAAGCTGAATCTTACTAATGAACACACAACAAAAATATCTGTTTTATTCAAAAACGACCAAGTTGGAAATTTGACTTTTTAAGAAAACTAGCTAAGTTGACCAAAATGAACTTTGAGTTGATTACAATCACTGATTATGTTATGTTAAGGTGTAGTAAGACTAACTTGAGCAAGATTAACAACTTCCTAACACAGAATCATGATCCTAGAACTTAAAAACTCCAACAGTTAACAAGAGAGATGGATTAAAGAGATTTTGACTTTTTGTTGAACAAGGACTGATTTTCTTTGTTTCTTTGAGTTATTAGGTTAGTATGCAACACAGAACAAGCACAAACAAACACCCCAAACAAGTTCTATAGCAGTTTTAACAAGCAAATCCAAACACCCTTATAAAACTGATGTGGAATCTTTTCAAAGCAGATCCCAAAGTTAAACCATGAAACTGAATTCAGACCTTATATAACTACTTATTAGGACTAATTAATCATTAAACAACACCCATTACAATATTAAAATCAGAAATGACCAAGATAATCTTTTAACTGTTAAAACTAAATTTTTGCTAAATACAAATTTCAAAGAACAACCTACTGATTTTAAAGATTAAGTACACTTAATTATGACTAGTGAACACAAAGAAACAGAAATATAAGCTAATTAACAACTACAACAGTAAAATGCCAAATTGATCAAAAGGGCTTACAAAAACTTCCAAGCTCAAAATTGAGAATCAGAACCAATGAACACCCCTATTAGCTTACCACTAAGCTACTAAACCAAGGCCATCCATAATTTACCCTGCTCCAGCTGTATACACCATCTACTTGTGATTTTTTATTTTTCAACTATTTAATTTGGATTTTTGGTGATTTTATGTTTTTGTTTCTAAACTGAGTTTTAGTGTTTCTAATAGCTTTAATAAGCTATCTAGGAGCTTATGTGACTTATCTCAGTCCATATTAACACCTAACATCAACATTTGAATCATAAAAGATTTTGAGCATTTGGAAATTGCATAAACTGAATTAAGACTTAGAACTTGAAATTTATGCTTGCAAAAGTTTAACAATACATTAAAAACTTGAAATACAAAGTTCAAAAGCTTAAAGGTACACTTGAAATTTAAAATTAAGCTAAACGACTTGAAAATTGAAGATTACACTACACCCCTTTGATACAATGCTTCTCCCTTCATCTTTATAGACTTTTCAGACTCCCCACATGCTTCTGATTGAATCCCACTTCATCTGAGCCCTTGGATTGCACAAAATCATCAAAATCGTCCAAGTGTTATTTTGGCGCCAAATTCTTCAAAGCAGGTTTTTGGTATTAATTGGAGTGGTTTGAGATAATTAAAGGTTTTGTGTGTTAGTGGAGGTGGAGGGGACAGGGTAAGGGAGGGGTGTTGAAAATGTGGAGAAAACCATGCCTGGTTTCTGGTTTTACAGGTTGTGTGAGAGGGAGATGAACAGTGGGTAGATTTGGCGCGTTTTTGACTTTTTGACCGGTGGCTAATAATACAAAGGGTCGGGTCAAGGGATTGGGCCAGCTGGTTTTGGGCTTGGATTGGGTTTGATATTAAAATGAGGATCCGTTTGGTTTAGTATAAGCACAAGGACCAAACATGTAAATTATCCAAACCTCAAGGACTGAAAATGCCACTATTCCAAACTTATCACAAGGACCAATTTTGACAAACTTTGATAGAACAAGGATCCTTTTTGCATAAATTCCATTTTAAAAGGTCCAAGGACTAATTTTGCAATTTTCCAAAGTTTAGGGACCTTTCTTGCCAATTGACCAAAGAATCATTCAAGGATCATTTTTACAACTTAGAATATTTTAAGGACCTTGAATGATAAAATTCCACATTTTGATATTCCAGGGACTAGATTTGACAACTTTTAAAACTTGAGGGACTAAAACTGCCAATTTTGCAAACTTGATACATTTTTCATCTGATTTTGATATTTTTGCATTTAAAACACATAAAACACTGATTTGTGATATTTTGATCATTTTGATGTGTTTCGGAGTGTTTTCAGATGATTTTGCAGTTTAGATTGTACAAAAATGATGAGTATTTAGACACTCATCAATCCCCCACACTGAGATATTGCTAGTCCCTAGCAATGATTTAGATCTTTAATGGATTTGAAAAACTCTTTACCAAAAGCCATCACTTCTGGAGTAGCCAATTGTTTTGATTCAAGTAAGAACCTTGGTACAACGATAACCAAATGATTTATTGGCAAATCATAAACCATATAACGTATTTGATTTTGTCTTTACCAGAAGCCGTTTGCTTCTGGACTAGCCAACTCTTAGATAAATTATCAATATTATCTTTGGTGAGCTGAATACCAATTATGGTTTTTCCACTGCCTTTACCACAAGCCATAATCTTGCGGGCTAGCCAACTCTTCACTTTTTAGGATATGGTGAGTTGAGAACCATACAATTTTGGGCAAATTGCAAGCCATATAAACGGATTTGAGAAATCTTTACCAAGAGCCGTTTGCTCCTGGATTAGCCAATCCTTTTGTCTATTAGACATGGCGGACTGATAACCAAGATGAGTAAGTGAAAAACACTTACTCCAAAAAAAAAATTTTTGGCCAAAAATGGGGGAATTGGGTGGATAAATATGATAAAATTCGTGAGAATTCCCCCCCACACTTAGAAATGAATATTGCCCTCAATATTCAAAGTACCGGCTGTTATGCCGAAACAAAGAACGTAAAAGGGAAATACTACGGCCATTTATTTGGAAAGATTTTTTTTTATTTGAAATTTATATACAACAGTGTGGGGCAACTCCCCCACACTAGGGTGGTAGAACAGAGAAAGAAGACAGAAATATGGGTGAAAACCCATATGGTGCGTGCTAAAGTTTTTGATTACCGAGTCACTAGCTTGACTCGATCCCCGCATTCATTGGTTCATGGGGAAAGTTTGTAAATCCGGGACAACCACAGGAGGAATGTCCTCTCCAAAGTAATGCTTCACTCGATGACCATTCACTTTAAAATTAGGACCATCGGGTTGAGATAACTCAATGGTGCCATACGGATAAACCTTAGCAATGGTGAATGGACCAGACCAACGGGACTTGAGCTTTCCCGAGAAAATCTTCAATCTTGAATTGAAAAGAAGGACTCGATCACCAACGTTGAAAACGCGGTTCTTGATTTGAGAGTCATGAATCTTCTTTGTCTTTTGCTTGTAGATCAAAGAGTTCTCGTAAGCTTGATCACGAAGTTCATTTAATTCATTCATTTGAACTTTTCTATGATCACCAGCTGTCTGTATATCGAAGTTGGCATGTTTTAAGGCCCAGTATGCCTTGTGCTCTAACTCAATCGGAAGATGGCATGCTTTTCCGTACACTAGCTTGTATGGAGTACACCCGATGGGTGTTTTGTAAGCTGTACGGAAGGCCCAGAGTGCGTCATCCAGCTTATCCGACCAGGATGCACGATTTTCGCCTACTGTCCTTTCAAGAATCCTTTTAATACCACGGTTTGAAACTTCCACCTGCCCACTTGTTTGGGGGTGGTATGCAGTAGAGAGACGGTGGGTAACACCATACTTTTGCATGACTCTTTCAAATTGGTCATTACAAAAATGTGTACCACGATCACTGATTATCGCTCTCGGAGTTCCAAATCTGGCAAACAGAGATTTCAAAAACTTCACAACAACTCGGGCATCATTGGTGGGTAAAGCTTTTGCTTCAACCCATTTTGACAGATAGTCAACAGCCATGAGTATGTACTTGTTTCCACGAGACGAAGGAAATGGCCCCATAAAATCAATACCCCAGATGTTAAATATCTCACAAACTTGAATGGCATTTTGTGGCATTTCATTTCTTTGAGATATATTTCCGTGACGTTGACAAGCGTCACAAGCTTTGACAAATTCGTGGGCATCCTTATAGATTGTGGGCCAATAGAATCCGGAATCAAACACCTTTTTGGCGGTGTAGTTTGGACTATGATGGCCCCCGGTGGGTCCAGCATGGCAAGCTATGAGAATGTCAATAGCTTCCTGTCCATAAACACATCGCCTGATGACTTGATCCGCACAAATTTTGAACAAGAAAGGGTCGTCCCAAAAATAATGTTTAACATCTTTGAAGAACTTATTCTTCTGTTGGGTCGACATCCCTTTCACAATGAAGTTACCCGCATGGTAATTTGCGAAGTCAGCAAACCATGGGGTGGTAGAATTTCCACGAAAAGAAACCGCATTGAGTGTCTCAAGAGGAAATGTTTCATTTATTTCCTTTTTCTCGAAAACATCCTGGTGAGGGTTCTCTAATCGGACAGATGATCGCAGCTAGATTCTCGGCTCCTTTTTTATCACATATAATGATATCAAATTCCTGGAGGAGGAGAATCCAACGAAGCAATCTCGGCTTTGCATCTTGTTTTGCAAAGAGATATTTAAGAGCCGAGTGATCCGTATACACCACGCATTTGGTCAAG
Organism: Chrysanthemum makinoi; assembly: GCA_910596185.1. NCBI lineage: Eukaryota > Viridiplantae > Streptophyta > Magnoliopsida > Asterales > Asteraceae > Chrysanthemum > Chrysanthemum makinoi. Next base: position 63,720,612 of record OU343220.1, on the reverse strand, counting down.
ATTAAGTACGGCCGAAACTTCTCAAATGCATACACCACGGCTAATAGCTCTTTTTCTGTGGTGGTGTAATGAGTTTGAGCTTCAGTCATAGTTTTACTTGCGTAGTGGATAGGCTGAAAATGCTTGTTCCTTCGTTGCCCTAAGACTGCTCCGATAGCAAAATCACTTGCATCGCACATGAGCTCAAAAGGCAAGTCCCAATCGGGAGCAACGAGAATGGGTGCTTCAGTAAGCTTTTTCTTCAATGATTCAAAAGCTATGATGCACTCAAGAGAGAAGATAAAAGGAGCATCCTTTTCAAGAAGATGGGTCATTGGCCGGGCGATTTTAGAAAAATCTTGTATGAATCTACGATAGAAACCGGCATGACCTAAAAAACTCCTAATACCTTTGACGGTAGCAGGATGAGGCAGCTTAGCAATAACATCAACTTTTGCTCTATCAACCTCAATCCCATTCTTTGAAATCTTATGGCCAAGGACTATGCCTTCTTTGACCATAAAGTGGCTTTTCTCCCAATTTAGACAAAGATTTGTGTCTTCACACCGCTTGAGCATTTTATCTAGATGGGAGAGACATGTTTGAAACGAATCCCCAATGACCGAGAAGTCATCCATAAACACCTCCATTGTTTCCCCGATCATATCGTGGAAAATGGCCATCATACATCGTTGGAACGTGCCAGGAGCATTACATAAGCCAAAAGGCATACGTCTGTAGGCAAAAGTTCCGTATGGGCAGGTGAATGTAGTTTTATCTTGATCCTTTGGATCAATGGGGATCTGAAAGTAACCCGAGAAACCATCAAGGAAACAATAGTATTCGTTCCCTGCTAATCTCTCAAGCATTTGGTCCATGAAGGGTAGAGGAAAATGGTCTTTACGGGTAGCGTCATTCAACTTACGATAGTCAATGCACACACGCCATCCCGTAACCAATCGAGTTGGAATTAACTCGTTATCTTCATTTGTGACAACAGTTATGCCACCCTTTTTCGGAACACAATGAATTGGGCTAACCCAAGGACTATCTGAGATCGGGTAAATCAATCCTGCATCAAGAAGTTTGATAACCTCCTGTTTGATAACATCATGGATTTTTGGATTCACTCGTCTCTGATGTTGAACTGCTGGTTTAAAGTCATCCTCCATCAAGATTTTATGGGTACAAAACTCAGGATTGATACCCTTTATGTCAGAGAGTTTCCAAGCAATTGCTTGCTTGTGTGACTTCAAAACCTTTATGAGAGCAGCTTTTTCATCTTTACTCAAATCTCGAGCAATAATGACGGGTAATTTATCATCACCTTCAAGAAATGCATACTCGAGATGAGGAGGTAAGTCCTTAAGCTCAACCTCAGGAAATTCTTCAGTTTTCTCAACTGATTTGACTTCCTTGTTATGAAGTTTGATGGGAGGGAGAGGAGAAGAAGTGTCCTGATTTAACAACTTCTTTAGAAGAATATCTCCCTCCAGATTAATCTCATCAGGAATTGAATCACTAGGGTGAGGGGTTGATGATGGATCATCATTAAGCAACTTCTCAATAAGAAGTATGTCCCCCTCAATGTCAATTGGAGCATGATCAATTTCCCATGGAACAGAATCACTAGCCAAGTATGCTTCAATCTCTTCCAAGATGAAGTCTCTTCCCTCAAAAGGAGTGATAGAAGGAGTAGAATTGGCTATGATAGGTTGAGAAGATGTGGTGGGATCCCCACTCACAGAATTATGAGAATAACCAAGAACTTCTTGAGAGTACTCTTCATAAGCAACATCAATGATATCTATTCGGTTAACCGACTCAGAATCATAGTTTGCGGAGTACCTCGAAGTTTGATCAAGGTTAAAGGTGACAGCTTCATTACCAACACGTAATGTGATTTCTTGCTCAAATACATCAATGAGAGCACGGCCCGTTCTCAGGAATCCTCGACCAACAATGAGAGGAACCCGATGATCGGCATCAAAATCAACAACCACGAAGTCAGCTGGGAAATGGAACTTTCCTACTTTCACAAATACGTCCTCAGCAATGCCAAGAGGACGGGATATGGAACGATCTGCAAGCTCGAGAGTCATGCATGTAGGAGTAAGTTCCGGAAGAGAAAGTTTCTTCAACACTGAATAAGGCATAAGGTTTATGCTTGCACCAAGATCTGCTAGGGCAAAGCATTCAACCATTCCTGGGAATACACAAGGTAGGAGAAATTTCCCAGGATCTCCAAGCTTTTCAGGAAGCTTCTTCAGAATAACTGCCGAGCAGTTCTCGTTAAGAGGAGTTTTTGCAATTTCAAACAGCTTTTCCTTATTGCTTAACATGTGTTTGAGAGTCGATGCAAACTTGGGCATCAGCATGATAGCATCCGCAAAGCTTATGTCAAAATGTAACTCTTGGAAAATTTGGAAAAATTTGTCCATTTGATGACTGGCTTTCTCGCGGAGCTTTTGCTCATTCAAACGTGATGGGTAAGGAATAGAAGATTTGGATTTCTGATTCTCAACGGGAGCTACAGGTGGTTCAAAAACAACTCCTTGATTTGACTTGGGTTTCTGGACAACTTGAGGTTGGACTACCGAAGGTGGGACGTGTGCGGTACTTCGTGGGCTTGAATAATGCACCTTGTCCGTTGTTTCCTTGGTAACTTGACTCATTGCCACAGGTGGAGGGGGCATTGGAGTCGTAGGTCCATTGTGTGTCCTCGGTTCACTTTCCACTACCTTAGGGAGAGAAGAGGAAGAAGAGGTAGTAGGAACAGCAGGTCCAGTGTATGAAACACCACTTCGGGTTGTGATCGCCTTAGCATCGCCCCTCGGGTTAGCGATCGTGTTGCTAGGTAAAGTACCTGAGCCCGAGGGTCGATCATTTAAAGACTTTTGAGATCGCAATTTGGCTGACCAACAACCTGTTCATTTCATCTTGGGATTTCATGAATTGCTTCAAGAACTCATCGGATGATGGTACTTGGAGGAACAATGACGGGACGAGCTGGAGGGATAAATTGAGGCCGTATGTTTTGATTATAGCCAAAATTCCCTTGATTAGGATTCACATTCCCTTGAAATTGATTCCCTCGATTGAAATTGTTTTGATGGAGGTTCCCTTGATGTTGGAAACCTTGATTGGGTCCAGGATAGAAATTACCTTGGTTTTGATAACCTTGGTTCATTCTTGGTTGGTTTTGGTTTCGGTTTTGCATGTTATGATTTTGGTTAAAACCGGGTGGTGCCTGATTAGTGTTAGCACGATAGTGTGGTTCATTTTGAGGACGGTATTGATTACCTCCTTGCTGTGAACTACCGGCTAGAGCATTGGCCTCAAATGGACTACCATCGGTGGCAGTACAATTGTAGTATGCATGAGGACCACCACAAGTAACACAACTCTCGACTTTCTTCACTTCAAAGATGTGTTGGTGTCCGAGTGAAGGTCACTTTCTTCTGGTTAGCAAGAACCAAAGCCAGAACAATGTCTGTGAGTTTGTCAATCTTAGCATCGGTGCTAGATGTACTCACGGGAGATGAAGAAGAAGAAGGTCCAAGCATGAGACCGATATGTCTTTGCTCGGAAAGGCGGACTGAGATTTGTTCTCAATTATCTGCAAGGCCTCTTTTGTGGTCTTGCTCAGGAAATTACCTCCCGCGGAGGCATTCAAAGAGTCTTGATTGGTCTGATTGAGACCATTGTAGAAAGTATCCATTTGCATTAACTCGGTAAAACCATGATGCGGACACTTGCGAAGCAACTCTTTGTAACGATCCCATGCCTCCCCGAATGATTCATCAAATCTCTGAGAAAATTTCATTATCTCATTCTTAAGACTTGTGGTCCGGGATGGAGGATAGAATTCGTTAACGAACTTGGTGACAAGATCTTCCCATGTCTCAATAGAACGAGGGGTTGTTTCTCAAGCCAATTCCGGGCTTGTCCCTCTAGAGAAAATGGGAACAGAAGAAGCTTGATAGCTTCATGTGGGACATTCTTGTACTTGATGGTAGATGCAATCTTGTTAAACCATCGAATGTGTGCATGAGGATCATCCCGCTCAAAACCATAGAATTGGCTTTGGGTTACTAGATTAAGCAACCCGGTTTTGAGCTCGAAAGTGTCAGCCACGATGGCTGGAACAACAATGGCATCTCCGTAACCCTCGATGGGTGCTTGGAGAAGCTCATTCATGGGTTTGTCTTCTGCCATTTCGATAGGAGGTGGTGGTGGTAGACGTTCCTCACCACGGCTGAAGGAGCAGAACGTCCTCTACGTCTACGAGGAATCTTTCCAAGTTCTAAAAGTGGACTTGTAGAACTGGAAGAACGAAACGCATGCACTATGTATAAAAATCAATTTTCAAAACAAATGAGGCAAAACGACAAGTGAACTTAACCAATAATCACAAATGAAATGGCTTCTTTGAAAAAGGCACACCAAATCACAAGTGACACAAAGGCAAGTTTTAAATCTGATGTTCGGGAACTTATTATGGTCGCACCCCCAGTTAGGTAGTGCACTGCCTTGATTTGCGGTGGTTGATTTTTATGTATATATTAAGTACCACTGAAAAGACGTAGGTAAGATTTGTGCAAATGGGTTTAAAAACTTTTGGACAATATTTTTGGATCGTCTCGTTTGACCAAATCGTACTGTTTTAAGAATCACCTTAAAGACAATACCAGATAGAAAACGCTACGATTGTTTTGTTGTTTTATATTGTTTTTGGGTTTGTTAACACTTTAGGAAAAGTGCTAATGAACTTTTTGATTTTCTTATAACTTTACAAAAAACTTTTTACAAATGATGGTTATGTGCAAGAATGGGTCTGAAAATGGCTAAACACACGCTAAAGCCTCCCCGGCAGCGGCGCCAAAATTTGATCTGTCCCGAACCGTCAAGCTACCTCACACAAGCTAGCCACTTGTGAATGGCCAACCGTAAGAAGCTTAAAACAGCTCAGAAACAAATGCAATGAAGTCCTGGAGAATATAATGAATTCCCGGGTCGTTAAGTCCCACGGAGACTCAATGGTGTGCAAAACACAAACTCAGATGATAGAGTGATCACTAAGGATAGTGATCAATAAAGGTTGGATTGAATATTACACTACTGATTGATTGGAATGAGATTGGAATACAGAATTGGAAAGCACAACAATCAGATGAAAGAAACGTAAACGTAAGTTTAAAAACTACGTATACGTACAAAATAAAAAGTAAAATCTAAGAAATAAAAGACCTAAAAATATGAAAATAACATTTTTGGAATCCTAAAAATAAAAGAAAATTATTAGAAAAAGAAAATTATTTTTATAACTATTTATTTAATTATTATTAATTAAAAACTATTTTAACTATTTAATAAATACTCTAAAATGGAAGAAAATACAAAATAAGGCTAGAAAAATAAAATTATGATTGATAAAAATCTAAAATATTATAAAACTAATTTTAAAACTGAAAAAATATTTTTTATGCTTTTTAATTATTTATTACTAATTAATTACTATTTTCAACTAATTAAAATTATAATAAATACTAAAAAGATTAGGAAAATTATAAAACTTTTTCTAAAAATACTATATGATGACAGAAAACTAATAAAAATAGAAAAACAAGATTTGCTTATTAATAAGCTAAAAAGAAAAATCAAATAGCTAGGAAATATTAAATAAACACTATCACTGATTTTTAATTGATCTTTTTCTGGATTTTCTTTTTGAAAACTACTTTACTACTGATATAATGAAACTTTAACAAAGACAAAAATTTTACAAATAAAAAATAAGCTGTTTGTGGAGCTTATGGACCAACAGATGGCTTAATGAGCTTATTTGGTGTAAATAAGCTCAAACAAGCTCACAACTGAAACAAAAGCTCAAATAAGCTACAAACAAGCTAGATGAACTAGAATGAAGCTAAAAAGAACAGATAAGCACACTGAAAAGCTAGAACAAAGATAATAAGCACTTATGCTTAAAACAGAAATGGGACAATATATAAGCTTATTGCAGCCCTACCTATTAAGCTTCAAATTGAAAAGCTAAACTAGGGTTCTCAAGGTGGCTAGGTTGGCTACCCAAAGAACCAAAAATCACAAGACAAGACCAACAAACAAGCTCTGTGCAAGCTTTTCAAGTTGGTCCAACCAACTGTGCACAGGGCATGTATGCAGACATGGGGTCCAAAAGAAAAAGGAAAATAAGCACTTAAAAAGCTGATTCAAAGATAGCTAGTATTTTTCTATTTTTTTTAGCAACCAAAATTTGATAATCTAAAAGCTTATAAGCTGAATCTTACTAATGAACACACAACAAAAATATCTGTTTTATTCAAAAACGACCAAGTTGGAAATTTGACTTTTTAAGAAAACTAGCTAAGTTGACCAAAATGAACTTTGAGTTGATTACAATCACTGATTATGTTATGTTAAGGTGTAGTAAGACTAACTTGAGCAAGATTAACAACTTCCTAACACAGAATCATGATCCTAGAACTTAAAAACTCCAACAGTTAACAAGAGAGATGGATTAAAGAGATTTTGACTTTTTGTTGAACAAGGACTGATTTTCTTTGTTTCTTTGAGTTATTAGGTTAGTATGCAACACAGAACAAGCACAAACAAACACCCCAAACAAGTTCTATAGCAGTTTTAACAAGCAAATCCAAACACCCTTATAAAACTGATGTGGAATCTTTTCAAAGCAGATCCCAAAGTTAAACCATGAAACTGAATTCAGACCTTATATAACTACTTATTAGGACTAATTAATCATTAAACAACACCCATTACAATATTAAAATCAGAAATGACCAAGATAATCTTTTAACTGTTAAAACTAAATTTTTGCTAAATACAAATTTCAAAGAACAACCTACTGATTTTAAAGATTAAGTACACTTAATTATGACTAGTGAACACAAAGAAACAGAAATATAAGCTAATTAACAACTACAACAGTAAAATGCCAAATTGATCAAAAGGGCTTACAAAAACTTCCAAGCTCAAAACTGAGAATCAGAACCAATGAACACCCCTATTAGCTTACCACTAAGCTACTAAACCAAGGCCATCCATAATTTACCCTGCTCCAGCTGTATACACCATCTACTTGTGATTTTTTATTTTTCAACTATTTAATTTGGATTTTTGGTGATTTTCTGTTTTTGTTTCTAAACTGAGTTTTAGTGTTTCTAATAGCTTTAATAAGCTATCTAGGAGCTTATGTGACTTATCTCAGTCCATATTAACACCTAACATCAACATTTGAATCATAAAAGATTTTGAGCATTTGGAAATTGCATAAACTGAATTAAGACTTAGAACTTGAAATTTATGCTTGCAAAAGTTTAACAATACATTAAAAACTTGAAATACAAAGTTCAAAAGCTTAAAGGTACACTTGAAATTTAAAATTAAGCTAAACGACTTGAAAATTGAAGATTACACTACACCCCTTTGATACAATGCTTCTCCCTTCATCTTTATAGACTTTTCAGACTCCCCACGTGCTTCTGATTGAATCCCACTTCATCTGAGCCCTTGGATTGCACAAAATCATCAAAACCGTCCAAGTGTTATTTTGGCGCCAAATTCTTCAAAGCAGGTTTTTGGTATTAATTGGAGTGGTTTGAGATAATTAAAGGTTTTGTGTGTTAGTGGAGGTGGAGGGGACAGGGTAAGGGAGGGGTGTTGAAAATGTGGAGAAAACCATGCCTGGTTTCTGGTTTTACAGGTTGTGTGAGAGGGAGATGAACAGTGGGTAGATTTGGCGCGTTTTTGACTTTTTGACCGGTGGCTAATAATACAAAGGGTCGGGTCAAGGATTGGGCCACTTTGGTTTTGGGCTTGGATTGGGTTTGATATTAAAATGAGGATCCGTTTGGTTTAGTATAAGCACAAGGACCAAACATGTAAATTATCCAAACCTCAAGGACTGAAAATGCCACTATTCAAAACTTATCACAAGGACCAATTTTGACAAACTTTGATAGAACAAGGATCCTTTTTGCATAAATTCCATTTTAAAAGGTCCAAGGACTAATTTTGCCAATTTTGTAACTCTAGGGACCTTTCTTGCCAATTGACCAAAGAATCATTCAAGGATCATTTTTTACAACTTAGAATATTTTAAGGACCTTGAATGATAAAATTCCACATTTTTGAATTCCAGGGACTAGATTTGACAACTTTTAAAACTTGAGGGACTAAAACTGCCAATTTTGCAAACTTGATACATTTTTCATCTGATTTTGATATTTTTGCATTTAAAACACATAAAACACTGATTTGTGATATTTTGATCATTTTGATGTGTTTCTGAGTGTTTTCAGATGATTTTGCAGTTTAGATTGTACAAAAATGATGAGTATTTAGACACTCATCAATACTTAATCGAGTCTTAATTAGACCAATTTTAGGTAAAACTCTATACGAGTTACTTCGAGGTAAAAAGCCTACGTTAGATCACTTTAGAGTATTTGGTAGCAAATGTTTTCTTCTTAACACTAAAGATTACCTTACAAAATTTGATCCTAAATCAACCGAAGGTATCTTTCTAGGATACTCCCCTAATAGCAAAGCTTACGTCATACTAAACAAAGAAACAATGAAGGTAGAAGAGTCATTAAATGTAAGATTTGATGAAATTCCACCGAAACCCTCTCCACCTCTTGTCGATGACGAGATTGTAGAAAGTGAAGCTATTGTAATAAAGAAAAAGATAAATGAAGAAGAAGAAGAATCTTCAAATAATGAACTCATAAATATTAAAGTGTCCAAAGATCACCCCGTAGATAAGGTCATAGGAAAGTTAAACGAAAGAACCTTAAGGTCTCAAGTTCAAAACCAAAGTAGCCTATTTTGTTTTGTTTCAACCATAGAACCTAAGAATACACAAGAAGCCATAAAAGATGAAAGTTGGGTAATGGCTATGCGAGAAGAGTTAAATCAATTTGTTTCTAATGATGTTTGGACACTTGTCCCTCCACCTAGTAATCAAACCATAAAAGGAACCAAATGGGTTTATAAAAACAAGTTAGATGCAAACGGAGTAGTGTCTAGAAACAAGGCTAGACTCGTTGCCCAAGGGTATAACCAACAAGAAGGAATAGACTTTGATGAGACCTACGCCCCCGTGGCTAGATTAGAGTCTATAAGAATACTTCTTGCTTATGCTTGTGCTAATTATCTAAAGCTTTATCAAATGGATGTCAAAAGTGCTTTTTTAAATGGTTTTATTAATGAAGAAGTATATGTAGCTCAACCTCCGGGCTTCATCGATTTTGAAAAACCTAAACATGTGTATAAGTTAAAGAAAGCCCTTTACGGTCTTAAACATGCTCCAAAATCTTGGTATGATAGACTCAAGTCATTCTTAATCAAACACAACTATACCATGGGGTTAGTTGACAACACACTTTTTACTAAGAAAAGAGAGTCACATATAATCATAGTTCAAATATATGTAGATGATATTATATTCGGATCCACTTGTCAAGACATGTGTGATGATTTCTCTAAAATCATGCATGACGAGTTCGAGATGAGTATGATGGGAGAACTTAGTTTCTTTCTTGGTCTACAAATCAAACAAGTACAAGATGGTATATTCTTTAATCAATCTAAATACATAAAAGAGATGTTAAAGAAATTCGGTTTAGAAGAGTCAAAACCAATTAGGACACCAATGTCATCCAACACCAAACTCACAAAAGATGAAGAGGGCGAATCCGTTGATAATACAAAATATCGTGGCATGATTGGTAGCCTTCTCTACCTCACGGCTAGTAGGCCGGATATCATGTTTAGTGTTTGTCTATGTGCTAGATTTCAAGAAGACCCTAAAACATCACACCTAGAAGCCGTAAAAAGGATATTTAGATACATTAAGGGTACAACACAATTAGGATTATGATATCCTAAGGGCATGGGAGTAGAAACAATTGTATATGCAGATTCTGACCATGCAAGTGATTATGTTGACCGAAAAAGTACAAGTGGGGTATGTACTTTTATGGTATGTTGTTTAACATCTTGGTTTTATAAGAAACAAATTGCATTAGCAATATCAACAACCGAAGCCGAATACGTCTCCGCCGGCAAAGCATGCCAACAAGCACTATGCATGAAACAAGCGTTATTTGACTACGACATTCATCTAAGTGACATAGCCATTCTATGTGACATCAAAGGTGCCATCGATTTAAGCAAGAATCCGGTATTACATTCTCACACAAAGCATATAGAGATTCGTCATCACTTCTTAAGAGACAATGTTCAAAAGGGGAACATCTCTATCGAGAAGGTAGCGTCTGAAGACAACATAGCCGACGTCCTCACCAAACCGTTGAAGCGGGAACAATTCAACCTACTTCGTCTTGGTCTTGGTCTCATGGAACAATCGTCGTAATTTACTTTTTAACTCTACAAGGTATGTAAACACTAGCCTTCTTATTTCTGAGTCTAGGATCTCTATTTCACGCACAACTCACAAGCAATACGGGAATTTTCAAAACCCAAAATAAGTTTTTTTTTTACTTATAACTCATTGTTTTTCTTATTTTTTTTAAATAAGTACAAGTTGCAAACATATAATTACATACATATCTTCTTTTCAAAGGATAAAACGATTTTTATTCGCACATAAAAACCTCCTTTTGAAACATTTTCTAAAAATGATACCTCTTCCCATATCAATTTCAAAAAAGCAATTTCTCACGTCTAGGACAAATCGCTTTTTCATTATTAATACAAAGTAAAAACCCGTTTTCATTGCATCTCATGTCTTTTGAATGCTAAAGAGGACACATAACTAATATGTGTTTTCGGGTACATTCATTTAAGCAACAATGAATTAGGATCACTCGGGTTATCTCACATAATAGTATGCTTTTTCACTTCTAGTTTATTTTTCTTTTCTTTTTAGGAGTCGAGATAACCGCAACTCCAAATAGTTTGCATATAGGCACACACTAGGCAAAAATGTTTCCAAAAGAAAAATTTTGTGCTGCCTGAATCACCAGTCCCACGGATCCCAGCCTTAATGCTGGACAGATCCCTCAAGGGAAGGATCCGTGGGATCCGTGAGACAGAAGCTAGTTTTATCTTCTATTTTTCTCACTTTGGATGAAAACTCCAATATTTTTTTTTCATTTTTTTTGGAGTATGTTATTTAATGCTTGTGTTCTCATGATCACATGCCTTAAATTCATATCTAATCATTAGATTTTAATCCACATTTTGGGTCAAGCATTCATTACAATGCATTGTTTTTCTATATATATGACTCCCAAAATGCTTGCATATTCATCTCATCTTCACAACCAAACAACACCATGTCATCCAAAAGATCTTACAACTTAGATGAATCACCTAGTACAAACAATCCTCTTCATGAAATCCAAACTTTTGTCCTCTCACCTTCCAAAATACCACAATCAAACTCTAGGTTATCCGCACGGATTAGCATCCGGCCTTGTTGCTTAACAAAACCATCATCGAATGGCTCATCATCAACAAATAACTCACCACAAAATGCTTCCATTATAGCACCTCCTTCATCACCAACAAGTACACCAACTTCATCACCTAAAGTCACTCTTTTGGAACTCCTTAAGACTCCAACAAGATCTCAACAACCAAAACAAAAAGAAATAGCCTTTTTGACACCTCCCACTTCTCCAAACACAATTTTCAATGACCTTGAAACCTCACCACCCTTAGCTCCCATTAAGCTACAAGAACACCTAGGTTCTTTTCCACCACCACTTCCAAACATTCCAGACTTTGATCCGTATTTTCCTATTTTTCCACCACATCTTCCGCAACTCACAAATCAAAACAACCCGGAAAATTTCCGCACTCATTACCCACATCACTTACATTGTGAACATTGCCAATCCACTAGGGATTTTGCAATAGAAGTTAGGGAAGAAATGCGATTCATACTCAACCTCATTCTTGATCGCATCAATACCATTACTCATCAAAACCTCCATCCATAACCTTATGCAAGCACGAAAGGAATCTTTATTACTATTTTCTATTTTTAATATTTTTCTTTTGAGTCATTTTCAAGAACAAGTCTTGTTCTTACTTTTACATGCTTGTATGTCGCAGAAATATCACTACATTTGTTGTTTTATTACAAGGCCTTGTTTACATACCTTGGCTCCCAATCTTGATTCTCGTCAATCACAAGATTACTTATGCATGTTACTACTAACCTTTTCTTTGTAGGATTTTTTTTTTATTTTTTCTTCACTTGACGCCCCAAACTAGGGGGAGCTACCGTCAAGAGGGAGTAAGCGATACGTGGACTATTTTTCCACATTTTTATTTCTTCGATGGGTTAACTTTTTGTTTCGACAAAAAAGGGGAGAAGAAGTAAAACTTAGGAGCTTTCAAAACATACATCTATTCTTAAGTTTTACTCATCATAACATTATGTTTTGTCATCAATAAAAAGGGGAGATTGTTAATACAAATAAACCGTAAAAAAGTTTATTAATATTTTACGATCTCTTTGTGTTTTGTTGATAAAAAATATAATGTTATCTTAAGTAAAATTATAAGGATATATGTTATTTTTGTAAAGCATTTACATATAGTAACTTAATAAAAAATTTTGTAATAAATCATTTGTTGTAATAGTTTATTAGGATGGGTAAAAATCACAACCCATGGATCATATCCATAACCCATGGTATTGACCCATACCCACTTGACTAGATACATTGTACTCATTAGATACATTGTATCTAAAGAAATACCCATAGACCAACCCATAACCCATGACCCATGACCCATAACCAAAAAAACCCATAGGCAAAGAGGAGCGTCCCATGGATCCCTAGGTTTACACTAGACGGATCCCTTAAGGGAGGGATCCGTGGGATCCGGGGAACAGTGGCAAGTTTTGCCTATAAATAGAGAGCCATTTCTTCATTCTAACCCACCTCTCTTCTTACTAATTCTCTCATATACTCTCATTCTCTTCTAAAAAAAGATCACTTGATCTAGAGAGTTGTTCTTCTTTCTTTCATTAGTGATTCTCATATAGGTCCTTCTCTAAGGGAAGATCACGAGCATTCTACAAGTCATCCAAGCAAGGGGTCCTTGATTGATTTGTTCCTCCACAAGATTTCTGTAGCAAAGATCTTGTATTTGATATTTCACATAGTTGTTATGTAATAGTCGTGTTGGTTTGGTCCACCGTGTTACGGACTCGGTATTTAGCTTTGTACCGAAAAAGGTGTAAGCAACGTTGTGAAGGCTTCTCCGCCAAGTTGAAGGAGTTTGTTGACATAGTGCTTGAACTCTCGAGTAGGTGACTCGGGGAGTGGAGTAGGGCAAGGAAGGGGTCCTTGTAGCCGAACCACTATAAATAGGTTGTGTCATTTATATCCCTTGCTTTACTTTATTTACTTGCTTTATCATTAGATCTATACTTTCTCTACATCCATACGATTTTACATAATATCGAATCTAAAGTTTTTGAAACTAACTTAAAATCGGCAAAACTATTTAACCCCCCCTTCTAGTTTTCCACATGTTCATCACATTCTGCGCCCCCGTGAAATAATAGGTATAACTCATTCGTTAACCGTTAGAGTATCATCATATTTGGGTTGTAGCCTCTCAACATGTGGTCCTAAATTTTCACCGATAGGATTTGGTAGCGGATCTCCATTTTGGGAGATATAAGCAATCGAAGTTACTACCAGATTCACTCTTTGTTTATGTTTCGTTTTATTTTGTTCATCTACTAGTAGGGTTTATACCATACTTAGTTTGATTAGTACATTGAATATGGGTTAATATTCTGGGTGTTTGGGTTGGTGATTAAGGTTCCATTTGATTCGTTCAATTGAATTTGTTTTGGTGGATTTATGTTTGTTCTGCAAAATTTGGATCTGTTTTGGTTATTGATGCAGGTTTTACTGATCAGGTTTTAATATTTATAAAGTCTCGTTATACCTATGGTCTACCCTAATGCACTAACGGGCAGTGTACCCGGTCGTGTGTAGTGTAGTTATCGGTAAAACCGAGGTCGTCCCAAGAGCTATGTGTGCAGATTTTAACTAAGTCTAGGTTTCACAGATTTTAAGGTTGAAATGATTAATTAATAACTAAAGACAGGAAAATAAAAGAAAGCAAATAAAGGCGATGGTTGTGATTAATAGAGGAGAAGTGTGGTAACCTAGTTACTCATCCTATCCTGTTAAGTTCACGTTTAATTACTTCCAATTGCTTCAAGTGGGGGTAAAAGTCGCTAGGACAACATTTGGTCAGTTCGTCCTAACCTATCAGCAAAGGCCTTCCACCGGAGAACAAGCTACTACCCTTGTAAGTCCAATTGTTTTTAGTTCCCTAAGTTGAGTCATTAAGTTCCGCTACATGCAAGATTCATAACAATGAGAGCCCGGGCGCTAACATCTTAAACACTCATCCCTAACTTCTTAAGTTCATCCAAACGGTAGGTGATCAGTTGGTCAAATCTCACAAGCGAAGAAGGGTCGTCAGTTGGTCAATTCTTACCCTTCCCACTCAGTCCACCTACTTAGGGTCAGTTGGTCATATCTCCTAAGTAACTATCCACTACCGCCATTCAAAACTACCGAAGCAAGGGTAGCTACCAACAAACTATGCATGAATACACTAGAAACAATTATACGGAAGCAATGTAAACATAAATAAAACAATCAAGGAATCATAACTAGGCTAGCACCAGAGGTGCTTAGCCGCTCATATTAACTAAAATAATCGATTCAATGTTTAACATTGATGAGTGTGTAAATACTCATCATTTTTAGTCAAATCGGAACTGCAAAACGGTTAAAAATGCTCAGAAATGCATCAAAATACTGAGAATATCGCAAAAATGCATTTTATATGTTTTAGATGCAAAATGTTCAAAATCAGATGAAAAACGAGCAAAGTTTGCATAATTGGCAGTTTCAGTCCCCCGACTTTCAGAAAATGTCAAAAATAGTCCCTGAGTCAAAATTTCAAAAGAAAAGTCACCAAAGGTCCTTTTAAAATCATAACTTGTCAAATTTAGTCCTTTGGTGAAAAATATCAAAAGTTTGAGAAAATTACAAAAATGGTCCTTCAAGTTTGCAAATTGGCAGAAATGGCCCCTGGAAAATGTGAAAATGGCAACTATGGTCCTTGTAATATCAACACTTGTCAATTTCAGTCCATAAAACACCTTTGCAAAATTACAGGTTTGGTCCCTTGGTTTGTTGGAATTGCATACTTGGTCCTTGTGATTTAAGCTTAACAAATGGACCCCTTTATCACCTTTGGCCCAACAGTTTACCCAATCCAACCCTTGGCCCAACCTTTAACCCGGTTTAAACCCGAATCCAACCCACCCTATTATTAAAACACCAGTCAAAGGCTTTTGACTCTCTTTTCCCTCTCTCCCTCACGGGTTAACCAAACCCATCATCACCATTGCCTGCTTCTTCCTGATCACACTCCATCCACTCCATCATCACCTACACCCCCCCTCCAAACACAAGAAGCCAAGGCTCATTTAATGCCTCTAAACCTAACACTCAATCTCACTAACAGTTAAAACAAGAATTGGCGCCAAATCCATTTAAACGGCCAAGATGTTCCCAAGCAATCCAATGGCCACTTTTTGTGCTGGGAACTATTCATTGAGGTGAGAGAAGGAGATTTAAGCTTATAAAGACCAAGAGGAAGCATGAAGGAGGAGTTAGTCTTTATTTTTTTTATCATAGATGTCGTTTTTAGCTTAACTTATCTTAAACTAGTTTTCATTTGTACTTGCAAGCTTATTTGTATTCAGCAAAGATATTTAAGTGTTTTACAACTTATTTCAAGTACCAATTTTAGCTAATGTTCAATATTTACTCTTTATGTCCACTGTTGAGATTTGTGTTTTCAAACTCATGTGCTTAAGCTTTTAAAAGCTTAGTTTCATCATCAAACAAGCTTATATAAGCTTAAAATAGCTTTTTGTAAGCTTGGAATCAAGTTTCAAACATTATTTGATATTGGTCAACAAAAAGTCAAAATGGATCAAAAGTGATGCAGCATGGATTTGGGTTGGTTCAGACAATGGAATGGGTTGTTTTGGAAGCTATGGGTTGATCTATGTAGGTTAGTGGTACTGTAGTCCTGGTTTGATTAATAGCAAGCCATTGTGGCTAGGCAACATTGTAAGTGATTTACAAGTTCTATGCACAATCTGTATTTATAGTTTAAATTTGTTAAAACCTGTTCTAATAATGGTACTTTAGTTATTCTAGTGTAGTTTGATCATTGGTTAATGTTTATTCAATCTTGAGTTTAGTTTTTGTTTGAAGATTAGTTAAACAAGGGTGTTTGGAATTACTGTTCTATCTGTCTTAAAGACTTGTTCAGTGATTGCTTATTGTTGTTTCATGTGTCTTAAGATCATTTGAACTCATTTGGATCATAGTTTGGGTCTGCTAGCACCAAAAGTCAAAACATCACCTTAATCTGCCTATCTGACTTACTGTTGTGAATTTGGGCTTACAAATCATCATTTTGTGTTTAGAAATCAATAATGTTGCTTGCATTAGGTTTATAACAACACATAACATCAATCTCAGTCACAAAATTGGATCCAAAGTTCAACTTAGTCAAAGTTTATCAATATCTTCAAAAGTCAAAATAGTTAAAATCTGTTTTTGAGCCAAATGCAAAGAATTTTCATGGCTTCATCTTTGAGCCATTTTCAGTGAAATTTGTAGCTTCATAAACTTCACCTGGTCTGGTTACTTATAAGCATTTTTGGTGAATTTTATAATTTTATTTGAGGCTTCAAATCGTTTCTCCTTTTAGGCCCAAAGTCCCCTGCACCACAAGCTCAGTTAACACTAAGCTTTTCTCAGTTCTTGCAAAGGTGTACAGAGCTTATAAGAGCTCACCATAATCTGATTTTTGGTACAATTGATCTCACCCAGGTCCTTTACAAGTCCCAATTCATAGTTTGCAGTTTGAGCTTATTTTTAAGCTTGTGTTTGTGCTTAAAGTTAGTCCCCAGAGCCTGTGTTTAACTTGTAACTCATATCATCAAAACTGATCTAGCTTGCTAATCTGAAGTTATAATCTGTTGTCTTAAGTTGCATTAGATTGGTTTTAGCATAATAAAGCTTTGGTAAACAGTTGGTAGCTTATTTTGTCCATTTGGCTTATTTGGGTTGCTTAATAATAAGCACTTGTAAAGCAGTTCTTAATTCATCCATACAAGTGCCTGTTTTTCCAATTTTCTCATATTCCTTATATAATTTTAGACTTTTCCTGAAATTTTCAGATTTTTCCAAGTTGTTTAGCTATTTTTCTTAATTTAAATTAGTTTTTAATCATTTTTAATTAGTTTTTAATACAAATAATTAAGAAAAGCTTCAAAAAAATAATTTTTCAATTTTCTTAAGTTAAGATAAATATAAAAAGCCTAAAAAGTATTTTTCCATATTTTTCTTAGTTAAATTTGTATTTTTAAATATTTTAATTAGTTTTTAATAGTTTAAAATTCATAGAAAATAGAAAAATAATCAGAAAAATACAAAAATAGTTTTGAAAATTCTAGTTTGTTATTTTAGACTTTTCTATTTCATAATTTCATTTTTCTAGCTTTGTTTCCTAATTTCTTGTATTTTAGGTAATTATTAAATAGTTAAAAATAGTTTTTAATTAATAATAATTAGATAAATAGTTATAAAAATAGTTTTCTTTTTCTAAAAAGTTTCTTTTATCATTAGGATTGTAAAAATATCATTTTCATAATTTTAGGGTTAATATTGCTTTAGTTTCACTTTTTATTTTGTACGTCGCGTAGATTTTAATTTCAGTTTTATAAAAACATAAAACAAAAACATCATTGTAAAAATAGTGATAGCGTTTATTTAATAGATTTTATCTTTTTAATTTCCTTTTATTTGCATTTTTGCCCTTGTAGTTTATGTCCTTTCTCTGTAGTTATAATAATTCCAATCTCCTTTTTCGTTCAAATCTCCCGATCACTATACATTTGATAATCCATTGCATAGCTCGCTGGGACATAACGACCCGGGGAGACTCTATACTCCTCAGATCTTCATTGATTTCGTGCTTAGGCAGTTTTAAGCTGGTTACGGTCCGCCATTCACAAGTGGCGGGCTTGTGTGATTTAGCTTGACTATTTGGCACGCATCAAATTTTTGGCGCCGCTGCCGGGGAGCTGTGCTGATAATCTTACGTCTAGCAGATTAGTGATTTGGATATTCACTCTTTGTTCATACCATCCATCTGTATATGTTTATATTTTCTTATCCAAAACCCCCAAAAATATTCTTCTCATTCCTCTTATTCGTTGATTCTATTTCTCTTACCTTTTTTTGCCGTTTAATTCTATTCTTCGTATCCTCTCAACCATTTGATTCTCTTCTTAATCCTCTATATGTTTAATTCTTATGTCGACATTCGTCAACTTCATCGTCAGAAATGTGTGTGAGCAGTGTGGAGGGCCTAGTTCAAGCGAATTTTGCAATTCGTGCGAATTATCCATCAAAAATGCTTTTCAAAGTTATTTCGACCACCCGCCACAACCTGAAATACATTCTAATCTTGACAAACCAGTTCAAACGTCGGAGCTACCCCAAGCACCCACCGAGGATTACGAGGACTATCTCTTTGAATCTAGAGCCCGTAATCTAATCGAACAAATTTATGCCGATGAAAAAAGGTCGAGAATTAGAATTGATTACGATGAACCCGTTCAAACACCGATGACTAGCAAGAATGACTTGCCTAATCTTCACGTTTCTCAAGAACCAGAACTGGAGACCATAACGGAAGTGGTGGAAATTGCTAGCTCTCAGAGCACACCACTTGTCCCACCTCCTGATTTTTCTGAATGTTCTTCGAGACTTGATAGTCATTCGGATCACCATGTTGGTTTTGTTGATTCTTTGAATAAACCGATTCCTCTTCATAACTCTCAAATGCAATCGTTTATTCCTTGTGTCGGTTGTGGTGAGCCTCTTTATGGTTCACCCTGTCGTTGGTGTACGTGTGTACAGTGTGGTAATGATATTCGGAATGGGAGTTGTTTGTTTTGTGGTTCGAGGAATTCATTTGATTATGATCCTAATCCGAACTCATTTAACGACCCCTCAAACTTTTCCAATTACCCACCACAACCCGACTTATCATCATATATTCAACAATACTACTGTGAATTTTGTGGAGGTCCTCACCTAGAATTTGAGTGTCAATCCGGAAACGCGTTTGTCTATGAACAGTTTTCCAGTGATGCTCAGAACTTTGGATATAACCAAAATCCATATGATTCACCATTCCAGACTCAACAGTTTTACTGTTGTGAGTACTGTGGAGGTCCCCATTTCAGCTCTGATTGTCAAATAGGGAACCCAGTTCCTTGTAACAATCATGACTCTCACATATTTGAAAATTTCCAACCTCCACAGCATTATACGGTTCAAACTCCACCTGAGCCGTTATCTCAAGAAATCTCCCACGATTTTGAAACCGCAATGAAAACACTTGAGGATATGATTAGTAACTTTAAGAATCAAGTGAGTGGTGAAAAGACCATAGGAGAATTGTTAGCCGAAGAGCGAGAGGCCCGCCAATCAAGGGAAGAATTATTAGCCCTAGAGCATGCAGCTCTAAGGCGTTCCCAATTTCTTAAGGCAGCTCTATATGATGATGACGAGGAGGGTTTTTATCCTTTTAGAAATAATATTTCTCAACCTCCTCAGGCAGTTGATATCCCAGCAGTTGAGATTCCATCTCAAACAACTGCTATCACACTTGATATTCCCACTCACTCTCTGAACATGGGGGACGAGCATCTTGACACTGTTCCTGAAAAGGAATCGGACGACTTCATAAAGTCTAGTGTTGAGAACCTTGTCCCAATCCCGAGAGAGTCACAGGGAATTTCTGATCATATGTGTGATTCTTCTCCCCCTCTTGAGTGTTCAAATGATCATTTGGAAACTTTCTCCGATTTTAGCGATGATTGTGCTTCCCATGGAGACATTGAGTATGTCGAGGCATCACTCCCACAGTCTGATCCTCTTCTTGAGGAGTTCACCGATGAACTCACTCACATCAGTCCACTTTCATCAGAAAGTGACGATGATCTCTTTGATTTCGAAGCCGATCTAGGAGAGATTGAAAGTCTCCTTTATAATGATCGTTCACTCACTTCTCACCCTAACAGTCCAATAGAGAATGTTGATCACTTTGTTCCTGAAGCGTTCAAAACAACTCTCACTAATCCTCTATTTGAATTCGACTCTGAATTCACTTCAATTTCTGAGAATCCACTCTTTGATACTCAGATTGAGGATAGTGATGAGCCCACAATGGAACAAGAGTTCACTATTTCACATCATGTGAATGATTCTCTTCATGAGGAGTTCGCCGGTGAACTCACTCATATCATGACTCCGCCGGAGTATGATTGCTTGGATGGAAAAAATCATGATCGGGGGGAAAAGTTCTCAATCATGAGAGTTTGTATTTCTATGACAAATTTTCCAACCCTCCCTCCCGAGATGCTTTCCAAGCCTAAGAGCTCAACCGATAAAATCCAAACGAGTGCAACTGCACTTAATCCCGAGGAAGAAGATCTAGTTATGATTGTTATCATGATCTTACTTCTTTTCTTCACCTACTCGGTGACTTCCTCTCTTCTTCACTCCTTCGGGAGTGAGGACACTATCTTTGACCCCGGCATTTTCAGTTATCATTTGTGAGCCGGGTCTTTCTCTGTATATCTCGTCGGTGTGGAACTTTCGCGTGCTTCAATGTTTATCCAAACATCTTGAATGAAAGTCCGATGGAGATTGTTTCTTCCACTTTGCTTCCCCATGAACCAATTAATGCGGGGTCGAGTCAAGCTAGCGACTCGGTAATCAAAAACAGTAGCATACCATATGGGTTTTCACCCATATTTCTGACTTCTTTCTACTTTCTACCACCCTAAGTGTGGGGGGGTTGCCCCACATGTTGTATAAAAAAAAAAAAAAAAAATCTTCTTTCTAAATAATGGCCGTAGTATTTCCCTTTTATATTCTATGTTTCGGCATAACCGCCGGTACTTTGAATATTGAGGGCAATATTCATTTCTAAGTGTGGGGGGGATTCTCACGAATTTATCATGTAATTATACCACCCAATTCCCCCGTTTTTGGCCAAAATTTTTTGGAGTAAGTGTTCTACACTTACTCAATTGGTTATCAGTCCGCCATGTCTGTAAGACTAAAGGATTGGCTAATCCAGGAGCAAACGGCTCTTGGTAAAGATTTCTCAAATCCGTTTATATGGCTTGCAATTTGCCCAAAATTGTATGGTATTCAGTTCACCATATCCTAAAAAGTGAAGAGTTGGCTAGCCCGCAAGGTTATGGCTTGTGGTAAAGGCAGTGGAAAAACCATAATTGGTAATCGACTCACCAAAGATAATATTGATAATTTATCTAAGAGTTGGCTAGTCCGTAGGGTACGGCTTCTGATAAAGACAAAATCAAATCCGTTGAAAGCTGGTGGTTTGCTCAAAATCACATGGTTATCGGTGTACCATAGTTCTTACTTGAACTGAAACATTTGGCTACTCCATAAGTAATGGCTTTTGGTAAAGAGATGAAATCCATTAGTTTTTCTCAAAAGATTGCTAGGGACTAGCAATAGTTTAGTGTGGGGATTGATGAGTGTGTAAATACTCATCATTTTTAGTCAAATCGAAACTGCAAAACGGTTAAAAATGCTCAGAAATGCATCAAAATACTGAGAATATCACAAAAATGCATTTTATATGTTTTAGATGCAAAATGTTCAAAATCAGATGAAAAACGAGCAAAGTTTGCATAATTGGCAGTTTCAGTCCCCCGACTTTCAGAAAATGTCAAAAATAGTCCCTGAGTCAAAATTTCAAAAGAAAAGTCACCAAAGGTCCTTTTAAAATCATAACTTGTCAAATTTAGTCCTTTGGTGAAAAATGTGAAAAGTTTGAGAAAATTACAAATTGGTCCTTCAAGTTTGCAAATTGGCAGAAATGGCCCCTGGAAAATGTGAAAATGGCAACTATGGTCCTTGTAATATCAACACTTGTCAATTTCAGTCCATAAAACACCTTTGCAAAATTACAGGTTTGGTCCCTTGGTTTGTTGGAATTGCATACTTGGTCCTTGTGATTTAAGCTTAACAAATGGACCCCTTTATCACCTTTGGCCCAACAGTTTACCCAATCCAACCCTTGGCCCAACCTTTAACCCGGTTTAAACCTGAATCCAACCCACCCTATTATTAAAACACCAGTCAAAGGCTTTTGACTCTCTTTTCCCTCTCTCCCTCACGGGTTAACCAAACCCATCATCACCATTGCCTGCTTCTTCCTGATCACACTCCATCCACTCCATCATCACCTACACCCCCCCTCCAAACACAAGAAGCCAAGGCTCATTTAATGCCTCTAAACCTAACACTCAATCTCACTAACAGTTAAAACAAGAATTGGCGCCAAATCCATTTAAACGGCCAAGATGTTCCCAAGCAATCCAATGGCCACTTTTTGTGCTGGGAACTATTCATTGAGGTGAGAGAAGGATATTTAAGCTTATAAAGACCAAGAGGAAGCATGAAGGAGGAGTTAGTCTTTATTTTTTTATCATAGATGTCGTTTTTAGCTTAACTTATCTTAAACTAGTTTTCATTTGTACTTGCAAGCTTATTTGTATTCAGAAAAGATATTTAAGTGTTTTACAACTTATTTCAAGTACCAATTTTAGCTAATGTTCAATATTTACTCTTTATGTCCACTGTTGAGATTTGTGTTTTCAAACTCATGTGCTTAAGCTTTTAAAAGCTTAGTTTCATCATCAAACAAGCTTATATAAGCTTAAAATAGCTTTTTGTAAGCTTGGAATCAAGTTTCAAACATTATTTGATATTGGTCAACAAAAAGTCAAAATGGATCAAAAGTGATGCAGCATGGATTTGGGTTGGTTCAGACAATGGAATGGGTTGTTTTGGAAGCTATGGGTTGATCTATGTAGGTTAGTGGTACTGTAGTCCTGGTTTGATTAATAGCAAGCCATTGTGGCTAGGCAACATTGTAAGTGATTTACAAGTTCTATGCACAATCTGTATTTGTAGTTTAAATTTGTTAAAACCTGTTCTAATAATGGTACTTTAGTTATTCTAGTGTAGTTTGATCATTGGTTAATGTTTATTCAATCTTGAGTTTAGTTTTTGTTTGAAGATTAGTTAAACAAGGGTGTTTGGAATTACTGTTCTATCTGTCTTAAAGACTTGTTCAGTGATTGCTTATTGTTGTTTCATGTGTCTTAAGATAATTTGAACTCATTTGGATCATAGTTTGGGTCTGCTAGCACCAAAAGTCAAAACATCACCTTAATCTGCCTATCTGACTTACTGTTGTGAATTTGGGCTTACAAATCATCATTTTGTGTTTAGAAATCAATAATGTTGCTTGCATTAGGTTTATAACAACACATAACATCAATCTCAGTCACAAAATTGGATCCAAAGTTCAACTTAGTCAAAGTTTATCAATATCTTCAAAAGTCAAAATAGTTAAAATCTGTTTTTGAGCCAAATGCAAAGAATTTTCATGGCTTCATCTTTGAGCCATTTTCAGTGAAATTTGTAGCTTCATAAACTTCACCTGGTCTGGTTACTTATAAGCATTTTTGGTGAATTTTATAATTTTATTTGAGGCTTCAAATCTGTTCTCCTTTTAGGCCCAAAGTCCCCTGCACCACAAGCTCAGTTAACACTGAGCTTTTCTCAGTTCTTGCAGCAGGTGTACAGAGCTTATAAGAGCTCACCATAATCTGATTTTTGGTACAATTGATCTCACCCAGGTCCTTTACAAGTCCCAATTCATAGTTTGCAGTTTGAGCTTATTTTTAAGCTTGTGTTTGTGCTTAAAGTTAGTCCCCAGAGCCTGTGTTTAACTTGTAACTCATATCATCAAAACTGATCTAGCTTGCTAATCTGAAGTTATAATCTGTTGTCTTAAGTTGCATTAGATTGGTTTTAGCATAATAAAGCTTTGGTAAACAGTTGGTAGCTTATTTTGTCCATTTGGCTTATTTGGGTTGCTTAATAATAAGCACTTGTAAAGCAGTTCTTAATTCATCCATACAAGTGCCTGTTTTTCCAATTTTCTCATATTCCTTATATAATTTTAGACTTTTCCTGAAATTTTCAGATTTTTCCAAGTTGTTTAGCTATTTTTCTTAATTTAAATTAGTTTTTAATCATTTTTAATTAGTTTTTAATACAAATAATTAAGAAAAGCTTCAAAAAAATATTTTTTCAATTTTATTAAGTTAAGATAAATATAAAAAGAGAAAAAAGTATTTTTCCATATTTTTCTTAGTTAAATTTGTATTTTTAAATATTTTAATTAGTTTTTAATAGTTTAAAATTCATAGAAAATAGAAAAATAATCAGAAAAATACAAAAAATAGTTTTGAAAATTCTAGTTTGTTATTTTAGACTTTTCTATTTCATAATTTCATTTTTCTAGCTTTGTTTCCTAATTTCTTGTATTTTAGGTAATTATTAAATAGTTAAAAATAGTTTTTAATTAATAATAATTAGATAAATAGTTATAAAAATAGTTTTCTTTTTCTAAAAAGTTTCTTTTATCATTAGGATTGTAAAAATATCATTTTCATAATTTTAGGGTTAATATTGCTTTAGTTTCACTTTTTATTTTGTACGTCGCGTAGATTTTAATTTCAGTTTTATAAAAACATAAAACAAAAACATCATTGTAAATATAGTGATAGCGTTTATTTAATATTTTTAATCTTTTTAATTTTCTTTTATTTGCATTTTTGCCCTTGTAGTTTATGTCCTTTCTCTGTAGTTATAATAATTCCAATCTCCTTTTTCGTTCAAATCTCCCGATCACTATACGTTTGATAATCCATTGCATAGCTCGCTGGGACATAACGACCCGGGGAGACTCTATACTCCTCAGATCTTCATTGATTTCGTGCTTAGGCAGTTTTAAGCTGGTTACGGTCCGCCATTCACAAGTGGCGGGCTTGTGTGATTTAGCTTGACTGTTTGGCACGCATCAAACATATCGAAATACATGAATTGAAAGTAAAGAAATGATAAATTGCTAATGCTTATCGGAGGGGAGTGATTTATCCCTTGGAGATGGCTCCGTATGCTCCCTAAGATCTGCCTCCAACCTTCTACCCACGTTCTCTGATTTGATGTGTGGAGTGAATGAATAGAAATGCTGGAATTTGGGCGGTATTTATAGGCCAGATCTGGTTACAGCGTAACTTAAGTTGAGAGTTATGCCGTAACATCCAATTCTTCGTATTTTGCTCTGGAAAAGCTGGTTATGGCGTAACATCAGGAATGAGTTACGCCGTATCTTTAATAAATCATGGCTACGCCGTAATTGTGGAATGCGTTACTGCGTAACTTGCAGCAGCGCGGAACATCATTTGACCTAATTAGTTACGACGTAATCCTAGGAGGGAATTACGCCGTAATCTTCAGTTTAGTTGGTTTTCTGAGCCACGCTTCTGTTACGGCATAATGTGAGAGGAGAGTTACGCCGTATCATCTTCAAAATGGGCATACTATCATATATCATCAATAAACTCTCCAAATCCGCGTCTCATTAGCTCCAATGCTCGTAATTTACCTGAAAGTGAAATATAGAGGAAAACAAGCGTAAATCCATATAAATGATATAAAATACGAGTATTATCGGGGGAAATTGACACTTAATATTCAGGACTATTTGATGTTATCAAATATCCCCCCACTTGAACTCTACTTGCCCTCAAGTAGACCTTATAAGATAGTGTAGGAACGTGAATATTATGTTGTTTGATGATTCCGGTGGTCTAGGAAAATGATTAAATAAGAAAGCCATTAGAGAGATGAAGAGAGTAGAGAGGAGGTTCTAGAAAGAGAGTTGCTTTAGAAAATGAAAGGTTAGATTCAAAGAAGCCACACCCCTTCCATGGATGGAAGGGGTATTTATAGTTACAATGAATACGTCCTCCTATCGGACTGTGGATCAGGCATACAGTGGGTAAAGACCCGTCCTTCCTCCACGGTGTTGCACTAAACTAATCTACGCTACAAAATAACTAATAAACTACTAAATAACGTAAATAACTACACGTCTATGAGCTAACATATGCTAGACCATAATTGGGGTGACCGACACTTTAACATGGAATTTTCTAATTCCTAACAATCTCCCCCTAAGGGAGGTCACCCCATGTTTTACATTTTAAATCCTAGCATTCTATTTTGTCTTCGGTTCTGAGCTCGTAGACTTCAATTCTTCAATGTCCGCATTCTTTGTGCTTTTGTAGTGACTCTTCATAATCCGCATAGTTTTGTACTTTGAGTGGAGGTCTTTGAACTGATCCACATCTTGATGATCTTTGAGCTTTCTTTGAGATCATCAGCCACAGTAAATCTCTCTGGATCATCCATAGTTGTGTTGCCTTCATGTGATGTTGTGACTTTTGGACCGACATGCTCACACTTTTGGATCATGACATCTTTCATCAGAGTAGCGGAAGCTTTACTGGTTCATGATATTTGCGGCAGAAGCGTAAGCATAGTATGAAAATATCGAGCCGGTTCGTAGATATGCACAAGTCATGATTTCTTCAATTAAGTGTGGATGCTGTGAGCATGCGGCTTTGGATTGACTTCTCAATTCTGATCACCTGCAACCGCCCAAATGTACCTGCAAACAACAGTTAGCAATAAAACACACGAAAGTGTCTTTGATCACTTTCGTTGAATTGAGGTACACGCCCACGGTTCCCCGTTGATCAGTACAACCACTGCCGTGATCGTATAATTCTGAAGAATCTCCTTGACAGGGTTTCACAACTGTTCTAGCTGTTCTCAAACCGGAACGTCTCAAAGAAGACAACACGGAGTGAGTGAACCAGCGAATTGAGATTCACTGATTGATGAAAAATCGATTTGAAAACAATCACGTATTGCTTGAAGAAAGAGTTTTGCAATACGACGAAGGTTTTATAAGAAATATCAATTTTTTAATCAAAAATAATTTTTGTATATAAAAAGTGTACACATTCGATGTGCTAGAGAAGAGAAGAAATTTGCACATCGAACGGTTTTTCCAAAAGTATTTTTTCAATTAGAGATACTTTTTGAATTTGAAAATGAATACACATTCGATGTGCTAGAGAAAAGAAGGTTTGCACATCGAACGGTTTTTCCAAAAGTATTCGTCAATTCCATTCCTGGACCAAGGTTGATTCAAGAGTGAATCGTCCCATCGTTTCTATCCAGTTGTCACAAGCTTGATCTTTTGAAAAGATCTCACATGTCACCCACCAAGAGCTTGTTTGATGTTGGCTCTAGAAGGATTTCCATCTTCATCGTGAATATTTTCATATCACTCGGATGTTCTGGAAATACCACAAGGATAATGCGTAGGACTCTAAATATATACTTACTTTCCACATTGTGTGAAACATCAAGTCTTCATTAATTTTGTGTCCTAATGAGATATTGTAGATGATCTCTTGGCTCTAGACTCAATTGTGCACATTTGGTTCCTATGCCGGAGACTAAGGAGAGGGTCTCCTTCTTCAATATCAACAATCTCTAAGAGAAAGTCGATAGATTATGTCGGTTCCCCGTGAGAATGAAACAAGCCCTTTTAAGAGGAACTTGAGTAGCTTGGGAAGTTGTAGTGCAGTGCTTCACTAGGTCCATGACGTCTTGTCTTCAATACCAGTGTTACCTTAGTAACCACCAGTAGCATATGTATTGAACCCGGTTTCTGCCCTAAGGTTGAATTATCGGAGGGCTATTTCTTTTCACCCTTTTTCACATTCAATTGTTTTTCATTCTGCAACCCCTTCAGTGCTTACCGAGACTTCATAACTAGAAACTTGTTGGGTTTATTCCAGTTCTAGCTCTATCTCAGTCTGCACTCTTCCCATAACTCACTTTTCTCATTTTTTTCAATATACCTAAGGACTCTACACTATCTAATGGATTGTCCCTGGGTAGATCCCTCCGGTTCTGGCGGATCGTGGGAACGAATACCTAACCTAACCATCCTTATAACTCCATGCATAAAGTAAATTTGGTCGGTCTTTTGGTATTGTTCTTCTTCCATTGGAACCAATCGAAAACCTTTTGAAAATCAATCCAAGTACCTGTGATACATGATCAAAACATTTTGTACCTGAATTTTTTTTGATATTTTTAGAAAAAGCTCCCCCTCCACATGTGCATCAAATGTATTTGAAACGGTTTTAGCACATGGAGGCAAGAGGACTTGAAACTTTCAGATTTAAGAATGAAAGATTCGATTCATTGATCGACAATTTCTAAAAGATATCACCATCACTTTCCTGATCAAAGTTAGTATTTTTCATACTTTGTTAAAGATATTTTATGGGAAAGGATGTGGTTTTCAAAAAGTTGCTCCCCCTCAACTTGTGCATGTGATTTTTGAAATTGTTTTGCACGAAGAGGAAAGAGTTCTTAGAAGCACATTCACGATCATATAGCCATACTAAAACCATTAGAAAATCAATCAAGGTACTTTTTATTGAAACTTAAGAAATTTTGTTTTGTACCTTGAAAGTTTGTTTTCTTTTGAAATGCTCCCCCTCAATATGTGCTTCGAGATTCAAAAGCGTTTAGCACATATGGGAGAGCAGTATGCACATTTGAACAAAAAAAAATGATCATCTTTAATCACGTTTCATTATTAAATCACAAATTCTCCCCCGATCAAAAATATCAAACCCTTTGAGATTTTGGATCCCAAGTGATTTAATAAGGTTTAGAAAAACATAGGAGAAAATGTGGCCATGTTTAAATACTTATCTTGTTTTTGGATAAATGCTCCCCCTCAATATGTGCATTATGTATTAGAAATCGTTTGGCACATGGAGGCAGGAGTGCCTTTAAAGGACTAAAACCAATTCCATTTAAACAAATTTGAGATTTAAATCACGATCTCTACCCCGATCAAAAATTTCAAACCTTTTGAGATTTGTGATCCCAATTGATTTAAATCATTTAAAAGATTTTGGGGAAAAACGTGGCTTGATTTAATTTTGAAAAATGATTGATACAGATCAATTTTCGACATTAAAGATTGTTAGTGTCAGGTATGATAGTTTTTAAGAGATCTTTAAGTAAAATAAAACAATTTCACAATCAAACAAGAACAGTAAAAAATTTCATTTAGAAAGATCTTTGAGTTTTAAAGAAAATCATACCATGACATAACATTAAATCTTTAGATCACCACATTATAACGCATACAACGGAATTTTTGATGAAATATCGTTTGAAAATATTTAATTTGAAATCATTGAAGATTTGACAAAATAAAGTCCGGTTGATTTCAAAACTTTGAATCCGATTTATTTTCAAAACAATATTTTTCCATTTTCAAAACAATATTTTTCAAAGTTTTATAAAAATGGTATCATCATTATTATCCCTGCACAAGGTTACGTTAGGTGGTTGAGCCGCTTTTGTTGTTGTTGCTGTAAGGCAGAAGAAAACTGTCTGCACGATGCAATGGAGACTTCGACGTTGCATTTGTTTTGCCAACTCTCCATAGAGGTCCAATTAAGCTCCGTTTCTTCATTTGATGATGAAGAAAACCATCTGCTGATGCAGTGAGACCTCTTACGTTGCACTTTATCATGCCAACTTTTCATAAAAGTCAAATTAAGCTCCGTTTCTTCATTTGTCAACCCAAGATATAGTTACCCTTTCCTTTCGGCATCCAATCAACATATTTTGTGGGATCCGGATCGGGAACATTCTTATGAACCATGATATCTGCATGCGTTAGTAAACATACAAACATATATATGGTGGTCGACAACACCCAAACAGCAATCGACTAATAATAGTCAATCCAACATATCAATCAGTTCATATAAGGCATGGGAATAATGTGTTTCATCAAACCATAATCATCTAATCCTAACAATCCTATCCTAAATTCCTAGTCCTTCGACATAGGCAAATATCATTTTTAATTAAGCACGTAGGATAATTAAGAAAGCCCGTTAGATGATATAGATTTGAAAACATTATCCCCCTCAATCAATGACTTTTTTTTTAAGTTTAAAAGCGCTAAAGTCATTGATTGAGTTTTCAATTTATTTCGAAAACTCTGAATAAGATTGATTTTCAAGCAACTCATTTACCATCATTTTTGAAAAACAACAAATATTTTTCTGAAGAATTTTAGACGGAAAAACATTTGTGTAGAAACAGCAGTCTTTTTGACGACATGCTTTCCTTGTTTTGTTTTAGGATAAGTGCACGAATTTTGAAAAATGATTTAGCGCAGCACTTTCCTTTTTTGAAAAATGATTTATCTGAAATAATAGCAAGCCATGGTTTAAGCACGGGTTACAGTCTGAAGTAACTGTAAGCCATTTTTGAAGCGCGGGTTACAGTCTGAAATAACTGCAAGCCATTGTTATAGACATGTTTTGAAAAAGAATATTTACACCTCCTGCTCGAACTTCATCTATGGTCCCGTGCCATTATTGAATGACATTTCTAAGACCGCAGATGTTATCGATACCAGAAGACATGTCTTGAGAAAACATATTTTTGGTATTTTTCAATTTTTTTGATTTTTTATGGGTTTTTGAAGATTTTATATTTTTGTATTTTGTTTTTCAGATAGATATATACAAAGATAGATAAGATGATATAGATTAAGAAGATGATGATACGAGTATCGAGATAAGGATATCGAACAGCACGTCGTAGAAGATAGAAATCGTTATCTCTTAAACTTCCACCACCAAAGCTTCCGAGGCTCCAGAATAGAAGATAGAACCCGAGCCTTTGAGAAAGAGAGACTTTGGCAGCTTCCCCCGCAAACTAAAAATCCATTAGATGAGCAGATTCGAAGCTCTATTTCAAGCTTGCCTTAGCCAGGTGCACAGAGAAGCACACCCTTATCATAAATCACGCTGCTCCTTTTAAGAACGATAATCGAGATTCTCCATTCGGGGTAATATCATCCAATAGAACAGCAACGTATCATCCCACCCATAAAACAATCTTCTCATATTTCTTTTCTACTAAAGTCTGAAGCAATCCATTCCAAAAGGTGTCAAGAGAACAATTCCCCCAAGTAGTTGAATTGATGCAGTCAGTCTCTTCGTATAATGCTCAAGAACTCTCCCGAATACACATCATGAGGGGAATGAAAACACCTCCCCATGTTCACATTTTTCTTCCCTGATGATCGTGTATGAAGCTCAAGAACCCGAAGTACACCAATACCCAAAAGCTCTCCCGAATACACATCATGAGGGGAATGAAAACACCTACCCAATGTTCACATTTTTCTTCCTTGATGATCGTGTATGAAGCTCAAGAACCAGAAGTACACACATTCCCAAAGAAAGAATAACTGATAACATTGAAGAAGCAGGCCGAGTCACTGATTATCTCTGCGGATGTCAACTCCGGAATAAGTGATTATATCTTTGAATCACTGATTAAGCACTCAAGTGAAACAGCTGAGCATCCCCAATGTACACAATCTCTCTCCCTCATGTTATACATTTATCTCCCCTGAATATGTCATACTTGTGTACCTCTTTTATCTTCAGAAACTTTCTCTTACATCTCTTCCCCCACGTAGTTGGAATAAGAGCACTAAACGCCAGGATGAGATAAACATTGAGTTTCTCTGCGGTTATGACATTCGTCTTCCCGGGATATCTTCAATCACTTAGAAGAATTAAGTTTATCAAGTTTACTCGTGTTTAGATGCTTGTCTCCTTGCCCCTTTCTGGTTTTGATACTTCAGAATCAGCAACAAATAATAAGCCCGTATACTAGAAATTTGTTAAGAAGAACATCATAAGCTCAGATGTATCTGTGAGAATCAACTTGCTGAAGAATATGAGCAAGTCTAATTGGGGATTAAATTTGGCATTTCGATCTCCCCCAATTAGTGCTCTCCCCTAAACTGACGAAGATTTTCAAGTGTTCTTCTCAGCCCGGATAAGAAGAAGTCTTTAGATCATCAAATGCAATTCGTCTTTAGTCTTCTAACATGCAGCAGAAAATGTAGAACAAACTGTAGACTCGACCTTCTTCAAGATTGTCCGAATGGGGAATAGATAGTTAACATCTTCATCACACTAAAAATCATCCCAATTAACTTACATCTTGCAAATCCCCTTAACTAAGATCCCTCCCAATCAAACAAGAACAAAAAGATGTTCATCAAGGAAATCGGCAATCAGCCCGCAACGAACACACGAAATGGTAACACCAAGCAAACAATCACATCAAACATCATTTCTATGATCATTTCTCTCAAGTGGATCTTCAAAGTAAAACTTGAAGAGCATGGTGATGTGTTAAATAACAAGAATAGAAGGTTGTTCGGAATCATCATGTTGATGTGTACGTGAAGCATTAACCGGAAGCACTTTGTCGTTAAACTCATATCAGCTTGTGAAGATGTCAACCAACGGCTCTAAGAAGAAATTACATGTGAAGATGATCCGATAAGAAGAAGCTCGGTTCTTACATGAGTTAGGAGCCGTTTGACCATAAATTTTAAAATATCAATCAACCATGCAAAAAAAATCACACTTCTTCTCCCCCTCAAGAATTGCGTACAGAGATGCCATTCTTGATTAAACAAGTGAATATCATCCAAATGTATTCTATTCACACTTCTCCCCCGCAAAATTAGCACATGATGTCGCCATCGTCAGTATAGTTGAGCAAGTGGAATAAGAAAAACAATCAATAGTTGCCTGGTTCACTTGATAAATGAAAGAGCATGGAAAAATCATGAAGCATGTTGATGAGAATGGTCATAATTGAGAAGATTTCCCTTCTTCAGAAGATAAAGCGCACTGAAACGTACACTTTTCTTTTCTTTGGAGAACGAGGCATGAACTGTTGTGTTCATACGTCATTAATCTCTCTCTTTTCATCTACTCTTGGCAAACTTATAATCAATCCATTATCATTCAGTAGGCTCTTTGTCGTGACAACTGATGGAGAAAACCAAGTATGATGAATTTGACCCTGAAGTAAACTAACCCGAACTCGTGACTTAAACTTGCACATATGTAACAAAGAACGGTGCCGATTTCCATTAGCATCTCTAAGTACTCTCTAAGTACTCTATACTCTTCAACCAACCGACCATCAAGTATAAGACGTACATCACTTCTTGAAAATCCACAATTAAATGTGACACTGAGCACTACAACGTAACTCCTTAAAGTGATAGTTATTTTGTGGTGGTAAGATACCAATTCCCCCAAGTGGAAAAAAGAAAAGGAAAAAATCACCCAATAATAACTAGATTTCCAAGTCTTAGTTTTTGATAATAAGCTCGAACAAGGATCTTGAAGAATCTTCATCCATCCATCCCCGATACCTTCAGATACTAAGTACACTTGCCCGTGATATTTCACTTCAACCTCAAATAAATAATAGTTAATTAACCCCGTTGTCACATCTTCTGATTAAAAGCTCATATCTAGCCTCCTTTGACGTTTTAAGTGAACTATGATAATGGTTTTCATCCCGACCATGGTTAAAAGCACATAACCCCGTAAAACCAAGAAATAACCAAACTGCCATGAAGAATATCCAAACACACATCCAATTTATGATTACACCCTTTTTATCCCTTCTTCGAAGCAGAAACCGTAGCACCAGCATCAGAAGATCCCGAAATACGCTTTCCTTTCTCCAGGATGGTTCCATCATCACGGGATTTTACAATTCTATGGTTTAAACCGAGAAATAATTTCTTTCGCGGGATTTTACAAAACCAAGAATAAACCGTAAGATAGATCCGGAAATGCACTTTACAATTACCAGGATGTTTCCATTGTCACGGGATTTTACAAGTCTATGATTTAAACTAAGAAATAGATTCTTTCACGGGATTTTACAAAATCAAGACAAAACCGTAAATAATGTCAGCTTGAATGTGTTATGACAACTTTGGTTTTGGTGAATGTCTGTTTTAGGAGAACATGCAGCGGTTCTTCAGCGGTTCATTATCCAATATCAACATTATCATCAACCATCCAATAAACACTTTGGTAAACACATCATTCACACATTTTGTCGGCTAATGTTGTGACCTCCTGGTGAAGTAAACCCGATATACCAAACTTGATCATGAAGTAAAATTCCCCAGATTTGTTACTTAAACATGTACTAATCCTTGTGAAGAAGAAATGGTGTACCCAATGTACAAAACCTCTTGACATATCCTCAACTGCGTGAGACACCGAAGTGATAGTTATGTTGTGGGTTAAGCGAGAAAGAATCACAAACGTAGCTAAATAGCTGTTGGAATCACTCCTAAACCTTAATTCAAGTGTTAGTGATTCATATGTAATAGTTAGCTTATTATGGCCTTTATGTTTGTTATTAAGCTAAGGCTGATGTAGAAGGCCCATAAGCCTTGGCCCAAGTCCAATAAGGAAAGGAAGGGACTAGGAGTGTTTCCCTAGCTCCCTCTACTATAAATACTCTTGTATAACCCTCACTTGAGGGTTGGTTGTTCAATTCATTCACTATTTCACTCCTACGCATAACCGGTCATAGTCTATACGCGTGTGTGTGTTTGTTTTTGTTCAACCGATCTCTTTCTCTTCTCTATTTCTACATATTGATGCTTGTGTTACTAATATGGTGACCTAACAGTGGTATCATTAGCTAAATAGTTGGGTGAACATATTTTGTTTTTGAAGTTTTTGGTCTTACGCGTAAACGAGCTTCAAACTTGTTCACGTTTAAAAACTGATTTTTTACACTTTTTAATCCAAGATTCTTGTCCTTTCAACGTTTTTAGGTGTTAAAATATCTGTTTTTGGCAAAAAGTTTCAAACTTTACGTGTGGATCATTGTTTTTAAGCTTGGTTTTGTACGTGGGAGGTGTTCTACGCATAACGTGTTTTTAAGCTTTGGATCATCAAGTTTCACACTTTTGTGTTATTTTGGTGATATTGAAGCTATTTCATCACAAAAACCTGGTTTGGAAACATCAGTTGGCAGAAATCATTTTTGGCTAATTTCTACGTGTAAGTAAAACCCTAATCTTACGCGTAACTTTTCTTTGGTTTGATCTTCAGTTTCGTGGATTACTCAATGTTTTTCTTGCTTGGATAAGCCTGAAAACACTTCGACTTTGGATATCTCTTGCACTGTGATAGTGTAAAAGATCTTTTGGGTAAAACCCTAAATTTACGCATAAGCTTATGCTTACGCGTAGAACTCATTACGCATAAGATTCTTCTTACGCCTAAGCTCGGTAATCCTACGCCTAAGTTTTCTACGCTTAACTTTCTGTTTACGCATAACTTTAGTGTTTTCTCATTTCTTACGCGTAAGCTAATCCTACGCGTAACTATTGCTGTTACGCGTATCTTTGGTGTTTTTACACATAAGTGGTACTTTGCTTTTCTGTGATTTCTACGCCTAAGGATACTTCATCAACAACGGTTCATTCGACTACAAAGATCCATTTAACAACACAAGTTTTCAAGATGTCACAACCACCATACTCTAGCTATTTTCCTTACACTTATAATCAACAACAACAACAACAACAACAACTAAGTCCACAACATCAACAATTTAATCATCAACAACAAATTTATCAACAACAATTTAATCAACAACATACTCCACAACTTGGTGCAATTCCACCACAAATGGTTTAACCACCACCTAGTCTTCAAGTACAACCTTACACAAACTTCTACAATCAACATCCATCCAGGAGTACTATGAAGGAGCCAACATGGTTTGGCAAGATGTGTGAAGCCTTAAGTAGCCAACAATCAATTCATGAAGCTGGCTCACTTGATAGACCTCCAATGCTCACTCCCGGAAATTATGATCAATGGGTGATAAGGTTCTTTAGGTTTTGTGATCTAAAGAAGCCACATGGAAAGTTCTTAAAGAAGGTCATTATGGAAGGTCCATTTCAGATGCCTACTATTGTCACACCCGCAGATCCTAATGCCAATCCACCAAGAGATGCTGTCACCAACATTGAAACCGTCTCAGACCTCACAGGTGATGAACTTCTACATTTTGAAGCCGATGAACTAGCAATGCAATACATCCTTTTGGGATTACCCAATCCGATCCTTCAAAGTGTTGATGCTCAAAAGATAGCTAAAGCAATGTGGGAACATATTCATCTTCTTATGGAAGGCACATCACTCAATCAGGAAGATATGGAATCCAAAATCTACTTGGCTTATGAACACTTCATGATTGAACCAGGAGAGACATTAGAGTCATATCATCATCGCCTTTCAAACATCATCAATGATTTGGACAAACACAATATCATCATGCCATGAATTGCTGTCAACACTAAGTTCCTAAGTAGTCTTGGTCCGGAATGGGAGAAGTATGTCATTTTTCTCCGTCAAACTAAGAATCTTCATCATGCTACATACGGATTATTGTACGACTATTTGAAGCCTCACCAAAAAGAAGTTGAAAAAGAAAGGGCTATCCGTGGACTCTCGGCTCCACAGTCACTTCCGGATAATCAACAACTTGCTTTGTAGGCCCAAACTAGTATTCCTCCTCAACCCGCTCCTCAACCAACTGCAACAATTACACCATATAATCCATCACAGCAACAATCTCAAGAAACTCAATTAGTTCCATATAACAACAACACTGATCAAGCACTTTACAGTGAATCCAATGAGGATACTGAAGCTTTTGATGCCCTGCAGCAAGGATTTGTCATGATTGCTAGAGCCTTCGGCCGATATTCCAACAAATCCAACAATCGCATTCGTACCTCATCCAACACAAGGAATCAGGCTGTGGTAATATTCGTCAGATGGGAGGTGGTCCAGGGTTTAATGGTATGGGAAGGAATAACATGGGTGCTCCGCAACAACAAAGGGCTCAAGTGGTTGAACAAGGGAATGCTCAGAATGGGGTTAATGGTCTTCGTTGTTATAACTGTAATGAGAAGGGTCATCTGGCTAATACATGCCCTAAGCCGAGGACAAGAGGCAATGCTTATTTCAAAGAGGCTTTGCTCTTGGCTCTCAAGGATGAAGCTGGTGGAACTCTTACCAACAAGGAACAGAGATTTATGGCAGATGCAGATTCTGATGATGATATGGAGGACTTGCAGGCCAATGCAGCAGTGATGTTAATGGCACAAATGCAAGCACTACACATGAGTGACACAGGCCCAGTGTATGACACTGATGGCTTGTCTCAGGTACTCGAACAAACCATATTCATCTCTGATCCTAATCTCTGTTGGAATCACTCCTAAACCTTATTCAAGTGTTAGTTACTCATATGTAATAGTTAGCTTATTATGGCCTTTATGTTTGTTATTAGCCTTAAGCTTATGTAGAAGGCCCATGAGCTTAGGCCCAAGCCCATAGGAGAAAGGGAAGGAGTAGGAGTGTTGCCCTAGCTCCTTGCCTATAAATACTTTGTTATAACCCTCACTTGAGGGTTGGTTGTTCAAGTTATTCCTTTCACATATGCTCTACGCATAACCGGTCTTACTTATCTCGTGTGTGTGTGTTTGGTTTCTTGTTCAATCGCCTCTCTATCTTTCTTATAAGCTTGTGTGGTAAACCTTGTGACCTAACAGTGGTATCAATCGCCAAATAGTTGGGTGAACAAGTTTATTTTTGAAGTTTTTGTTTCTCTTACGCGTAGAAGTAACGAGAGCTTTGGCTCGCTTAAAACTCGTTTTTCACTTTCAATCCAAGATTCTTGTACTTTCAACGTTTTAAGGTGTTAAAATACGTGTTTTTGGCAAAAGTTTGGAACTTTATGCGTGGATCGTGTTTTTTAAACTAGTTTTTATACAAGGGTTAAGTCCTACGATAAGCTGTTTTAAGAGCTTTGGTTCATCAAGTTTCACACTTTTGTGTCTTTTGGTGTTATTGAAGCTATTTCATCACACAAAAACCGGTTTAGAAACAACTTTGTGCAAAATCAAATTTACGAGTAAACCTACGCGTAGTAAAACCCTAAAACTACGCGTAAGTATTTCCTTGGTTTGATCTTTATTTTCGTGGTTTATTCCGTGTTTTCTTACTTGGATAAGTCTGAAAATACGTCGACTTTGGATATCTTTTGCACTGTGAAGTGTAAAAGATCACTTGGGATAAAACCCTAAAATTACGCATAAGCATAAAGCTTACGCGTAGAAATCCTACGCTTAAGATTTATCTTACGCCTAAGCCTCGTCTTACGAATAAGATAATCCTACGCCTAACTTTCTACGTATAACTTTGTGTCTACGCATAACTTTAGCGTCTTTTCTCTACTTACGCGTAAGCTAAATCTACGCGTAACTCTTGATTGTTACGCGTAACTTTGGTGTTTTTACGCATAAGTGTTACTTGGCTATTGTGATTTCTACGCCTAAGGATACTTCATCAACAAAGGTTCATTCGACTACAAAGATCCATTTTTACCAACACAAGTTTATCAACATGTCACAACCACCATACTCTAACTATTTCCCTTACACTTATCCTCATCCTCAACGTCAACAACAACTAACTCCACAACATCAACAATGGAATCAACAACAAGCAATTTATCAACAACAATTTAACCAACAACATACTCCACAACTTGCTGCAAATCCACAACCTCAAATGGTTCAACCACCACCAAGTCTTCAAGTTCAACCGTACACAAATGACTTCAATCAACATCCATCAAGGACCATTATGAAGGAACCCACTTGGTTTGCAAAGATGTTTGAAGCTTTAAGCAGCCAACAATCAATTCATGAGGCTGGATCACTTGATAGACCTCCAATGTTCACTCCAGGAAACTACGATCAATGGGTGATAAGGTTCTTTAGGTTTTGTGATCTAAAGAAGCCACATGGAAAGTTCTTAAAGAAGGTTATCTTGGAAGGTCCATTTGAGATGCCTACTGTCATTGTACCTGGAGATCCAAATGCCATTCCACCAAGAGATGAACAAACGAACATTGCTACTGTTGCAGACTTGAATCCTCAAGAACTTCTACACTATGAAGCGGATGAGCTTGCAATGGAATATATCCTCTTAGGATTACCAAACCCAATTCTTCGTAGTGTTGATGCTCAAAAGACTGCAAAGAAAATGTGGGATCATATTCGTCTTCTTATGGAAGGATCGGTACTCAATCAGGAAGATTTGGAATCCAAAATTTACTTGGCTTATGAACACTTCATGATTGAACATGGAGAGACACTCGAGTCCTATCATCACCGATTTTCTGACATCATCAATGATTTGGATAAACACAACATCATCATGCCAAGAATTGCTGTGAATACTAAGTTCCTGAGTAGTCTTGGTCCTGAATGGGAGAAGTATGTCATTTTTCTCCGTCAATCAAAAAACATGCATCAATCTACATATGGATTATTGTACAATTACTTGAAGCCTCATGAAAAGGAAGTTGATAGGGAAAGGATTCTCCGTGCTCAAATTGCTCCACCGACACATCCGGAAAATCAACAACTTGCCTTATATGCTCAAAACAGCTATTCTCCTCAACCAGCAACTCAACCAACTGCTACAATCACACCACATGATCCTTCACAACCTCCATCTCAACAAACTCAATTGGTTCCATACAACAACAACAATGCTCAAGCTGAAGCTAATGAGGAATCGATCCGTTGAAGCACGCAACAAGGATTTGCTAAGATTGCTAATGCCTTTAGCCGTTATACCAACAAATCCAACAACCGTATTCGTTCCTCATCTAATACAAGGAATCAAGTTGTTGTGAACAATGGACGAGTTGAAGTTCAGAATCGTGGTTATGGTCGTCCGATGGGCGGTGGTCAAGGGTTTAATGCTGTGGGTAGGAATAACAATCGAGCTCCAGTGGTGGAACAGGAAATGCTCGTAATGGGTTGAATGGTCTTCGATGCTACAACTGCAATGAGAAGGGACACTGGCTAATGCATGCCCAAAGCCAAGGACTAGGGGCAGGGCTTATTTCAAAGAGGCTCTTCTTTTGGCTCTTAAGGATGAAGCTGGTGGAACTCTCACGGACAAAGAACAGAGCTTTATGGCAAATGCGACTCGATGATGATATGGAGGACTTGCAGGGCCAATGCATTTGTTATGTTGATGGCTAATATGCATGAGTTACACATGAGTGACACACAGGCCCGCCGTGTATGACAGCGATGGCTTGTCTCGGTACCGAACAAACCATATTTATCTCGATCTCATATCTCCGCCATCGAATCCGCAAGGCTCGGAATGTTCAAAATGCGCCATCCACATCTCATTCCGACGATTTTCAACTAGACTCCGTCGTTATATTTGACGATCAAGATGACCAACCGGTTTCCCTTGATAATCAAATTGACTCCGTGGCTATACTTGAGGATCTCATTAATGATCATGTTGAGACTCACGTTGAACACGCCGAACTTTTGCCTCATCTAGATTTTGCTCGTTTAATACAAGACCAACAGAACATAGTGGAAAAATGTAATGCCATTAATCGAACTTGAAATGCAAAAATGCACTGTTAACCAAGGATTTTGAATGTTTACAAAAGCAACTCAACTTTTTCAAAACTCAAGAAAACGTGAAAACGGTTTTGAAGCAGCCTTTGCCAAATCTTATCAAAACGAAAAATATTTAGAAAGACAGATCATTGATCTAGCCGCTTCGAAGAATGCTTTGTTATGTCGAAATAGAACCAAGCTGAAACATGAACATATAAAGCAAATTAACGCTCTCACCTTGGAAAATCAAAAAGCTAAGGCTGAGTTGTTAATTTGTCAACAACAGTTCTTTGCATACAAAAAGCATTCAACGAAACGAATAGATGATCATCTTGAATAAATCATCGGCTTGCAAAACAAACTTAAAGAGTTTAAAACTGTTGTTTACAAACATGGCGAGTCGGTCACAGCCATTGAAAAGTTTACTTTCAAACCCAATCCAAATGGATATGGACCGAATCTTGCTGATTACAAACCTAAGCTTTCAACCAAATCATTCAAACCTAATCCTGAAGTTTCCAGTGCAGTATATAAAGTTGATAATTCTGTTATGAGTGTTGTTGAATATCATCGTCAAGAGGAATTAGATGCGAAGACGAGTCGATCAAAATTAAATAAAGTTGTTTACAACAAACCTTTTAACTATTCAAAAGCGGTCACTTTCGTCACACCAACGGATTCTTCTAACACACCAAGGGTAATCATTAAAACACCTAAGTCTTCTAATGTTAATCCCCAACCAGATTATGCACAAACTTATGGTCCTTTACCTTCCATCGGTGAAGTAAACTCAAAACCTGAAAATCGCAAAATTCTCAGATATTTTGACATTTTCATGGTTGACCTCAAAACTTTACAACATGAGATAGAATATCATTCTGAAATCAAAGTTCAACACTTTCAATCGCCTCTAGCGAGAGAACAAAGAGACATTTTTCAGAAAAATCTTTTACCAAATGTTAAAAATTTGAAAAGTTGTGCATTGTCTTGGGAAAGGGACTTTCATAAGGAACTTGGATTAATGAAGGTCGCTTTTTGAGAAAACAAAAACATCTATTTCTAACACTAAACGTAAAAAAAACTGTTGAGAAAAGATGTTGATCGACTCTTGGAAGATATCATCCGTGCTGATGTCCATAATGTTGTGCTATTGAATTCTTTGTCATATGCATTTGATCATACCTCTGCGATACCGTTGATTCTCGTGATAAATGTTGAGACCATCGATAATGTGCTTTAGATCGAGTCCCAAAAGTTGAAAACAAACGATTGTCAAACGAACTTTCAAATGCAATTCGTCGCCTTAATTGGTGTCAAAAAGATATTCACGATCAACAACTTGCTTTTCAACACAAAATCGCCCAGATGCGTGCAAAATCTTCTGATCCTAAAATTGAGCAACTGGATGATCAAAACGTGTCTTTTAAGTATCAAATCTCAAAATATGAACAAGAACTTGTAAAAGTTAAAAAGGAATATGGTGTCATATTTGATTTACTCAAAAAGACTCGTGATGAAGCATCAAATGAACTTGATCATTATCTTGCACACACTAAAGAAGTTATGCATTTTGATGGAAATGTTCGGTCTAAAAATCAAGATCTGATTCACACTATCTTCAAGTTAAGAGAAATGTTAGGAAAGTATGAACAACTTCCACCAACCATCATTAAGAGATTAGCCCCAATAACACTTAGTACTCATGAACCTAGAATCCCTACTGCCAAATCACAAGTTGCTAACGTGCTTCTCATCTACTGAAATAGGAATAGTTGCGTCTTTTCCAAACGTCCCGACTTCACGTACCTAGGAGCACAACATCGAAGAATAGGAATTTGTGACCTAAGAAAAGATCAATCAAGAATGCTAAAGTAGAAGAACACCCTAGGACTATGAATAAGACTCACGTTGCCTCCACTATAGATATTGCGTCGGGCAAATGTAATAGAAATAGTGATGTAACGAATGCTAAACCGTTAAGTACTTTTGATATTCAGATGCACCTTGTGTTATTTGTGGTAAAAAGTATGAATTCTGATTGTCATGATAAATGTGTTGCTAAAGCTATCATCTCTCGCTTAAAGAATCCTAAGAACCGGAATACCTCTAGGCCACTAATCTTTCTAAGTCTGTGCTTGGTAGACCGCCCTCTTTAGATTCTAAAAACGCATTGCTGTCCCTGTAGCTCCAGTTTCACCTCCTAGGAATGTAGTACCACCTAGTGCATTCACTAAGACTAAAGCAAACACTAGTTGGAGATGGCAGAAATGGATATATAACACACTAGGATTTAAGTGGATACCTAAAGCTATTGATGTGTATATATCTACTATAACTGCTACGGAACCCTCTAACATTTCGGGTTCCACATCTACTTCTATTCCATCTGTGTCGGTCAAGTGTAATGCGGTGATACGATCATTCTCTGGATTGTTGATAGCGGATGTTCCCGACATGACAACAATCTTAAACCGTTATCAAACTTTATTGCAAAGTTCATTGGCACCGCCGTTCGAATGATCACTTCGCAGCCTATCATGGGCTACGGAGACTACATTAATGGGAACATCGAAATAGCGGGTTTATTATGTGGAAGGCCTCGGTCATAATCTGCTTTCGAGGTCAGCTTTTGTGATGGAGATTGGGAGGTTGCTTTCCGGGAGAAAACTTGTTTCATTCGTGATCTACAAGGAAATGACCTTATTTCGGATCGTTAATTCTAGTCTCTACACTATCTCTATGAAAGACATGGTTGCTTCATCTCCCATTTGCTTACTTTCAAAGGCAACATCAACAAAATCCTGGCTATGGCACTGTCGTCTCTCACATCTAAACTTTCAAACCATCACCAACCTTGCTCGACACAAACTAGTTGAAGGACTCCCACGATTTCGTATTCTAAAGATCACCTTTGCTCAGCTTGTGAACAAGGCAAAAGCACTCGTGCTCATTTTCCTTCAAAGGTGGAACACAACTCTCAAAGATGTGCTTCATCTTCTTCACATGGATTTGTGTGGCCCGATGCGCGTGCAAACGATCAATGGCAAACGCTACATCTTAGTAATTGTTGATGACTATTCACGCTGGACTTGGGTCTACTTTCTTTGAAAGCAAAGATCAAGCTCCACAGATGATCATCACCTTTCTCCTAAAAATACAAGTTCACTTTACGAAACACCGCTCGACTAATCGTAACGATAGAGGCACCGAATTTGTTAATCAAACTCTTCGTGAATTCTATGAGAAAGTGGGAATTCACATCGACATCTATTGCACGCACACCAGAACAAAACGGAGTTGTTGAAAGACGAAACCGAACGTTAGTGGAAGCCGCAAGAACAATGTTAATCAATGCTAAACTTCCAGATACTTATGGGCGTAAGCGATCTACTGCATGCTATACTCAAAACCGCTTCTATGATTACAAACGCCACAACAAAACTCCTTTTGAGCTTGTCCACAAATAAAACCGAATCTCAAACACTTTCATGTATTTGGATATCTTTGCTATCCGAATAATGATCGTGATGACTTTGGAAAGCTCAAAGCCAAAGCCGACATTGGAGTCTTTATCGGATACTGTGATAATTCAAAAGGTTTCCGAATCACGGAATCGTCGTGACAAAAACAGGTGATGGAAACGATTCATGCTCATTTTGATGAACTTACGGAAATGGCTTCGAGTATACAACTTGGAACCCGGACACAACCGCTAAACTTCCCCAAACCCCATCATCACGGTGAACAAGCCCCGACGCCTTACTCGTCAACAAATGGAAAGGTTATTTGCTCGGTGAACTGGACGATATTGATGAACGTGCTCGGGTGTATCCGTCAAAACCGATAATACTCTTATACCGATACACCGCTACAACAACTACTTTGTTGAAGATGCACCTACACCAGTTGACTCCACCACAACAGTTGAACAAACCGCTTCCAACAATGATGAAGTCGCCGGTGATGATATTCAATGGATAGTACCCCCACCGCAGATTTTGATCCAAATGCGTTTCTTCAACCAACGCTTGCTAATGAGACCGCTGCGCACCGGATGTCGCTGAATCTTCAACAAACCATTTGAATCC
Organism: Chrysanthemum makinoi; assembly: GCA_910596185.1. Classification (NCBI taxonomy): domain Eukaryota; kingdom Viridiplantae; phylum Streptophyta; class Magnoliopsida; order Asterales; family Asteraceae; genus Chrysanthemum; species Chrysanthemum makinoi. The sequence continues at coordinate 63,675,913 of OU343220.1, read as the reverse complement.
TCGACCGCCTGACAATGTATACCAACATCAACCTCCACACATAGATGGAAAAAGACCATCCTTTGGGAAAACATTATTGGCAACCCAATCAACCGATCGTTTAGACAACGCGTCTTCACACGGACGGTGAACATTGCATTTATGCACTCACCGCATACCGCCAATCTGAACCTAAAAACATCAAAGACGCAATGACAAAAGACAACCGGATTGAATCCATGCAAGAAGAACTCAACCAATTCAAACGCGTCTTGAAGTATGAGGCGGGTTGAAAGACCAACAGGTCTACGCCATTGGTCTCAAAATGGATTTGGAAAAACAAATTGATGTTGAAGGAAATGTTATCCGAATAAGTCGCCCGGTGGCTAAGGGTTATCGCCGTGAAGAGGGTATTGACTTTGAAGAATCTTTTGCTCCTGCTCGTCTTGAGGTCGTCGGGATATTTCTAGCGTTGCTGCTCATATGAATATGACGGTCTATCGATGGATGTCAAAACCGCTTCTCAATGGACAACTTAAAGAAACGGTTTATGTCACCAACCGGATGGATTCGCTTGATCCCGAAGCCTTCGAATCACGCCTACAAACCGAACAAAGCTCAGATGGTCTCAAACAAGTTCCTCGGGCATGGTACGATAAGCTATCATCCTTCCTCATTGCTAATAATTTCACCAAAGGTTCGGTTGACCCAACTCTTTTATACAATATCACGGGGCACATATCTTAATTGTTCAAATTTACGTGGATGACATCATTTTGGGTCTACACATAAAAAGTTTTCAATTGCTTTTGCAAAACTAATGAAGAAAAATTTTGAAATGTCCATGATGGGTGAACTCACGCTCTTTCTGGATCGCAAGTTCATCAATCACCCCTGCAATGGTATTTTCTTGAGTCAGTCCAAATATGCCCTTGAATTGTTAAACAAATTTGGAATGAAAACCCGTGACACCTATGCCACACCAATGGCTCATACCAAAAAAAGCTAGACGTGATTTACATGGGAAAATGGTGGACCCTACAAAATACCGTAGTATTATTGGGTCTCTCATGTATCTAACAGCTAGCGGAGACCGATATTGTCTTTGCCGATATCTTTGCTCTACCGCTTATCGGTCGCGACCAACCTCAAACCCACCTCTCTGATGCTAAAAGAATCCTCCGATACATTAAGGGAACCATTAACTTGGGGATCTGTATTGAAGGCGATTACGGTTTTGAACTAATCGCTTTTGAGGGCGGCCCGACCACGCAGATGCTTAGACTCACTAAAAGTACCGGGGAGCTTTACAATTTCTTGGTGATAAACTCGTGTCATGGCAATCGAAGCAGGGATTGTACATCGGCAGTCTCAACCGAAGCGTAATATGTAGCCATGTCATGTTGTGCTCAAGTCATTGGATGAGAACACAACTCAAAGACTATGGTTACGATTTGACGTAAAATCCCGATGTACTTTGCGACAATCGGAGTGCCATTCGCGATCTCGTGCGTAACTGGGTTGGCAGCCAAAGACTCAAATCAAAGCACATCGATCTTAGATATCATTTCATCAAGGATCACGCGGAGACACAGTACCGTGCTGAATTATATTTTAGTGGGTACGTAATACCAATTGGCGCATCTTCTCACCAAAGCTGTGCCTCCCGCTAGGTTTAATGAGTTGGTCCACCGGATTGGTATGAGGTGTTTGACTCAAGAGGAATTGATGACCTCCTAAAACAGCCTTTAAAACCTGCAAACACCAAATCTCTTTTGTAAATAATTTTTCAAAACAAAATACAAAAATATAAAACCCTAAAAACAACAAAAATATTCTTCTAATCTATTTTTCTTTCAACATGGCAAGTATATGTTTCTTCGTCAACACTTTAATCTTTCAAAATTCAAGATTTTTTCCGATCAAGTGTTGAGGGGAGAAATTAAACTTTAACTGCTTCAAAACATCATTATTACTTGCATGTTATCTTATCCCTGTTGTTTCTTTTTTATCAATGGTGGTAAACTTTTCTCGGTTAAATGACACTCCTGACTAAAATTTATAACCTTTCATTATTTACTTAAGTCGAGGGGGAGTGTCGTCATGTTTCTTTCCTAAAAATCTTTGTTTGGTAACCAAAATGGAAGTTAAATGGCTTTGTTTGAAAAAGGAAAAGGTGGAGGACCAAAAATGTCAAAATCTTAAAGTTACTTTAAATAAAAACACCTCCCAACTACTTCTAACTTCACATTTATTACTTTCAACCTTAAACATCCTACGCCTAAGATTCATTCAAAATGAAATCCGTGTTTAGATCATCGTTTTGTAAGTGTTTTCACGATCTTAACAAGAATACAAGCCAAGGTTTTGAATTTCTAGTAAATCCAAAACGGCTAAAACTTCACAGCGTGATTATGTGTTCTACGATACGCGTATGAACACACAATCACAGTGTGTGTTTGTGGTTAAATGGATAGTGTCAAAAGCGTCCTAATACATAAATGATAACATTTTAACCATCAAAACCCACCCAGAAACACCAATTGATGATTTTTGAAAACTAGGGTTCTTGAGTCGAATTGGGGATTTTCAAAAGTGAAGTGTTTTGGTCAAAAAGATTGTTGGGTTATGTTCATATGTTGATGAATTGATGATATTCAAGGTCAGTAACCACCCGAAACTCTAATTGATTAAAATTTTTGGAATTAGGGTTTAAAGTTCATAAGTTTGGGTATTTTATTCTTGTGAATTAGATGTTAATAACTTGGTCCATAAGCTCATACAACATCTTAGAACTACCATAATTTGTTTGGTGCAAATCCCATGGTTAGAAATCATATGCGTAATTCTTAACCCTTAGGGTTTTGACCTCGCTATGACTTTCTCTACGATAACTGTTTAATGAATGTTCATGCCATGATTTGTTGTTAAAATGAATTTTTGTGTTAATATTGATGAGTTGATGAATTTATTTAGGGCTGCTTTGCTACGCTTAATATTCGTAATCAAGGTCATTTGAATCTCTACGCGATAAGGATTACCCTACAGCCGCTGGAGTTATGCGTAAGAAAAATCCTCACGCATAACTATTACGTAGGTTTCTACAATGGACTACGCTGTATCCCGTGAAGGATATGCGAACAGCTTGATGACGCTCACGCGATAAGGTCTACTCTTACGGTAAGCCTTACGCAGAAGGGGTATATATACCACGCGTGGCAGCTCCCACGCATAAGGTCCCCTTCCTACGCTGGTCATTTCTTACTGCGTAAGCAAGATCCTACGATAAGCTTTAACGCTGTGTCATTCTTACGGCTTAACTTTGCCAATTCTACCTGTATGCCTTGATTGACCTTCATTATAAATTGTTACGTGTACAAACTTGTAAATAAACTAATCATAACGTCCGCGTAATCCAATAATGTCACTAATAAACTTAAACGCTTGATATGTTGTGAACAATAAGTGATAACATAAACTTTAAAACTTAAAGTTAACTAACTCACCAAACATTTCACGACATCATTGAACTATTGAACATACAAGAGACTTAGGACTCGTAACAATCATTGACACTTTGTGCATATTCAATAACTAGACAATAAGACCTTCGTTGACTAACATTATGTCTCGATATGTTGGTTCTTTTGGCTAATGTTATTTCGAGATCACGACATGGTCGAACAAATGAATTGGATGCATCGAAGTTCTCACTATTGCTGATATCTTCCCAAATGGTTATCCGAGAAAGATTGGAAAGAACAACCTTAGGGTTGACTTTGACACCCTCACATGCTCGGAATCTTCTTGTCTCATTGCGATGGATATTCTCGGGAATCATCCCTACGAGAACATGCTCTCACACTCTGCCTTAGTTCGAGGGGTCTACATTCAACAAATTCGGGATTTCTGCGCAAGGATCGCGGTAAAGTGTAGTGAATGTGACACTTAATCACAAACAAGTCACTATCACTCCTGGCGACTTCTTGGGCTGTTTCATCATTCTGACATAAAACAAACCGACTTCTTTGCCCTTTCAGAGAACAATCTTGAAATTCTTGATAGATATTGGTTATGATGAAGCGGGGAATCATTACTAAGCACTCTCACGTAGAGGTGAAGAATATTCCTCAACCATGGAGAACACTCTACATGATCATCACCAAATGGTCTACGGTGGCGGTGGCTATAAGCATCCCAAGCTCATGGAAGCTAGCAAATTTTAAGTGGTTGATCAACAAGAAAAACATTGAAATCGAAGCACTGATATGGGAGGACATGATGCTATTTCACAAGAAGCTTGGCAAGATTCCTATGTCGAACACAAGCTGATCCCGAGAGAGAGCACTTGGACTTCATCGACATCCCCATGAGCTCATATTGAATAATCATGACATATTGGTGGAACCTATTTATCGGAGAATCAAAGAATCGTCAACAAAGAAAGCAGGTGCGGTATTACTGATCACTGCCGACTACCGAAATCAAAAGCTTGAAACATACAAAAGGTATGGCAGTTAGCCGTAAAAAGAAAGCAAAGTTGGTCATCTTGATGAAAAATCTTAATTACACTTTCGGAGAGGACGAGGAAAAAGCGATCTTGGAAGTGTAAAGTACATAATTCAAAGGAAGTTTCCCCAAAAGGAATCCTCCTCCATAAAAGTTGTTCGGTCGAAATTTGCTCCTATTCCCTACACACGCCACAAAAGCGGGCGAAGCTTCGGAAGATACACCGTCGAGGCAGAGAGGTCACTTACTACAAAGAAAAGGTGACACTTTCAAATCGCGCTTAAACCTCTAGTCAATAGGCCCGAACATGGCAAGCGAAAGACTCTATACTTGTGCCATATGATGAAAGCTTCAGAGAAAGTGATGAAGAACGGCGGATACTCATACGGAAGAAGTTCAAATTCCCACTCCAACTCAAAGTGGCAAAAAGATTGCTAAAGAACAAACAGGTGGCCACGGAGATTCGGTGATACGAGCTGACTCTTTTAAAGATCTACTTCGCGGTTAATCAACGACCAAAGGGATCGAGTGCCACACTTTGGTACAACAACAGGGGCCCGTGTTGAAGATACTCTTGAGTTTGATTTGAAGGCGGAATCTAAAATTTGAAGGTTAAAGGCGATAATGAAACACTTTGATACGAAAGCGAAAGCGATGAACATTTCGGCAATGAAGAGATGTTGAGTATGATACGTTTCTTCTAGATAGTCCTGCGATCAAAGGAAGAAACTTGAACCACGAAAGGACCGGAATCCCACATCATCATCAGATTCATCTTCTCACTCTTCACCACCACCATTTAAAAGATCAACCAAATCATCATCCGGATCGGTGAAGAAGCTACCAATCACGGATTTCTGGGGCTCATGAAAATTTGGAAAAGCAAACGGTTGAGAAGAGGACATGCTCTATAAAGCTGAATTGGTTTCGCGACCAAATGGAAATATCTACATGATGAGAGACGACAGATACATAATGAGGGAATCACGGCTTCAAATGCGGGATGATCACGGGAAGATGGACGAGAATGATCGAAGGCTACACTTTCAAGTACCTTGGATATCGTTCCTAAAGTCACGAGGAGTTGTACGGAACAACTATATCGAATCTTATGCATAGCCAGCAAACTATAAGATCAACACCCTAACCGTCACAATCAATCCATCGATCCTGGTAGTTTTCCGGATAATGAATTGGTGGCCAAGCATCACACAAATGTCCGCGATCAGGACATTTACTCCGATGAAGGAAAATTGTTTCAAGCATTCTTTGGACTACCAACTTCAAAAGCATGGGAATTTGAAAATTTGAAAAGTCTGAATACGAGGCATTGGTAAGGATGAGATAGAATGATATTAAACGACAATGCGGTGGTCTTCTGGCCACCACCTCCGTACGCTTAACCAAGGATCTCTCCTCGTTCTTCTCTTGAAAACACCGGAACGATTCCGAGTTACCACCCACGACTTTCCGAAAACCGGTGATCACTTTGGTATCGGGTGGTGGCGTGAAGAGGTCTTGAGCCCTACAACCCCTCTCCCAAACAAGTTGAACGATCATCATCTGCGCCAAAAAGAAGAAGAAGACTCGGTACAACGTCGATATCATGGCTGAATGGCGTCAGCAGGAGAATTTGAATGGTTGCTACTCTTGTTAACAACACTCCTGCAGAAGAAGGTGATTTTGGTAAACCGGTTCTACATTGGAGCATGCTAAAAATTCACAAGAAAAGTTCCATGAAGAAAATGAGAAATCGAGTTAGGCGAATCAAAGGCGTTTCAACTTCTAAAGGCAAGCTCGGTGCGCAGGGTAGAATATCACCTTGAAAACATTGCTCAGTATGTCTAACAACATGGATTGGCTCAACCGGCAACAAACATGACTTCACACACTGGCTACTACAGATTGGACCAAACCTCTACCAACAATTGGCCAACCCGAATTAACCAAGTTCCTTTCGGATATTTCTTCAACAAAGACTTGATTTTCTTCTACCGGGTGATGAAAATAAACTACATCGTTAACCTTCCATTCCGGCGGTATGCCTACTCAAACTAGCGGTAGCCATTGAGGAACGTGCCAATCACTTGTTCTCCAAAAGCCGGGAGGCATACTGACCGAGATGAATTGTATGGGTTCATCAGCGGCAGCTAACCGGAGATCTACTACGGCTGTGAGTTGAAGTCTCAACTTGTTGTATAGTTCTAAGGATATGGTTGCCATATACGCGTTGACCTTTCGTAAGTGGGACTACATTCCTAAAGAAGAAGTGTAGTCAAGCGACAAAATGAAAAACCTATGCTTTCTCTGGGCGACTTTGAAATTGTCTCTCATGACATCGAACATGTACCTTGCCAAAATCTGAAGTCGCATGAGACACAATTCAACTGGTGGCGAATTTATCAAGTCACTTCTCATCTTCATAAGACGCATTGTCATCAAGGAGCGTGTAGAAGATCTCGGTGGCCATTGAATCTTATCGGTGTATCGGCACCCTCTCAAAGCTTGATCTTCAGATATAATCACTATCTCAATATACACTCATAGGCAAACCCACAAGTTGTTCAGGCGTGAACTTGAAAGAATTTGGCCAGTAGCGAACTCCACAAGTTAGGGGATCATACTTGACTGGTTGGGGATGGAATGGCATACGAGGTTGAAGGATATACTTCGGAAAATTGGGTCTCTGGCTACCGGAATTCTGGGAAAGGAGGGATGTGAGGCGGATCATCACAATGATTGATGAGCAGGTTGTTTGAAGGATCGTTGAGGCGATTGGAGGATTATGTGATGAGGCCGACCGGGATTCGCTTATACCAGAGCTTTCAAGCGCCACAATGCACACTCTTGGGAACATCACTTGCACTTCACAATACCCAGCAATTGCTTCCTTCATATAATTTGGATGTTTGATTGATTATGTATATGGCTTGTGCACACATTCTGGGTACAACCCGTGCTTGTAAATAAAGGACCATGTGTAGCTTGGGTACACAAATCCTTATAAAAGGAGCGAAAGCTTCTTACTTTTGAGTAAAACCTATCAAACCTTTCATTTTCAAGGTTTTGCTTAAAAGAACAAGTACTTTCCCTTATGATTTTCAAAACCTCAACCGTTTATATCACTTGTTTGGGGGATACTTGAATTAAAACTTTGTTCAAAAAATTGTGATGGTCATTCTTCCATGACACTCGAAATGGTCATATTTATTCTCAAATTTTCAAAAAATAACATCACATATGCCATTTTTGAGGGAGAAAATCATGATAAGAAATATGTTGTGCAAATACCGAATATCACTTTGTGCTATAGACTTAACCATGAATTGATGAGATCGCTTAAATAACAGAAAAGACTTTTTGGGGATGTCCTGGCGAAATTTCAAGCTAGTTAAGCTAGTGATGTAAAGCGTGTATCGCAGAGACTTGTCCGATAGAATGTACCATTAGAAACTCTTGGTAGACATGAACTTCGACGGGTTTGACAACCTTTGGGGATTGTCTACACCTTCAAGGTAGTTATTAGAGCTAGTTGTTACCTAAAAGCTAACAATGCAACTCTTTAACTATGCCATCGCGTGTCTCGGGGAATGTCTATCTTGAGTTCGATCAATTCAAAATGTGCGAGCTCTTTTCTCAATGCATTTTAACGTTAAAACTCTTAAGCACATGTGGAGAGTATTTATGCAAAATCTTATCTCAATGATGGTACTAAAATGTTTTCATTCACAAACACTGAGAGATTTTCACAACAATGGCTTTTAATGGCAACATAGGTTAGTCATGGAGTTATAAGGTGACTAAGGTTAGGAATAACGTCTATGATCCCCAGGGCGGGAGGGATCTACCCGAGGACACACCACAAATAGTTAGAATTTAGAAGTCCTTAGGTATGATTGTAAAAAGGAGAAAATGAGAATCGGAGAAAGAAGGAGTTGAAGAATTAAAAGAAATGCAAAGAAAATGGTGAAAAGAAATAGCCCTCCGATTATTCAACATTAGGCGGACAAGGGTTCAATTCATATACTCTTGGTTGTCACTAGATGACCTTGAAGGAAGTTAAAAGTCGTCATGGACCGGTGGCGATGCACTAAACCTTCTTAGCCACTCAAGTTTCTCCCAGGAAGCTTGTTTCATTCTCACTTGGGAACCCTCATATCCTCGGCTTTCTCTTAGAGTTATAATATTGAAGAAGGAGACCCTCTCTAGTCTCCGCCAGGGGAAAATCAAAGCGCACTATTGAGTCTAGAGGCACGATTCATCAAAAGATCTCTTAGGCGACATTTCATCACTTGATGTTCAACAATAAGAACATCGGTGGTAATTCAGTCCCGAGATCTAAGCAATCTGGCGAGAAACATTTATGAGAGGTTCACATTGTGATCCTCGGTGATTGAATGGAAACTCTGCCGGTCAACATCAAGCAACCGACAACGGTCGCTTCCGACAACTCCCCGTGGATTCAGTGGTCTCAAACGGTCTACGATGCGTGATGCTTGGTGTACCTCGGCACTCATCGAATCGTAGGTTGCCGGTATCGTGTTATCTCACTTGTGGGACTCGATTCGAAACGAGAATAAATTAGAGTTGTGTTTTCACTCCTTCGAGATTCAAACTTGTAAGTGCCAGAATCCGCTTATTACTAACCGTTTAAATGTTTTCTTCTTATGGAAGCTCGGGCGAATCGATCGTGCATATTCTTCACATGCTCACGCAACATCATCACTAATGGAAGTTCTATCCAAAAGCAACACAGGTGAGAATGATTCTTCGTAATCAGAGAATCTACAAAGTTAAAGACTTAAAGAACTTCAAATCAATTTCAACGTCAAAAGAGCGTGTGAGCATGTTGAAGAATGACATGGAGACACTTGAGCTTTGAGCGGAACGGGCGGAATTGATGCGCATAACAATCCATACTATCACTTTCATCACAAAGAACAATGATCAAAGAACAAAGTTAAAGATGATGTCAAAGCATAACTGTTCAAAGTAAACTATTTCTCTACCGGGGGGTTCAAATCAAGGCAATTCTTCTCACAAGAAGAAGATGGAAAACGTCAAAGCTACTATTACATCAGCGCCTTCACCGTTTTCATCACCAACACTTGAGTGTTTGTTACTCATATGTAATAACACTTGAGGGGAGATTGTTGGAATCACTCCTAAACCTTATTCAAGTGTTAGTTACTCATATGTAATAGTTAGCTTATTATGGCCTTTATGTTTGTTATTAAGCTTAAGCTTAGTAGAAGGCCCATGAGCTTAGGCCCAAGCCATAGGAGAAGGAAGGTAGGAGTGTTGCCCTAGCTCGCGCCTATAAATACTGTTATAACCCTCACTTGAGGGTTGGTTGTTCAAGTTATTCCTTTCACATATGCTCTGCCATAACCGTCTTACTTATATGGTATGTGTGTGTTTGTTTTCTTGTTCAATAGCCTCTATCTTCTTATAAGCTTGTGTGAAATAGCCCAGTGACCTAACAATCCTTACATACAGATCGGAAGGGCTCAGAATGTTCCGAAATGATGTCCATCTCATTGCGGCGTTCCAACTGACCCGTAGATTACATTTGGCGATAAAGATGATCAATGGTTACCTTTGATAATCATTGACTCGTGGTTATACCGAGGATCAGATAATAATGTAAGATTGTATTCGCGTTGAGCAACGTCAACCTTTGCCTAATCGAATATTGATCATCAAAGACCAACAATCTCGAATGGAAGAATGTCATGCATTAAATCCAGAACTTACCGGTAAAAATGCGGCAGGGGATCTTGAATGCTTAAAAAGCGACAACTCAATTTTTTTTCAAAACTTCAAGAAAGAAAGCGTGAAAAAGGTTTACGGCATTTTACTAAATCTCATCAATTGAAAAATCTTTAGGCGACGGAATCGTGATCTGGCAGCAGAAGAATGCTTTGTTGTCTCAAATGAACAGTAGAAACATGAACAACAAAAATTGCCTCTTTTGAAACAAAAGCAAAAGTTGAGGTTAACTTCAACAACAGGGTTCTCTTGAGTACAAAAAGCATTCCACAAAACGAATAGATAACTATCTTGAAGAAATTTGTCGACCTAAAACAAAATCACGAGTTTCGAAATGTTTTTTATAAACATGGTTAATCAATCACAACGATTCAAAAGTTTACTTTCAAACCAAATCCAAATGGATATGGACCGTCTTCGACATGAACCTCAGTTTTCACTTGAGCATTCCAACCAAATCACAAGTTCTACAAGTCACGTAGACATAAATTGATGATTCCGATTACTCCCATTTTGAATATACCATGAGAATGAATCTAGATGGCAGAATCGGTCAAAATGAAAATGTCATTTATAACAAAACCATTTAACTATTCAAAAGCCGTAACACGATACAACAAACCCTTTCTAACAAACACTTTGGTTTATATCGCGATTTAAAGTTCCTCAAGTGCAATGGTTGCCAAATAAATGGTACTTTACCTTCACTTATGAAGTAAAACTAAAGCGGGAGTTGTGGTATCAAATATTTTGAAACTTTCTTATCTGACCTCAAAATTTTGGAATGTGAGATTGAATTTCATTCGAAATAAAGAGTTCAACATTTTCAAAGCCAATGGTAGAGAACAAAGAGATATTCTTGAAAAGAATTTTTACCCCATGTCAAATTTGAAAACTTGTGTGCACTATATTGGGAAAGGGGTTTTCACAAGGAACTTGGATATCTCAAGCGATCTAGTGTAGAGAAAAACGAAACATCGATTTCAAATACTAAACGTAAAACAAACTGTTATTGAAAAGATGTTGATCGACTCTTGGAAGATGTTATCCTGTCTTGATATCAATAATCTTGTGTTATTACAATCTTGCCATATGCATCGATTATATCTCTGATTGATACTTGTTGATTCTGTTGAAATTGTTGTGAATACTGATAATGTTCTTCAAATCGAGTCTTTAAAAGTTGAAATGAATGATTATTAAGCGAACTTTCAAATGCTATTCGTCGTCTTAATTGGTGTCAAAAAGATATTCACGATCAACAACTTGCTTTTCAAAACAAAATCGCCAAGTTGCATGCAAAAATCTTAATCAAAACTTGAGCAAGCTGGATGATCAAAACGTGTCTTTTAATTGTCAAATCTCAAAATATGAACATGAACTTGCAAAAGTTAAACGGGAATATGGTGTCATATTTGATTTACTCAAAAGACTCGTGATGAAGCATCAAATGAACTTGATCATTATCTTGCACACACTAAAGAAGTCATGAATTTTGTTGGAAATCTTAGTTCTGAAAATCAAGATTTGGTGCACACTATCATTAAGTTAAGGGAAATGTTAGGAAAGTATGAACAAGTTGACCTAGCATCATTAAGAGAATTGCACCGTAACACTTAGCAATCGTGAACCAGTTGCCTAATGACAAAACACAAGTTACTAATGTGCTTCCCTCTCTTTGAAACAAGGGGACTAGTTGCTTCTTTTCCAAGCGTCCGCACTTCGCCCTAGGAGCAATACAAGGAAGAATAGGAAGTTGCGACCTAAGAAAAGAATAATAAGGAATCCTGAAGTAGAAGAACACCATAGGACTTTGAATAAGACTCACGTTGCACCTACTTTAGATATTGCGTCTGACAAATGTAATGGAAAAAGTGTTGTAACGAATTCTAAACCTTTAAGTACTTTTGATATTGATCGATGCTTCTTGTGTTGTTTGTCGTAAAAGTATGCTTTCTGATTGTCATGACAAATGTGTTGCTAGTGCTATCTTGTCTCGTTTAAGGAATCCTAAGAATCGAATACCTCTAGGCCGCTAATGCTTCTAAGTGCGATGCTTGGTAAACCGCTTCTCCTTAGATTCTAAGAAAGCGCATTGATGTCCTGTAGTTCGATATCACCTCCAGGAATGTAGTACCACCTAGTGCATTCACTAAGACTAAAGCTAAGACTAGTTGGAGATGGCGGAAATGGATACATAATACACTAGGATTTAAATGGATGCCTAAAGTCATTGATGTGTGTATTTATACTATAAGCTGCGAGGAACCCTCTAACTCATGGGTTCCACATCTACTTCTATTCCATATGTGTAGATGCATTGTATAATGCGGTGTCAGATCATCCTTTGGATTGTTGATAGCGGATGTTCCGACACATGACGAGCAACCTTAAAGCTGTTATCAAACTTTATTGCAAAGTTCATTGGCATTGTCGGTCCGGAATGATCACCCAGCGACTATCATGGGCTCACGGAGATTATATCAATGGCAATATTGAAATTAGCAGGGTTTATTATGTGGAAGGCCTCGATCACAATCTCTTTTGATCGGTCAATTCGTGATGGAGATTGGAAGTTGCTTTTAGGGAGAAAACTTGTTTCATTAAGTGATCTACAAGGAAACGATCTTATATGCGGCTCTCGCAATTCTTGTCTGTACACAATCTCAATGCAAGACATGGTTGCTTCATCTCCTATCTGTCTACTTTCAAAGGCTACATCAACAAAATCCTGGCTATGGCACCGTCGTCTCTCACATCTAAACTTTCAAACCATCACCAACCTTGCTTGACACAAACTTGTTGAAGGTCTCCCTAGATTCTGGTATTCTAAAGATCACCTTTGCTCAGCTTGTGAACAAGGGAAAAGCTCTCAGCTTGTGCTTCATCTTCTTCACATGGATTTGTGTGGCCCGATGCACGTGCAAACGCTTAATGGCAAACGCTACATCTTGGTAATTGTTGATGACTACTCACGATGGACTTGGGTCTACTTTCTTCGAAGCAAAGATCAAGCTCCACGGATGATCATCACCTTTCTCACGAAATTCAAGTTCACTCTGGAACACCGTCGCCAAATCGAATCGCAGACAAAGGCTGAATTTGTGAACAAAACTCTTCGAGAATTTTATGAGAAAGTGGGAATTGAGCATCAGACATCTATTGCGCGTACACGAACAAAGCGGAGTTGTTGAAAAGAGCAAATGCGTTAGTGGAAGGCTGCAAGAACAATGTTAATCAATGCTAAACTTCCGATTACTTATGGTAATTGTATCAATGCATGCTATACTCAAAACCGATCAATGATTACAAAGCACAACAAAACACCTTATGAGCTTATCCACAACAGAAAACCGAATCTCAAACACTTTCATGTATTTGGATCCCTTTGCTACCCAAATAATGATCGTGATGACTTTGGAAAGCTAAAGCCAAAGCTGACATTGGAGTCTTTATTGGATATTGTGAGAATTCTAAAGGTTACGGATCCGGAATCGTCTACAAAGCGGTTATGGAAGCGATTCATGCTAATTTTGATGAGCTTACGAAATGGCTTATGAGCATATGCTTGGAACCCGGTCACAACCGTTTAAACTTCCCTCAAACCCGTCATCGGTGAATCAAGCCCCGACACTTTCGTCAACAAATGGAAAAGCTATTTGCTCCTTTGTTTAGTGATGACATTGATGAGCGTGCTCCGTGTGTATCAATGTTTCATTTACAACACGATCATAATCAATACCTCATACACCTGCTACAACAACTACTGTTGAGGAAGCACCACCAGTTGACTCTATAACAACAGCGTTGAACAAAGCTGCTTCTTGACGTTGAACCGGTGATGATATTCTGAATGAAGTACCCCCACCTGCAGATTTTGATCCAAATGTGTTCTTTAACCCGTTTGCTAATGAAACTCTGCACACGATGTTGTGGAATCATCTATAAGCCATTTGAATCCTCAAAATCTGCATAATGTATATCAACATCAACCTTCCACACATCGTTGGATGAAAGACCATCCTCTAGAGAACATTATTGGTAACCGAATCAACCGGTCATAACTAGACAAGCGTCTTCACACGAGATGGTGAACATTGCATTTATGCTCTTCGCACCAATCTGAACCTAAAAACATTAAAGATGCAATGACAAAAGACAAATGGATTGAATCCATGCAAGAAGAACTCAATCAATTTAAACGTCTTGAAGTATGGGAATTGGTTGAAAGACCAACAAGGGTCTTCGTCATTGGTCTAAAATGGATTTGGAAAAACAAATTGGATCTTTGAAGGAACGTAATTAGAAACAAGTCCGTCACGGTGGCTAAGGGTTATAAACGAGGAAGAGGGTATTGACTTTGAAGAATCATTTTCTCCGGTTGCTCGTCTTGAAATTTTGGATTTTTACGGCATTTCGCGCTCACATGAACATCCGCGGTCTTTCGGATGGATGTCAAAACTGCTTTTCTCAATGGACAACGAAAGAAGCGGTCTATGTTAGCCCGGCCGGAAGGATTCGTTGATACAGAGTTCCCTAATCATGTCTACAAACTGAAGAAAGCTCTCTACGGTCTCAAACAAGCCCTCCAGGTGGAGCGATAAGTTATCATCTTTCCTTATTGCCAATAATTTTACCAAAGGTTCGGTCGACCCTACACTCTTTATACAATATCACGGGGCTCACATCTTAATCGTTCAAATCTATGTGGATGACATCATTTTTGGGTCAACACATTTAAAATACTCAAATGTTTTTGCAAAACTCATGACAAAACATTTTGAAATGTCAATGATGGGTGAACTCACATTCTTCCTTGGAATGCAAGTTCATCAATCACCTCGTGGTATTTTCTTGAGTCGGTCCAAATATGCCCTTGAATTGTTAAACAAATTTGGAATGCAAAGCTGTGACACCTATGCCACACCAATGGCTCATACCAAGAAGCTAGGCGCTGATTTACATGGGAAATTGGTGGACCCTACCAAATACCGTAGTATCATTGGGTCTCTCATGTATCTAACACTAGCGGACACGATATTGTTTTTGCCGTCTATCTTTGCTCCGTTATCGGTCGAGACCAAGCTGAAATCCACCTCTCAGAGGCTAAACGAATCCTCCGATACATCAAGGGAACCATTAACTTGGGGATCGGTATCCAGAAGGATTACGGTTTTGAACTAATAGCTTTTGGGCCGACCACGGGATGCTTAGATTCACGGAAAAGTACTTGAGGGCTTTACAATTTCTTGGTGATAAGGCGGTGTCATGACAATCGAAGAAGCGGGATTGTACATCGTTGTCCTCAACCAAAGCAGAATATGTAGCCATATCGGCGTGTTGTGCTCAAGTCATTTGGATGAGAACACAACTCAAAGACTATGGTTGCGTATTTGATGAATCGATGTCTGCGACAATCGAAGTGCTATTGCGATCTCGTGCAACTCAGTTCAACATTCAAAGTCAAAGCACATCGATCTTCGATATCATTTCATCAAGGACCACGTGGAGCAGTGCTGTTGAATTATACTTTGTGGGTACAAAATACCAATTGGCAGATCTCCTCACCAAAGCCTTAGCTCCTGCTAGGTTTAATAAGTTGGTCCACCGGATTAGTATGCAGTGTTTGACTCAAGAGGAACTGGATGAACTCTTAAAACAATCTTAAGATGAACTCTTAAAACAATCTTAAAAACTAGTCAAACACCAAAATCTCTTTTGTAAATATTTTCCAAAAACAAAATACAAAATTATAAAATCTGATAAAACAACAAAAATATTCTTCTATCTACTTTTTCTTTTAACATGGCAAGGACAAATCTTCCGTCAACACTCTATTCTTTCAAAATTCGAGTATTTTTCGATCAAAGTGTTGAGGGGGAGAAAGAACATATTTTTCCAGTTTCATAAAAACCTAGTACTTGCATGTTACCTTATCTCGGTTGTTTCTTTAAATGGTGGTCACTTTTCTGGTTTACTGACACTCCTCGGACTAAAATTTATAAAATTTCATTATTTCTTAAGTCGAGGGGGAGTGTAGTCAAATTTCTTTCCAAATATCCTTCGTTTAGTAACCAAAATGGAAGTTATGGACATTGGATGTAAATGAAAAAGGTGGAGGGACTGAAATTGTCAAAAGCTTAAAGTAATTTTTTACAAAACCTCCACCAAATTTTTTCATATCATTAACTCTTCTCATTTATTACACCAACTACCCTAATCTACGCATAAAAATCAACCTTCAAATCCGGTTACTTGATCATCAATTTGTAAGTGTTCTTGTGTTCTTAACATGATTACAAACAAGAGTTTTAAATCGTTTCAAAAACCAACGGTTAGATTGTTAGATATGAGTGATTTTGTGTTCTACGCATAAGTGTATGAACACATAATCAATGGTGTGTGTTTTTGGTTAAAATGATAGAGTCAAAACGTTTATCTAACATCATTGAAACCATTTTTATCATTAAACATCACCTAGATACACGAATTGATTGATTTTGAAAACTAGGGTTTATGCGTGGAATTGGGTACTTTCTTGTGAGAACGTTTTTGGTTAAAAAGATTGTTGTGCGATGTTGTTTACATGATGAATTGATCATATCCATGTTTAGAATCAACCCAGAAACACTAATTGATTAATAATTAGAAATTAGGGTTTATGTTCTTAATATTTGGGTATTTTTGATTCGTTGAGAATTTGATGTTAAAACTTGGTCATAACAACTCACTTGACTTCTTAGAACTACCAGAACAAGTTTTGTACAAATCCTATGGCTAGATAACTTAGGCGTAATTCTTGAAACTTAGGGTTTAAGTTTACGCATAAGTCTTCTTACTGCTTGTTTAATGTGTATTCATGCTATG
Source organism: Chrysanthemum makinoi (assembly GCA_910596185.1). NCBI lineage: Eukaryota > Viridiplantae > Streptophyta > Magnoliopsida > Asterales > Asteraceae > Chrysanthemum > Chrysanthemum makinoi. The sequence goes on along the minus strand of OU343220.1, from coordinate 63,658,786 downwards.
ATCGGAAAATAAGCGAATGTATGTGTTAATATTGGTGCTATGATGTAACTATTCGGGTTTATTCTGCGTGAAAATTCGAGAATCAAGGTTGTTTGACATCTACACATAAGGATCACCTTACGCGTAGCATGTTATGCGTAAGAGAAATCTTCGCGTAGCGTTTCGCGTAAGGTTCTACATAAGGGACTACTGCGTATCTGTGAAGGATATGTGCTTGATGACCTCTACGCATGAGGTTGACTCTTACGAGTAAGCCTTACGCGTAAGGTTCCATATACGCTTCCGCGTAAGCTCTACGCATAAGGTCCCCTTTCCTACGCGTAATATTTCTTACGCGTAAGTCAAGAACCTACGCATAAGCTTGCGTTTACACGTATATCATTCCTGTTTACGCATAAGCTTGCCATTTCTACGCCTAAGCCTAGTTTAACCTTAATTATGAATTGTTACGCGTGCAAACTTGTAAATAAATAAATCATAACACCACGAAACCAATAATGTCACTATAAGCTTAAATGTTTAGCAAGTTGTGAATAATAAGTGAAAACATGGACTTTAAAACTTAAAGTTAATCAACTTACAAAACTTATCACGACGTCATTGGACTAATGAACAAACAAGTGACATTGGACTCGTAACAATCATCGACATATCACATTCAATAATTAGACAATAAAACCATCTGTTGACTAACATAATGTCTTTCGATATGTTGGTTCTTTTGGCTAAATATCTTTGGATCACGACATGGGCGCTTAAATGCGAATGTGGATGCACCAAATATTCTCACCATTCTGATATCTTCCTAATGGCTATCCGATGAAGATTGGAAAGAACAACCTCTGTGTTGATTTTGATACCCTCTCATGCTCAGAGTCTTCTTGCTTGATAGCAGTGGACATTATGAAGAACCATTCTTATCAGAATATGCTCACCAACTCTGCCACGCATTCGAGAGATCTACATACGGCAATTCGGCACACAATGAAGCGATCAAAGGGCAAAATGTTGTGGCTGTGACTCAATCACAAGCAAGTCACCATCGCACCAGGACTTGCTGGCTATTCTCCTCATTCTGTCATTGAACCAACTAAGTACAATGCTACACCTTCGAAGAGGTCGTTCGCAATTCATGATCAACATCGGTTATGACGAAGCCACAAGGGTAATCACCAAGCACTCTTACGTTGACTGAAGAATATCCGATACTGGAGAACCCTTTTCATCATCATCACAAAATCGTTTCGGGCGGGATAGTGGTTATGAGCATCCCAAGCTCATGGAACTACAGATTTTTGGGCTTTGGTCAACATGAAACATATCGAAGTTGAAGCTCTGATATGGGATGACATGATGTCTTTCCTCAAAAAGCGAGGCACCAAGATCCCATACATCGGATACACAAGCTGCGTCTGAGAGAGCTCTTGGGTTAAATCCCGATATTCCCTTGAGACTCGAAGACCCAAACAATCACTCCATGTTGTATGAACCTACTCTAACAGATCAGGATTTAAGGAATCAACAACAAAGAAACAAGGTGTTGTCTTTGCGGATCACCTTCTCTCGATGCAATCAACGGCTTTACTCATACAAAAGGTATCCGGTAGCGTTGATAAAGGCAAAGTTGGTTTTCTCGATGACAAGTCTTACGGTACACCTACTAGGAAAACCATAAGAGCGGTCACGGGAAGTGTTGAAAATGCGAGTCAACGAAAGTTCCCTAAGAGGAACCTCCACTCTAAAGGAAAGTTCCATCTAAGGAAGCTGGTCCTATTCCCATTCCCAATCTACGAACCGCCAAAGAAAGCTAGTGGATGAAAGCTCGAGGAAACGAATCAGAAGAAGAGGTTATCTACTCTGAAACTGAAACCATTGTCACTCCAACAGTAGCTAAACCTCCCAGGTCCAAAAGTTGTGACCAAGGCAAAGGGAAGACTCGACTTGAGCAAGAAGAAGAAAGCTGGATGAAGAGCTCTTTGACCGACTACGAGGCGGTTCAAAATCATTAGACTCCAACACAAGGCAAAAGAGTTTGAACAGGAACAAATGCGTGGCCTCGGAGGGTCTAGTGGTGGTGTCCAGTCTACACCAATTCCTGATGCGGTTAATCAACCCGATAAGGGAATTGGTGCCACCACTCTTGAGAACAACAAAAGAGCACGGAGGAACGAGAAGCAGAGAAGTCGAGAAGAAATAGGCGATGAGGAAACTTCGGATTCAGTGAAGAAAAGGCAAAAGCGGAAAAGATGGCGAAGTGAACTATGATGATTTTCTTTTCAGGTCAATTAGTTCAGGAGAAAACTTTGAACCTCCTAAGGACCACGAATCCCCTCATGTCCCTTCATCATCAGATTCATCCTCACACTCTTCACCACCACCATCCAGAAGAACAACCAAATCCACATCCAAATCATGAAGAAGCCAAGCGGACTCTTGGATTTCGTGCAAAGACAAGGATCGTTAAAGCCGTCAAGCGGTCGGGAAAAAGAAAGCGTGCTTTCAAAAAGCTGAATTTTCTCGTGACGGGTTGATATCTTCATGACGAGAATGACAAGATGTCGTGAAAGGGAGTACATCCGAAGTTCATGCAGCGGGATCTTCAAGGAGAAATGAACGAAATGATCAAAGGTTACACTCACAAGTTCCTTCTTGACATCGTTCCTGGTATGACAAAATAAATGTACACCAGACAACTCTATCCGAATCTATTGCATTTGGCCAAGCAAACTATGAGATCAACACCTATGCAAGTGAACATCAATCCAACTGATCCCATAATATTCTCGGATCTTGAATTGGTTTCCAGGCTAGTATCTCAAATGTCTAAGCGATCTGCAACATTTACGTCTCACGAAGGTAAATTGTTTGAAGCATTCTTTGGAATACCAACTCAAATCAGGCATCTGAGAGAAGAAGCTCAAAGGCCTAAACGTCCAAGAGGCGATGAAGATAAGGATAAGGATAAAATGCGAGCCTAAGCGTCCAAAGCAATCGGAGAACCATCATCTATGCCACAACCACCCCGAAGGACTTCACCACCAAGACGATCTCCTCATCGCTCTTCTGTTGACAAACCTCGGGACTCACGAGTTACCACCCCGAGACGAGAGAAAACGGTGATCACTTTGAGTATCTTGGTGGTGGCGATGAGGAAGTCCACGAGCCCCAACAACAACCCACCTCTCCCTCTTTAACAAAGAAACCATCATCCTCATCAAGGCCAAAGAAGAAGAAGAAGTCTCCTAAGGCTAATGTCGTCTCATGGTTTGACGAAGATGACACCGAGTTTGATTGGTTCTCTACACTTGTTGATGCCACTCCGCTCTTCGATGATCGGATATGGTAGAAGGTAGTACGTTGGAGCATGCTAAGTTATTGCAGGAGAAGTTTCATGTGAAGAAGATGACGAAATCAGAGTTGAGACGAATCAAGAATGAAGCCTTTCAACTACTCAAAGATAGCTTGGAAAGTGCTATTGAAGTTGAATATCACGTTGAAAACATAGCACGAGCCATGTCTACCAACATTGATTGGCTCAACCCTGAAGCAAACATTGACTTCACCAAAAGAGACAAACCTCCATACTACACCGACTGGTCTACACCTCTACCAACAATTGGTCAACCAGATTAACCTAGGATTCCATTTCGCTACTTCTTCAACAAAGATTTGGAATTTCTTCTACACGGTAGCGATGGTACAAAGAAATAAGCTACATCACTTACACTTCGTTCCTGACCATATACTCCAAGCGCATAGCCATCGAAGAAAGGGCTACCCACATGTTTTCCAACAGCGTGGAACAATATGACATTGATGCAATGTACGGGATTCATCATTGGCGAGCAGCCGAAGAATCTACTACAAGAGCGCGGTTTGAAAGTCTCAACATGAAGTGTTCAGTGATAAAGGGATCGTGGCCATTAAGCATGTCACCCTTTCGTCTAAATGGGATTACACCTTCCTAAAGTCTATCGTGGTCAAAAGACAAGATGAAAGGGACTATGAATTCTGTGAAGCGGACTTTCGAACTTGTCTCTCAACGACATTGAAGATATGTATCTTGCTAAAGTCGAGGGAAGAATGAGACAATTCTCGACAGAAATCCAACGTGAATACATCAAGTCCTTGCTCATCTTCATCGGAAGCATAGTGATCCAGGAACGTGTAGAAGATTTACAACTTGCTTTGTTGAATCATATCGACCCGTGTCAACTTCACCGGACCTCTAGAAATACCGACATCAACTAGCTTTCACAATACACTCTCATCGACAAACCATTCGGAGTAGTTTACCGCAGTGAACTACAACACAACTGCTTGATGGCGTGTAGAGATCTTCACAAGTTTGGGGATCACACATTGAAGATGGTGAGGATGGCTGGCTTATAGGTTAAAGGAGATACACGCAGCATTGGGTCTCCAAAGCGATGGAATTCTCGGACGAGGCGGGATGTGAAGAGGATCATCACTCGAATTGATGAAAGGTTGTACGAAGGGACCGGTAACTCTAGAGAGCCGTAGGTGGTCGTCCCAGGGTTTACTCTCACAGCTATCAGCATACATTGCATTCCCGGAAAGATTGATGGACTACCTGGTACCCCTTAATCTGTTTCAATTTCATATTAATTTGGATGTGTGATTTTATAACGACTATGGCTTGTGCACACATAACAGTGTACAACCCGTACTTTAATGAAAGGACCCTGTGGTACGCTTCAGTGCCACAATCCTTATAAAAGGAGCGAAAGCTTCTTACTTTTGAGTAAAACTTATCAAACCTTTCATTTTTCAAAGGTTTTGCTCAAAAGAACAAGTACTTCCTCTTATGATTTTTAAAACCTCAACAGTTTATATCACTTGTTGAGGGGGAGTATTTGATCAAAAACTTTGTTCACAAATTGTTCTTCGTGTAATCTTCCCACAAAACTCAAAATGGTCATATTTATTCTCAACATTTCTTAAAAAATAACATATTTATATGCCATTTTTTAGGGGGGAGAAAAATTATGTGATAAGAAATATGTTGTGTTTTGCTATTGAATCCTCGTGTGAAAAGACTTCAACCCATGAATTGACGGGATCTGAAGAGTCATACATTGAAAAGATTTGTCTTCCAAGACTTATCCAAGTAAATTGTACCTATTCGAGAAACTCTTGATAGACATGAACTTTGACGGGTTTGACAACCTTTCGGGGTTGTCCACATCTTCAAGGTAGTTATTAGAGCTAGTTGTCACCTAAAAGCCGACAATGTATCTCTTTAACTATTCAATGTAATCGTGTCTCGCAAGGAACTGTCTATCATGACTCGATCAATTCAAAAAGTGCGCGCTCTTCTCTCACTGTGCAGATTTCTGTCAAAACTCTTAAGCACAAGTGGAGAGGGAGTATTTCTGAAAATCTAAAAGTCTTGAAGTGTTCAAACATGGTTTTTCATTCACAAATACTTCGAGAGATTTTCATGAAAATGGTTTTATGGCAATGGAGTTATAAGGTGATTAAGGTTAGGAATAACGTCCTATGATCCTTGAGCAGGAGGGATCTACCCAAGGACACTACCAATAGTTAGAATTAGAAGTCCTTAGGTATGATTACAAAAAGGAGAAAATGAGAATCGGAGAAAGAATGAGTTGAAGAATTAAAAAGAAATGCAAAGAAAATGGTGAAAAGAAATAGCCCTCCAGATTATTCAACTTAGGGCAGACACCGGGTTCAATTCATATGCTACTGGTTGTCACTAGATGACACCGGTATTGAAGATAAAAGTCGTCATGGACCAAGTGACGCACGCACTAAACCTTCTTAGCCACTCAAGTTTCTCCCAAAAGAAGCTTGTTTCATTCTCACAAGGAACCATACGTAAACTATCGGCATTCTCTTAAAGATTGCTGGTATTGAAGAAGGAGACCCTCTCCCTAGTATCCGCTCAGGAAAACCAAAATGCACTATTGAGTCTAGAGCCACGAGATTCATCAAAAGATCTCATAGGTACACTTGAAATTTCATCACTTGTTGTTCAACAATAAGAACAACAGTGGTACGTTATCGAGTCCTACACAGATCCTAGCAATCTGTCGAGAACATTTATGAGAGGTTCACTATTGTGATCCTTAGTGATTGAATGGAAACTCTGCGGGGTCAACATCAAAGCGACGGCAGGTCACTTCGGTAACTCCGTGGATTACGCTTAGTGTGTCTCAAGCGGTCTACGATCGTGAGGTGATGCTTGATGTACCTCGGTGACTCATCTGAGCAGTAGGTGTACTTCGGTACATCGCGTTATCTCACTTGTGGGACTCCGTTCCAGAACGACCTTTGTGAGAACTAGAGTTGTGTTTTCACACTATGCTGTTAACACTCTCGAAATTCAAACTTGTAAGTGCCGGAATCCGCTTATTACTAACCTTTCTTATGTTTTCTTCTTATGGAAGCTCTGGAGCGTACTGATCGTGCAAATTCTTCACATGCTCATACCAACATCATCACTAATGGAAGTTCTCTCAAAAGGCAACACAAAAGTCAGAATGATTCTTCGTCAAGTCAAAGAATCTACAAAGTTTAAAGACTAAGAGAACTTCATCAACACTGAAATCCAACGTCAAAAAGCGTGTGAGCATGTTGAAGAAAGACGTGGAGACACTGGAGCAACGAGGCTGACCTGATGCAGACAACAACAACATACTATCACTACCATCACAAAGAACAAAGATTAAAGAACAAAGAAAATGATGAAGTCAAAGCAGAACTTTTCAAAGGAAACAATTTCTCTACACTGGGGAGATTGTTCGAATCAAGACAATTCTTCTCACAAGAAAGAAGACGTCAAAGCTACTATTACATCAGCACCTACATCGTTTATCACTCTTTCATTCATCACCAACACTTAGGGGGAGATTGTTGGAATCACTCCTAAACCTTAATTCAAGTGTTAGTGATTCATATGTAATAGTTAGCTTATTATGGCCTTTATGTTTGTTATTAAGCTAAGGCTTATGTAGAAGGCCCATAAGCCTTGGCCCAAGTCCAATAAGGAAAGGAAGGGACTAGGAGTGTTGCCCTAGCTCGCTCTCCTATAAATACTCTTGTATAACCCTCACTTGAGGGTTGGTTGTTCAATTCAATCACTATTTCACTCCTACGCATAACCGGTCATAGTCTATACGCGTGTGTGTGTTTGTTTTTGTTCAACCGATCTCTTTCTCTTCTCTATTTCTACATATTGATGCTTGTGTTACTAATATGGTGACCTAACAATAGCCAAGTCTTTATCACACTCTATAAAAGCCTAAACAAGTCATCTTCGCAAAATGGTAGAAGACGAACATAAGTAAACGCGCCCGAAAGACCTCACTTCAAATCCAAATAAGAAATACCGTACAAACAACCCCTGTAGTCAACATTGTTCAAATATCAATTTAAGCCGTGTCATAATATTCTCTGTGAAGATGTATATACCAGAGTTGCAAACCTCATAACCCATTGAATCACGCCAACTCACATCATCAAAACACATTATCTCAAAACATTGACAAATCTCATAACACAAATCTCATCGTCAACTTACTTCAACAAATCACATCCCATAAAATACAATAAGCCGAAAATCCCAATTCATGAGCCTGTACCAATATCCAATGTAGCCCCGATCCATAAATATATCCACTATATTTATGAGTGATCCAACTCATTTGCACAAACAATCAATTTGTACCCGGCCCAAGAGTATCATTCACCCACGTATATCAAAGTAAACTTGGCCCGGTTTAAGATGTAAATCCGCTCCAAAGATAGATTAAAATGAAAACAGGTACCAATGAACTCAACCAAACACGTGAAAAATTGTCAAATGCGATCCAATCAAATAGACTCAGTCACAGTTTTCCAGTCCAATCTTGCATTCAAGGTTTCTCCGTATTCTCAATACAATTCATTCTCAACACCAGAAACGAAGACAATTTGATCCGGCTCATTGTACAGCGTTTTCACAAAAACCATACCACACATTGTCACAAAAATTTATTTGAACTGACTCAATACAACTTATTCTCAATACTACTTCAATTTATGATTTACGCTCATCACCATATTGTAATACCCGATCCAACTCAAACGGCCCAATCAATAAACCACTAACAATTAATAATCAGTTCGGCCCATAAACCATTCCATATATTGTCACAAAAATTCGGCCCATAAGAGTACCTGATCCAGAACACTTACAACCCTAATATTTGGGTATAAATCACTACATTCACACATATCTTACCCTAATAATTTTCACTCATAAGAAATGTGCAGACAATTAACATTTTCCAAACCCTAATCACTCTTAAAATCCGCCTCCCTCAACAGCAAAATGCCTCCATCATCTTACCAAATCGCATCTCACCTTTCTTATCTCCATAACTCGCATCTCATCACCCTTCTTCCATAGTTAATGATTATGACCTCGCCACAAGGATGGCATGAGGGTCATCTTCTTAGCCACAGGGATGGCTCGAGCTACAACGAATAGGCCACATGGATGGTGAGACGATGATAAGGCTTCACTCATCACCCAAATAGTTCAAGGTAGGTATCAAGTATTCCATCATGTGTTGAGTCATAACCGAACCAATACGAGTCTAGCATTATTGTTATGATTCTCTTTTTTTTTCTTCATTAAAACGAATCATGAACAAGATTTGAAACCCTAAATGGTTTTGAATTCTTTTCACATATATTCAGATATTGTCACAGCCTTTAGATCAATGATGTTTTGACCTTTTCGTGTATAAACCTAAATGGTAGGATGTATTCTTGATTGAAATACACGAACAAAAGTCAAACTGAGATCTATAGATGAGATTGTTTAAGGGATGTAAATACAGATGTAGATAGATTGATTGGTTGTTTGTTGTTTTACGATGTGCATAAAGATGTAACACCAGATGGTTTGTAAACATGTATAAATGATATTGATTGTTGGTCGTATTTTGGATTTGGTATGATACATAGGAATAGAGACAGATTTGTTTTTGATGTTGGTTGTAAATGGTATTGTTAATTGAATTGATATGCATATTGAATCTGTTGCGAGTTGAGGTATCAGGAAAAGGAGGTCAACAAAAAGCTTTCATAACACAGACCACATCATTACTTTGTTGCATAACTCGCATGTGATCCAATGCGTCAACACGCATAAAAAAAAGACAACTCGCATATAGACATTAGTAAGCAACTCGCAGTTGACTAAATAGTCAACCCGCACCCTTTATGCTAGTACCCAACTCGCATTTGACCCATAAATATGAGACAACTCGCTTTAGATAGCCACCATATATAGTCAACTCGCTTAAAAAGCTGTTTATACCAAATCTACCATTGTGACAGCTCGCATGATATTAGACAACTCGCATCCTTGATGCATTGAATCTGGACCAAAAATAATGACAAGTCGCTTAAGATTCTGTTGGACAACACGCTTATATTACTATGAATCTGGACATATAACTACTCGCATCCAAGAGATTCCCGACCACATTTTCCGTTCATCATCAAATAGACCCAGAAAAACAGCATAATGACACCAAGTATGACCCGTTTAGACCATGTTTGAGAGTCTGGTGAAACTGTTAAGCAACAAGTGACATGATGAAACACATAAAACCAGAAATGACTGTATCAACAACCATTCAAAACCAACTCGCTTATATGAATAAACATTCAAAAACCAGTAAGAAATTTGTAAGAAAACAGTTAAAACCATAGCTTATAAAAACCAGCTAAATACAACAACAAACCAGATAAATCATCAAAACAACACAACCATGGCTCTGGTACCAATTGTAGGAACGTGAATATTATGTTGTTTGATGATTCGGGTGGTCTAGGACAATGATTAAATAAGAAAGCCATTAGAGATGAAGAGAGTAGAGAGGAGGTTCTTGAAAGAGAGTTGCTTAACAATTAAAAGGTTAGATTCAAAGAAGCCACACACCTTCCATGGATGGAAGGGGTATTTATAGTTACAATGAATACGTCCTCCTATCGGACTGTGGATCAGGCATACAGTGGGTAAAGACCCGTCCTTCCTCCACGGTGTTGCACTAAACTAATCTACGCTACAAAATAACTAATAAACTACTAAATAACGTAAATAACTACACGTCTACGAGCTAACATATGCTAGATCATAATTGGGGTGACCGACACTTTAACATGGAATTTTCTAATTCTTAATAGATAGATTCCTAAAAAGATATCTCCCATTACCTGTAAAATATAAGTTTACAAATCCATTATGCTAGAATAAAACAAAGCCAAACACCTCACGAAATAGGAACTAAACACTCAAATCTCTCAACTATTCTAAGTGTCAATTTCGGGGTGATCACTCAACGCACAATCATAGCACGTATTCTATCATAAGTTTGGCGGTTACACAAATCTCCACCACTAGAGTTAAGGGCTAAACAATTCTCGAAGGCAATATGGGTAGACACGACAAAGGTTAAGGGTGAGTTGTCATTACTAACATGTCACGGCGAAGTGGACAAAATCAATGATACATGACCAAATCCATGGCCAAGACACCAAAGATTGCTCGCTGCATCACCTAGACACGCTTCATGACTAAAGGGTATGATAAGACATGGGATAAAATTGGTGTAAAATAAAATCAAGCAAATAGTATAAATCTATAACCAAGTCATCACCACTTACCGTTCATCCAAAGTTCAAGTTTCGAAGTCAAGAAACCGGATCATGATAATACCAGGTAGATGTGCCATTAGAGAACGTCATGATGGGCACATTACCAACTCCATTCTTCAAATGTGACCGAGGTGGCCTCCTCGATACTAAATCTATAATAAGCTCATAACATAGTGCTTATAACTTCGCACTTTACAATCAAATAAATAACAATAACAATATATTTATTTTTTTTCGAATCACATCTTTTTTTCTTTTTTTTAATCATAACTAAACATAACATCCCCCCACTTGAGATGAACAATATGAGAATTTGGGGGGTCTTCAATGATCTTTAAGAATATGTCGTCGACAAAAGCGTGATTCCTGAACCTTTCCACTTGAACCTTGAACTTAGGCAAACAATGACTTCCCAATTACAAATAAAGACTACAGGGTAGGCTACGGTGTATGGGTGTAACGAAAAATATGTTGGGTGAACAAAATGAAAGGAATGGCTAAAATGGGTGTATCTTGCACTAAAGGTGAGTGAAACAAATGGTTTAACATGGGGGTCGAGAAGTCGAGGTGACTAATCGAAAGACACACAATGATAGGCTATTTGGGTGATAATCCTATAATATTGCCTTCTTAAACTAAAAAGTCCAAATACATCGAGCTAACTCAACATACCTCGTCTATGGTCTCGAAATGATGCAAAGGCCAAGTTTTAAAGTTTACAAGCTACCGGTACACTCATAATTTGGTGGATTTGGGGTAAAAATTTGGAAACGGATAAGGCTAATCTCACCATATAATATCAAGGGTTATAATGTGCTCGGCTAAGGTCTACTCTAGTTAGGTTAAGAAAAACATGTCAAAATTTTGAAAATGGCATAATTTTTCAAAATAAACTAGAAAAACGAGGGAAAAATAAAGTTCAAGAGACAATTTTACTCCCGTCCCCCCACTTGAAATGTACAAAGTCCCTTTTGTACTAAGCGTTAAGTAAAGGTGAAGAGAGAAGTAGAATTAGAGCGAGAACTTCCCTGAAATTTGCCCCAAAAAGAAAGAAGGCTCACGAAAAGAATCGTGCCTTCGCATAAGCATCCACAAGCAAACTTCAATCCCTGAAATCACACTACCGACAAGCATAATTCTAAAAAATAAAAAGAAAAATTAAAAAGAAACCAAACTCACTTTCGTAGGAATCACGGTTGCATTTAGCGGATGCAACAAGCCTTTTAAACCACTTGGTGTCCCAAGTAGACGAGTGTAGTCTCGTGAGGGTTTACAAGGAACATACCCACAAAGTTCATTTAAAAACTAATACAAGGTTATTGCGTTTAAAAAGAAAGAAGTGTTACAGAGGATAGTTACGTCGTAACTCCTATTATGAGTTACGTCGTAATTAGTGCAAAACCTGGTAGACGCTACAAGAGTGTAGTTACGGCGTAACCATTGCATGGGATTACGCTGTAATTGGTAATGCTATGAGATGAACTACTGCAAAAAGTATGTTACGGCGTAACCATAAGAATGAGTTACGCTGTAACTGTGGACAGATCAGGTCCCCGTTCAGCATCTTTGCAGCAACTTTTCTCCGTTTTCCTGCAAAAATGGTTAAAACCACAAAACCCAACAGAAATGGAAATAAAACAAACGAAATGGATAATTCGGGTTGTCTCCCAAAAGAGCACTTTTCTTTATTTACGAGTCTTTAAGTTAGACTCAAGGCCATGGGGCTTTATGGTGGCCTTTGGACTTGGCCAACTTCCTCCATATCCTTCATCAAATTATGTCTGACCTAGGCAACATTTGTAGCGGTGCGGAGATATTCTTTAGTCTCGATCTTTCGAATTTTGCAAAACTTTTCGTTCGGCCCCAAGTGGTATCTAGTAAACTCATACTTTTCAGCTACAATCGGTGGCGGCCTCTTATATGGAATGCCAAGAAGTTTGCACCTTCTTTGCTCATATGCTTCATCGTCGGGGTCAGTGAATCCATCTTCACCTTGTAGTTCAAGTTAATCCAAAATCCCTTCTATATCATCATCATCAGACTTGGTACCTTTAAACCATTTATCGTCGAGTAAATCTTCCACTAGTACCCGTTTGCATTCCTCATTTTCATTTCTCGTTGAATCTTTGGTATCTTCATCCGTTACTTCACTTATTTCGTTTGGAACTTCATTGCTCGGGTCTCCTTTACTCATGCACCCTTTCCAGATCTTTTCCTTAGTCGACGCATCTACCTTCCCATATTTGATTTTGATCCAATTGTCAAATCCCAAGTTGTCTAGCCAAGGTAACTCTGTTCTTTCCACATCATTGGTTGAGGTCCATAAAACTTCATCCTCCCCAATTCTCTCTATACAGCTTCCTCCGTTACATTCATCATCAAAAGGATTGCAAGATGCCCAAAAAACTTCGTAAGGGGTTTTTATTTTCTCACACCAATGACTTCGAGCTCCTTCGTTATTGGTGTTGCTTGAAGGAATACCTTTGCAGGCAGTCTCATCGTTGATTGGTTTTACGGACTCTCCTTGAAGAATATGTTTTTCATATTTGAGCTTTAAATTTCTTAACAAAACCTTATTAATGATTGCATCCCCGAACCTCACTGAATACCAATCACTGAAGGATAGGTCTCCGAAATCAATGTCGTGTCTTTCTAATTCATGAGTACATATCCATACTTCGTCCTTCATATTGCTACCCCCGTTACAATACTCACGAAAGGGATTACATGTTGGCCATGCTCGTGTGGACCCATCTTCCGTGATCATTAAGGGACTGCAGCAGTGCCTGATGGGTGGTTCCTCCTCTTCATCTATTGAGAATTTAGCTAATCTTTCTTCATCGTTAAGTGCAGTCCACATGTATCTGTTATCATTAACCCTTTCTTTATCGACCCCTCTATCGCAGATTTCGTTCTGAGGAATGCATGAAGCCCATAGATCATAACATTTTCCATTATCAATTACCATAGCCTTACACCAACGATTCTTCCTTTTAGATTCGTCTAACTCGGGAAACTTGTCAGACCTCGTATCCTGTTTACGCCGTAACTCTGTTGTTTGGTTACGGAGTAACTCTCTTCTGTCACTAGCTTCATTATCTTTATTTATAATAGACTCATCAGTGGATTTGTCATTTTCAGAAAACAGGGCCTTACATCTTTGTTTACTTGTTCTTTTGTTCCTCATTTCTTCTTTGCACTTCGTCGCCGAGCTTCCCAATCATGGTTTCCAAGTTTTTCAGCGATTCTTCATGGCTAGAAAGGCTCTTATTTGTATTATCTTGGAAGTTTTTCAGCCATTCTTCTTGCTCCTTCTGTCTCTTAGTTGAATCTACGAGGTACTTGTTAATTGTTTCCTCCAAGTTAGCTCTTCTTTCCCCAAAATTTCCACGATCATAATATTGGGGAGGTCCTCCACGATAGCCATTACCGTTTCTATTATTCCCTTGAAACGGTCGATTTTCACCAAACTTAACTTCTTCAATCTTGCTGCCTTCGTCAATGAGAGGACAATTCTTGGTGAGATGTCCTCCTCCACAACTTTCAAAACCTACTTGGATGGCATGAACACATTCTCTGAGCTTGAGCATATCCCGACCAAGATTTTCAATTTTGCTGGTGATGGCGGCAATTCCATCAAGATTTCCGCCGAGGTTTCTCTTGCTTCCTCCATCGTGCCATTTTTGGGAATGATCGGCCATTTTTTGGATAGCTTCAATGGCGAGAGTAGGGGTCATGCTCGGAATTGGTCCTTGGTAGTCCAGCATCTGTCTTCTAGTTACGTTGATACCTTTGTAAAAGATGTTGACCTTTTGCTGGTTGTTCAGGTCATGAGTTGGACACTTGTAGAAGAGATTGTTGTATCTATCCCAGGCTTGATACAACGTTTCATCGTCATCTTGCTTGAAATTATGGATCTCCATGAGCTGATTAGATATCTTTGACGAAAGACAATATCTTTGGATGAAGTGCTTTTTTAGTAGAGCCCATGTATCAACTGCCCCGGTGGGCAATCTTTCGATCCATCTTCTTGCTCCCCCAGTAAGAGTCATGGGGAACACCCTTAGCATAACAACGTTATGAAACACACCCGGAATGTTGAAAAGGCTTGCGATGTACAAGTCATTCTCAACGTGCTCATACGCATCTTCGTCTCTGTTTCCTGAAAAAGGGTTAGCACGAAGCTCCCTCATAAATTGATCTTTAATTTCGAAACGGACATTAGCTCCAATTTTCGGTCTTACGAGCCCCGGCCCTTATTCTTCTCTTGTCAACGCCAAATATTCCTCAAGAGTGAGGTCATCAATGTTAACAACTTCCATGGTACCTGAAACTTGAAAAGAGATCGTGAGAAATTGAGAAAATTTAAAACAAAACAAAAATGAAAAACTTAATGAAAATCCTAATATAACTCCCCGCAAAAAATTGATGCAGGTTTTACTGACCAGGTTTTAATATTTATAAAGTCTCGTTATACCTATGGTCTACCCTAATGCACTAACGGGCAGTGTACCCGATCGTGTGTAGTGTAGTATTCGGTAAAACCGAGGTCGTCCCAAGAGCTACGTGTGCGGATTTTAACTAAGTCTAGGTGTCACAGATTTTAAGGTTGAAATAATTAATTAATAACTAAAGACAGAAAAATAAAAGAAAGCAAATAAAGGCGATGGTTGTAATCAATAGAGGAGAAGTGTGCTAACCTAGTTACTCATCCTATCCTGTTAAGTTCACATTTAATTATTTCCAATTGCTTCAAGTGGGGGGTAAAAGTCACTAGGACAACATTTGGTCAGTTCGTCCTAACCTATCAGCAAAGGCCTTCCACCGGAGAACAAGCTACTACCCTTGTAAGTCCAGTTGTTTTTAGTCCCCTAAGCTGAGTCATTAAGTTCCGCTACATGCAAGATTCATAACAATGAGTGCCCGGGCGCTAGCATCTTAAACACTCATCCCTAACTTCTTAAGTTCATCCAAATGGTAGGTGATCTGTTGGTCAAATCGCACAAGCGAAGAAGGGTCGTCAGTTGATCAATTCTTACCCTTCCCACTCAGTCTACCTACTTAGGGTCAGTTGGTCATATCTCCTAAGTAACTAGCCACTACCGCCATTCAAAACTACCGAAACAAGGGTAGCTACCAACAAACTATGCATGCATACACTAGAAACAATTATACGGAAGCAATGTAAGCAGAAACAAAACAATCGAGGAATCATAACTAGGCTAGCACGGAGGTGCTTAGCGCTCATATTAACTAAAACAATCGATTCAATCTTTAACATATCGAAATTCATGAATTGAAAGTAAAGAAATGATAAATTGCTAATGCTTATCGTAGGGGAGTGATTTCTCCCTTGGAGATGGCTCCGTATGCTCCCTAAGATCTGCCTCCAACCTTCTACCCACGTTCTCTGATTTGGTGTGTGGAGTGAATGAATAGAAATCTTTGGAATTTGGGCGTATTTATAGGCCGATCTGGTTACGGCGTAACTTAAGTTGAGAGTTACGCCGTAACATCCAATTCTTCGTATTTTGCTCTGGAAAAGCTGGTTACGGCGTAACATTAGGAATGAGTTACGCCGTATCTATAATAAATCATGGTTACACCGTAATTGTGGAATGAGTTACGGCGTAGCTTGTAGCGGCGCGGAACATCATTTGACCTAATTAGTTACGACGTAATCCTAGGAGGGAATTACGCCGTAATCTTCGATTTAGTTGGTTTTCTGAGCCACGCTTACGGCGTAATGTGAGAGAGGAGTTACGCCGTAACATCTTCAAAATGGGCATACTATCATATATCATCAATAAACTCTCCAAATCCGCGTCTCATTAGCTCCAATGCTCGTAATTTACCTGAAAGTGAAATATAGAGGAAAACAAACGTAAGTCCATATAAATGATATAAATACGAGCATTATCGGGGGAAATTGCCACTTAATATTCACGACTATTTGATGTTATTAGTCATGCAAGGTTCGGTTATATTTTTGTTTGTTATAATTTTGCACATGTTTGGTATTTGTGTTGGTTATAGTGATGTTACAGTCTTAAAACTAATCCGGCTATGTCTTGAGCAGTTATGTGTTGCCTCTCGACATCAACTTTCTTTGGTTCTGCATCTGTATATGCCTGATTCTGCTTGATTATGCATCTGATACTGCTTGCGTTCCGTCTTATTTCGCTTTGAATCTGTCTCCCGTTGTCCGATTCTGCTATGTCGTTGAATGTGCTCTGCACTAGGTTCTCATATGTCTGCCTGAATCTGCTCTTCGTTTGCTTTGTATGCATTTGTCTGCCTGAATATGCTCTTCATCTACTTCTGTGTTTCTGAATCTGCTCTGTCTTTATCTGCCTGCCTGAATCTGTTCTTCATATACTTCTGTCTGCATATGTCTGCCTGAATCTGTTCTTCATCTACTTTTGTTTGCATTTGCCTGTCTGAATCTACTCTCGTTCACCTCCGTAGTTATGTTGTTATGCTCTGATTTGGTTTTGCAATGAATTTGGTTCGTCTGTTTCAGACTTGACTGTCGTCGCCTTGTTACATTTGGATTGCATCGGATTAAGACTCCGTCTAGCACCGAGTTTGAACTCTGGGACACTCCGTTTTTTGTTTATTTTTCTGTTTGTGTTTATATTTTATTTGACAAACTATTAGTGTTTACCGATGCAACCTTGTGACTCTGTGCATTTAAGAGGGGGTGTTAGATAATAAAGACCTGTTAAGTCTAGCCCATTTGTTTATATGTTGGTTTAGGAGTTAAGGTTTGTTTATGTTTTCTTGTTTAATATTATTGTATTATAATATTTGAGTTGAAATCTAATTAATATAATGACATTAAATAAGAAAACAAAAACCAACCTTGACTCCTAAACTAACATAAATAAATGTGCCAAAATTAAGTAAATGGTACTAAGGTGATTACATGCGAAAGTTTGAGTGATTAATACAAGAGACTAAAAAGAAAGTAATGTGACGTTAAAATTGAAATATATCAAATGGTGGGGGCACCACGATTACTCGATAATCTAACGAGGAGGACATTGAAATGGGTTTGGGTTTTTTTTCCTTGGGTAATTACGTTTTTGACTTTTTGGCCGACAAAACTCACAATTAACTCACCGTCACACGGATTCAAATTATGTAAAGCTTTCTCATTTCAGAAGGTTGACGTGATCGACTACTTGAAAGTTATTTGCACCTAACAAGAATTTGAATTAAGACATCAAATATTTTAATGTGATTGTCGCAAGCCGCTCATTTACTAAGCCACCTTTGAGTTGTTGAAATGGGCTTGCTGTAAGAGTATGTTCAACCACACTTGTAACTTGCTCCAACCTTTTGTAGTTTGCATCTTTTTTAAAGTTGAGGTTAAATTCAGCCTACTAAAGTTATCAAGTGACCCGAGCCCAGTCGAGCTCGATTATACTATTGACTGCAAAGAGTAGGAGAATCTTTGGTTTGACCGACGGACTATGTGGGAAATACGAGATCTAGGCAAGCCGCTACATGTTTTCCCCTTGCCCTTGAACGATAGGAACGTTAGATACTTATAAAAAGTTGATTAAATGCAAAATATTTTCTAAGATATGTCTAATTTTTTCTTCATATTTTTTATCTTTCTATCATTTGAGTGAGTGTCGTATTAATTGTGCTTGAAATTGTTAGCCCAAGTTAGCTTTAGTGAGGAAAGCTACATGTGACAACCAAAGTCAAATTCATGATGGATGTGATTCGCTAGTTAAGAATGACATGTGACAACCCAAGTCATAATCACAATTGATGTGAAAAAATTTGTAAACTTTTATCTAGATCACCCTTGAAAAGTCATATTGATAATGAATGTGAAAGGACGTTTCTATTTGAGTTATTATATTTGCATAATTTGCATTTATATAGTTATCGGGTATGTTTAGCGCAATGGGCTGGGGTTGGGGGCTAGAGCTGGGGCTTATATTATAAGCCGAAAACTAGGGCTTATATTTTTATAAAGTTGTTTGACGAATTAATTGTAACTGAGGCTTATTAATGAAAAATCGTATAAAAAATACATCAAATTAAATTCAGAAATATTTCTAGCTTTTGCGTTGATAATTCAATTTTTTTAAAGGTATTTAGCTCATTTAACTAGCTATAAGCCCCCATAATCCCTTGGGCTTATGGGGCTTATAGCTTATATAAGCATCTAACAAGACTTATTTTATAAGCCGGTTTATTTTAAAAGCTTAAGCCCCCCATAAGCCCCGTTGCCAAACACACCCATCATGTAACAAAAGTGATCCTTGTTAAGGTATTTGAGGATAGTCGGGCCTTTTTTAGCTCTGATGTTTGCGATCTAGCCGGTATTTTTATTGCAATCTCTGTACTTTTCTCGGGTCATGCTCAACCATGTTTGAACTCTAGTTTTATCTAAGACCTTTATGCTAACTTAGCACCTGACCACCTTTGTTTCTTCTATAGTTCTAAACCTTTAGGCTACCAAAGTTACGGATCCCGCTCTAATGGTTTGGAGATTACACCAGTTGTCCATCTTTCGTATTCTTCGTAATGATTTCGTCTAGCCAAGTAAAATGACTAAACTGCGGTTGTTTAAAACTATATATATTTTATATCCTGCAATGGAACATATTTCTTAACCCATCAAGTTTTCCACAAATTTGACCTTTTTGCAACCATATTATTCATATTTTAGCATATAAGTAGTTCATTTTCTTTAAGAACTTTTAACATGAGATGAACCATATTATATTTTACCCGTTTAAAGTCAAATGAGACATGATTCATCAGCATTTAGTTCAGAAACATAATGCCATCAATCAAGGGAGAATAATTGTGCATCAAACGTGTAATATGTTCTTAAAAAGTTAGGCAGGTAAACATTCTTCTCGAATGCCTTTAGATCAGTGAGCTCTCGTACAATGAATCCGGATTAGCATACATACAAAAGTTGTTTCATGAATGACATGCTCATATCTCAGTAGCGAATTCTTCGTTTTCATTGTTTTCGGACTGTCTGTCTAGTTTGAGTTAAAGTTGGTTGTAAAGACTAAAATCTAAAGGCATTCAGAAGATAGCCTGACAACAAACAAAAGTAACCATGTAGTTTCGGCTTAAAAATAGTGAAATCGACATAGTTACCATGGACATATTGTTTGTTAAAATCGCATTTCACTACTTTGAATATCGTTACAAGACAGATTCTAGATGTTTTACACGTAAAATATGTCTAGTTGAATGTATTTTTAGGCTTACTATAACGAAAACAGATTTATGTTTGTCATTCTTCATTCTCTTCACGAATAGACCCAAGCTCGGGTTTCCAATATATGCTCGTCAAAGGACCATCATGGCTGAAATTATCCGCAGTATGCACATTTATAATGTCTTCTATGGATATATGTTTCGATACAAGTTGTTGAAGTTGTTGCTTTGTGATCACCAATTTGATCCTACGCCGTGGAGCTTGTTTATTCACTACAATTGACTCGGCTGCTGGGTTGATCAGCGGGACTAGCAACATGTGTCCTGACTCAAGCTCACGGGTAGGAGAATGATCATGTTGCAACACGATTTGCTTCTTTGGAGTCGCTTCATTTGTCAAGCCAAAGGTGTTGCCCATGTTGTTAATAAAAGATGGATATGTATCTGGTTATAAATAGAAGAAACTAACGTTGAGTGCTCGAGTTGAATGGTTTGTTAGTATGGAAAGAGAATGAGCAAAATAACAAAAAAGAGCTGATCTTATACGGAAAACCATCCGTACAATTCTCGTAAAGTAAAGTACATGTCATCGCAGTAATGAACTTGTAATCGCCCAGAGGTTTTTCGCATAGAATACCAACGTACTTGGTGACACAAGGAAACTACCTAAAAAGGAAAGTCGATGTGCAATTGTGGCGCAAAGATCTTGCAACTCGTACACAAATGTCACATGATAAAATCTTGCCGAAATGTTCATAAATTTATGCAAAATGGGCAAGTATGGAATATAGTTATATAGGAACTTGAACATAACGATATTCATTAGCTAAAATGTTAAAAGAGTCTTGCGAGCCTACTAAGCATATACTTAGACTCATGCATAAGACAGGAACTAGAAACATAAATGTCATCACGGTGTTTCAACAGTTTCTCTGTATCTATGCATATGTATATATAAGTAGATAGATATAAAGCAGATCGATCTAAAAGATATCCAAAGCTAATTTAGTGCATAGTGGAACGCGGAGCACGTGAGCGAACCGGTGTTTTTGAAGGACTCACCCTGCAATTAAATAAAATAAAAAATTAGTTAGATAAGAAATAGGTCAGCAGTCACCCAAACACCCAATGTGTATCAAAATGCATACCGCCTAAATACATTAATTCAATTGTTGGATCATTATTGAAACAAAATATTTTTGTAACCATATGGGACAGACATACTAATTGTTCAAAAGCAAAATCGGACAAAAAAAATGTTTCGGGTCAACAAAACCTGGTTTGTACTAAACAAATTATCCTTTTTTATCTAATAACTGACCCGTCCAATTTTCACCTAGAAAGGAAACTGATACATATATAGAGCTAAACAAAATAAAGCACAAAAACGCCTGCCTACCTTATTGGCAACGATCCCAGGACAGCGCCACTGCAGTTCAGAGCTGCAATTGCACTCTCAGCCTGCAACAAAGTTTAACAGAAAACTTATAATTTTGGGGGAAAACAACTGAAACCCAGAAAGTGAAATATGACATCTTATGAAGTATTCATGCTTATGAGGATAGGCTAACTATTTGCAAAGTTAGCATCCGTTTGGTTGTTTTCATAGGTACTAATAACCAAGAAGCGAAAAACTGGTAACTTTTAGCTGATGAATAATGTCTACAAGAACAAACATCTGCTACGTTTCAGGAAATTCCATGACCAAGTATTATGAGTGTCTACAAAAGTATAACAGACGAGACTAAGAACCAGATTGAGCAACTTGCAGACTCGCTCATTCATGGAGCAGTGGGAGCATAGCAATCGCAGGGAAAAGGCGCAAGATAACTTCCAATTTGGCAGGAGTTGCAACATTATGGAGCTAATACCTTCGCTTAGGGCTCTCGGAATTCGGCTTTTTTCTAAAATTTTCTATTTTTATTTGTTCCGTTTTTTATTCTTTTTTGAAAGGCTAACGGTGTGTTTAGTTGTAGAAAATTTCCTTAATTCTCTATTTTGGTTTTTTTAGAAAAAGAAAGGGGTTTTTATCTAAAAAAGTGTTGAAAACTTAGAAATCGTGTTTAGATAATATTTTCTAGAAAAATGAAAAAAAGCAAGGGATTCATGAAGAAAGTGCAAGGAAAAACGTTGAGAATTGTAAAAAGCTCTTTTCAAAATTACTGTTAGAATTTGAAACTTGAAATTTTCACTCTTCCTTAGAAAAACTATGCAAAAATTTGCGACTAAACAAGTTCCTTACTTTTTCAGTTTTTTGTTAAAACGTTTTTACAAAAATGCCCCATTCCTCACCAACTGTACGCAACCTAACTGTTCCATTTCTTACACCTAATGATTTCAATTTGCATTGGATATAGGCATATAGCCTAAAGTATATTATACACGTAATTTGACCCTAATATGAGGTACTATGGATGGTAAGCCCTAAATACAATATAACATATTGTTATTCTAATCGTCTACATTCCCATAATATATAGCAGAATAAAAAGCTCACAAAAAATTACCATCACGAACTCCACAAACGCAATGCGAGTGTTATGATTATAGTCCCCAAGCAACCTCAAGCGATAAACCTGGTAAACAAAAAATTCCATAACAATTTAAAAATTTACGAAATAGAAGTGATTTTTTCAGATTTTATATAATGGAGAGTCACATACCTCGCCACAAAGTGTTTCAAAAAAGAGCTTCACATCTGCCTGAGTAACCTAGTTCGAATAAAATAAACATCATATCTGTTTCCACTCGTTGCGTTCATAAAATGAATGGATAACAAAGATTGTTAAAAGCGATATACCTTCTTATCAATGTTAGTACAGTAGATGGTTCTTGCACACATTTCCCTCTCATCTTCGGACTAAATCAGACAATTATAAAAATAACATAAGCATAAATGTATAAACCATAACCATACATTTCATAGCTTAGTGAGCTCAAGAAAAGTCAAAACTGTTACCTGGGGTAAAAAAGTTGGATTCACAGGTGCAATCGCGGTTTTTGATGGTAGCACCCTAACAGGGTAGTAACCAAGCATAGTTCCACCAAGACTTAATGCATTCCTTGCACCTTCTGCAAACACATCACAGACAACGAAGTGTTACGTAAAAACAAGAATTTTCAAAATACTTGCTTGATACCAAAGGTTAGACTTGCGTACCCTCATCAGTAAATTCAATAAAGGCAAAATGAAGAACTGAATTAGGGTCACCGCATACACGACAGTCAACAACCTTGAACGTTCCAAATAAAAACAAAGGTAAGATCTTCATGAACATTGCATATTTAGTGATTGCTATTTTTTGACTCGTTAAAATGTTTACCTGTCCACAGTTAACAAAGAGAGCCGCAAGCTGTTCTTCAGTTACCTAAATACAAAGACAAAGTAACGACAGTCATTTGTTTGAGTGTTTGGCAAATTTTGATGCTCAAAGAAATGATACTCCATAATAAGTAGACACAATTCTTTACCTGTTGATCAATGTCAGAGACATAAACTGTTCTCTTGATCACATCATCTCGTTGTGCCATACTAGTTCGGCTGTTCATCCTTCTCTTCCCATGACCAAAGCTACCCTTCTGATCATGACATCAAATTCAAAGGCAAAAGTGAGTCAAATTAACACAAGATAATCACAGGATCAAACTCAGGTGTGTTAATAAAACTGCTTATGCTTTTGAAGTAAACGAAGGCAAAAGATCAACAAATCGCAATGCACAAACTAGTGTTTGGGTTTACTTGTGTTGTAACAAAACGAATAACTTGATACGCAAATGTTTGACTGTTTGGCTACTTGTGGTTACTTATTAAAACCGCTTATGCTTTTAAAACAAGTAGAAGAGTATGAGCAATTCTACAAACAAAACATAATGCAAAAAACATGTTTTGGATTTTCTTCTCTTACAACCAAAAGCAATAATCAGACAAACATGTGAATATTTGGCACATCTGCTAATGAGAATCAAATAATCAGTTTGAATAAGCAACTCTCGGAAACTTTTTTTGAAACTACTTCTTTCACCCTCAAATTAACACAAGCTGTTTAGTTCTATTCCAAAACTCAAAACTGCTTATCTACTATATCAAAACACAAGATAAGCAGTTTTAAGGGGGTGTATGAGATTGCTTGTTTCAAATTACTTACCTTTTTTATAAATAAACAGACATCGCACTTCCTATTTTTAACTAATCATTTAAGGGGTATTTGGGATTGCTTATTAAAAGTGCTTATTTTATAGCAAAATAAGAAAATAAAAAATTTAATCCATTTTAAAGTGCTTATGTTTCATAACCTCATTTCTTCCGGCTTATTTAGAAACTTATGGGCTTATCTAAGTTCATTACGTGATTATAAGTTCATATTAGCCATAAGTTTCAAAATAACCCGGAAAAACGAGCTTATAAAACATAAGCTGAAACCACATAATCTCATAAGCCCAAAGATAAGCTTAAACAAGTAATCTCAAACACCCGAAACAAATCAAAACAACAGGATAAGCAATTCAACATATCAAAAAACATGAGAATTCATACCCTCCTAATCTGATTCCCATTCGGATATACCGAATTATTATTGATCAAGAAATTATTGACAGCAGCATAACCATAACCACCAAATTGAGCTACTTTTTTACAAGGCACAAATTCCTCAGCCAAAGGATTCAGTTTTGACAACATTTCCTCCAAATCCCTCATTTCTTTCTTAAACTCATCTCCACCACCATTACCACCATTTGCTGACGTCACCTCCTGCTCATGCTGACGTGGACTATTATTATTATTGTTGTTGTTGTTTTCAGATGCCATAACATTAACACTTTCAACAACAGCCATTATTTGATCAAAATCCTATGATCTCTATTAAAATTAAATAAAATAATAATAAAAAGATTGGATTTTTATTACAAAAAAAGGTGAATTGAGCTTAAATATTACACATTAACAAAAATCAAAAGGATTTTTGGAAATATGAAGTGGTTGATTTTATATAATTTTTTTGAGTAAATATAATATAAAGTGGAATATTTATTTATTTATTTATAAAAGTGTTTTGTAAAGAGAAGTGTGTTAAAGATTGATGTGTCCGTCAATGTTTAAGAAGTGAAGCCATCGGAACAACAACAAACATTCAATGTAGCACAACAACAACTTTTTATTTATTTATTTATTTATTTTATTTTTTTGTGTTTTTTTATTGTTATTTATGATGTACTGTAATAATAGTGACAAAATATGACTGGTCTTGGAATTACCAACTTTTAAATGATGAGAAAGTTGTTTAAAAGAGGGACACACTATTGCTACGGGGTCTACCCCGTAGGATTGAATACGGGGTCTATTGGGGAGGGTACTGTAGCAACAGTGCACACCAGCTTTTGCAGTTTTTTGTCTTTTGCTGTCTTTTTTTTTTTTTTTTTTTTTTTTTGTCATATTGCTGGTTTGGGTGGGTTTATTTTGTCCCAAAAATGTATTTTTTGTCCAAGTTTTTTTTGTCCAAGTGCATTAGCACACAAGAAGATGCACAAAGCAGTTTTGTCCAAGTTTTTTTTGTCCAAGTGCATTAGCACACAAGCAGATTGAATAAAGGCTCAGATTAGAGTTCATCATCGCCAAGTTTTTTTTTGTCCAAGTACATAAGCACACAAGCAGATTGGACACAGGCTCAGATTACATCATGGCCTAGTTTTTTTTTTTGTCCAAGTGCATAAGCACACAAGCAGATTGCACACAGGCTCGGATACGAAGGTTGCAAAGTGATTAAAATATCATTTTGCCGTGCCGTTCGGTTATAAAACCAATCGTCATCGCCTTTTTTGAAAAAAAATTGTCCAAGTGCAGCAGATTTAGAAAAGTGTTAGGCTCGGATATGAAGGTTGCAAAGTGATAAAAAATCACTTTGCCATGCCGTTCGGTTATAAAACCAATCGTCATCGCCTTTTTTTGAAAAAAAATTTTGTCCAACTGCAGCAGATTGCACACAAGTGCACAGATCAGATTGCACAATACCAGATTGCACAATACCAGATTGCAACCAAGTTAATAAGCAAGTACCAAAAGCAAAAGTAAGATTCCCAAACTGCAGGAAGTCACAAAACCTCCCATCTGTAGGATAGGTAGGTAGTCACAAGAAAGTCACAAGTCACAAGTCACAAGTGAATAGTCACAAGTGAAGAATCTTAATATATTCAGCCTCAAACATCACCAAGTTACAACATCACAAACTCACCATCATACAAACATCATCAAGTTATTTATACGGTGGCTATAATTTTAGTGAAACACAAGCTGCAAGTGAAAGCCGCAACTAACAAACCACAAAGAAACCTCAAATATCTCAGGCTGCACTCACCATCATACAAACATCATCAAGTTATTTATACGGTGGCTATAATTTTAGTGAAACACAAGCGGCAAATGTAAGCTGCAACTAACAAACCACAAAGAAACCTCAAATATCTCAGTCCGATATGTCTCAATCACTAGAGGTAACAATTTTACACATTAATAATAGAGATAACATTAGGCTCAGATTAAGTATCACATATTATCATATATGGCTGCAACATCAAAGGTTGCAAAATAAAAAATAAAAAATTTTGCCGTCCATTCGGAAATGCCAAGCCAAAATCATATTTATCATATATGGCTGCAACATCAAAGGTTGCAAAATAATTTTTTTTTTGCAAAATCATCATTGCCTTATCTCATTTTCAAATCAGCTTACAGTAACAAACTGCTTATCAAGCATATAAGCAGTTTGTTATATAAAATTGTAGCCACAAACTCACCATCAAAGTACCCAGATTTACCAAACCCTAAAAAATAAAAATAGGCGTTTTTTATTTTTTATACAGATCCATTAAATTAAACACACAACTTACCCAGAAATGATACGAACATCACAAACTCACCATCAAAGTACCCAGATTTACCAAACCCTAAAAAAAAATAGGCGTTTTTTATTTTTTATACAGATCCATTAAATTAAACACACAACTTACCCAGAAATGATACGAACATCACAAACTCACCATCAAAGTACCCAGATTTACCAAACCCTAAAAAAAAATAGGCGTTTTTTATTTTTTATACAGATCCATTAAATTAAACACACAACTTACCCAGAAATGATACGAACATCACAAACTCACTATCAAAGTACCCAGATTTACCAAACCCTAAAAAATAAAAATAGGCGTTTTTTATTTTTTATACAGATCCATTAAATTAAACACACAACTTACCCAGAAATGATACGAACATCACAAACTCACCATCAAAGTACCCAGATTTACCCAAACACCACAAACTCAACATCACAAACTCACCATCAAAGAACCACAGTAGCAATATCACCACAACATAACCAACAATACCACGATCTAATATGTTTTTAGATCTAAATCTAAACACTTTTAGAGAGATAGAGATAGTGAGAGAGAGAAACAGAGTTGAATGAATGAGATAGTGAGAGAGAGAGGACAAGATATCAACTCAGACAGAGAAAACGCGTACCACACTCAACGAACGCGTACACGGTTTAATAACCACACACGTATTAATAAAAAATTTATATAATTATTAATAAAAAATTTATTATTGTGTATTAGTTTTAAAAGTTTGTATTAGATTTAAAAGTATTAATAAAATTGTGTATTAGTTTTAAAAGTATTAATAAAACTTTGTTAAAAAAATTATTTATAAAAGTATTAGTTTTATAAGAAAATGTTAAAAATGTAAAAAGTTGTATTTTTTATAAAAGTTTGTCAAAAATGAAAGTTATAAAAGTTGTTGTGTTTTTTATTTTTCAGGCTTTCCGTTTTCACGAGGAAGTATCAGAGGATTGCCCATTTATCAGACAAGAGGTAAATATAGCCTCGGGGCTTTCCGTTATAAAAGTATTAAAAAAGTATTAGTTAAAAAAAAAGTATGTTATAAAATTTGTTATGTATTTTCAGGCTTTCCGTTCTCACGAGGAAGTAACTGAGTGGGTGCAAAATATAGCCTCGGGGCTCGGTTTTGTCATTGTTAAAAAGAGAACCAAATCGAGAAAATGGTCGATGATGGAAATTAATTATATGTGTACAAAGAGCGGGATTTATGAATATCACGGTAGTGGAAAACGGAAAACCAAAACAAAAAAAAGCAATTGTCCATTCAGGTTAGTTGCGAAATATAGACCAACACAATATAATTGGATTTTGAGGGTGAAGTGTGATAGCCATAATCATGAGTTGCTAGAGTCGTTGCATGGTGTGCCATATGCAATGCGATTAAAAGATGATGAGTTGAGTTTGGTCAAAGAATTGTCAGAGTATAGCGTACCACCACGTAATATACTTTCGACAATAAAGGGACGTAATCCGGAGAACGTGTCTAGCGTTAGAACTATTTATAACGCACTTGATAAGTTCCGGAGAGCCAGAGTAGGTGATAGAACTCAAATTCAAGTCCTTTACTCGCATCTGACGGATTCAGGTTATGCATATTACCCGAGGGTGAATGAGCATAATGAGCTTGAGGAGCTATTTTTGTTCACCCCACTTTGAATGCTCTATGGCGTTCATTCCCTGAAATCATGTTGATGGACTCCACGTACAATACTACCATGTTTAAATTGCCATTGTTGGAAATTGTTGGAGTAACTCCAACGAATAAAACATTTTCAATGGCGTGACTTTATACACGGTGAAAAGGGGCATAATTTTCAATGGGTATTGCAACACATAAAAGAGGTGATAGACAAAAGATACTACCCACGTGTTATTGTCACCGACAGAGATTTAGCGTTGGTTGGGGCATGTAGAGCAGAATTTCCTACCGCTCACAAATTACTCTGTCGATGGCATATAGAGCAAAATTTGCTCAAGTTTATGAGAAACAGATTCGGTGGGATAGATGAGTATGAATCTATTAAAAATAGATGGGATCGGTTGGTTAAAGCTCCGACACGCCGATTGTTCGAGCAACATTATGAGCGCCTACGACAACGCTTGGTCAACCATGCGCGTAATAAATTGTTAATTATATATTTTTTTATTATTCAATTAATAAACACCCGAATGACCTTTGATTAATTCATTGTTTTTTTTTCAGCTATCGGTGAGTATCTGGATAACTGGCTGCGAGATTACAGACACATGTTTGTCTCGTACATCACCGATGAATATCGCTCCTTCGGCCAGACAACAACGTGTAGAGTTGAGGCTCACCACGCGTTGTTGAAATTATATTTGGGCGGCACACAGTCCAATTTAGACAGGTTGTTGAGTGCAATCGATAAGATTGTATTTGCGCAAGAAAATTCGATAAAAGAGAGTTTAAATAGAAGCATCGGCGAGAAAATAAATGATTGTAATTTTCTACTATTTCAAGAATTGTGGTATAAAGTTTCTCACCATGCTTTCACACTCATGCACAAAGAACTCCACCGGTCTATCACCGTAGAAGATTGTAGCCATAAGTTGCGTACAATTTACGGACTGCCATGCTTTCACGAGATGCAATACTATGTATATCATGGTAAGTAAATTTATAACTATCAAGTTGTTTTCCCCATTAATATCAGTGATTTACGGGCGTCATTGTAATATACCACTTTTAATGATTTCAGGACGCCCCATTCCACTTGAAGAACTTAATACTTTTTGGAGAACCCTACATGTTCCGTGGCCTAATATCAATAGGCCACCGCCTGAAGATGGCTCTTCCAGTAATGATGATGATCATCATCATCATCATCATCATGATGATACTTCGTTTAGAGATGACATTCGACAATTCAGGAATGTTTTTACCAAAGCATCGTCGTTTGTCAAGAATAATATGCTAACGAAGTTGAGATCGATATACCAACCTGCATCTGATGACACACAGAACCTTATTCAGAAAAATACCCGTGGACATCTGAGCGCAAAGGACAAAATGGGCAAGGCTACACAAGTCCCGGACTTGAATGAAGTCCCGGACTTGAATGAAGTTCCAACCGTAAATCACCGAAGAAGCACAGCTACAAGATCTAGACAAGTCCCGAACTTCAACAAAGAACCTGCCCGACATAGTTCTTTCACGGGTCCTAGTGATCATCCAAAAATAAGACACAGGTTGTACGATGGAGATGCAGAAAGCGAAATGTTTATGGGTGTGCTTCCAGTCCTTTGGCATCCATACATAATCAGTATATATAATGTGGTGGGTGACGGAAATTGTGGGTTTTGGTGCGTTGCCCATGATGTTTGGAAACAACAAGATTTGTGGCGCCAAGTTAGGCAGATGTTATTGCAACAGATGGACCTACATTGGCAGGTTTACATGGGTTTGTGGGGGGAAGATGGTTTTAACGAACTTCGCCGTACAATAGACTGGTTCGAACATGGAAATGCACCGCCTGATCGCTACATGGAAATGCCAAACACGGGGTTGGTTATTGCAGATGTATTTAGACGACCCGTTGCACTTATATCTCTCAGGGGTTGGAATACGTGTTTTCCGCTTATCGATGGTCCGACTTCTCACAAAGAACTGAACCCCTTGTGATAGCCCGTGTGGGGAACGAAGTAGGTCATTACATTGTTACGGCGCTAGGCGAAGATTCTCCACTTCAGCAACTCCACCCACAATGGAGGAGGCACAGATCCGAAGCTGCATCCCAGTGGGAATCATTATATAGGGATCGACTAACATAGTGACCGATTCGATTCATGTTGTAAATAATTATAAACATAGTGATGATCTTGATTTATGTAGTAAATAATTGATTAATGATTTATGTTGTAAACATAGTGATTGATTAATGATTTATGTTGTAAATGATTGATTACTGTTTATATTTAAATTAATAATAACATTGTAAATGATACATGTTTTATGTTGTAAATGATTGATTACTGATTTATGCAAATTCTTTTGTCAGGTGGGCCAAGGAAATCCTTTCTGGTGTCGATGTAATAGAGGATTTATTATAGAACGGAAATCCACGAAATCCTTTCGGGGCCGACCGTATTATGCATGTCCTCTTTCAGTGGTAAATAATCATACGTTTGCTTAGGGTTTTATGTAAATAGTTTGTTTGTTAAAAATACATTTCTTATTATTTTCTTAACATGTAACAGCCAGGTACAAATGACTATGGGTGTCGATACTTCAGTTGGAAAGATGAATTTGAAAGACGGTACTTAATTCGAGCCTCATCTTCAACGCAGTGCTCAAACTGCGTTGCTAAAGATAATGAGATCAAGCTGTTGAAGACAAGAATAAAAACGCTGGAGATGGAGTTAGAATTGACAAGGAATCCTGAGGATCACGCTTGTCAGTCGGGTGCAAGGCTCCATGATCTTTTAAACGAGATGAATAATCTTCATATGTAGTAGATGTTGGTGTATTTAAATAATATGTTAATGCTGACGTTTAATTTAATAATAAAAGTTGTTGTTGCAGTTATTTAATATGGTAATATTTAGCGTGCTATTATACAAACTAAATAATTATACATGTACAATACATTATTATACACACACTCATTATTATACACACACTTATTATATACATTATTATACACACACTTATTATATACATTATTATACACTCACATATTATACACACACTTATTTCTATTAAAAAAAATGTCAAAAGACAAGACAAGGGGACAAGGTACTATTTGTGTCATACCTATTTCATAGCTACCGTTGAAATAAAAACATAGCCACCGTATCAATAACTCGCCCCTAAAAGAATAACATCTTTTTCTATAGCTGTTTTGAATTTTTTATTAACAATAATGATTATATTAAAAATTAATAAAATAATAACCATTTTCACTATAGTTGTTTTGTTTGAGCAAATATTCGTATTTGCTCTTCAACCTTAACTTTCAGAAGACTTTGCGGTAGCTCCTTTTTCTTGTAAGCTGAAATAAGAGAGAACACCGTTAGCTCGCTCCGGGTTTTTAGTCCGAGACCAAGCTCCGGTGTAAGAGTAAGTACTTGATATAAGTGAGTGCTAAATAATAAGTGATAAGTAAAGAGGAGTGAGGGTAGAGAGAAGTCTCTATCGAAGTATGTGTGCGTGTAAAAATGATCCCCTTTATGTGTGTGAATAGTTCCTTTTATACTACTTGTGATTAGTTTCATGACAAAACCCTTTGTGGAAGCTAAGTTGTCTTCTATGTGCAGCACATAAAGCGCTGATAAGCATCAGGCTTGGCTTGGTCTTCGGGGTCAAAGTTGTCTCCATGTTAGTTTGTGGACCAAGCGTCTGTGCTATTCGTACGTCATCGTACTACGTATGTCAGTTACCAGTGTACTAGCTCTGATGGCCATTGTATTAGCTCTGATGCAGGCATTGCTCCGTCATCATGCTTCCTGAGCAGGCATCGCTCTCCTGAGCAGACAGCTCTCCTGAGCAGACAGCTCTCTTGAGCAGACAATGCTCTCCTGAGCAAACATTGATCTTCTGAGCAGAAAACTCTCCTGAGCAGACATTGATCTCCTGAGCAAACAGCTCTCTTGAGCAGACATTGATCTCCTGAGCAGACAACTCTCCTAAGTAGACAATGCTCCCCTAAGTAGACATTGATCTCCTAAGTAGACAATGCCTCATCATAGAGTGGTTTTGTCTTAGAAACATTTAGAGTTAATTGAGATTTTCTCTTCAGAGTATCCGAATGAGGACATACCTCATCATTGTTCATGTTTTTATTTTATTGTCGTGTCAATTGGTCTTTTTTGCTACTAAAAATAGATAAGTAAAGTATATCTAACGCATTTATCACGTTAGATAAATGCGGACAAGAGGCGGAATGGATACGTACCAAGGTGGCCTAAACCGGTAACGGCCATTAGTATACATTGTGATAGTCAATCGGCAATTGGCAGAGCTCATAGCATAATGTATAATGGAAAGTCCAGACATATCCGTCGTCGACATAATTCGATACGACAACTACTCTCAACAGGAGTTATCTCAATTGACTATGTGAAGTCAAAGGATAACATCGCGGATCCGCTTACGAAAGGCTTAAGCAGAGAGTTAGTTAGTAAGTCGTCTAAAGGAATGGGACTAAAGCCCTTGAAGGAATGAGTTTCTATGAAGGAAAACCTAACCCAGTTGACTGGAGATCCCAAGATCTGGGTTCAATAGGACAACCTAATCATAGAAATGTGAGGTAAGTCACGTCAATGTGGGGGAGTTACTAAATATTGTAACTTTCCTAGTCCATTCCTATAACAAAAGTGGCGTGTTGAGAGGTTAAACATATGGCTTTAATGATTCATGATGAAATCATAAAGCATAATGATTCAAGATGAAATCACAAAACATATGTTTTTAATGATTCAAGATGAAATCACCTATATGAGAGAGAAGTGGGGTCGCTTCGAAGGGAAATGTGGGGGCGCAATTCCTAAGAGCTCTTGCGAGAACCAAAGGGCTAGTGTTCATGACCATAACGAACACGACTATGAGGACTTGACAATGTCAGGGAGAGTCGTGTGTGAAGTGTAATGTCGTCTACGTAAATGGATGATGAGTTCAAGGACATCGCGTCTACTCAGATCTAGGAGACTAAGTACATCTCACAAGGGAAGGTTCAAAGGGTTACACCTACCTATCCTATGCAAGACTTAACCGCAGAAATTTCACCGAAATTTTCGTGTTTTCGACCGATCTCCATTCATGTGGGGGATTGTTGGAAAATTGGTTTTGCAAAATGAGTTTTTGCAAATTTTGGACACTATTTAATATATGATATATGTTATATATATTTATGTTTCTTGGTAGCTTTGCGTTCTCCTCGACGAGAGCTTCGCAACGAGCTAAAGTATGTCCAAAATGGAGTTGAAATGAATGAGATATCGTGTCTCAAAGTGAGGCACTTGGAACATAAAAACTTGGAAAAATGGGAGAATCCCACATCGCCCAAAACAAGAAGTGGATGCTTGTTTATAAGGAAATTATAGTTTTGGCTATCAAATTCCTTTAGGTTGGTTATGCTCCCACTCCGGGGTGCAAAAAATGGGATTTCTGGGTCAAAATGAGTTCAAGCTTCGAACTCATGCAATCCCAGCACACTGCGACACGAATGCAGCTCCGAAGCCTCGCATAGGTGCGTATCTTTTTGCAGTAGTTTCGAGTTTCATTTTTCCAGAATTTTATGTAAATCTATTTTAGGAATAGATTGAAACTTATCAAGTAAGTTTACAGAAATCAGTTTATGTTTTTAAAAGATATGCAAATCAGTTTTATGTATTAAAAGATTTGCGAATCTGTTTTAGATATAACAGATTTTTGTTTATATGGCTGGAATATTTTTCTTGGAGGACAAGTTGAGTCTTCAATATAAATACAGCCATATGTCTCATTCGTTTTACACATTCAGAAAAACGCATCTCCTTACCAAACGAGTTCCAGCAATCTTTTGATCAGAAGCACACAGGTTTCCAGCGATCTTTCAGGCAAGTTTGTCAGGTCCGACTGTGCAACAGTATTGAACGTTGTACCCTGGGAAACAGACGGCGAATCTGTTTTAAGGGAATCGTGTTAAACACGAGCCTCGTTCACGACCTTTTACTGCTTTCTTTTACATATCATTATAAAGTTTGTCTTCTGTTTCTACCCATTCTGTCTGTTATTTAATTTACTGTTTTTTATTTCTGTTAATTTATTTACTGTCGTTATAATCTGATTTTATTAATAAAATTGTACACAGTTTCCCACAGTAAATTATGTTTATGGCTCGTTACCGAAACTTCATGTTAAAACACAACCAAAGAAGCATGATTTTGGAGGGAAGAGATCTAGTGAGAAGACAAATTGAATAAGAAGAATGAGAATAAATTTTAGCCACACATTTCAAATAAAGATGAGAAATTTAAGGGGAGATGCATCTATTTCTTTAGGTGCATCTGAAATATGCGATTGTAGTTTCTTCTCACCTTTTTCATTTTAATTTTACTTCTCATTTGATCCTTACTCTGATTTTGGATAACAAGTTGTTACAAGCTTATTTCTCACGTAATGATTTTGTTTAATAAAAATAATATACTATAAAAATAATATAGTATCTCCGTCCCATATTTATTATTCATATTTTTTTTCAGGTTATCTCAAATTAATTGTCCACTTACATAAATAGATATGGAATATAAATCAAGTTTACCATATTACCTTCATTTGAGATTATTATTACAAATTTTAAAAAAGTTGAAAATTAATTGGTTAATGGTAAAACTGGTTTTTGTGCAAAAAGTAAGAAAAACAAAAGTTGTAATGATGATGCTTATTTTTTAAGTGTGTGTTTTTTTGTTTGTAGACAATAATTTTAAAACGAATGTAGCATAGATGTTTAACTGATGACATAATTAAAGAAAGATACGGGGATTTCAGTCTCAATTTGCATTGTAATTGACTGATTGCAACACTTTATCTAAGACTCCGTACCAATTTATGTTTTGCTCATTGAATCAGCATCGTGATTGGACAATGGTTGGTACAAAAATTTGTGCAAGCTAAGAGCATTATGTGTCGTCTCATCATCCCCCTTCGCTGCCACCGTGTCACCCTCGTCATGCTTCGCCGCCACACCGGCTGACCTCGCCGTCCCTCGCCGTGGTTGAGCTCTTCGTCTGCACAACTAGATACATTTTCTAACACAAGCACAAACCAAACGGATATATTTTAGTTTTCAAAAAATTATATCAGTTTACAACGAATACTTTTACTTAAAAAACCCCTTATACTACCCACTAAAACTAAAAATTTTGCATATTTCCCCATAATACTAGTTTTTAATGCATGATGTACAATGCAACTTAAGCATGTTTTGGTTATATATGTAAATATGCAAGTTTTAATGGGTATATATGCAATTGCCCCTATAAATAACATACCATAACCACCATTTTTGTCATCTTCATCTCCTCCATCTTCATCAACTTTCTATATCTTTAGTTCAAAAAAAAATCCCACAATGTCTCAAAACCCGAATGACGGAGGGTATTTCACGAACATACTAAATTCAAACCTACCACAATACGGGGGTTCTTCAAACCCGTCTACCCCCTCCTTGCAAAATTCCAACCCATCTCCACAAGAAATTTTTCTTAACCAACAATATGCGTTTCAACAAGGATTCGCAAGTTACCCCGCCCAATTTCCATCACCACATTGTTTTAATCCGTCACAACCTCCACAGTTTTTTAACCCGTTACAACCTCAAACGTTTCCCCAAATGGAATTACAACCATCCGGTTCACAATTCAAAGTACCAAAATCACGTGAACCGGCCAAAGGTAGAGGGAAAAACACGAAGGCAAAAAAATCAAAACAAGCTGTAGATTTGGACGCAGACGATGACGAAGATGTGGAAGTCATAGGCCAGGCAGACAGGAGGAAGTGGAGCAAGGCTGAAGAAAGGTTGCTTGCGCAATGTTGGATAGAAATTTCGCAAGATCGAGATATGGGAAATGACCGTTCCGAAGATTTCTTTTGGAACGACATTATGGAGATGTTCAATGATCAGACCACCGATGCCCAGCATACCAAAAATATGATCACGGGTAAATGGTCGAGGATTAACAGTGATTGCCAAAAATTCAACGCTATTTACAAACATTTGCAGCGTCAAAGTGGTGAAAATGACCACGATCATCTCAAGAATGCGAAACTAAACTTTAAGGAACGTTTTCTTTGGGAAGGAGTTCGGGTATGTTCAAGCTTGGGATATTTTGAAAAATTACCCGAAGCGGGATGCCAAAGAGCCGATTGACATTACATGTCTTGAGGATATAATCGGCCCGGACAAACGACCTCATCCTGAAAGAGATGGCGGCAGAAAGTGTAACACCCCCGAAAATCTTAATGACAGCGGAAGACTAATCCGGGTGTTACTCGAATGGAGATCATAGTCAATAATTATAGAAAACGACTCGAAAGAGACGTTTTATTAAAAGTAGTTATCATTCATCAAAAACTCAGAGTTGTTACAAAACATTGTAAATTGTTCAAGTGTTTTTGCCAAAAGAAAGATCATGAGTTTGAAAGAAATGACAAATTTATGTTTTACACCACCTGAAAAGCCTTGCCAAGCCCCACTCCGCGCCTTGTTCATAATCTTCACAGATTACCTAAGATAACATGCTTAAAAAGGTCAACAAAAATGTTGAGTGAAATTCATAGGTTTGAATAAAGTTGAACACAAGTATAAGAGCATGATCATTGTAAACTAACAATATCATAAGGAAAATCACATATTATTATTCGTTAAGCTCATGCAACCAAGACTCAACTGCATACACCGAATTACCAGTGTACATAAGTTTGCCCCAAAGGAGGCAATAGCCAATTACCTAATGAAATTCAAATATGGTGCGCCCCGGTTATTTCTCTATAACCAAGACGGTGTCGTTAATCCCCATAGTACTATTCACGATATCTGTGTTCACTCGCGGTGACTAATGGTTCATGATACAGGGGACTTATGGCTAAATACTTAGGCAGTACCAATAATCAAGAGGCGAACATTTATGAAAAACCTTGTGTTCTAGTTTAGAGAATGTATCTCCCTCGCGGGGTTTGCAAAATAAAGTAAAAACGAGGCTATGAACTCACCTTGATGATATGAACAAGCACAATGTAGCGGAGGTTCCAAACCGAAACCTAATAATGATGAGATGGCGAGTCTCAGTATGATGAACATTATGGTTCGCGACGAAAATAATAGAGCATTGAATATTCTTATTCAATAGATTATTGGATTGTCCAATCCAATAGTGTGCGTGTGTGCTTAACGTTTTAAGTTAATTTACTTGCTACATTGCCTTAGTTAATGATCCTCACTTACGCATCAGTGAAATGTTTTCCCTCGTTGTGATCTTGATAGGTTTGTTGAGTATTTTAACTTTTTTAGATTCCCCGTGCGTTTTATCGGATTTTATATATATATATATATAAAATTAATTTTCTAATAATATGTATATATATATATATATATATTCATATATGAAATATGTCTATCGATATCCGAAAATAATATACTCGTATGATCAAAATACTCGTTTTTACGAAGTTACGATAAGATTATAAGTTTTTGCTAAACTTTTCCCGAATTTACACTTTTTACCCTCAAGTTACGAAAAGTACGAGTTTAGTCCTCCAAATTTGAGAAAATGACACTTTCTACCCAAATGTATTTTTATACCAAAATTTTCAGATTTGACAGTTTTACCCCTTGGTAAAACTGTTTTTACGAAAACAGCCCTCCAAGTTTGCCTTTATACGCTTAAACCTTCTACTTTCCAAGTTTACACTTTTCACCCTATACTTTACTTATAACTAGTTTAAGTTAATTACAGAACTTGTCCTCATGGTTTTTATACGTGCGCATGCACATGAGTTTACCCCCTAAACTTTCAAATATAGCCATAATAGTCCTTATACTTTTCATATATGTTTGATATACGTAAAAATAGGACCCTTTATCTTTAAGAAAAGTTTCAATTTCAACCCAAGGACTAAAATATTTGCAAATTTGGTCCGAATACTTTTTAGAAAAATGAAAACTTTGTATAATAAGTACAAACATATTTCTAGCTTATTTCTTTAGCTTATTAGCTTATTCTTATCATATTGGGCCGAGTTGGGTTTTACTTGGACACGTTGTGGGCTTATTGAGCCCAGCAGTTGGGCTTTAGGCCCATTAATGCTTCGCTTGCGTTTTTAAGGTGTACGAGAGTTCCTTATAAGGCTGTGATGTGTTTTTAACGTTTTAGTCTAGTGTTAACGTGTGAACTATGTGTCTTGTTTAACAATAACAAGCGTATGATACTAGTTATATTGAAATGGTGCGCATAACATATTTAACGTGTGATAAATTCAAGTATATACTAATGAGTTGGAAATGAAATGAGTTTAGGATTACTTACAACACTCGTTATGAGTGGAGATGAACGAGGTGAAGGTGACGTGAGCTCTAACCCGTGTTCTCCTTATAATGTTACCCAAACTAGTCTTTTACCCAAGTTTCCTTAGTGATAAACCCTTTTCGATACCCTTGCTCCTCCTTGATGCTCACGGTGAATGTTTTAAGTGTATTTGAGAGTGTAAGTCTTGTGTTGGTATTGAGTGTGACTATTATGGATAAAAATGAGTGGGTGTCGTGTGTTTTTAAAAGGGAAACAAGTATGGTTCTTCTCATTTCTTTAATCCTGGATTACCTATTCTTAGCAACAATAGACATGTGTATTCTTTGAACTTAGTCTTAGGCGTGGGTTTATATGGGCATGCCAAGGTCAAGTCCTTTCATTCCTTGCCTTAACAAACATATTACCCAAAGGTTTAAGAAGTCCAAGTGATGGTCAAAGGTCTTGGGCATGTTTAGAGTATTATATTATTGTATTAGGGTGGCTAAACATTTTTCTTTGTCTCCTCTTGTCCACACTTACACGACATGTTTAGTTTTCAAGGAAGGGGTTTCTAGTTTGGTTTGGTTTTGTTCTCATTTCCTCAACCGATTACATGTTCACAAAGCAATAATATTTTCAAGTGTGCAAGTCTTACTAATTTGTGTGTGTTGGGCTTAAAGGCTAGGCCCATAATTTATTAAGGGTGCGTGGGCTCATTTATTGGGTCGTGTACAATGGTTAGGCCCAAGGGAATTATGAGTGTGTATGGGCTCGAGTTGGGACGAGGCCCAATGACAAAAATATGGTGTGGGCTTGGTTCGGTTACGAGGCCCAATAGCATGGTGGGTTGGGTCGTGAGGTGGTATAAAGTCCAATAAGTTCCAAGGGCCAATATGAGTTTAAATATATTTTTGTTATAATTTATTTCGTATTTTTACAATTTTTTACGTATCCGTTACGTATTTTAAGATTATCAGGATCGTGGGGAATTTCGTTTTGATCGCAATAGTATATTTATGAAATCTCAAGCTGCGTTGATCATGCATATGCCAAATGATATGCAAATGTGATGTTCAGAAAATTTCATTATGATATAAATCGTGCTTAATTTCTGATTAAGGTTTTAAGTACAATGAAATTTTCCGGGAGCTTACAGTACCTACCCCTTAAGAGAACCGCGTCGCGTGGTTTAACTCGCAGAGGTTGTCATGGGTGATTAGATGAACAGGTGGGGATACTTGGAACGCATTACATCCTCGCGCTCCCAAGAGAACTCTGCACCTCGTTTCTTGTGATTCCATCGAACTTTAACGATAGGAATGTGGCTTTGCTTAAGCCTCTTGACTTCCCTGTCCATGATCTCAATGGGTTCTTCGACAAAGCTAAGTTTGTCATTGAGACATGGAAAGTGTCATGTACTCGACTAAGTTCTTCAGCAAGTTCGAGTTTATATCAATGTTTTGAAAGGCTCAAGGCGCACTAAGGCGCGAAGGGGACAGAAGAGCCTCGAGGCGAGGTGCATACTAAGGCACGGGATTCATGAATGTGAGGCGCACTAAATACATTAAGGTTTTTTATAATATATGTGACCATTTATGTAGCTTAAATAACACAAAATAACATTAAATACTTAATACATGACACATATAGCCATTATAAAGATTAAAATGGATCAGTTGTCACTTCTCAAATGGATCAACTATTTGGCTCGATGAACTACATATAGCTTAAAATCCATATCAGACTAAATATGCTTGTGTCCTACACTTGCAGACTTACATCTAACAAACCTCACGATTTAACCCAAAATATCAAGCAAGCAACATATTAATATTCAAGACATAATGAAACAAAGTAACTTGTTAAAAAATAACAATCAATAAAATAAACATAAAATCAGTTCAATATTACAAATCATACAAATACTCACCCTATGATGTGATGCTTGAAGATAAAATAAACTTATGACGTTATTTACAAATAAATAAAATAAACAATCAATAAAAATCAGTTCAAGATACATGACATGAGAGAGATTACATATTTGTAAAATGATCAGAATCTATAGTTACCCACTTGATTGTGTGTTTTAGTTCTTTTCCAAATTAGGGTTATTAGATATAACTTAAAATGCTCATGCATATAACCATGTATCTTATTTTAATGTTTAGAAAAAGCCCCAAAATCTGTTACATCTCTGAGGCGCAAAAAGCCCCAAGGCGCAAAGGCGCAAAAAGACCCAAGGCGCTGCGCTTTTTATGGGATTCAAGCATGTCGTGAGCCTCGATCCGAAAAAATCCCTAGAACTTGAGCCTTGAGCCGAGGCGCGCCTAGGCGCCCCTTAGGCGCGTTTTTTAAAACTATGGTTTATGTGCCACTGGACCAATTCTTTGAAGAATTTTGAATGGTCCTACGTATCGAGGTTTGAGTTTTCCTCTTTTTCCAAATCTGACCATTCCTTTCCAGGGTGATACTTTGAGAATTACTTGGTCTCCGACTTGGAATTCCATTGGTTTCCTTCTGACATCTGCATAGCTCATTTGTCTATCTCGAGCTGCTTGCAGTCGTTGCCTAATTTGCATTATCTTTTCAGTTGTCTCTTGGACAATTTCGGGGCCTGTGAGTTGTACTTCTCCAACTTCTCCCCAGCAAACTGGCGATCGGCATTTTCTTCCATAGAGTGCTTCAAAAGGAGCAGCTTTAATGCTGGTGCGGTAACTGTTATTGTAAGATAATTCAGCAAGAGGTAAGTGCTTATCCCATCCTTTTCCGAAATCAATTACACATGCTCTTAGCATGTCTTCCAGAGTTTGGATCGTTCTTTTACTTTGTCCATCTGTTTGAGGATGGTACGAGGTACTCATATCCAAGTTGGTACCCATGGCGTTTTGAAGTGTTTGCCAAAATCTCGAGGTGAATCTGCTATCACGATCAGATATGATAGAGATTGGTACACCGTGACGAGAAACAATCTCTTTGATGTACAGTCTAGCGAGTGTAATCATCTCGTCGTTCTCCTTGATTGGCAGGAAACGAGCGGACTTCGTGATACGGTTTACAATGACCCAAATGGTGTCAAAACCATTAGAAGTTCTATGTAACTTCGTAATGAAATCCATTGTGATTCTTTCCCATTTCCATACGGGAAGTTCTGGTTGGGTTAATAATCCTGATGGCTTTTGATGTTCAGCTTTGACTCTCAAACATGTCAAGCATTCTTGGCATATTCGGCGATCCAGCCTTCATGTTTGGCCACCAGTACAAAAGCTTTAGATCTTGATACATCTTGTTGGGACCGGGATGTATGGAATACTTCGATTTATGTGATTCATGCATGATGAGTTCTCGGATACCTCCGTAGAGTGGAATCCAACTTCGATATTTGAATCATAATGTTCCGTCCGATCTCTTCACAAATCCATTTTCATTCTACGGCATGCCATAAATCTTCTCATTCGGCCTATTTTCGTCTTTAAGTGCCTCAGTCTGAGCTTCAAGAATTTTTGATGGTAGGGGTGAATTGATTACCATACCCAAAGATCTCACTCTAAGTGGCTTAGGGCGATCTTTTCTACTCAAGGCGTCGGCAACAACGTTCGCCTTTCCAGGATGGTAATGAATCTCGCAGTTATAATCACTGAGCAATTCTAGCAGCGGCGTTGACGCATATTCAGTTCTTTTTTATCTAAGACGTGTTGAAGACTTTTGTGATAAGTGTACACTATACACTTGGTTCCCTATAAATAATGTCTCCATAACTTGAGTGCAAATACCACAGCGCCAAGTTCTAGATCGTGAGTAGTATAATTCTTCTCATGAGTTTTGAGTTGTCGTGATGCGTAAGCAATCACTTTGTTCCTTTGCATGAGAACAACGCCTAAACCCA
Organism: Chrysanthemum makinoi; assembly: GCA_910596185.1. Classification (NCBI taxonomy): domain Eukaryota; kingdom Viridiplantae; phylum Streptophyta; class Magnoliopsida; order Asterales; family Asteraceae; genus Chrysanthemum; species Chrysanthemum makinoi. Next base: position 63,616,101 of record OU343220.1, on the reverse strand, counting down.
GGTGTGAAGCATCGCAATATACTACAAAATCTTCTACTCCTTCAGGTAGTGCCAAGATGGGTGCTTCGCAAAGCTTGTTCTTTAGGAGTTGAAAAGATGGTTCTTGATCGTCTCCCCATTCGAATTTCTTCGTTTTCTGGGTTAACTCGGTCAATGGTTTGGCTATCTTCGAGAAACCTTTGATGAATCTCCGATAATAACCAGCAAGTCCTAAGAATTGACGAATTTCAGTGGGGTTGGTGGGTACTGACCAATTCATTACGGATTCGATCTTTGCGGGATCTACGTGGATTCCTTCACTGTCGATCACATGACCAAGAAATTGGACTGTCTCAATCCAAAAGTCTCATTTGGAAAACTTTACGTACAATTCTTCATCTTTGAGTAACTTCAGGACAGTTCTCAGATGTTCCGCATGTTATTCTTTATCACGAGAGTAGTTAAGAATATCGTCGATGAACACAATGACGAATTTATCCAGATATGGTTTACAGACTCTATTCATGAGGTCCATAAATACAGTGGGCGCATTAGTTAAACCGAATGGCATTACTTGGAATACATAATAGCCATATCGAGTTCGAAACGCGGTCTTGGGTATATCTTCCTCTTTTACCCTTAACTGATGATATCCAGATCTTAAATCAATCTTCAAGTACACACTCGAGCCTTGTAACTGATCAAACAGATCATCGATTCTTGGTAAGGGATAGCGGTTCTTGATTGTGAGCTTGTTAAATTCTCTATAATAAATACACATCTGAAATGATCCATCTTTCTTCTTAACGAACAAAACCGGTGCTCCCCAGGGTAAGGAACTTGGTCTAATGAATCCTTTTTTCAGATAGCTCTTCTAGTTGTTTGGACAATTCTTGCATTTCCGAGGGTGCTAAACGGTATGGTTCTCGTGTTACGGGAGTAGCTCCAAGAACAAGATCGATTTGAAATTCGACTTGTCGAGCAGGTGGGAGTCCAGGAAAATCTTTTGGAAACAACTCAGGAAATTCCCTGACTATAGGTACATCCTCTAGTCGTTTCTCATCCGACTTCTTTTCCGTTACTTGAGCTAAGAAGGCATAACATCCTTTCTCCATGTACTTTATCGATTTCGTACAGGATATGATACTTAAGTACTTTCTACTTTGATCTCCTTGGATAAATAAGGTTTCACCGTTGATCGGGATATGAACGGTTTTCTCATTGCAAACAATCCTAGCCCGGTGTTTGGACAACCAATCCATGCCAATTACGACATCGAAACTACCAAGTTTGATTGGCAAAAGATCTATGAGGAACGAGTGGTCTTGTAACAGAATAGGGTAATTTCGGATTATGGTGTTTTTTCCTATTATCTTTCCATCGGCAAGTTCTATCTCATAAGTTGTATCTAAGGCAATTGGAGATATTTCAAGTAATGGTGCAATGGTAGTAGATGCGAAACTCTTATCGGCTCCAGAGTCAAACAAGATTTTTGCAAAATGATTGTTAAAAGAATACGTACCCATCACAACGTCAGGGTTCAATGGCACATCTCCATCTCCTAGCACATACGCCCTTGCACGCGCATTGTTCGGTTGAACTACATTCAACTTTGAGCATTGACTCTTGAAATGACTCTTCTCTCCACATCCATAACAATTCATGTTTGCCATAGTGTTTCCCCCTCCAGGGTTTCGGCAATACTTTCCTTGATGACCTACCTTGTTGCACTTGTCACACTTCACAGTTCAAGGTCTAGAATGGTGCATCAAACATCTGTTACACTGAGGATGTGGTCCGACATACCCTTTTCCGGCAGTGGGTGCAGCATAAGCCCTTGCGGCTTCTTGTCTTCAGTTTTGCCGATTGTGATGATGGTTTCTGTTGCGGTGATACTGGTTGTTGTTCCGATTGTTGTTGTTGGACTGAGGGTGGTTGGAATTTGAGCTTTTCCGATCATCAAGCTTTCTTTTGTTGTCACTTGAGCCTTGTGCATTTGCAAGCTTCAATATCGGCTCCATAAGGCGGTGGGATACAATGACAACTTCTTCAATAGTCTTGGGGTTAGAAGCGGTGACATCTCCTTCAATGCTCCGAGGTAAACTTCCGATCAAAGCTTCCAAAAGCTTTTCATTGGTGGGAAACAGATGAGGACACAAAGCTCTTAGCTCATGGAATCTCTTGAAGTATGTCTCGAGATCATTACCCTTAGTAGCCAAGTGGTAATACTCATCTTCGAGCTTCTTGATCTCTGTTATCGGGCAATACTGTTTCATTAACAGTTGTTTCAGATCTGACCATGAAATATTACAAGCTTCTTCAATTCCATTCGTTGAGCATGGGTTTTCCACCAAGATAACGCATCTTCTAGCAAAGTTTCAGTTGCAAACTTGACCTTGCAATCATTTGTGTAGTCACTTAGCAGAAATACAGTCTCGGTTCTCTCGAACCAATGAAGTAAACCAATAGCACCTTCAGTACCCTTGAAGAATGTCGGCTTGCAGTTCATGAACTCTTTGTAGCTACACTTACGAGCTACGGAAGACTCACTTTGATTTGTCGGAGTGTTAGTTGCATTTGAGTTTGCCATTTCAACAAGACATGCAGCTTCTGCGACACGAGTTGCTTTAGCAAGACGAGCAGCTTCAGCCTCACGTGCTGCTTGGGCAACACGCTCAGTTTTAGCTTCTTGAGCGATCTACGCTTCTCGGGCAATCTCAGCTTCTCTTGCAATTTCAGCCTCTCTTGCAATCTCAGCTTGTCTTGCAATTTCGGCTTCTTTTGTAGCAACTTTAGCTTCACGTGCCTTTTGGGCAATTCGTTTAGCTTCAGCAATGTGTTCAGCTTCGGCTCTAGCAGTGTCAGTGGCATACTGAGATATAACAGCGCTAACGCTTTCAGCGACCAATTTTCGAACAGCTGCGGGAGTGATGGTGGATGAGGTAGCTTTCTTCTTGACCATTTTTCTAAAATTACCAAGAAATAAACTCCAAGATTAAGAAATCATCGATGATAATAAAAGTGGTTACACATTATAAATATTATAATAATCAAGATCACCACTTTAAATCAATGATATGATATCGTTATGAATAGCAACAAGTGAATCATGATTTTTCTCAATAAAATCATAACATATATATAAGGACATAAGGATCGGTTCGTCATACATTACCGATGAATAATATCATAACACAAGAATATAAGAAATACAACCATAGGATACATAGAATATATCCTTACATAGTAATTGTTCACAACCATAGGTTACAACATCATAATTCTTGTTCCATAGTTACAAACCAAAAGGATACAAGCCTTAATGCCTCATATGGCGTCTTTATGATACATACTACAATAAAGATGACTAGAATCTACACATCTCCCGATGCGTCATCATGACGATGGCGAATCTCCTCAACCATGGCTGTCAAATCTTGGATCTGCTGCTCACGTGCTCGATCTCTCGCCTCGAGGTCATCAATCCTCTGCTCTACGATAGCAGTGTGAGCATGAGCGGATGCAAGCTCGTGATGCAAGGCTCTCTCTCGGCCTAAGACACTGTCTTTCAAAGTACTAGCATCTCGAACAGTAGTCTCAAGCCTCTGGGTCAATCTGGTCATGGCCTCTCTCGCCTCCACAATCTGGGCGCTCATCATGTCAAACACAATCTCAATGGAGTAGCGACCTATCACGAGGTTCTCGACCTCCTCCTCCAAGCACTCTATCCTAACCACCGGGATCTCATCATAATGCGCCAGGAGCTCACTCAACTGGTCCTCGTGTCTAACGAGTCTCGTAGCCAATAGAGGAATGATGTGGTGTACAGGCTCACCGGTAACAGGCAGAATTGGAGCTGGTGCAGTGGTTGAGCTCTCCTCAAGCTCGAATGAACTAGGTGCTCCCTCCTCTTCTCTCTAACGACGAAGTAGTGGTATCAGGAATGACCATCGCCTAGCACCGGCTTTCTTCCTTGGTCTGGTCTCAACGTCCACTTGAGTAGGCATGTCAGGATCAAATAGTGATGGTGGATAACACTTAATGAAAAGCAGTAAGGATGGCTCACTGAAAGTGTCCAATGGAGGTGATGTTGTAGGCGATGATGAAATAGGAACAGTGGTGGTCTGATGGTAGAATACAGTAGGTGGCATTGGTGGAGTAGCAATAGGTGTAACTGGTGATGACTGAGTAGATGGTGACTGAGCTGATGGTATCACATGAGTCATAGTGATGGATCGCACACGCTTCCTAGCTGTGTGTTTGAAGATCGTACCCTTAGGATACAGTCTGTAAGCCACTCCAAACGGCTCAGGCTCAGGCTCATAAGGCTTAAGGACACGGATCCTACGTCTGCGACGACGGATCGGTAGAGAGGATGATACTGAAGAGTCTGATGAAGCAGAATCAGTGCTCTCGGATGACTTGGATGATCCATCATCCATAGCGACATTTGAAGCAGGTAGCCATTGCTGCGACTCGTAATACTGATCTAAGGTCATAGTAGCAAAAGCATTATGCTCTTGAGAGCGAGCAATCATAGCTGGAACAGTAGGAGTTCGGGCAACTTCACCTTCCTCAAAGGTTCATCTCGTCCAAACAGTGGTCGGTATGACTGGATGGGATGAGTGGCATATTGACAGTCGTAGAGGACATAGTGTCTTCCATCTCAATGTTTGAGGACAGAACAAACGGGTGGGAAGCAGACATGGTACTGTAACAACAAATAAAATAATGTAAGTAAAATGCCAAATAGTATGATTAACAAGATTTTAGTTAGTTGCGCACATCTAGAAAGCAAATCTCCATGCCTAACTAAAATAAATGCAATTTACTTATGATCTAGTGATGCATTAATCCTAATGCATAGAGTGGTCATGGAAGGGCATAAGGCAGTGGTGTAAAATAGTCCCGTTTTAAAAGTGCGGTTATAGTCCAAATGTTTTTGAAAAAGTCCTTGGTTCTCAATAACCTTGGATCTGATGCCAATCTGTAACACCCCCGAAAATCTTAATGACAACGGAAGACTAATCCGGGTGTTACTCAAATGGAGATCATAGTCAATAATTATAGAAAACGACTCGAAAGAGACGTTTTATTAAAAGTAGTTATCATTCATCGAAAACTCATAGTTGTTACAAAACATTGTAAACTGTTCAAGTGTTTTTGCCAAAAGAAAGATCATGAGTTTGAAAGAAATGACAACTTTATGTTTTACACCACCTAGAAAGCCTTGCCAAGCCCCACTCCGCGCCTTGGTCATAATCTTCATAGATTACCTGAGCTAACATGCTTAAAAAGGTCAACAAAAATGTTGAGTGAAATTTATATGTTTGAATAAAGTTGAACACAAGTATAAGAGCATGATCATTATAAACTAACAATATCATAAGGAAAATCACACATTATTATGCGCTAAGCTCATGCAACCAAGACTCAACTACATACACCGAGATACCAGTGTACGTAAGTTTGCCCCAAAGGAGGTAATAGCCAATTACCTAATGAAATTCAAATATGGTGCGCCCCCGTTATTTCTCTATAACCAAGACGGGGTCGTTAATCCCTATAGTACTATTCATGATATCTGCGTTCACTCGCAGTGGCTAATGGTTCATGATACAAGGGACTTATGCCTAAATACTTAGGCAGAACCAATAATCAATAGGCGAACATTTATGAAAAACCTTGTGTTCTAGTTTAGATCATGTATGTCCCTCGTGGGGTTTGAAAAATAAAGTAAAAACGAGGCTATGAACTCACCTTGATGATATGAACAAGCACAAACAGATCAAGCACAATGTAGTGGAGGTTCCAAACCGAAACCTAAAAATGATGAGATGGCGAGTCTCAGTATGATGAACATTTTGGTTCGCGACCAAAATAATAAAGCATTGAAAATTCTTATTCAATAGATCATTGGATTGTCCAATACAATAGTGTGCGTGCGTGCTTAACGTTTTAAGTTAATTTACTTGCTACATTGTCTTAGTTAATGATCCTCACTTACGCATAAGTGAAATGTTTTCCCTCGTTGTGATCTTGATAGGTTTGTTGAGTATTTTAACTTGTTTAGATTCCTCGTGCGTTTTATCGGATTATATATATATATATAATTATTTTCTAATAATATGTATGTATATATATATATATATATATATATATATATATATATATATATATATATATATATATATATATATATATATATATATATATATATATATATTCATATATGAAATATGTCTATCGATATCCGAAAATAATATACTCATATGATCAAAATACTCGTTTTTACGAAGTTACGATAAGATTATAAGTTTTTCTAAACTTTTCCCGAATTTACACTTTTTACCCTCAAGTTACGAAAAGTACGAGTTTAGTCCTCCAAGTTTGAGAAAATGACACTTTCTACCCATATGTATTTTTATACCAAAACTTTCAGATTTGACAGCTTTACCCCTTGGTAAAACTATTTTTTATGAAAACAGCCCTCCAAGTTTGCCTTTATACGCTTAAACCTTCTACTTTCCAAGTTTACACTTTTCACCCTATACTTTACTTATAACAAGTTTAAGTTAATAACAGAACTGGTCCTCGTGTTTTTTATATGTGCGCATGCACGTGAGTTTACCCCTTACACTTTCGATTATAGCCATAATAGTCCTTATACTTTTCATATATGTTTGTTATACGTAAAAATAGGACCCTTTATCTTTAAGAAAGGTTTCAATTTCAACCCAAGGACTAAAATATTCGCAAATTTGGTCCGAATACTTTTTAGAAAAATGAAAACTTTGTATAATAAGTACAAACTTATTTCTAGCTTATTAGCTTATTCTTATCATATTGGGCCGAGTTGGGTTTTACTTGGACACATTGTGGGCTTATTGGGATCAGCAGTTGGGTTTTAGGCCCATTAATGCTTCGCGTGCGTTTTTAAGGTGTACGAGAGTTCTTTATAAGGTTGTGATGTGTTTTCAACGTTTTAGTCTAGTGTTAACGTGTGAACTATGTGTCTTGTTTAACAATAACAAGCGTATGATACTAGTTATATTGAAATGGTGCGCATAACATATTTAACGTGTGATAAATTCAAGTATATACTAATGAGTTGGAAATGAAATGAGTTTAGGATTACTTACAACACTCGTTATGAGTGGAGATGAACGAGGTGAAGGTGACGTGAGCTCTAACCCGTGTTCTCCTTATAATGTTACCCAAACTAGTCTTTTACCCAAGTTTCCTTAGTGATAAACCCTTTTCGATACCCTTGCTCCTCCTTGATGCTCACGGTGAATGTTTTAAGTGTATGTGAGAGTGTAAGTCTTGTGTTGGTATTAAGTGTGAGTAGTATGGATAAAAATGAGTGGGTGTCGTGTGTTTTTAAGGGGAAACAAGTATGGTTATTCTCATTTCTTTAATCCTAGATTACCTATTCTTAGCAACAATAGACATGTGTATTCTTTGAACTTGGTCTTAGGTGTGGGTGTGGTGTGGGTGTGGTAGCCGATTATATGGGCATGCCAAGGTCAAGTCCTTTCATTCCTTGCCTAAACAAACATATTACCCAAAGGTTTAAGAAGTCCAAGTGATGGTCAAAGGTCTTGGGCATGTTTAGAGTATTATATTATTGTATTAGGGTGGCTAAACATTTTTCTTTGTCTCCTCTTGTCCACACTTACACGACATGTTTAGTTTTCAAGGAAGGGCTTTCTAGTTTGGTTTGGTTTTGTTCTCATTTCCTCGACCGGTTACATGTTCACAAAGCAATAATATTTCCAAGTGTACAAGTCTTACTAATTTTTGTGTGTTGGGCTCGAAGGCTAGGCCCAGAATTTATTAAGGGTGTGTGTTAGGATTTGGAAAATCCAGTAGTTAAAGTGTCGGTCACCTCAAGTATATGTAATCAATAGAAAGCTCGTGGTCGTAGTTATTTGATGTTTAGTAGTATTTAGTTTAGTAACACCGTGGAGGACGGACGGGTATTTACCCACTGTATGCCTGATCCACAGCCCGTCAGGTGGCGTTTTACTGTAAGACTATAAATACTCTCTACCTCCCAAGGTAGAGAGTTGGAGCTCATAATAAGATTTTTTCTTTCTCTCACTAAAGTTCCCAACTCTCTTCCATTTCTCTCTCTAAAACTTTCTCTCTCTAAACACATTGTACGCCTCATATGATTATGGTTTAGTGTATTTGTGAATTCCAATATGTTACAAATGGTATCAAGAGCCATGGTTTGATCACTCATCTTTCATGCTCTTTGTTTTGGTGGATTTCATAAGGTTTTTGGGGTATTAAGTGTTTAGAAGAGTTTGATTCATTTGGACAAATTTTAGTGTTAAAGTTTGAATTTTGCTTGTACTTTTGTGTTTAGGATCATCATATGTGTTTATGCTTTGAATTGGAAAGCTTAAATCATTGTGGTTTGGTTATTTTTTATTGATAAAGTGGTTATTTTTGAACTTTGTACTAAGCGAGTTGAGTCTCGGATATACATTTCTTCGAAGCGAGTTGTTGTGTTCTTGGATGCGAAGTTGTTATATGCGACTTGGCTATTTAGCGAGTTAAGCTTTTGCGACTTGGTGGTTAGCGAGTTGTGTCTGCTTTGCGACTTGCTATTAAGCAAGTTGATTATTAAAGCGACTTGTTTCATTAAGCGAGTTGATTGTGTTGCAAGTTGCTACTAAGGCGAGTTGGCTATTTAGCGACTTGTTTCATTAAGCGAGTTGATTGTGTTGCGAGTTGATACTAATGCGACTTGGCTATTTAGCGAGTTGATTCCTTAAGCGAGTTGACTCTTTGAGCGAGTTGGTTGTTTAGCGAGTTGATACCTAAGCGAGTTGATTGTTTAGCTACTTGTCTATTGAGACTTGTTACTTCTTCGTGCTACATTCTTACGGTTGTTCTTTTGGTTTAGTAAAATCCCGTGAAAGAATCAAATTCCCGGTTTAATCAAAGAATAGTAAAATCCCGTAGAACTTGTAATCATGGCAAACATCGTTCCTACAATTGTTTCTTCTGTAGCTGAGGACGTTCAAGTAGCAGGATCAGATGCTCGTCCACCTATGCTTGACAGAACTGATTATGACTCTTGGGCTCAAAGAATCCGATTGTACTGTTTGGGAAAAGAAAACGGAGTCAACATACTCAATTCAATCGATGAAGGACCTTATCAGATTGAGACTACAAGAGACTTAATTGATACAACTGCAGATGGAACAATGATCTATGGTATAGACAGACCAAAGACATATGATGAGCTCAATGATAAGGAGAAAAAGAGATTCGATGCTGACATCAGGGCTTCCAACATCATACTTCAAGGTTTTCCAAAAGATATCTACAAGCTTATCAATCACAACACCGAAGCCAAGGCGGTGTGGGATAATGTCAAGATGCTTCTTTCGGTTCGAATTAACTATGGAAGACAGAGAATCACAACTCTATGATGAATTTGAGCACTTCAAGATGAAACCGGATGAGAGTGTCTATGAGTATTACGTGAGATTCCACAAGCTTGTTAATGACATGAGGAACATCAGAATGACTATGCCAAACATTCAGCAGAACTCAAAGTTTGTGAACAACATGAATCCCGAATGGCACAAGTTTGTCACCTCTGTGAAGTTAACCAAAGGATTGAAGAATACAAACTATGAGCAACTCTATGCCTTCCTTCTTCAGAATGAGAGACATGCCATGTTTGAAAAGAGGATTCTTGAACAATTCAAAACCAACCAGGGAGAGACAAGCTCATCAAATGATTCAACTGCCTTCTACTCAAATATTGGGATTACCACTAAAGCTTCACAAGTTATACCCATGGGTGATGGCACTCACAAACTCATTCCCGATCCAATGTTCAAACAAGCTGATGCTGATGCACACGTGGGAAACTTCATTAATCAACTGGCTCTCATGATTAGTCAAAACATGAACTCTCTCCCACACACCAACAACAACCTCAGAACAGCATCCAATCCTCATAATCAAGCCACTGTCAGAGATGGGAAGGTTATGGTACAACCAGTTCAAGTAAGGCAGTATGAACAAGGGAGAGGTAGAGCTGGTAGAGGATATGTGGCAAATCAGAATAGGGGAAGGAATGGAAATCAAGGACAAGCAAAGCCGATCAAATGTTACAACTGTGGTGGTGAGGGACATATTGCAAGGCGCACATCACCAAAACGCCCTCGAATGCAGAGTACTTGGGGATACAATCATCGAATGCCTTTCAAGTCGATTGCGATGCATACGACTCGACATTGATGATGAACCTACTGCACAAACCATTTTCATGGCTAGCATTTCTCCAATGGTCCCTCCTAAAGTCTCTTCATCACCACAACAAGCTGGTCCATCCAAAGACAAAATCATCTCTGAGGTATTAAAACTATACGATGATGCTGATGTGCAAAAGATGCATGACAATGTACAATCAACTGAAACTATTGAGTCAGATATTGAAAATATGGGTAATATCAATGTTGTCCCATATGATCAATATGTGAAACAAAGTGAAAGTGAGATTGTACCAAGTAATGCATCTTCTGCGATCAACGATGACTATGTTTTTATGAATACACTGCATGTGCCCATGATGATTCTGTTATCTCTGAACTTAGTGCCTATAAAGAACGAGTTGCCATTTATGAACAACGTGCTAAGTTTGAGTTAACTACTCGTGAGCGGGAGTTGGATAACCAAATGCGTACAATTATTAGAAAAAGTAATTTTAGAGAAGAAGTGTTAAAACAAGAGTTAAACTCCTTACAAGAAAAGCTTTCTAAAACTGCTAAGCAAAAACAAGAACTTCAAGAAAATGTTAAAGTGCTTAAGCAGGAATTTCATGCTAAGGAATTAAAACTTTTGAATGATTTTTCCAATCTAAAAACTTTGAAGAACAAGCTTGAAAATAAGTTATGCATACAAGGGAATACCATTCAGCTTTGCTCACATGGTCACTAAGCATAGAGTTTTGAGCGATAAGCATAGTGTTCCCATCATAGATAAACCCAACCCTGAGTACGGTAAGTTAGCAAAGGCAGCTCAAAATGTAATCTATGATGGCAATGAGATTCTTAAACCTAGACAGACACCTGGTTGCGTTGAGTGCTGAGGAAGAGAAAATTAGATGATGCATCTAGGGAGAAAATGAATAAGAAGCTAGAAGATCCCGAATGTAAAAAGAATAACATAACGTTCAAACCCCATGATTACAAGAAGGAAAACTGGATTTCCTTAAACAAGTTTAAGCCTCAAACGTTGTTAACACCGAACAAGTGTTCGGAAAAAGGACTTAGATAAGCAAAAGCGATAATCTTGTTGTTACAAACCCTCCCCTTAGGAAAATGCCTGCGGTGTATCCTCCAAATACACCAATGCATTTAGTTCCTAGAACTATTGCCACTAAAGCAAGACCTTAATCAGTCAATATGTTATTTTTCAACTATTTGTCGATTTTGAGAAAACTTGTAAGAAAAGGATCACACCCTGGGATAATGAAGGGAAAGGGGTTTTGAACAAATAAAATAATGCTATTTAACTGAGGTCATGCCCTTCTTTAAACAACTAAAAGATCATTTTGGGAGTCTTAAAAAGGGGATTGATTCAGATATTAAAGGAATGGAAAAGGAATTTGATGCAATGATTGTAGAGGTTAGTGACTATGAGCGAGCATTAAAATATAATGAAATTGAGAGGAAGAACTTGCATACCATAAATGAGAATCTGATTTCTGATTATATTTCTCAAGATGTGTTCTATACTGCCACTAATTGTTCTATTACTGCTTCTCAATTTCATGAATTATACGTTGCTTTGAAAGTCTCCCATGATCGTGTCATTGAGCTTGAAATCAAAAACGCTAAACTAAGTGAGAAAATTGAACAGGATGATCATGATAATCTGGTAAAACATTTTTCTAAACTAGAAGTTGAACATTTTGAGTTACAACTAAAATATCAACATCTCAAAGAAAATGTTAAAACCTCAAACATCAAGATATCCTCAGATGTTCCAGAGTTTGATGCAGTTTTTGAAATAAACAAACGTGATGAACGGATTCAAGCTCATTGTAACATGATCAGAAAGTTGAAAGCCCAAATTTCTCAATTAAAGGGTGAAATGAACAATGTGACTGGCTCCCAAATGCCTCCTCCTTTAGATTCTTGGAATTCTCAAAATTTTCATCTTCAAAACTTGGTTAATACTTTACAAAAGGAAAATGAGAGTTTTCTAGAAGAAAATGAAAAGGTTAAACGTCATTTCAATGAGTTATTTGAGTCAATAAAATTCACTCGTAACAAAAATAATGAAAAAATAACTTCGTTGCAAAAGAAAATTGAGAATCTGAAGAGTTAGGCAAAAGGGAAAATGCCAATGACAAATCGGGAGAATGGTGTTTCAAAGGTGCATGTCTGTAATAAATATGCTTTGTCTGTGAAATATGTTCCTCCTCATCTTAGGAATAACAAACTTGCTATTCAAACATATTTTTCATACCTTAAGGATAGTCTAGAATGTCTCTGTGAGATTGTAGAAGATGATAAGTTAGAGAAACCACTTGATAATGCAATTGGTCATGCATGCTTATATGCCAAGCGATCTCAAGAACTTCTAGAATGCTTAATCACAATATGCCCTAAATCCTTAGGTGAGCAAGTCAATCCCTTGATACCTTGTTCTATGCCTAGTGCCATGTATACAACTCATTCAATGCCCAATGTTATGAATGTGAACTCTAGTAGGCCTTCAAGTAGTTCAGAACCCAGCACATCTAAACAGGAAATGCAAAAAGTAGCAAAACCAACTAATGTTCCCATTCCCTCTACAGAGTAATCATGACATTAAAGCGAGAAGGTCAAAGTCTCAAGGCAATACAAGGAATGATAGGACCTTGCAAGCTAAGAATGTGCATTGGAAAGAGTAGAATATCACCCTAGGAACACTATGTTTGAGTTGAATAAAACGAATCATGTTGATTCTAGTATTAGCTATAAGCGTCGTAATTAATTCAATTACACTTTGCAAAACATGTAATGAATGCTTGATTTCTGGTACTAATCATGAATGTGTTGTGAATGGGTTGTCTAATGCTATCAATTGCCCAGTTAAAATTGTTAATGCTAAAAATCATGCAAAGAAGGCTAAAAGGCAAAAGCGAAAGAAAGTTAGAAAGCGGGAAACCCACGGAAGAACATTTAGTAAGATAGGTTATCAATGGATACCTTTTGGCCATAAGGTCAATCGGCCCTCAATCGCTAAGACAATGCCCTATAGAAAATGGATGCCTACTGGTAGAACTATTCCCTTAAGAAGTGAACATACTTTGAATAGGTCAAATCGATACTAGCACTACATCTATTTCGATGATTCCATTGCTTATATTTCTGATATGGGTGTTTCTATTTCTGATGTGGGTGTTCCAATCATTGTTACTAACCAAGTGGAACCCATTCTTGCATGGGGATCCCAATTATCCGGTTATCCATTCTTGTCTGTGTTCAACTGCAGATCGTTCAAATCGTTTTGTGGTACTTGGACTCGTCATTCCAAGCATATGACTGAGACCGGTCGCGGCTCATGAACTTCGTGAGTAAATTCATCGGGCATTAGATTCGGAACGACCATTTTGGAGCAATTATGGGTTATGGTGATTATGTAGTTGGAAAAGTGTAATCTCCAGGGTATATTATGTGGAAGGTCTTGGTCATAATTTGTTCTCTGTTGGTCAATTATGTGATTCCGATCTAGAGGTGGCCTTTAGAAAACATACTTGCTTCGTAAGAGAACTTGATGGTGTAGAATTATTAAGAGGTACTCGTGGTTCTAATCTATACACCATCTCTATCGAAGACATGATGAAGTCTTCTCCAATCGCTTCTGTCAAAGGCTTCAGAAACAAAGTCATGGTTATGGCATCGTCGTCTCAATCACTTGAACTTCGGCACCATTAGTAACCTTTCGAAAGGATCTTGTCGAGGCTTACCCAGGTTAAAATGTGAAAAAGATCATCTTTGTTCAGCTTGCCAATTGGGTAAAAGCACGAAATATGCCCACAAACCAAAACCCACAAATTTAGTGATGGAAGTTCTTCATACCCTTCATATGGATCTATGCGGACCAATGAGAGTGCAAACGATAAATGGGAAGAAATACATTCTAGTAGTTGTTGATGACTACTCTCGATTTACTTGGGTAAAGTTTTTGAGGACAAAGGATGAAACTCGGATGTCATTATCAAACTAATCAAACGACTTCGAGGTTCGACTCAACAATACGGTCGAATTGTTGAGCAGGACAATGGCACAAAGTTTGTCAACAAAGACTTAATTGATTTTATGAAAGTGTTGGAATCTATCATCAAAGAAGTGTTCCACGAACTCCTCAACAGAACGGTGTAGTTGAAAGGCGAAATCGAACTCTTGTGGAAGCCGCAAGAACAATTCTAATTTATTCGAAGGTTCCAATGTTTCTATGGGCTGAAGTCATTGCCACTGCTTGCTACACCCAAAATCGTTCCCTTATACACACCTCTCATGGAAAAACTCCATATGAACTTGTTCATAAACGAAAACCTGATCTCTCCTACCTTCGTGTGTTTGGTTCTTTGTGCTATCCAACGAATGACGGTCAAGACTTAGGTAAATTAAGAGCAAAGGCAGATATTGGAGTTTTTGTTGGTTATGCACCAAACAAGAAGGGTTACCGAATCTACAACAAGAGAACCCGAAATATCATGGAAACAATTCACGTTACGTTCGATGAGCTGACGGTCAAATGGCTCTGGACAATCCAGTTTGGACCCGACTTCAAAGCAGTCCCATTGGTACATTCCTTGTACCAAATTCATTTCCAAAGAACTCCATATGTACCTCCATTCGAAGATGATTTAAAGAAATTGTTTGATCCAATGTTTGATGAACACTATGAACCAAATGCTAATGAAATGTTAATTCCATCAACAGAGGTGCATCTATCACGTGAATGAAGTCAACCCTTCACTCAATATCATTAAGTCGAAGCGCTGCTGCTGATCACTCTGTCTCATCAACAAATCATCAATCATCGAGTGTACATCATGGAATTATTTCGCATCAATGATGAAGTTAATCCCTTTGCTACTACCGAAGATGCTCCATTTGAAAATATATTTGCTCCTGAATCATCATCTGAACCATCTTCATCGGGAGACATCGACTCTGCTACTTCAGTTCCACAACAACAACCACATGAACACCTTAGAAAATGGACACATGATCACCCATTGGATAACATCATTGGAAACCCTCTCGTCCCAGATCCACACGGAAACAAATTGCAACCGATGCCTTATGGTGCTTCTTCAACTCCGTACTCTCTAAGGTCGAACCAAAAGACATTAAAACCGCCATGAATGAAGATCGCTGGTTCAATGCCATGCAAGAAGAAATTCATGAGTTTGATCGACTTGATGTATGGGAATTAGTACCGCTCCGACTTGTGCTATGATCATTACACTAAAATGGATCTTCAAAGTGAAACTTGATGAGCATGGTGATGTCTTAAAGAACAAGGCTCGATTGGTTGCAAAAGGATACCGTCAAGAGGAGGGTATTGACTTTGAAGAATCATTTGCTCTGTGCTCGTGATCGAAGCTATCGAATATTCTTGGCTAATGATGCAAGTAAGAACATGGTAGTCTATCAAATGGATGTAAAGACGGCGTTTCTTAATGGAGATCTTAAAGAAGTCGTATACGTCGGCCAACCTGAAGGCTTTGTGAATCCAGAGCATCCTACTCACGTCTATCATTTGAAGAAGGCTCTTTACGGTTTAAAGCAAGCTCCAAAGGCATGGTATGATACGCTATCAAAGTTTCTTCTCATTTGGATTGAGAAAGGAGCGATTGATCCGACATTGTTCACCCGAAAGTCGGGCAAACATTTAATTCACGTTCAAATTTATGTTGATGATATTATCTTTGCCTCTACTGACCCCAATGAGTGTGATCGTTTTTCAAATGAAATGGGTTCCAAATTTCAAATGTCAATGATGGGACAAATGTCATTTTTCTTGGGATTACAAATTTCACAAAGTCCCGGAGGCATTTTTATAAATCAATCTAAATATGCAAATGAGATTTTAAAGAAATTTGGATTTGTCTCTTGTGACACCGTTGACACTCCCATGATTGAACGTACTAAGCTGGATAAAGACAACTCAGGGATCATGGTAGATCAAACAAAATATCGTAGTATGATTGGATCCCTGATGTACCTCACGTACCAACAGACATCTTGTTCAATGTGTGCATGTGTGCTAGATATCAGGCTAAGCCTACTAAAAGCACCTTGAAGCGGTTAAACGGGTCTTTCGGTATCTCCAAGGAACCATCAATATGGGACTATGGTACCCAAAGGACACCGGTATGTCACTAACAGCCTATGCAGATCTTGATCATGCGAGGATGTCAAGATACACGTCGAAGTACTTCAGGAGGTGCTCAGTTTTTAGGTGATAAGCTTGTGAGCTGGTCTTCAAAGAAGCAAATGAGTACTTCTATTTCCTCTACAGAGGCTGAATACATAGCCATGTCATCTTGTTGTGCTCAAATCCTATGGATGAGATCCCAGTTATCTGACTATGGCTTTGAATTCAACTTAATCCCTCTGTACTGTGATAATAAAAGTGCTATTGCTCTCTCATGCAACAACATTCAACACTCAAGAGCAAAGCACATCGACATTCGACATCATTTCATCAGGGAGAAAGTGGAAAATGGTGTAGTGGAACTCTACTTTGTGAAGTCAGAATACCAGTTAGCAGACATCTTCACCAAAGCTCTTCCAAGAGAACGTTTTGAGTTTATTCTTCCTCGACTTGGCTTGAAAAGCCTTCAACCAGAAACACTCAAACGTCTTCAGGAGGAAGACGAGGAGTAAAGGTCTTTCCTTCATCTACATTTTGTATATATTTTTCCAAAAAGCAAAATACAAAAATATAAAACTTTCAAAAATCCATAAAAATTTGAAAAACTCGAAAAAAAAATTTCAAAAAATTATTGTCCTTTGTCATATTTTTTCCTCGATTCGATGATATCTACGGTCTTTGTGCTATCATTCAAAGAATGACACGGGACTTTAGATATTGTTCGAATGCTAAAAAAAAACAACAACAATAATAATAATAATAATAATAATAATAATAATAATAATAATAATAATAATTTTTTGGGAGAAAGTAAAACAATGGTTTATTGTCATTTCAGGCAGTAACCCGCTTTTCATTGAAAGAACAGAGCCATGCTTTATCTCATATTTCAAACCTAATGCTCTGATTCTATAAAACAAATGTTTGTCATTAACACGACAAATGTTTAATTTCAAATATTTTTCCTTCTAATGATTCCTCTGAAAAATATTTGCAATCTTATGAAAACTCAATTGTTTTGAAAACACTTCGGACTCTATTTTTGAAAATCAAAAGAACTTATCAAGTGTCAAAATCTCAATCCATCAATCAATAACTTTCGTCATTGATTGAGGGGGAGAATGATTTTTCAATTAAATCAAAAAGTGTTCTTTTCAAAAAATTTGCACTTAAATGAGCAAGGTCTGCTAAAAAATGTTTTACAATATTTTACACAATTGGTTCAAGACCTTGGTTATTATTATGTTTTCAAAAGATAATTATGCATGTTTAATCAATGGAGTTTAAAGTCTAAAAATCCAATCCTTATCAGTTAAAACGTTTTCATAATCAAGTCACAATTCTCCTTAAAAGCTTTCAAAATCAATTTAAATCTACAGAGATCACAAATCTCAAATGATTTGATAATTGTGATCGGGGAGAATTTGTGATTTAAATTGGATTTAAACCGATAATTCGATAAATGGTTTCATAAGTGTTTAGCATGTTTTCCTCCCGCATGTGACAAACGATTTCAAATTTTCCATGCACATGTTGAGGGGAGCATCTACTTTAAACCTCAAATTATTGAAACGTGATTGAATTGTCTCTAAGTGCAGGTTCCTTCTAATATGTGCAAAACTCTTTCAAACTTCTAGGCACATATTAAGGGGGAGCAAATTTTTTTTTGAAAACCTCATCCTTCCTTAAAATGTTTTATCTACTCAAATTGATTAGGAAGTGGTGATCATCATTTTAGAAAATGTTAACCAAAAGATTGGACCTTTCATTCTTAATCTAACGATTTCAAAGATCTCTTGCCTCCATGTGCTAAACAAATTCTGAATTTTTATGCATATGTTGAGGGGAGCATTTCTAAAATATCAAAACAATTAAGATACAAAATGCTTTGATTCTATATCACAAGTATCTTGATTGATTTTCAAATGGTTTTCAATTGGTTTCAAGGCGGAAGAACTACACCAAAAGACCTACCAACTCTACTTTATGCATGGTGATATAAGGATGATAAGGTTAGGTTGAGTTCCCATGATCCGCCGAACGGAGGGATCTACCCTGGGACAATCCACTAGTTAGTGTAGAAGTCCTTAGGTATGATGATAAAAGGAGAAAATGAGATATGGGAAGAGTCGGTGAGACCGAGCTAGTCGAATAAACCCAACAAGATTATAGTTATGAAGTCTCGGTAAGCACTGAAGGGGTTGAAGAATGAAAAAGAATTGAATGTGAAAAAGGGTAAAAAGAAATAGCCCTCCATTTATTCAACCTTAGGGCAGAAACCGGGTTCAATTCATATACTACTGATGGTTACCATGGTAACATCGGTATTGAAGACAAGACGTCATGGACCCAGTGACTCACTGCACTTCAACTTTCCAAACCACTCAAGTTCCTCTTAAAAGGTCTTGTTTTATTGTCACGGGGAACCGACATAATCTATCGACTCTCTATTAGAGATTGTTGATATTGAAGAAGGAGACCCTCTCCCTAGTCTCCGGCATAGGAACCAAATATGCACAATTGAGTCTAGAGCCACGAGATCATCAATAAATCTCATTAGGACACTTTCAATAAAGACTCTCTGTTTCACACAATGTGGAAAGAGAGATTACATCTTATGAGTCCTACGCATTATCCTTGTGGTATTGCCGAAACATCTGAGTGATATGCAAACATATTCACAATGAAGATGGAAAGCCTTTTGGAGCCAACATCAAACAAGCTCCTGGTAGGTGGCATGTGAGATCTATCCAATATATCAACCATGTGACAACTGAACAGAAACAATGGAGCGATTCAATCTTTTGAATCAATCCTGGTTCAGGTTATGGATTGACGGATACCTTTGAAAAACCGGTCGTTGTGCTTAAAAACTCTTTTCTTTAGCACATCGACTGTGTACTCATTTCTCAAAATAAAAGGTGTTTTTGATTGATAATTGATTTTCATTAAAACCCTCGTTAAATTGCAAAAACAATTTCTATTGAGCAATACACGATTGTTTTTCAAATATCTTTTCATCAATCAGTGAATCTCATTTCGTTGTTTCACTCACTCCGTGTTGTCTTCTTTGAGACGTTCCAGTTTGAGAATAGCTAGAAGCATTGCGAAACCTCAAGGAAATTCTTCGGAATTATACCTAATCACATGCAGTACTTATACTGATCAACGGGGAACCGTGGACCGTGTACCTCAATTCATCGAAAGTGATCAAAGACACTTTCGTGCGCTTTGTTGCTAACTGTCTAATGCAGGTACACCCCGACGTTTGCAGCTGATCAGAATGAAGCGGTCAATCCATAGCCGCATGCTCACTCAACACATTCAGTTCCAAAGAAATCATGATTAGTGCATCAATGACTCTGATATTTTCACTCCATGCTTCTGCTACGCTGATCCAGAAGTGAGCATGTCGATCCAAATGTCACAACATCACATAATACCAACACCATAATGGATGAGTCAGAGATTAATGTGGCTGATGATCTCAAAGCTGGCTCAAAACTCATTATCACATGGATCAGTTAAAGACCTCCACTCAGATTATCCAAACATGCAAAAATGAAGAATCAAAGACTACGAGCTTCAAAACAAAGAACATGAACAAGAATTCAAGAACTATCTCAAAGTAATATCTGTTTGTATTCTATGTAATTTCAATGTGTGTTTGAGGTGACCTCCCTTAGGGGGAGATTGTTAGGATTTGGAAAATCCAGTAGTTAAAGTGTCGGTCACCTCAAGTATATGTAATCATTAGAAAGCTCGTGGTCGTAGTTATTTGATGTTTAGTAGTATTTAGTTTAGTAACACCGTGGAGGACGGACGGGTCTTTACCCACTGTATGCCTGATCCATAGCCCGTCAGGTGGCGTTTTATTGTAAGACTATAAATACTCTCTACCTCCCAAGGTAGAGAGTTGGAGCTCATAATAAGATTTTTTCTTTCTCTCACTAAAGTTCCCAACTCTCTTCCATTTCTCTCTCTAAAACTTTCTCTCTCTAAACACATTGTACGCCTCATATGATTATGGTTTAGTGTATTTGTGAAATCCAATATGTTACAGTGTGTGGGCTCATTTATTGGGTCGTGTACAATGGTTAGGCCCAAGGGAATTATGAGTGTGTGTGGGCTCGAGTTGGGACGAGGCCCAATGACAAAAATATGGTGTGGGCTTGGTTCGGTTACGAGGCCCAATAGCATGTTGGGTTGGGTTGTGAGGTGGTATAAAGTCCAATAAGTTCCGAGGCCCAATACGAGTTTTAATATATTTTTGCTATAATTTATTTCGTATTTTTACAAACTTTTACGTATCCGTTACGTATTTTAAGATTATCTGGATCGTGGGGAATTTCGTTCTGATCACAGCCGTATATTTATGAACGCTCAAGCTGCGTTGATCATGCATATGCCAAATGATATGCAAATGTGATGTTTAGAAAATTTCATGATGATATTGTTGGGTCTATTATAGATTTGATGATACAAAACAAGAAAAATGAAACATGAAGGACTAAAAGTGACAAGAAGGGAAACTACAAAAAGATGGAGGATTTGGAAGATTCTAGAAGATATGCTTAAAAGAATATTTAGTTTCCTAATTGTATTATGATTCCTCTTGTAAACCCTAGATGTCTCTAGTATATAAAGAGACATAAGGGTCATTAGTTTAGTAGGTACGTACAAGATGTAGACGTCTAAAGGTGTGTGTGTGGGAACCTAGGCGTAGGGAAAACGCCTAGGGTTTAGTTAGTTAGTGTTAGATCAAGTCTTTGATCTTTATTATAGTTAGTTTATGATAATGAAAAACCTTGTTCATAATAATATTGATTCTATGTTTGAATATTCCGCCTTCATTATTATGTGTTCCTAGATATAATATTAGACCTCGTCTAAGAGCTTACAACGATCTTCACATATGGTATTAGAGCCAGGTTCTTGTGATATCTAGGGATCTACAAGGTTTTCTTGAAGAAGAAGGAAGAAAAATTCGAAGCTGTCAAAAATTCGTAATACTTCTGCAGCACTGTTTTCCAGAAGGCATAACTTTTTATTGAACCGTTGGATCGAGCTAAAATTTGAACTGGAGCTTCTTGGTATATCTATCTTTAATCTCACCGAAGGGATTGTCAATTATAGCTCTCAATCAAAAGATATAAGCAGTCGAAGTCTGCTGCAGAAAATTCCGTAAGGCTTCTGCAGGACTGTTTTGTAACGATCATAACTTTTTCGTTAACCGTTGGATCGTAACGAAATTTTGGGTGGATTTTCTCTATATATCAATATAACTTTCCACCGAAGGGATCTTCCATCTGAGCTTTTATGTGAAAGTGCTGCTGAAAGTACTGCTGTGTATTTTGAAAGTACTGCTTGGAATTCGAAAGTACTGCTGATTATTGAAAGTACTGTTGGAATTTTCAAAGTACTACAGATTTTATTGAAAGTACTGCATGTTTGTTAAAGTACTGCTATTACGCAAAGTACCGCTTGCTCGAAGGTACTGCTACTCTTGTTATGAAAGTACTGAAGTTTATATACGAAAGTACTGCTGTTTGTCCAAAGTACTGCTCCTTCTCAAAGTCTTTGTTATTATCGAAAGTACGGCTGCTCTAAATTTAAAAGTACTGCTTTTCATATGGTTTTTGATTTAAGGAGAAGTCGAGCATATTTATTGTTATGGTTTTTGGAACGACACACACACAGGTTATTGTTCACACACACAAGGAGTTTGGTGGTTTTTGTTCTTAAAAGGATTTAAAAAGGCTCGTTTTGGAGATTTATTGAAGAATTGATTACGAAGAGGATTATTTATCACTTATTTGAAGGTGAAGTGGAATTACTTGGTTTGTGTTCTTATCATATAGCTTGATGAATCTAGCAATGTGTGATTTTTCTTATGATGCTCTATGCACACATTGGCTATCACTTGAAGGAGTTACATTGTAGTGCTCAGTGTCTCATACTAGTTGAGGATTCTTGTCAAGGGATTGCGGTCTACTTATATTTGGTGATTCGTATAAGTATAGAGTTCCGTGGATAGTAAAAGATTTAAGACACAAGTTTGGAAAATTCTACTTCTTCATCAAATTCGTTATACTCGGTTTTCTTCACAAGTAATCATTACATAAAGCCTACAGATTTGAAGAATCAAGAAGATGGTTAACATATGGGTTTTCGGGGAAGCTTATTGTTAAATGTTTAACCATCTACATGCATCACTCAAGGGGAAGTGTTTGATTTTTACTACTGTTGATCATTATTACTACTGCTAGTTGGAGTTTTCTATTGTTTTGAATCCATTTTTCTTATGATGCGTAATGGTGGGCGATTTGAAGTATTGGAAGTCTTAGATTGGGAGTATGATATTGGTTCGTAGTGGTCAAGATCATTATTTGCATACGTTCCCTATTTGGATAATAACAAAAAGGGGAAGAGATGTTTGAGTGACATGTTCAAGTCAAGGGGAAGATTGTTTCATTCATGGTGAAATTTAATTATCTCAACTTCTGCTACTTCGTCTAGGGAAGTTCGTACAAGAATCGTGTTTGTTTTGTCATCATCAAATAGGGGAAGATTGTTGGGTCTATTATAGATTTGATGATACAAAACAAGAAAAATGAAACATGAAGGACTAAAAGTGACAAGAAGGGAAGCTACAAAAAGATGGAGGATTTGGAAGATTCTAGAAGATATGCTTAAAAGAATATTTAGTTTCCTAATTGTATTATGATTCCTCTTGTAAACCCTAGATGTCTCTAGTATATAAAGAGACATAAGGGTCATTAGTTTAGTAGGTACGTACAAGATGTAGACGTCTAAAGGTGTGTGTGTGGGAACCTAGGCGTAGGGAAACGCCTAGGGTTTAGTTAGTTAGTGTTAGATCAAGTCTTTGATCTTTATTATAGTTAGTTAGTTAGTTTATGATAATGAAAAACCTTGTTCATAATAATATTGATTCTATGTTTGAATATTCCGCCTTCATTATTATGTGTTCCTAGATATAATATTAGACCTCGTCTAAGAGCTTTCAACGATCTTCACAGATATAAATCGTGCTTAATTTCTGATTAAGGTTTTAAGTACAATGAAATTTTCCGGGAGCTTACAGAACGAGTCGAGCTGCAAAGAAACAAAAGTCGACTTCAACGTCGAGCGCTGCGAGCTCCGGTGGGAGTCAATCGAGTACTTTTTCGGGAAATATATCCGAAAAATATGCTCAAAAAGCCGACGCTCAAATGGCTTGTTACGAGGCAAGGCGGGAGAAGGAAATTGTTGCGTTAGAGATGAAGGAGATGAAGTTTCTCATGCTAGATCCCAATTTAACTTCTGACCCGGAAAAAGCAGAGATCATCCGAAAGAGGCAGGAAATAATAGTGAAGAAATATGCCGAAAGAGATGTTTAGGTTTCTTATTATTAGTATGTGTTGTTGATGATGTACCCTTCGAACAACTCGAATGACACTCCTCCGAGACGTGTCGAAGCCCTTCTATTCGAAGGCCCAAGTTAGGTCTCCAGAATATTCATAGGCATCAAACCATTCGTAAGCATGAAGGTTACCTACGGGGAATTCGCCATTCGAAGCCCTAAGCCTTTCGGGGTAAGGTTGACGAAGGAGTAACGGATAGGAGAACCTCCTGACTTGGTCAAACGCACGATCTCCCTCTCTTTCCTGGCTTCCCCGCCAAGTTTGAGAACGTGGGTCACTAAGCCCTAGCGGTTACCCACAAACATGGGACGCCCCCATGTTCTCCGACATTCACGCAGAGGTGCCCCTAACCCTATTTATTCCACTATAAATAGGTTGGACGGGCAATGGATTATGGTAAGCTCGTTTCACATTCATCTCTTTACTTACACACACTTATACAACCATAACTCATATTTACTCTCACGCCGGAGGTGGTTCGCAGGGTCCAACCCCTGCGTAATCACTTAACGTAGTATCTTCGTATTTCTTATTCTCAGGTGAAAGACAATCTTGGCTGGAACATACACCCCTCATACCTTTGATCACCATCGAAGCATGGTAGTGCAATTTATTGTACAATCAGTGGCGCCATCCATGGGACCGCTACTATTAGTCCCATAATCACCAAGTCTTAAAACCTTAACCGATTACACTACCTTTCCGGCATGGAACCAGGAAGGGAAGATACACCTCCACCAGGTTTCTCTACACTAGTCCCTCTCAACACAACTAACACCGATAATCTCGCCCCCATAACAGCCTCCACCTTCACTACACGATCTCATTTGGAAACCACTCCCGTACATCACGCCTCAACTTCTGCTAACCCTATTCCAGAAATTAGCCCTGCCTTCGTTGAGGAAAACTTCGAAGCCTTAGAGTCTTTACTGAGGGCTCATAGGAGGCAAGTTCGCAACACTGAAATGCGAAAGGAACTGGAATATTCATGTGAGGAATATGATGAAGAGATTGAGGTAGATGAGAGGCCTCGACCGAATAATAGGGGTCGTTCGGCCCTAAGAAATGGTTCTCCTTCCATAAGAAGGCCTAATGGAAGGACTGTGGGTTTTGAAGAAGGTCCAGGGGGAGATCCGGGAAGAAGGGAAAGAGTACAAGGTGAAAGAAGGAGCGAGAAATCTAACGGAGGAAGCAACCCAGTAGGAAATGGAGGGGTAAACCTACCACCTCTCCTAGCTGCCCACTTAGGAAGAGAAGGGATGGAGGCTCCGATACCCCCATCATATGTCTCGAGTGTCGGAGGCCCTCCTCCATACTCAGGGATGAATCAGTTACCCCCTCCGGGAATGAATCCCTACCTACCTGCTCAAACCTATAACACCTACCCTCCGAATGGTTCTCTCCCCAACCAGAGTTACCCGCAAATTCCCTATGGACGCGTTCCTACACAGTCGATGGGTGGAAACCCTTCGTATCAACCTTCTACAATTTAACCTGCATACACACAACCATTTCCTAACCCATATAACCCTACACCTGTTTATCCACCTCCATATAACCCTTACTATGTCGAAGCCTCTGGAGCTTGCACACCTTTTGTAAAGTGGATCGAAGACTACCCTCTACCTGACGGTGTAAAGATGCCCACTCACATAGGCACCTACGATGGGAAAGGCGATCCTGAGAACTTCTTACACTTGTTCGAAGGCGCTATCAAGATGCAGAAGTGGGTCATGCCCGTAGCATGCCACATGTTCACATACACACTCCGAGACTCCGCAAGAATATGGTGGAATGGACAGAAGTTGGGGAGCATTGTAAGTCTAGAAGACCTTAAGGCTAAGTTCCGATCGCACTTTAGCCAACAGAAGAAGTACACCAAGACCCATCTAGTCGTGCATACCATCAAGCAAAGGGATAACGAAAGCACAAGGGCCTTCGTTACAAGGTATACCAATGAAACTTTGCAAATTCTGGGTTTGCACGAAGATCAGAGGATCTCTGGTTTTGTACATGGCCTTCGGACTCGAAGCTTGGTGGAATTCCTGTCCACCAATCTTCCTACCACTTACAAGGCACTGATGGAGAAGACTTACACTTGGATTGAGTCTAAAGAAGTAGCAGCAAACGGAGCTCCTATAGAGCAAAAGGAAGCCTCTGACAAGTTCTCCAGAGGGTCCTCCTTGGAAGGATCAAAGAATAAGAAGAAGAACAGAGACCGCTTCACTCCGTACAACAAAGGCTCGAATCATGGACTCTTGACAAACTTGGCCAAATCTCCCCGGGAGATTCTGGCTACTGATAAAGTCGCAAAGTCTTTCGACCCACCACCTCGGATGTCAGCACGAAGCAAAGCTAGGGACATGTCAAAGTATTGCCACTTTCACGAAGATCATGGGCACGACACGAACAGTTGCAGGGAGCTGAAGAAGCAGATCGAAGAGGTGGTACACTTGAAAAGACAAGTTTTCTGACACCCAAATGGGTGAATGGAAAGGAAACAAAAAAGAGGCTACCCCTACAGAGGCTCCGATACGAATGGTGCACATGCATGATCCCACCATGAAACGGAAAGAAGCCGATGGGGAGCTGGGAAGCGTAGGAGAGGTAACATTCCCTTCCATCCTGGGGCAGACACCTTCGACTGACCCCGTGGTCATCAAGGTACGGGTCTCAAACAGGGAGGTAAACCGAGCGTACATGGATTGTGGAAGCTCCTGCGAGATCATTTATGAGCATTGTTTCCTAAAGCTCAAGTCATCTATACGCTCACGAAGGGTAGACTCAAGAACACCTCTAGTAGGGTTCTCCGGCGAGCACTCATGGCCCCTTGGAGAAGTACCGCTAGAAATCACCATAGGAGAAGGCCCCTTATCCCGCACGGAGACACTCACCTTCTTTATAGTCAGGTCAGATTCTCCTTATAATTTGTTAATAGGGAGAACAGCTATGCAAAAGATGGGCATTGTTGTTTCCACCATACAAGCTGCCATTAAGTTCCAAACCCCCTTCGGAGTAGGAACTATTCATTCCAATTATAGGGCGAATAAGGGTGTATATGGTGTCAAGAGGATCAAAGAAGAATCGGAGGAGCCTCCGATGGCAATTCTCAGCTGCACAGATGCAGAAGAGCGAGTTGTAGTTAACCCTAGCTACCCTGAACAAACGGTGGTAATAGGAAAGCAACTCCCGACGAATTTCAAGGCGAAGCTCACAGAACTGTTGCGGACTAACCTTGATATTTTTGCTTGGAAATATTCTGACATGACAGGGGTCCCAAGAACATTGCTGATAGACGGACAGCCCTTCGGCACGGAGCATAAACTCAATGAGTACAAACATATTGAGCCAATAAAATAGAAAAGAAGAAGCTTAGCCCCCGAAAGAAACGCTGCAGCCTACAAAGAAGTCGATGAACTGACACAAGCTGGCATTCTAAGGGAAGTTAAATACCAAACCTGGGTGGCCAACCCAGTAATGGTCAAAAAGAGCGACGGAGGGTGGCGCATGTGCGTTGACTTCACTGACATCAACAAAGCATGCCCAAAGGATTGCTACCCTCTACCAGAAATTGACTGGAAGGTAGAATCCTTGGCAGGCTTCCAGCTAAAGTGCTTCCTAGATTCCTATAAAGGGTATCATCAAATCCAGATGGCAAAGGAGGACGAGGAAAAGACAGCCTTCTACACAAGCAAAGGTGTCTACTGTTACAAAAAGATGCCCTTCGGATTGAAGAACGCAGGGGCAAAATACCAACAACTCGTGGATAAAGCCTTCAATAAACAGATAGGCAGAAATCTCGAAGCATACGTTGATGACATGGTTATTAAAAGCAAGACGGAGGAGGAATTACTCCTCGATGTGCAAGAAACCTTCGACCAACTTCGGGCGATTAACATGAAGCTGAACCCTAAAAAATGCTCCTTCGGTGTCGAAGAGGGGCAGTTTCTAGGGCATTTGATCACTAAGCAGGGGATAAATGCTAATCCTTCCAAGGTCAAGGCAATTACGGATCTCCAAGCTCCTAAGTGTTTAAAAGATGTGCAAAGTCTGAATGGAAAGCTAGTTGCTCTAAGTCGATTCTTGTCGAAGGGGGCTGACAGATCCCTACAGTTCTTCAAAACACTTAAAGGATGCATTGATAAGAAGACTTTTCAGTGGAGTCAGGACGCAGAAGCTGCTTTTCAGAAGATGAAGGAGTTCATTGAAATCCTTCCAACACTTACAGCCCCAAATAAAGGTGAGGAGTTGTTCATGTACTTAGCATCCTCAATGGAAAGCATTAGTGCAGTCCTTATGGCAGAACGGGAAAAGCGACAGATCCCCATTTACTTTGTCAGCAGGGTCTTGCAGGGGGCAGAGATCAACTATCCAACATTGGAGAAGTTAATACTAGCCCTAATCTATGCAGTAAGAAGGCTCCGGCGATACTTCCAGGTCCATCCAATCACAGTTTTAACCGACAAGCCACTCAAAAGATTTTGTCAAAGCCTGAAAAGTCTGGAAGGGTGGCTAAATGGGCTATCGAACTTGGGGAGCATGAAATAGAGTTCAAGGGTCGAAACTTTATTAAGGGGCAAATTCTCGCAGACTTCCTGGCAGAAACGCCTTCCGAGCCAGACACAGAAAAGGAAGAGCCCAAAGCTAAACTCGCTGAAGTACAGGATGACTGGAAACTTTATACAGACGGAGCACCAAGCTCCGATGGTTCTGGAGCAGGTCTAATGCTAGTCAGTCCTGATGGGAAAGAGCATACATATGCTCTTCGTTTCGAGTTTGAAGCCACAAACAATGAAGCGGAGTACGAAGCTCTATTAGCAATCCTCCGATTAGCTAAAGACATGGAGGTCAAAGCTCTTGCCGTTTTCGTAGATTCTCAATTGTTAGCCAACCAAGTAATAGGCTCCTATGAAGCAAGGTAGCCCGTCATCAAACAGTACTTGGAAAAAACAAAGGAGATGCTGGAGAGCTTCGATTCCTACACCATCCAACATGTTCGTAGAAATCAGAACAAGAAGGCAGATGCTCTGAGCAAGCTAGCCTCTATGGCCTTCGCTCATCTCACCAAGGAAGTACTAGTCGAAGTCCTACCTGAAAGGTCCATTATTCGCAAGGAAGTTACGGATGTGGTTCATGAAGAAGGAGAGACATGGATGACTCCCATCAGGGAGTATTTGATAAGCGATCTTCTCCCTGAAGATCCCAAACTAGCAAGGAAAATACAGGTTAAGTCCCCACAGTACCGGCTAATGGGGGAACCCTATATAGAAGGTCATTTCTATCACCTTGGTTAAGATGTGTGGGACCCAAGCAAGCTACGAGCATTATCGCTGAAGTCCATGAAGGATCCTGCGGCCTCCATGCAGGATCCTGTTCAGTTGTCTCGAAGATAATGAAGTTAGGCTATTATTGGCCTTCGATGCACAGGGATGCGGCATAAATCATCCTCAAATGTGAAGCTTGTCAGATACACTCAAACGTTCCCAAGCTTCCGAAGTAGGACATGACAAGTGTGACATCCACATGGCCCTTCTCCCAGTGGGGAATTGATATCGTAGGACCTATGCCTGTGGCTCCTGGAGGATTCAAATTCTTGCTGGTGGCAATCGATTACTTTACTAAGTGGGTAGAGGCTAAACCCTTAGCCTCCGTTACGGGGAGACACATTGAGAAGTTTGTGTGGGAGCACATTGTATGCAGATTTGGAGTGCCCCACATCATCATATCCGACAATGGAAAGCAGTTTGCTGAAGGAGTGTTCTACGACTTCTGTCAAGGGCTCAACATAAAGCAGTCTTGGACATCCGTCTACCATCCACAAGGTAACGGACAAGTGGAGGTTACAAATAGAGACATCGTCAAAGGGATCGAGAAAAGGCTGGGACGAACTCACCATGGATGGGTGGACGAACTCCCTCAAGTACTATGGGCTCATCGGACACACCCTAAGTCAAGAAATGGTGAAACCCCCTTCAGCCTAACATACGGAACATAAGCGGTCATCCCTTCGAAACTAAGTGTACACACGGAGTATGTGGCAACGTATGATGCCTCCCAAAATGATGAAAGGATCAGGGAGGACCTTGATCTACTAGAATAAAGAAGGGAGATAGCCTCCATCTGAGAAGCCATGCACAAGCATAAGATCGAAGGTTACTACAACAAAAGGGTCAGGCCTTCCACCTTCAAGCCTGGGGAATACATGCTACGCCTCAACAGTGCAAGCAAAGCAGAATACTAGGGGAAGCTAGGACCTACTTGGGAAGGACCCTACGTGATAGCTGAAGCCTACGGTAATGGAGCCTACAAATTGGCCACTCTACTCGGAGAGCCCATCGACAGGACATGGAATGGTACGAACCTTCGAAATTTCTATGTTTAAGAAGTACTTTTACTTTTTCATTCTTGTAATTAGAAGCTTCTCAAGGGAAAGCAGACATTATTGGTAATTGTCTCAGTTTTCATTTCAAGAATGATGTAATCCTCTCTACCAATTCAATGATCAATAAGACATTTCCCACAAATCTCTTGCTTTGTTTCTTAAACACAAAGATTTGTTCAACCAAGTCGTTTATGAGTTTCAATGTCGAATCAAAAGGGCACATGGCGTAACAAACGCCTCATCAGTTAAGCCTATTAAAACATTCACATTAACTCTCCTAGTAGTTTATGGCACTTGTGAAAATATAAACAAAGTCATACTACCTAAAGGATTTGAGATAGAGTGGGTTGCGACCCTCTGTCAATGATCAAATTTGGTCATTATATTCTTGGTGTGGAAATTTACACACAATGAGGTTGTTTAACCTTAGGATGTAAAAGTTAAGCGTCGGAAAAATGGCGTAAGAGAAGTTCACAAGACAAAAAACAAATAATAGCTAAGTGTGTAGAGGTTCTCCCCCACACTATGTCATTCAAAATGAGGGTTGGTGCCCTTGTACCTGCATAAGGAGCCTAAGCCCCATTTAAGTTATCTTTGGCCTAGGCCATACATCACAAATATTAAAATTGTTTGAGGAACCAGACAAGCATCATAAAGTAACATAAAATTGTCTTAGAAAGGGTACATGCCACCCTTGAAACCAAATCACTGCCAACATGGCAGCCTTCACTCTTGCTTCTTGGGAGATGGAGTTGGAGATGGTTGAATTGAGGCAGGCTTGGTAGAAACCGTCTTCTTGGTAGGAGTCGCAGGCTTGATCTTGCGGGGCTTCTTTGAGAGGAGGTCTTCCAGAGGTGCCATAGGATCTTTGGTAGCTTCAGCCAGGAAGGGGTACTCTGCAGTTGCAAATGCATTTCCCGCATCTTCGTATTCTGCCTTTGACGAGGGACGGTAGCACTCAATCTTGGAGAGGTCTACGGGTTTACCCGTTTCAGCAGCCTCCTCCAAAGCTAAGCACCGTCCATGGAAGATAGCTGCTTTCACAACCTTCCACATTGCAGCCCCCAACTCGTCACTATGATAGAGCTCCATGGCTATATATGGCACCACCTTAGAAACGACCTCCGCACGGTCCTTTTGCAGCATTTTGTACCTCATCTGCAAGCCATAAACCTCCTCCCTTAACTTCACTTCCATCTCTCCAAGCCTGGCCCTCTCACTCTCCAAACCAGCACACTTCGCTTCGAGCACAACATTTTGACCTGTTAGGCTGATAACCTTAGCCTCTTCCAACTTGAGCTTGCCACATTCAGTTGTTAGTTGGGCTATCTTTTCACGAAGGTCTTGGACGAGCGGATTCTTCTCAACATCCCTCTCAATCTCGTCACATTTAGCCTCCATCTCGGCATACTCTCGGTCCATGTGCTTCTCTCTTTCAAGCATGACATCCATCTCTTGTCTCGCCTTGGTAACTGCCCTGAGTAGTTCCCTGGTTCGACCATTTAGATGGTTGTCCAACACTGCTTGCCTAGCAACACTCTTGTCGTGTAGATCACAAACCCCTTCAATGGACATGTTGTCCAACAATCCTTTCCACTTGGAAGGGGTAGTATGATCCACGATGCGGTGGCAGGACAGAGTGTTAGGAAGCTCCTTCGTATCTGGAAGGCCTACGACCAATACAGTGCACAAGAGCTCAGTTACTTATCATAATTATTAATTCATACATTTTGCAAGGGGACATTGCTTACCATGCATCTCCACAGTCTCATCCGGCAGCTCAAAGGCAAATTTCACAAACTTCTTGCCATCGGCACTCTTCTGTCTCACTCCCCTGGATCCAGAGGCTGGAAGGGGATTTTTCCTCTTGTTGGTAGACTTAATTGCCTTGCCTGTTGTTCCTTTCCTGCTCTTCAGTCTGTCTGCGATCCCAGTGGAGCCTGTGACCTGGACATCCTCCTCTGCAGGATCGTCCAAGTCTGCCACGTTCTCAACCAATTAGGAGGGACCCTCCAACGCTGCTTGTGGGGGTGCTATGGAAACAGGCTCTGGTTGCGGAGTGTCTACATCATTGTTGTTGACAGATGTGGAAGGTGATCCAACACCGTAGGACTCTTCGGCCTTCTCAGCGGGCATGAAGCTCAAGTCTTCATCAAGATCTTGGTGCATGAAGTTCCTGAATGAAATTTCTGCAAAAACGAAACAAGAAAAAATAAATATCAGTGCTACATTGGTCCTACTTAAATAAAAGTAGAAAAACATACTTTGTCCATGGTATATGTTAACAGGCTTGTTGGGAGACCCCTCCCAGCTCTGGGCAATCCCAGCCATGTACAAGATTGGCTCGGGGAACACTTTCACATCTGCAGGATATCTAGCCAAACGCTGATAGCATGGATCCCTTCGCACCTCATATTGCAAGGGGTCATTGTATCGTTTTGCATCAAACACGTACTCCTTACTCAACAACTATGGATAGTTGGGTGGGATAATAGTGTTTTGCACATAGAAAAAACCGCCCTTCCAAGTTGTTATATTGGTATACATCCTCGCAAACAGATTTGGCACATCCCCCTCAGTTCTTTTAGCCAAAGTTAACCAGTTACCCCCGGGATACAAATTCAGAAAACCCCTTAAAACCTTCAGAGTTGGTTCATAGCCATATGCTTTACATATTACTATGAATGTGGTCAGTTTAGCTAAACCAAAAGGGTTGAACCTAGAGATATGCACCATGTAATATTGCATTAGCTCTAAAATAAGCGGGTGAAGTGGAATCCTAAGGTTGAAATGGCTAAATGCATGAGTGTATAACCCTACGAAACCTTTTGGAGCATCAAAGATACCCTAATTGGACTTGGGCAACATGATTTTATACTCTGGTGGGATTGGGTAATCAGCTAGATGGTCATGTAAGTCTTGCGCAGTTAACGTACATTTTTGTTGATTAATAATAAACTTTGAATCCATAGCTATTTTAAACAACAAACAAGGAGTATTTACCTTTGGTTTCGAAGCCGTGGGCGACCAAAAGTGTATTGCGTGAAAAAGAAGACGGAGATAGTAAAATGTTTTAGGGTTTCAACCACCTCCCTTTAAATACTCTTTTTACCGTCTTTTAAACCGCACACGTGTCCATGGGATTAGCTTTATCCGAATTTCAAACATTTTTAAAATTAAAAAAAAAAAGTCTTATGGTCACCGGGTAAGGTGAGGATTTGTGATTCCTGTAGCGGGCAGCTAAAGGGGTTAGTTAGCATTAAATGCGCTGGTTAGGCGCATAGTTATCTCCTAAGCGATAAGTTTAGCAGCGAGAGGAAATTTTTTCGCAGGATGAAGTCGAACGCAATGCCTCTTCACTCATATGCATCACTTTCGACTGGGGGGCTTGATGATGTACCCTCCGAACAGCTCGAAGGACACTACTCCGAGACGTGTCGAATCCCTTCTATTCGAAGGCCCAAGTTAGGTCTCTAGAATATTCATAGGCGTCAAACCATTCGTAAGCACGAAGGTTACCTACGGGGAATTCACCATTCGAAGCCCTAAGCCCTTCGGGGTATGGTTGACGAAGGAGTAACGGATAGGAGAACCTCCTGACTTGGTCAAACCCACGATCTCCCTCTCTTTACTGGCTTCCCCGCCAAGTTTGAGAACGTGGGTCATTAAGCCCTAGCGTTTACCCACAAACATGGGACGCCCCCATGTTCTCCGACATTCACACAGAGGTGCCCCTAACCCTATTTCTTCCACTATAAATAGGTTGGACGGGCAATGGATTATGGTAAGCTCGTTTCACATTCATCTCTTTACTTACACACACTTATACAACCATAACTCATACTTACTCTCACGCAGGAGGTGGTTCGCAGGGTCCAACCCCTGCGTAATCACTTAACGTAGTGTCTTCGTATTTCTTATTCTCAGGTGAAAGACAATCTTGGCTGGAACATACACCCCTCATACCTTTGATCACCATCAAAGCCTAGTAGTGCAATTTATTATACAATCAGTTGTATTTTTTTTCTCCGTGTCGTTTTTTTTTACGTATCGTGTTTATTTTTCTTATTATTGTGTTGTTAATGTATTTTAATTATTAATGAAATAAATTTAGTTTATTTGAAAATTTGAAAAAAAAATAAAGTTATAGTGGTGGGCCCCAAATGAAGAGGTTGAGGTTTGTTGAGAGTGGGGGGGTTAGTTGTGGTTAGTTGTGGAGGTTTGTTAAGGTGATGTGGATGTGATGTGGCACCCGTGGGCCCCAAATGAAGAGCTTGAGCTCTTCACGACACCTAATGCTCTAAGTATTGGTAAATCATTTTTGTTTATGAAAGGCGATTTATTAGAAACACTAGCAAGAAGCTAGAAAAGAAATTAAAAATTGATAATATTAGGATTTTGCATCCAAGTTACTCAGTTGAATTCAACTTTACAACGGTTAGAACACCAAGTAAACGATAATTGAACTATATCATCAAATAAAACCTCCTTCCTAGGATGGCTATAACCAAATAACAACTGATTTATGAATCTTCACAAAAGCCACCACATCACATAACAAACACCTTTAAAAATAGCCTTTGTTGGTGATTTTGCATCACCAATATGATTTAAGTGTAATGGATTGACTTAGGTGACCAATGTGTAATTGTGATAAATGTTCAACAAGTCAGGGTTGTGCGGAGTGCACACTTGTATGAAGTTATTATGATTATCGTTCGGGGGCGAAGCCCCAAATGAAGGGGGTCCGGGGGCAGCGCCCCTGGTAGCAGGGTCCAAGGGGGGGCAGCTACACCCGTTGTTCAACTGTTTCGGTTGTTAAATAATTGCTATGGCAGTTACAACCGTTGTTCAGTTTATTGGTCATATATTCCATCTCTGGTTCGGTTTTCATAACTAACAAAACATATTCTCGTTTCTAATCTGAGTTTTATCCGATTTAAGATTTCAATAGAATCATCGAAATACTTCAATCTGAAAGTGTTTACACGACTCTCAAATTTCTGTGATCCTATTTTCTAACAGCCTTAAAATTCTTTGACATTCGAAATGTTATTGAAGCACAAAAGCCACTCGCCCTAAGAGCTAATATCTGAATCGTCTAGATCCCACCAACGTAGCACCTTACTCTTCACTTGACGAGCTAAAGAACACGAAAACAGAAAATAAAATTTTGACTCTACTCATGCATTACATAAATTGCAAACAAGAGGCAATTTCCAAACCACTAAGAGAAAGATTCAACCGAGCAGGAAAATTATCCATTCAGACTCTCGAAGCAAACACATTTACCTTAATTGGAATAACTATCACCCATCTCGTTGGCACCTCATCCACAGACAACAGATAGTGGTTAGTAAAAATGAATTAGATCATTCACAAAACTTAGCATATGCTATATAAGGTATGTTTGACGAAACATGGCAGTAGCAGAAGCAATAAGAAGTAGCAACAAGCAGTAAGCAGTAAAAACAAGCAATAGTAACAAGCAATAGCAGTTAGCAGTAACGTAAGTGTAGATGTAAGTATAAAGTGTAAAATGACGTAAAAAGACAAATACACATTAACATAAAAAATCTTCAAATAACTAAAAGGGGCATATGTGTAATTTGCGAGCCAAAACACTAGCGGCTAAATCTAAATACTTCTTGATGAAGCGTTTTGAGTGAGAGCGGTTACACACGAATCAACCGCTAGTTTCTTGTTGCGAAACAAACATTATATTTAAACCGCTAGCCGTTTATCGCTAGTTGCTACAAAACGCTCATAAATATTTGGGGCTAAACATACCCGTACTCCTACTCAAATTTATGACATATGTAATCCGTTATTTTTTTATTTATTTTTTTTTATCTAATCCATTGATTTTGACAAGTGTCTTCATCTTATGGTTAGGAATATAAATTAGCACACATTAGAGTGCACGGTGCAAGGTGCAAATAGCCCGCAATTGGCCTTTTTTTGTCTAATGGCGCCGCCGTTCTACCCCCTCCTCGCCATTCCTTTGTCGTTGGTGTCCTTGCCAGGGGTTGGTTTTTTTTTCTCCTTTTTTTGTTTGTGTGATTTTTTTCTCTCCTTCTTTTGCAGGTTTTGGCAGCACATGGGAAGAAGATGGGTTATGTTTGTATTGTTTTTTTATTTATTTTTGACTTTTTCATTATAAGCGTTATTGTTATGTAAGCTTACATCATTAGTTTTTTCTTACATCGTTAGTCTCTTTGACAATTTTTTCTTACATTGTTAGTCCTTAAGTTTTTTTTTTTTTTTACATTTTTAGTCCCTAAAATGTATAAAATTTGGTTTGAATGTATAAAATAAAATGTGTTTGTTTTAAAAAAATGAAAAAGAAAAAAACTGGGATTTACATGCACCAATAATAGTTATAGCGAGAGTTATAAGCAAAGCTACATCTACAAAGAGTTTACAAAATAATACTCACAAAATGACTTGGCATGTGTAGTGGTCCAATCATTTTGCATTGTAATATCTTTTTCTTATTTCTTACTCTCCATAATTGGTTGACAAGTTAATATGTGAATATAATTTTGTAGTCTTTTTGTAGATGTAGCATTTCTTTCTAGTTATTGAGGTGTTATTGGGCGTGTGCTGAGCTGACACACCAATAACAGTTATTGATGCATCGCTGCACCCAACACTCTTATTGAAATAAATATTATTTATATATATTTTATAATTTTATTTTATGTGATTAAAACTATGTTGAATTATTTTTAACCACAGTTAACAATTTTACAATATGAAACATATATTTGTTTTACATGTTTTAAGACTTAGGGTGCGGGTTGTTTTACATGTTTTAAGACTTAGGGTGCGTTTGGTAGGGGGAATCGAAATGAGGGAATGATATTGGATATAATTACAAGTGATTGGTTAAGATACGCATTTTTCAAATATGGGAATGAAATATATATATATATTATCCATATTGCATAGTAGTCACAAGAGCAAAGTATGAAATTTTCATACCTGAGGGCCCCTACCTTATATCCAAACCTATACCCATTGTGATTCATGGCTACATACCAAACACACCCTTAGTCTGTTTGGATGACGGAATGGAATAAATGAAGTAATGGAATGACGCATTACGATTATAATTATGTTTGGTTGTTACGATAAAATGAATGTAATCGATAATAAAAAGACTAAAATAGCCTATGATGATATATTTTTTGTTTGGTGGATAGTCAATAATAGGACTAATTCCATAAAAGATGTAATGGAGAAAAAAAAACAAGTGACCCATAATGAATGAAAATGGTGATTTTTGATGTAAAAAGTGATTCCATGTAATGAATCATTGCATTTTATAATTGTAAACAAACATAATGTTTTTCATTCCGTCGAAGTGATCTTTTCCATCCATACTCTTATTACGACGTACCAAACACTAAGTTAAACTAATAATTATTTGATTGAAAACTTCTCATATAAGAGTTCCTATTAGCATAAAAGTCTTTTTGTTAAATTCTACAAGTTCTTTTCTTTGTCAAAATAACAAATATCAAATTTTGTCAAGCTACTTTACTAGGGTAAAAATTTCTTTACTCAATTATTATTATTATTATTTTTATTTATTTATTTATTATTTTTTTTTGTCAAACTAACAACTTTTCGCATTTTTCTATCTTTCTAAGAGACGCTTCCAAATTTTCCATTTCACTTGTGAGTTTCTCAACTTTTTCTCTGAGTTCATAGTTACAACCTTTTTTGATTCATGAGTTTAATTGTAACACCCTAGATAAAGAGGGTGATTGTAACACCTTAGGCAAATCTCACATCGACAGAGGCCTGGAGAGATGCTGGTATATAAGTATAACATCCGCCTTATCAGACGCAACGCGTTTTGTGGTCCACTACGAGTAGAGTTCTCAAGGAACTAAGCAGTTAAGCGTGCTCGTGTGAGAGTAGTACTGGTATTGGTGACCTACCGGGAAGTCTCACACGAGGGCCACAAAAGCAAAGCCGTAAGCCATCAGGGCAAAGCGGACAATATTGTGTATCAGTATGCGGGATGTTACATTAATTTTGAAGAGAAAATAAAGGAAAGAAAATGAAACTTAAGATATTCATGTTCTCTAGTATTTTTTAGTCATGAAAAGAAAGAAAAAGGAATAAATTGCAGTCATTTTAGCTTAACAATTTCTTCTAAAAAAGGCAGAAGTGAAAGAAAAACAAAAATCTAGCATGTCAAATGATAAACTATCTTCACTTTTTAAATTTAATTTTTTTTAAATATGAGTATAGTATTAATTATTAAATGTATTTACCAGTTTTTTCCTCTGCAACTGAACAAAAAATATTATGCTTTTTGTTTTTTTTTTAACATATGAAATGACTATAAAACTTATTTATCTTTTACTTTTTGTTACTTATCATTTTTCTTTCTTTTTCTTTAATTTCACTTTATCGAAAATTCAAAAACGCATGCTATTTTTTGGCAAGACTTTTGAGCTGCTAGTAACAGTTTCTAGCGGACTTTTAGAGACACATGATTTTTTTTTTTTTTTTTTTTTTTTTTTTTTCACACTTATATTTTTTACGAATATCTCAAGCGATGCTTGAATCCACAACCTTTAAGTTGGTGAGGAACTTAGATACCACTAAACCAACAGCTTTGGGTGACACGGATTTATGAATATAATACATACAATAAATATGTTAAAAAAAATTGCATATGATTTGATAAAGTAAAATTTTAAGCACGTGGCCTTTTATCATAATTTAAAAAGTCAATTTGAATAATTTATACAACAGTGCATACATAAATTTTCATTAATTAAACTGTGATCGATCATCACAGCTTTCTATCTATAGCATGGTTCTAAAAGGCTTGCTAAAGTTCCGCAAAAACCACGTAAAAGCGTGAAGTTTGGTCATGCCGTCACGCCATGACGCCACACCGTCTTATACCACTTTTTTTGTAAACTCGATATATATCAAATATGATATAAATATATAAATATTTTCATATTTTGTGTCGCCTTATAAACGCAAAAGCTTTGCCTTAACCGCAAAAATATAAAGTTTGGTCATACCGTCACTCCTCTATTTATAACCTTGATCTATACCTGTTACTAATAAAATTAGAAGAAAAGATTGAAGCGGGTTCAGCTTCTCCTGAAGATCGTGAAAATAGAATCAAACTTATTCAAGAAGCTGATGGTCTTGAAAAACTTGAAGCTATGGATACGGTTCAAAAGGCTCGGATAAAATGGGATATTGGGGTGACGCAAACTCTAAATTTTTTCACGGTTTGGTGAATCAAAAGAGAAGAATTCAATCCATTCACGGCATCATGATTGAGGGAGTTTGGGTCTCCGATCCTCAACAGATCAAAGAGGCTTTCCTCAACTTTTTTAAAGATAAATTTCAAGCTTGTGATTCATTGATATCTTTCCCCTCTATATCGGCTACATCAGGTTTAAGTTCTCAGGATCGCAACTTTTTAGAAGAGGTTATTTCCCTAGATGAAATAAAGGCAGCAGTTTGGGAGTGTGGTAGCGATAAAGCTCCCGGCCCTGACGGTTACTCTTTTGATTTCGTGAAGAAGTATTGGGATTTGATAAAGATGGATATCCTCGACTTTGTATCTTCGTTCTTCACCTCTGGTAAGATGCCTCTGGGTTCCAACTCGTCCTTTATCACTCTCATTCCAAAGGTTAGCAATCTTATAAATATTACTGATTTTCGTCCCATCTCGCTTATTGGTATTCATTACAAGATCATTGCTAAAATTCTTGCAATCCGGTTGTCTAAAGTTGTCGGAAAATTGTTAGTCACGAACAATCCGCCTTCATTTCGGGGCGTCAAATCCTTGATAGCCCCCTTATGCTCAGTGAGGTGATAGATTGGTATAAAAAACGGAAGAAAAAGTTGTTGATTTTTAAAGTAGATTTCGAAAAAGCTTTTGATTCCGTTAGCTGGAGATACTTAGACTTTGCTTTAAACACCCTTGGTTTCGGATTAAAATGGAGGTATTGGATTAAAGCATGTTTGGAATCATCCAGAACTTCTATCTTAGTCAATGGCAGCTCTACCTCTGAGTTTTCTCCGAAACGCGGGTTAAGGCAAGGCGATCCGCTTTCGCCTTTCTTGTTTATTCTTGTGATGGAAGGCCTTCATTTAGCCTTATCTGATGCGGTTCATTCTGGTCTCATCCGAGGTATTAAACATGGTAATTATGATGTTACGTTATCTCATTTATTCTACGCAGACGATGTTGTGATTACCACATAATGGAGCTCTCAAGATATGGATAACATAATTCGCGTCTTGCATGTTTTTCATTTAGCATCGGGCCCCAAAATAAATGTCCATAAGTCTAACGTTTATGGCATTGGAGTCTCTTCTGAGGAAGTGCATTTTATGGCTAACATCACAGGTTGTGCAGCAGGTTCTTTCCCATTCATATATATTGGGCTCCCTATTGGTTCTAATATGAATCTTTCAACAAATTGGACGCCTATCATTAACAGGTTTCGTGCTAAGCTTTCATCTTGGAAAGCTAATCTTCTTTCCATAGGTGGTCGTCTCACAATAATAAAAGCCGTCCTTGGAAGTCTTGGTATTTGTTATCTCTCCATCTTTAAAGCTCCTGATACCGTTTTGAAGATCTTAGAGAGTGTTCGTGCTTCTTTTTTTTTGGGAGGTTCTCAAGACTCGAGAAAAATTTCCTGGATCAAGTGGTCTAACGCTCTTGCTTCTCTTGATAAAGGTGGTTTGGACATTGGTAGTTTGAAATCGTTTAACTTCACCTTACTCCAAAAATGGCGTTGGAGAATGTGCTCAAATCCGAAGGTTCTTTGGGTTAAAATTATTAAGGCGATTCATGGGCAAGAAGGCGATTTTGATGATCACGGGTGCAAATCTAATGGTTTATGGGCAAAGATTGTTGGATCCTCTAACTACTTGCACTCGAGAGGTTTTATCCCTTTGGATTCTTTACGATTTAAAGTGGGTTGTGGCTCTCTAGTTCGTTTTTGGAAGGATACTTGGCTTGGTGACTCCCCTCTTTATCTTCAATTTAATAGGCTATTCCGTTTGAAACAAGACAAGGATTGTTTGATTAGAAACCGTATTTTCAACGGTCAATGGTGTTGGAATTGGTCTAGGACAGATTTAGGGGTTCGCAACTCGGCCTATCTTAACGACTTGTTGATTGAGATTGGTCACGGTATTATTGATGCGGATGAAGATGCTTGT
The DNA here is from genome assembly GCA_910596185.1 of Chrysanthemum makinoi. Lineage (NCBI taxonomy): Eukaryota > Viridiplantae > Streptophyta > Magnoliopsida > Asterales > Asteraceae > Chrysanthemum > Chrysanthemum makinoi. Next base: position 63,574,674 of record OU343220.1, on the reverse strand, counting down.
GTTTGGTCTCTTTCCAACGATGGTGTTTTCTCGGTTGGTGATACTCGTCGCCATATTGATAATCTTCTTTTGCCTTCTTTGGAACCCGAATCGATTTCGGATAAAGTTCTTCCTCGTAAAGTCAACATCTTTTTGTAGCGTTTAAGGTTGGATAGGCTCCCTCACAGGTTGAATCTTTCTGCAAAAGGAATTGAAATTCACACAATTTCATGCCCTTCGTGCAATTATAATTGGAGTCTTGTCAACATATTTTTTTCGAGTGTGAGGTTCTTTGTGAGTATTTGGAGACTAGTTCGAGTATGGTGTGGCCCTTCCATGCCTTTGTTCACTTCTAATTCTCATTGGAAAGATTGGTTGAATTCGTGGCCCGTTCACAAAGAGAAGAAGCATCGTATGTTTATCATTATTGTGTCTACGTAATGGTTGATTTGGAGGTATCGCAACAGTGTTACTTTTAGCTCTCATTCTTTGAGGAAATGTGACATTTTCGATAATATTCGTTTGTATTCTTTTTCGTGGCTTAAGTTTAGAGGTCGTAAGTTTAGTACTTGGACTGATTAGTTGAAATCTCATATGTAATTTCTAGCTCCTTGCTAGTTCTTTTTTATTTTTTTTTATCATATGCCGTTCAAAAAATAAATAAATAAATAAATAAAAGATACATTGTTAGCATGATACGTGTTTTTTTTTCTCTTCCCGAAGGCATTTTTTATTTATTGTTTTCATTTACCTCAACTATTGTTGATTTTCTTAGTGTAAGTACTGTACTCCGCAAATTTAATTGTGGGACAAGACATTCTCACTAGGGGTGAGCATGGTGCGGGTTGGTGCGGTTTTTGGTAAAAACCGAACCGCATCCGCAATTGCGGTTTTTAAAAAATGAGAATCCGCAACCGCGCGGTTTTGCGGGTTTGCGGTTTTGCGGTTTTTACGGTTTTGCGGTTTGGTTTTGCGGGTTTTGCGGTTTTTAAATTTTTTTTTTCAAATTCTATTTTTTAGTATATATTTATTATAGAATAAATATATCATATGGTTACATAATGAGTAAAAACATATATATATATACTAATGTTGGGTAGTAGTATGAAATTATAAATCTCTAGAATAATAAAAGTCAAATGAGATGAATTTTTTTAAAATTTCGACGATATATTGATAGAAAAACAAAATTATATGATATAAAAACTCAGACAATAATTAACTAATAAAATTCGTTTGAAATAACTAATTATGAAAATATTAACAAAAGTATTTAATCATACAAAAATTATAAAATATAGTTGGTTTATTTAAAATAAAAATAAAAATATATTTGAATATGACTTTGCGGTTTTTGCGGTGCGGTTTTTTGGTGAAAACCGAAACCGCACCGCAAAATGCGGTTTTTTTATTTTCAAGAACCGCACCCGCGGTTTTTGTTGCGGTTTCGGTTTTTGCGGTGTGGGTTTTGTGGTTTTGTGCGGGTTTGCGGTTTGTGGTGCGGTTTCTGCTCACCCCTAATTCTCACCATCTCAATCACATAGAGTGACCATACATAGATAATTTTAGTCCAATAATATGTTTAGAGAAGAAAACAAAAACAAATTACATCATTATCATATTAGTACAATTTGTCAAAAAATCAACAGTTTATGATGTGGTCTTTTTGATAACATAAATAGTCATATGAAACACTTTTCACACTTGTCGCCAAAAATACAAAATTCACATACGAGGTAGCAAAATAATACACGTGTGTTGTGTTGGGCTAGTACATGTAAGATGGACATTAAAAAGATGTTTGGTAGAGTAAATCATACAGAATGAAATGACAGCATAGAATGGAATGGCCATAGAAAGGAATGGCCTTATAGAAAGGAATTTTTTTTTTTTTTTTTTTTTTTTTTTTTGAACATAGTTATAGAAAAGAAATTAATTCCTTTGTTTGGTACGACCAAATAATCGAGCAAGGAAATGTGTTAGTAGATTGATGATCCTGTTTGGTACGACGAGAAAATGAAATATAATTGCAACGAAACAAATGGCTACTCGGATGATAATGCAACAAATGATTTTACTAGCCTTTGCGTTATCATATATCATTTTTAACCACCGAAACGAATAAATATTTCCGAACTATCATTTTCTAAAAGTTCTGAAACCACATTTTGACAAAATGTAATCATCAAAATCACAAGAAGACTTTAATTAAAAGAAATTTACAGCAAAACATATCCACAATTTATAACAATTCCAAATCGAGTAGCGTCGTTGCATCTTCATATGCCCATGGTGTCTTCTATGAAAGTCTTAATATGGTTGAATCTGCAAGTATCTACAATATTATAACACTATGTAATATGTATTAGGCTTGAGTATCGCATACCCAAAATCGACCGAGACCGAAAAAATAGACTGAATCAAGGACTATCGATCCGGTATTGGTCCTAACATTTTTCTTATTTTGGTCTCGGTCCAATCCGGTTTTACGTAAAAACTAATCATTATGCCTTTTTGAACCGGGCCGACCGAAAAACCAGACCAGACTAGCTCGGACCGGACCGAACACATTCGGTCTGGTCCTCGGTTTAGGGTTTTGGACGAATTCAGTCTCGGTCTGGTCCGGTTTTAAACCGATGCTCACCCTTATCTTTTATATAATAAAGGAATTACATCATTTCAGAGTTATTTTGTCAATTCATTCTTATTGAAAAAATAATTGGGCCAATAGAAGAACTCGATTTTGCCACGTAAGAAAAATCGTGTGATGTGATTAGTTATTAAAAGTCAAAATTAAATTAAATTTGGTCAAACTTTAATAAATTTTGTGAAAAAAATTGGCTGATAAAAAAAACACATAAAAATATATGTGTCAAATTTGTGAAAACAAAAACTTAAAAAAAATGAAGTAATTAAATAAAACTTTAGTCGTTTAATTTTAAAAAATTATATAGATTTAAGTGTAATATTATATAAGCCTTCATGTTTTTTAATAACTTTGGATTATAAACAAATACCCCCTTATACTTTATACCTTTTATACTTTATATCTTAAGAAACAATGTATATGTTGTTTTAAAATAACAACATATAAATTTTCATAAGATTATAAGTATCAATTTTTTTACTATATACGTTCAATAAGGACTCATTTATTTAATTTTTTAAAGTTTAACCTATGTGGACACGAGTTTACATTTTAAATACGGCTAAAATACTGAAAACGGGAATATAATTATCAAATTGTAAGCACGGGTTACTTTAATATAAAAATAAATATACAGAGTTGTACTTATAACAATTACTCATGTAATTCTTATTTATTTATATAAAGATATCTAGAAAAACATTTTTAAAAAACTTTAAGGATTATACTTTAACTTTATCAACGCTCATTATGTGCTATTAAACTTGCATCATGTGTACAACATAATATCAGTAGTGAAATTTAAATAACAACATCGACATCTTTGTCAGCTAAATAAATTTAATCTTGAGTTACCTAACAGAAATTTTTACAAATATTTTACCAAATTCTAATGGAAATTAATGCAAAATGAAAAACTCGTGTATAAGTATTAGTTGTACTTGTATTACAATTTTCATGGTAAATTCTTATATGTGTATATACTGAACTAAAATGTTAAAATAAATTTGATTTATGTGTAAACTTCGTGCGTTTACGAAACTTATAACTATATAATTATATGCAATTACCTTTAAAAACACAATATTCAATATTAATACAAGATATTTTTTTTTATCAAAACTCCGTACATACACGAGTATTATACTAGTTATGTATGACAATATTACCATTTAATTACCCTCATATATGAACATCACAATATATCAGTTTGTTGCATATAATTACAACTGAGTCATCATGACCACTAAAAATAACTGCCCTAATTAATATACTTCTATGAACATGATGTACGAAATGAAGAAGAATATGACTTGGCAGTTTGGGACTTTGAATCGTTAGAGAGAGAAAAAAAAATTAGGGCTTGTTTAATTTCTCATACTTGTGACTAGGGGTGCTCATCAGTTGAAAACCGGACCGGACCGAGACCGAATCCGGCAAAAACCCTAGACCGAGACCGAGACCAAATGTGGTCGGTCCGGTCCGGTCCGGTCTCGGTCGGTCCGTCGATCGGTCCGGTCCAACAAGGCTAAATTTCGGGTTTGTGGTCCGGACCGGACCGGACCGAGACCGAATCCGGCAAAAACCCTAGACCGAGACCGGACCGCCGGTCCATCGGTCCGGTCGGTTTTGTCGGTCGGTCCGGTCCATCCGGTCCGTTTGCTCACCCCTACTTGTGACAGCATGTGCAATGCACATGTGTTTCATCACACAGCCCCGCTTTTTTATGCTAGTTGATTCTAACGAGAAATGAACCGGTGAATGGAATGTGCTTAATCTCTCGATTCTTAGGGGGTGGCAACCATGCCTAACAAGAATTTTTATACCTAATCACCCACCAATAATATCCTTCCATCTCATCTCATATCTATCTTATACCTAACAATAGATTTTTAGTGGCAACCATGTCTAACCCATATCTCATCCAAATTAATACCCCAACGTCTATATTTTTAATGTGCAATGGATAGATTTTCCTTCCAACGCTCCATGCCTAATCGGCAAAGTATACTGATTTACTACACAAGCCCACCATGCCGATCCATGCCGATTAAGTGGCGATGCTCATGCCGATCGGTGTGGATCATGCCTAATCCATGCCGATAAGCGTTGCCACCCCCCTTACATTCTTCACTTTTTAAAAAGAATCATTTAGGTGAAATGAGAATGCCATTTAATTCTCTAATTCCATTCTTGATACCTAACAAACAAGTGAAAACTCTTCCATTCCTTTTTTAAGCTTTCCATTCCTACCAAATATCCTCTAAGAGTAATGGAAATGCGGAAATTAAGAGTGCTCATAGAGATGAGGTCGTAACGAGTCACACAAAATCAAGACTGGATCGCAAACGAGAAGTTACGAATATGTTGATGTGAAACTAAAGGGTTGTTTAGTTGGTGAAAAAACTTCATGTTTTTTCGTTTTTAAATTCCTAAAAAAGTAACTGATTATTTTTCTCAAAAGAAGAGTTTAAACACGTTTACATGAATTTATATTTTTCTTTTTTTAAAAAATAAAAAAATGTTTAGATGAATCTCTTTTTAAATAATCAAGAGGTATCAATGCCTACACACCAAACATTAAAGACAAATAAAATATCATATAATCAATAATGCAAGTACTATGTTTAATGCGAATCTAATTAAAAAAAGAGCACGCTAACCAAACGATTAAAGAGTACTACTACAATTAAGCGAATCTCCCTACGTAATTACGCACTTGCAAGGCCTTCTTACGCTTCTGAATTCGTTCTTCTGGATGTTTCTTGTTGTCACAATTCTCAATTTCCGGTCATTTTACAAACTTTAAAAAAAAATTCTATTCATCTCGGGAATTTACTATTCATCGGTTACTATTCATCATTTTACTATTCATCATTTTTGGAGTCGATATGATATTTTGAGAGGTTATTTTAAAATTTTCCTATTCACAAAACACTATTCATTCCTGGAGAAAAATTTATATTCATGATTTTTATTCATCATTTTTTGTAAACTAGGTTTACGAGTATCTAATTCGCGTAACCTTGAGGGTTAAGCTGCATATTCATGGAACATCATTGAGATCACTTCATATAGACTAGAGTTAGTCTACATATCATCCGTAATATCATTTTCATATTAGTTCATGCATGGGTTTGCATATTTCATTAACGTATATTTTTCTATTAAATAAACGCTATCGAACCATCATTTATTTTGAAAAATTTATCCGACACTTCCAAAAATTGTCCTGATATACTTTTATACTCATTTTAAGACTATAAAATTATATTATTAGTTTACCCGATGTTTTAAATTTATATTGTATATAAATTGTTATATATAAATATTTACGACGGTTTTCGTAAATTCAACTCGATAATTATTTATTCACTCAATTCTTGCGAGAAATGTATTTTTATAATTTTTATGACTTCGATATATTTTATTTTGTTCCGTTAAAATCGATTTCTAGTTAACGCTACACTTAAAACCTAATTAAATGTACCAAATACACATTATACTTAACCTAAATTACACTTAATCATCTTGTAAATAAATGTACACCTATACACTTCATGTTAGATATTTTTACAAAATACAAATATTATTCAAATCTTAAACACATACAAACATTTATCATAAGGTGAAAAGTAAAAGGAAAACCCTCTCATCCCCTTGTGAGGTTCGGCCAAAGCAAGAAACCAAGGAAGGATTCATAAGATTTTTAAGATCAAGTGCTTAATCAAACCCTATTATACTTCTATATAAGATTTTGAAATAAAAATCAAGAAGTAATTAGTACCTAGTTACTTAAACCTCATCATACAACTAGTAAGTGTTCTAAATATTTTTACTACTCTTTCATAATCATATTTGATCTATTTTTATCATGCTAGTACAAAAACATGCAAGTATCAAACGTATTCATACCATTTTTACTTGATTTTATTACTTATAATGAATATTATCTATCCTATAATTAATCCCTTGAAACATATCATTGTTGATGAAGTTTAGGAACCCATGACACCCTAAGAAGGTGTATGGTAGGTTTAGAATAAATTTGGTGTTGATTTGAAGTGATTGAAACAAGTTTTACGCAAGAAAAATCAAGTTAGACGATATAAGATTTGTTGCTGTCCATTTTTATAAAATCTGGAAATTTTGACAAGTCATGGACTATTTTGGGTTATATTTTCAGAAAATATACTTTAAAACAAAACCGTGGTCGCTTGAACGGGTTAAAACGGGTTTATAACGAAGAAGTTACGCTATTTTCAAGTTTAACGACGAAAACTAATTTTCTGAAAAATTGCAATCTGTCAAGAGTTATTTAAAGGGGCAAAAATGAGTTTTAAACCTTATCTAAATGAGTCGATTTATCAAAAATATATTAGTACATACTATCACGAAACCAAGGATATATAGAACGTAGAAAACAGACTTATAACGACTAAGTTATACGCATTTTAATTATGGTTATCGTAACTATTTTACACAAGTAAAAACACTTATATATTTCCTATTAGGCTAAAATGGTTATCGCAAGTGACCGTGTTTGGAGCCATTTTTCTTATCGATAGAGTACTTTTGTGAAAATAATGTCTTTAACTAAAAGTGAGTTCACCTGGCCTATTTTCCAAAATGTTCAACCATTCGTCAAACGAAGTTGTAACGAGTAATATACGATCTCTCAAACTTTTCCGGAAACTACACAAAAACTATAATTTCTTAATAAATCACTAAACGACTATCGTAGGATATCATTTCAACGTAAGTACTTGAAAAGTATTTTAGAACATGACGAGATGTCATAAACGTGTATTTCGACGATAAACTTTATTTTCAAAAATGTACAAGTGGTATGGATATCATATGAATTTGCATGCACGACATTGTTTCATGGCTTACATTAGAACATATCATTCATATTAGGTCGCGGTTAGAGAGTTGCGCCTCATTTCAGTGTATCTACTTTTGTCATCATAATCATTGCAACAGGTGAGTTCGTAGCCCCACTTTTATTCGTTTAATTGTTTTATAAACTCTTTGGGGGAGATACATGCTCAACTACTTGCTTTTACTTTACACTTATATGAACTTAAATAACTGTTGTTTCACTACTTATGCTAGTAAGTAGATTATGCCCGAACTAAATTGATACTATGTTATGAACACTATTATTTGAACCACTTTTCTTGATTTTGAGCCCTTCGACATATATATTTGAACTCTTTTAACTTGATAGGAACCTTTTGGCATAGATTTGAACACTTTAACTTGATTTAAAACATTTTGACATATAATTAATCTCTTTTAACGTGATTTAAAACATTTTGACATATAATTAATCTCTTTTAACTTGATTTAAAACATTTTGACATATAATTAATCTCTTTTAACTTGATTTAAAACATTTTGACATATAATTAATCTCTTTTAACTTAATATTGAACCTTTTGACTATTTTGAACTTGTTTGACTTTATATTGAACCCTTTGACTATTTTGAACTTGTTTGACTTGATTTTGAACACTTCGACTATTTTGAACCTTTTGATATGTTTTGAGCTCTTTGACTGTTTTGAACTTTTGAACTCGACTTAAACTCTTGAACTTAATTACGAACTTTTGAATGGAACACTTGAACTTAATTATGAACTTATGACTTGTTTGAACTTATTGAACCGTATGTGCTATGACCTAAAAGTCTCCCTATGTGAACGGAGCAATACCAATTCTCGCCTTATTGGTAGAGTGTGCAAAGTCTCCCTATGTGAACGGAGCAATACCAAGTCTCCCTTGTACGGAGCAGTGCAAATTCTCCCATGTTCGGAGTGTTCTTAATTGTATATAATAATTGTATGATGTACCGTCGTACATTCGCATTGTTAGTCTCCTATTAGTAGGTAGTATGTATAGCGCTATTAGAGGTTGGCCAACCTCTCGTTCACTATATTACGGGACGCATATTATTTATTCTAGGGGCTTTGCCTGGCATACATTATTATATACGTGGTGCTATATTGTGAATTATTATGACAACTTATACTTGATTACTAGACATACTACTTTTGGCAGTGGGTTGTGAACACACAGGTTGCAAGTTTTGCATGGGCGGAACTTGGAACTGAGTGGATTTACAATGCCTTTGCTTTGTGGACTATTCTTAATGACCAAAAACTTTGCCTTTGCTGCATGAGCGTTATTTAAAAGCTTTACATGTTAGACAAACTCTATGAACTCACTCAACCATTGTGTTGACACTTTTTAACATGTTTTATCTCAGGTATCTAAGGCATTCACTTCATGGCATGCGTGTGGACTTATCATAGAGTCGCGATGTCGACGCGTCTCACATATATTTTATGCACTTAACTATCGTTTGATTGTAACAAATTCATTTTGGTACATTGGAAATCTTTTGGGACCTATGTTTTATAAACTCTGATTATATTACTTAATCAAACGATATTTTCAAAACGACACTTTAGGTCGTTCGATATAACTGTAACTTTGATGCTATGACAGTCATCCCTCAGGTATTCCATTCCGCTGCAAAACAGGTAATTTGGGGGTGTGACACTTGTGGTGCTTGGTCTTCTGATTTCGTATTATATATTGTGTCTATCTGTTTTGAAAACAATCGACCTCTATTTATAGTTTCTGAAAACGGCATCGATACGGCGTATCAGTTAGGTAACTTCGCATGGGGTCCAAGATTATTATATTCTGGAATATTCACACGTCGTCATAGGATACGGCGAATATTCAATGCTACGGAATATCACCTCTTAGTAATCTTAAAATATCTTGGTGAAGTCTTCAAGTTAATACGTCGCATCTCTTGGATGTCATGCGGCGTATCTGGAGTAGAATAAGTCAGATCTTCTATGTTGAGCAAGGTTTCATATACGGCGTAAGGGGAAAACCCATACGGCGTATTCTTCAAAGTCAGGCAATGGTATTCATATTCGTCTAAGTCTTGATGTACGACATATCTGTGTAGAATGATACACCGTATCTACCTTCAGTTCAGTAGACTTTTCTAACTTGCTCCATTTTGCTCCATTTTACATCCAAAATAACTAACTTTCACCGAATACTTGTTTTCAACTGAGAAATACAAAAGTAAACGATTAAGTACCAATTCTCATACAAAGTAATATATAACAAGCAATATTTATAGGATAAATGATGCTAATAATATGTTGTTATTTGATATCATCACTAGTATTAACCTGAATGATGATGCTCGAGAAAACGAGGAAGATGATGTACAGGAAGTTCGACGACCAACGGGCAGGGACAAAGCGAAAGCTGATAAGAAGAAAGGTGTGCGGTAGACGGGATGGTCGGCAACTATGAATGACGAGCCATTGGCTAAGATGATGATATCGGAGTTGGCATAGCAGAATGAATGTGCCATGGAATTGAGGATGAAAAAATGGGCTGAATTTATGGCGATAAAAAAGAAGGAGGTGAAAGTGCAGGAATATAAAACAAGGAAAAAAGACTTAATGTTCTATATGCATCCATATGAACACATGACTAGGAAAGCACACCGATCCATGGACGAGGTTAGGGCGGGAATCAAAGCGAAGTGGGGTTTCAACTTTTAGTTTTAGTTTTGAAGTTTATGTAATGTTTTACTTTCGTATGTTTTTGCGTTTTTAATATTCGTAGTTTATGTATTGTTTTACTTTCGGAGTTTATGTATTGTTTTATTTTCGTACGTTCGCGTTTTTATTTTCGTTTATTTACGTTTTTATATTTCATAAGTATTTAAAAAAATGGGAGTTAAGGTGACCATAAAAGTGACATTGTCCAAAAAAAGTGAGAGAAGAGAGAAAGCTCAGGTGGCGCTGGGTAGGGGTGTTCATGGGGCGGTTCGGCTCGGTTCGGTTAGCGATTTTTACTATCCATCGAGGGGTGGGTAGTTCAGTTTACTATCCAAAACCGAACCAAACTAGGCGGGTAACCGGACATGCGGGTACCCGAAATGAGCGGTTACCAGCGGTTCGGGTCACGGTTAACCATTAAAAAAATAATCGTTCAAATAGGACGAACAATAACTAAAATTAGAACTTAATATTTCCTGGTAGTAAAATTAAATGACGTTGAAGATATTAGAGTAATTGTAAAGTTGTTCCGTCATAACAAAAACAATCAAATTATCATATGTAACAAAATAACTAATACTATTTATTTGACGTTTATAGGTTACGATCACGTTAATCATATGTAATTCATGGACATTAATACATAATTATACCAGGTAAGTAAAAATGTGTTATACAATAAAAGTAGTGCAAAAATATAGTTAATACTTGTTCATTTTTATGAATGGTTTGTTAAAACCTACATGTATATCATACACGGTTCGGTTCGGGTTGTTAGGAATTAGAAATTCCCGGTATTAAAGAGTCGGTCACCTCAAGTATATGTAATCATTAGAATGCTCGTAGTCATAGTTATATTTAGTTAAGTAGTATTTTGTTAAGTAACACCGTGGAGGACGGACGGGTCTTTACCCACTGTATGCCTGATCCACAGCCCGTTGTGTGGCGTTTTATGTAAGACTATAAATACTCTCTACCTCCCAAGGTAGAGAGTTGGAGCTCATAATAAGAATTTTCTTTCTCTCACTAAAGTTCCCTAAACCTCTAACTTTCTCTCTCTAGAATTCCACTTATACGCCTACTTTGTGCTATGGTTTGATGTGTATGTGAAAACCAATATCCTACAATTGGTATCAAGAGCCATGGTTAGATCATATCTTGCACATCTTTGGATTTCTAGTGGTTTTTAGGTGGTTTTTTGAGTTTGAAAAAGTTTAGTGGTTTGTGCATCATTTGGTTGATTTCTTGTGTTAAAGCTTGGATTTTGTTAGTACTTTTGTAAAACCCTAAAAATCGTAAATGTGTTAAAGGACCATTATACCCCTCAAGTTAATAATTATGAAATACGAAAAACATGTCAGGCTCGTTAAATACATTTAACACGTAACTCATAATTGACCAAATGGTACAAGATAATAAAACTGACTTTCACTTATGTCTATCATATGAATATCACACATTACATAAGTTACTTGAACCTCATAATGTACAAGATTTACAATATACATTTAATTAAATAACTACCAACACATCTAATTATAGTAAATTGGATATCCTTGATTTTGTGCATAAGTGCCTCCCCTCCTTTCAGCCGAATATCACTCAATTACTCCTCATAATTTCCCATATTTAATCACTATTATCACCTCATTGTAACCTCCATGTACTCATTCAAAAAATTCACGCACAAACCTAAATAAATAAAAAAATGACGGCTGAAGGTTTCTTCCTCTCATTCCATTCGACCAACACAAGGTGCAAGGAGTCTCGAAGAGTTGCTGTGGTCGTGGGTGGATTCAAGAAGGTGTGGTTGTGCCTTAGTCGTGATTTTTCTGTCGAGGTTGGCTTCGAATTGTCACAGGTTACGCATTGGGTTCGAGGGGTACTGTTGCTGAGTCGGGGGTGACTAAATTCGACCCATACACAACAATTGTTTCGTGTCTCTTCTTGTGTTCACGCTTCAAAGGTAACATTTCACCCTCGTTTAATTTTCTTTGATTGATCATTTTTCTTTCCTTCGAATGTACTCATGAAACCGCCTAGAATACATGCTAATCAGATACATTTATGTTACATGGAATAACAAGAATAACATGATAATATTTGAGCTTTTGAATCATTTGTTTCTTTGTTGTGACTTTGCTATGAATCGACCATATTGTACCAGTTTTAGCCAAACCTTACCACATCATAAAAGCAAGAATTAAAGTCCTAAGTGAATATAAAATGGGACGTGTGAGATTTTGAAAGAACTAGGATTTCGTTGGTAAATAATGTCGCATAAAATCATGAGTAGGTTCATGTAATTATAGAATGGAATGGTCATGTAAATCAACCCGTATGAAGCTGTTTTGGGACTTGTTCGACTCGCCTTTGCTAGACCATAGTCATGTGCATCTAAATGGAATCATGCTTAAATGAAACAAATATATATCGATATGTATACGTTTTAGACATGTCGTTTTTATAAAGGATTATATGAACGAAAACATAATGTACGAATCACATGGAATCTCCTTATGTTGCCTTGTTAATATAAAAAGGATCACACATAAAATATCAGATCACAACTAGCCTAAGCGTAGAAAACAGAAGCATGTGAAATTGACTTGGTGTCGCATGATTTGCATGACGTAGGATTGGTTTAATATTGGTGGTGTTAGCATGTTGCATGAAACAAGTACATTACAATTCTGTAACATGCATTGTTGTCATATTAATGACTTATGTAAAACTTAAGCTAGGATAGTTACCATGGTTAACCCTAAGATATGATAAATTGACACCTTTAGCTTTAAAACTTGGATAATTTAAACATTTAATTTTGCCATTTATCATTTGTAACCCTTAAGTTTGACTAAAAATGATTATTACCCTAAAGTATTTATTTCAGTCTATTACTAAAAATGAGAATACGCTTATGACTCTAAAAATATTAATACGATAAATCAGTTATGACTTAAATGAGCTAATAAGTATTATACGAATCGTAATCCGTGTAGATTCGTTGAAGGAGACGTGACGTTGTGTCTTCGTGTTCATTCATTCGTTGCTTTCCTTGCAGTGGCGTTAAGGTACAGATATTCTATCCCTTTTCAGTAGGGGTTTCTCATGACTTCCTGATCCTTTGACTTTGTTCGCTTATGATATTTCATTGCTATGATCTCCTTTGCTATTGACCCTCTGATATTGAACCATTGGTATTAACCCCTTTATTCTTGAACCTCTGTTATTGAACCACATTACTTGAACCTTTGTTATTGACCTCTATTACTGAACCTTTTATATTGGAATTGATATTGGACTTGATATTGGACTATTGTTATGAACCGCTGAATTGTGACCTACTGATATTGAACCTCTGATTATGATGACTGATATATATTTCTACACTGTGGACCTTTGTTTAACCCTTCAGATTGATACCCGAGCCAAATATTGTTCCCTAGCCATGAAGGTAACATGGTCGTGTCATTGATGCACCAATGGCATGACTCTAGTGTGGTTGAGTGATGTTCCACACCGTCCCTTTCTGTTATCTGATTATGAGCTCGATATATATTGTATGGCCACTATCTGTCTGCAGGTATGGATGCATCCTAGATTTGTTACGTTATCGATATGTTATGATCTGCCTGGTGAATGATGTCGTGTGCAATACGCGTCTTCACAGTCTGGGAGCTAGCTACTCCATTGGTTACTGAGGTCTCCCCTCCTATTGGTTTGGTATTCCGAGGTCACCCCTCCGAATACAATGGCTACTATTGGATACTAATGGCGACTATTGCCATTATTGATATTGATTTGTTTTGTTGGCTCGGGATAGATTTCTGACAACCCTTACACTGTTGATATACTTATATTGTACCATCTGTTTACCCCAACGCACCATATTCTGTATTGACTGCCGTTACCCTGTACCCTTAGGTGACTTATTCTTATACCATTCTATTCACGTACCGGGTTATTATATGTCATTGGATTGATTATGATATTCATGTGTATACGACTACTGATTATTCTGTATGATATGTATGTATGCGATATAAGATTTACTGTTGTCATCGATGATATGCTATCTTACTATTATGTGATCCTTTGAATTGTCTGGTGACCATGCTACTGTGTAATCGTTAGTTTTGTCTGTTTATTATGTATACTTCGTTCAGTTAATCTCGTGGACTATGACTATCCGTTGTATCCTTATCTGCTTGTTGATTGACCTGCCATGTTTACATTTCTGTCTATGCTACCGTTTGCTTGGGTAAATGGTTCAACTAATGACGTCTGGCTTGTTAACTTGTTTAATTGCTCTGCTATGTCCCTAATTCATTTAATTATAATGTTCATATTGTATTCCTACTTGTTACGTATGACTGCCATGTTTTTGACTGCTGTTAGTACTTCTGCTGTTATAATACTAGTTATGTTTTCAACTAAGGGTTCTGACCTGTGTGATTGCCATGATCACTTATTATTTAATTGTTTCCGTTTTCCCTGTAGAGTTCTGTTTGATTTGTATACTTTCTGGTTGCCTGATATGATTGCATGCTATTCCTATGTTGAGTGGATGCGACGCCTGCTATGCTTGCTTATGTTTCAGTATTTGTATGCCTGGTTTGTATGTGCTTGTATATATGTCATAGATGCTTTGCTTTGCTTCGTTCTCCTTGTTATATGTGTTTTGGATATCTGTATAATTGTGTTCTGCAGGATCCTCATTGACTCATTGTTTCCTTTCCGTTGTAACCTTACTATTGATCCTTTGTTTCATTCCGTATTTCTGCTTTTGTCTAGCTTTCGTTCTGTTATATCACTGGGCTTTTTAAGCTCAGCCGCATTTCTTTTCCTGCGGCAGGTTTAGGTTTGAAGATGGGCTTCGATGGGCTGAGAGTTAGAGTATCTTAGTGGACCGACCCTAGTACCATAGCACTTATGGACTTACTTTGAAGAGTTTTGTTTTGAGATTTCATTCATTTTGGATATTGTATTTTCCTCGTCAGACAATTGTTTATATGATTTGAAACTTCATTTTTAAGGTTTCCGTTTGTAAATATTTTATTTGTATGTTCTGATATGACACCAGAATGTGACACTTCTACCCTTGTCGGGTTGGGGTGTTACAACTTTTATGTTTAGAATCATCACAAGTGTTTAGGTTTTCATTTGGTAAGCTTGAATCATCTTGGTTGGGTTGTTTTTGGATTGAAAAGTAATGTTTATGTGGTTTTTCTTCGTAGCGACTTGATATACGGATCTCTTTCTTCGTAGCGACTTGCTTCACAATTTTGTAGCGAGTTACAGTTTTGGAGCTAGCGACTTAGACCTAGCGATAAACAGTACAAGTAGTGGACTCTCCACTACGGGTAGCGACTTGGTGGTAGCGACTTGGTCTGTAGCGAGTTGCTCTTTAGCGACTTGAAGTTTTAGCGACTTGAGTAGCGAATTGCTGCCAAAATTTTGCTAGCGACTTGAGGCTTAGCGAGTTACTACTTAGTGACTTGCATATGTCTAGCGACTTGGGACTTTAGCGACATGGGGGTGTAGCGAATTAGGTGTTAGCGACTTGGTGCATTATCTTCTAGCGACTTGGGTGATTGTTTACGGTTTTCTCTTGATTTAGTAAAATCCCGTGAAAGAATCTATTTCCGGTTTAATCATAGAGTTATAAAATCCCGTATAATCTGTTAACATGTCTACCAACGTTCCTACTATCATCTCCACTGTTATCGAGGATGTTCAAGCAGCTGGTTCAGATACTCGTCCACCCATGCTTGACAGAACTAACTACGATTCTTGGGCTCAACGAATCAGATTGTACTGCCTTGGAAAGGAAAATGGTGTCAACATTCTCAAATCCATTGATGAAGGACCGTATCGAGTTGAGACGACTAGAGATGTACTTGATACTGCTGAAGATGGAACTCGGATTTACGGAATGGACAGACCAAAGATGTATGATGAGCTTGATGATAAGGAGAAAAAGAGATTCGATGCTGATATCGGGGCTTCTAACATTGTTCTTCAAGGTCTTCCTAAAGACATCTACAAGCTGATCAATCACAACACCGATGCAAAGGTAGTATGGGATAATGTCAAGATGCTTCTCTCAGGTTCAGAATTAACTATGGAAGACAGAGAATCACAACTCTATGACGAATTTGAACACTTCAAGATGAAACCAGATGAGAGTGTCTATGAGTACTATGTGAGATTTCATAAGTTGGTGAATGACATGAGGAACATCGGAATGACTATGCCTAACATTCAGCTGAACTCAAAATTTGTGAACAACATGAATCCCGAATGGCACAAGTTTGTCACCTCTGTGAAGCTCACTAAAGGATTGAAGAATACAAACTATGAGCAACTCTATGCCTTCCTCCTTCAGAATGAGAGACATGCTATGTTTGAAAAATTGGTTCTTAATCAGTTCAAAACCAACCAGAGAGAGACAAGCTCGTCTAATGACTCAACTGCTTTCTATTCAAACATCGGAATCACAACCAAAGCCTCACAAGTCATACCCATGGGAAATGGTAATCACAAACTAATTCCTGATCCTATGTTCAAACAAGCCGATGCTGATGCACACGTGGGTAATTTCATTAATCAACTAGCTCTTCTGATCAGTCAAAACATGAATTCTCTCCCACAAACCAATAACAACCTCGAGCAAAGCATCTAACCCACACAATCAAGCTACTGTTAAAGATGGGAGGATCGTGGTGCAACCAGATTCAGGAAAGACAGTATAATCAGGGAAGAGGTGGAGCTGGTAGAGGGTATGTTGGTAATTAGAATCGAGGAAGGAATGGTAATCAAGGTCAAGTTAAGCTGATCAAATGTTATAATTGTGGTGGTGAGGGACACATTGCAAGGAACGGCACATCTCCAAAGCGTCCACAGAATGCTGATTACTTCAGAGATAAGATGCTTGCTTGTGCAAGCTCAAGAAAATGGTGCTGCTTTGGATGAAGAGGAATTGTTGTTTCTAGCTGAGGGCAATGCCAAGACCTATGATGCAGATGTGGATGAGCAGCCTATTCAGGAGATAGGTCACAATCATCGGAATGCCTTTCAAGTCGCTGATTGTGATGCATACGACTCTGATGTGGATGATGGACCTACTGCACACACAATCTTTATGGCTAGCATTTCTCCAATGGTTTCTCCCAAGGTCTCCTCTTCACCACAAGCTGGCCCATCCAAAGACAAACTCATCTCAGAGGTACTAAAACTATACTATGAGGCTGATGTGCAAAAGATGCATGACAAAGTACTATCAACTGAAACTTCTGTATCAAATATTGAAAATATGGGTAATATCAATGTTGTCCCATATGATCAATATGTGAAACAAAGTGAAAGTGAAGTTGTACCAAGTGATGCATCTCCTGCAGTCAACAATGACTATATTTTTGATGAATACACTGCCTGTGCCCCTGATGAGTCTGTAATGTCTGAACTAAATGCCTATAAAGAACGTGTTGCTATTTATGAACAACGTGCTAAATTTGAGTTGACCACTCGTGAGCAGGAAATGGATGACCAAGTGCGTACAATCATTAGAAAAAGTAATTTTCGAGAAGAAGTACTAAAACAAGAGTTAAATTCCTTGCAAGAAAAGCTTTCTAAAACTGCTAAGCAAAAACAAGATCTTCAAGAAAATGTGAAAATGCTTAAGCAAGAATTTAATGCAAAGGAATCAAAACTCTTGAAAGATTTTTCTAATCTGAAAACTTTGAAAAACAAACTTGAAAACAAGTTGTACATACAAGGGAACACCATTCAGACTGCTCACATGATCACTAAGCATAGGGTCCTAAGCGATAAGCATAGCATTCCCCTTGTTAAGGAACCAAATCCAGAGGTCATTAAAAGGGCTAGAAATGCTCATAAGGTTCTTTATGATGGCAATGAAATCCTTAAACCTAGACAGAAACCTAGTTGCGTTGAGTGCACTGAGGAAGATAAGAAATCAGATGAAGTCAAATGTAGAGAGAAGAAAATAATGATCACTCCCCATGATTACAAGAAGGAAAACTGGATTTCCTTGAACATGTTTAAACCTCAGAGATTGTTGACTCCCGAACAAGTTTTCTGGAAAATGGATTTAGATAAGCGAAAGCTGAAAATATTGTTGAAACAAACCCTCCTCTTTGGAAAATGCCTAGAGCGACTGTGTATCCTCCTAATACACCAATGCATCTTGTTCCTAGAACAATTGCCACTAAAAGCAAGACCTTAATTAGCCAATATGTTATACTTCAACTATTTGCTGATTTTGAGAAAACTTGCAAGAAAAGGATCACACCCACCGGTATTACGGAAGGAGAAAGGGGTTTTGAGCAAATGAAAGAATGTTATTTAACTGAGGTCATGCCTTTCTTTAAACTTCTAAAAGATCACTTTGAGAGTCTTAAAAAGAGGATAGAAACTGATATTAAGGGAATGGAAAAGGAATTTGATGCAATGATAGTTGAAGTTAGTGACTATGAGCGAGCACTAAAATATAATGAGATTGAGAGGAAGAACTTGCATACACTAAATGAGAACCTGATTTCGGAATGTATTGCTCAGGATGTGTTTTTCACTGCTACAAATTGTTCCATTAATGCTTCCAAATTTCATGAATTATCGGTTGCACTGAAAGTCTCCCATGATCGTGTCATTGAGCTTGAAAAAATAAATTCTGAACTAAACGAGAAAATTGAACTGGATGATCACGACAATTTGGTTAAACATTTTTCTAAACTAGAAGTTGAGCATTTTAATTTACAACTAAAATATCAACATCTTAAAGAAAATGTCAAAACTTCAAATATCAAGACATCCTCAGATGCTCCAGAGTTTGATGCGCTTTTCAAATTAACAAATGTGATGAACAAATTCAAGCTCAGTGCAACACGATCAGAAAGTTGAAAGCCCAAATCTCTCAATTAAAGGGTCAAACGAACAATATGACAGGCTCCCAAATGCCTCCTCCTTTAGATTCTCAGAATTCTCAAACTTTTCATCTTCAAAACTTAGTTGATGCCTTACAAAAGGAAAACGAGAGTTTTCTAGAAGAAAATGAAAAAGTTAAACGACATTTTAAAGAGTTATATGATTCAATGAAAGTCACCCGTGACCAAAACAACGGAAAAATAACGTCTTTACAAAAGGAAATTGAGAATCTGAGAAGTCAGGAAAATGGGAAACTACCATTTGTTTTCAATAAGAATGTTGTCTCAAAGTCACCCTTAGACTGCAAATACACTGTGACAGTTAAATATATTCCTCCTCATCTTAGGAATAATGAACATGCCTTTCATGACTATTGTGCTTATCTTAAGGACAGTCTGGAATGTCTCCGTGAGATTGTTGAAGAGGACTTCATTAATAAACCTCTTGATAGAGAAATTAGGTTTGCTTGCCTCCGGCCAAACGATCTCAAGAGCTGCTTGAATGTGTAATTGCAACATGTCCAAAACCCTTAGGTGAAAAGGCAAAGCTGTGAAGCCTTGTTCTATGCCTAGTGCCAAACAGGAAATCCGTTCTATGCCCAGTCTTAAGAAAGGAAACACTAATGTGCCTTCAAGTAGTTCAGATTCCGGATATGTTAGTGCTAAGAAAGTGAACTTTAGTGTGCCTGCAAAAAGCTCAAATCACGGTCTTAAGAAAGTATACACTAATGTGCCTTCTAGTACTTCAGATCCTTGCACATCAAGTTCAGGAATGCAAAAATTAGATCAACCAACTAATGTTCCCATTCCCTCTACAGAGTAATCAATGACATTAACGCAAGCAGGTCAAAGTCTCAAGACAATACAAGGAATGATAGGACCTCGCAAGCTAAAATTGTGCATTGGAAGAGAGTAGAAGACCAACCTAGGAACTTTAAGCTTGAGTTGAATAAAACGAATCGTGTTGATTCTAGTATTAGCCTTAGGCGCACTGTAATTAATTCGAATTCTGATACTATTTGCAAACCTTGTAATGATGTCTGCTTGAATTCTGTTGCTAATCATGAATGCGGTGTGAATGCTTTGTCTAATGATGTCAAATGCCCAATTAAAATTGTTAATGCTAATAAGGCAAAAAGGCAAAAACGAAAGATTGTTAGAAAATAGTGGAAACCCACAGGAAGAAATTTTATAAAGATAGGTTATTATTGGATACCTTTTGGCCATAAGAATAATCAGTTTTCCTCTCAAACTGCTAAGATTATGCCCACTAGAAAATGGATGCCTACTGGTAGAACTATTCCCTTAAGAAGTGAACATACTTTGAATAGGTCAAATACAGACACCAGCATTGCATCTATTCCCAATGATTCCATTGCTTCTACTTCGGATATGGATGTTTCTATTTCTGATGTGGGTGTTCCAATTACTGTTACTAACCAAGTGGAACCCATTCTTGCATGGGGATCCCAATTATCCAGATATCCATTCTTGTCTGTGTTCAACTGCAGATCGTTCAAATCATTCTATGGTACCGGGACTCAGGCTGTTCCAAGCATATGACTGGAGACCGGTCGTGGCTCATGAACTTCGTGAGCAAATTCATCGGGACAGTTAGATTCGGTAATGATCATTTCGGTGCAATTATGGGTTATGGTGATTATGTTGTTGGTGACAGTGTTATCTCTAGAGTATACTATGTGGAAGGTCTTGGTCATAATCTGTTCTCTGTCGGTCAATTCTGTGATTCTGATCTTGAAGTAGCCTTTAGAAAACATACTTGTTTTGTTAGAGAACTTGATGGTAAGGAACTGTTAAGAGGAACTCGTGGTTCAAATCTTTACATCATCTCTATAGAAGATATGATGAAGTCTTCTCCAATTTGCTTGTTGTCAAAGGCTTCAAAAACAAAGTCATGGTTATGGCATCGACGTCTCAATCACTTGAACTTCGGCACCATCAATGATCTCTCCAGAAAGGACTTAGTTGTAGGTTTACCTCGACTAAAGTATGAAAAGGATCATCTTTGTTCAGCATGTCAATTGGGAAAAAGCAAGAAGTATGCCCATAAACCCAAACCTACTAACTCTGTCACAGAAGTTCTTCATACAATTCATATGGATTTATGTGGACCAATGAGAGTGAATAATATCTTTGGGAAGAAATATGTGTTAGTTATAGTTGATGATTACTCTAGATTCACTTGGGTCAAGTTCTTAAGGACAAAGGATGAAACTCTTGATATCATCATCAAACTCATCAAACAGCTGCAGGTTCGACTTAACAAAACCGTCAGAATTATCCGGACAGACAATGGAACTGAGTTTGTTAACAAACAACTTAGTGAATTCTATGAAAGCATTGGAATCAGCCATCAAAGAAGTGTTCCACGAACTCCTCAACAGAACGGTGTAGTTGAAAGACGAAATCAAACTCTTGTAGAAGCCGCTAGAACAATGCTGATTTACTCAAAAGTTCCAATGTTTCTCTGGGCTGAAGCTATTGCCACTGCATGCTACACACAAAATCGTTCCCGGATTCACACTGTTCATGGAAAGACACCATATGAACTTGTCCACAACAGAAAACCTAATCTCTCTTTCCTTCGTGTGTTTGGAGCATTGTGCTATCCAACTAATGAGGGTCAAGACTTAGGCAAACTTAGAGCTAAAGCAGACATTGGAGTATTTGTAGGGTATGCACCAAACAAAAAGGGATACCGAATCTACAACAA
This sequence comes from Chrysanthemum makinoi, assembly GCA_910596185.1. NCBI lineage: Eukaryota > Viridiplantae > Streptophyta > Magnoliopsida > Asterales > Asteraceae > Chrysanthemum > Chrysanthemum makinoi. The sequence continues at coordinate 63,552,760 of OU343220.1, read as the reverse complement.
AAGAACCCGAAACATCATGGAAACAATTCACGTTACGTCAAACGGCTCCTGATCAATTCAGTTCTGGACCCGCACTTCAAATCAGTCCAATTGGTTCATCCCTTGTTCCAAACTCTTCTCAAGAAACTCCATATGTACCTCCATCTGAAGATGATTTAAAGAAATTGTTTGATCCTATGTTTGATGAACTTTATGATCCGAGTACTAATGAGGTGTTGATCCCTACAACAGAGGCTGCTCATATTCCAGTGAATGAAGTCAATCCCTCGGTCTCAATATCTTTAAGTCAAGAAGCACCTGCTACTGATCCTTCGGTCTCATCAACAAATCATCATTCTTCAAATATACATCATGGAACTGTTTCGGCATCAATGATGAAGTTAATCCCTTTGCTACCCCGAAGATGCTCCATTTGAAAACATATTTGCTCCTGAATCTTCATCAGAACCATCTTCGTCAGGAGACATCAACTCTGCTACTTCAGTCCCTCAACAACTACCACATGAACACCTCTGAAAATGGACTCACGATCATCCATTAGACAACATCATTGGAAATCCCTCTCGTCCAGTATCCACACGGAAACAACTTGCAACCGATGCCTTATGGTGCTTCTTCAACTCCGTACTCTCTAAGATCGAACCAAAAGATGTTAAAACCGCCATGAATGAAGATAGCTGGTTCAATGCTATGCAAGATGAAATTCATGAGTTCGATCGACTAGATGTATGGGAGTTAGTACCGGCTCCAGATTGTGCTATGATTATTGCTCTAAAATGGATCTTCAAAGTGAAACTTGATGAGCATGGTGATGTGTTGAAGAACAAGGCTCGATTAGTTGCTAAAGGATACCGTCAAGAGGAGGGTATAGACTTTGAAGAATCTTTTGCTCCTGTGGCTCGAATCGAGGCAATTAGAATCTTTCTGGCTAATGCTGCAAGTAAGAACATGGTAGTCTATCAAATGGACGTAAAGACGGCATTCCTGAACGGAGATCTTAAAGAAGTCGTCTACGTCAGCCAACCTGAAGGATTTGTAAATCAAGAGCATCCTACTCACGTTTATCGTTTGAAGAAGGCCCTTTACGGTTTAAAGCAAGCTCCAAGGGCATGGTATGATACATTGTCAAAGTTTCTTCTATCAACCGGATTTAGCAAAGGAGCAGTTGATCCAACATTGTTCACCAGGAAGTCAGGCAAACATTTAATTCATGTTCAAATTTATGTTGATGATATTATTTTTGCCTCGACAAACCCAATGGAATGTGATCGTTTTTCTAATGAAATGAGTTCAAAATTTCAAATGTCAATGATGGGACAAATGTCATTTTTTTTGGGATTACAAATTTCGCAAAGTCCCGGAGGCATTTTCATAAATCAATCTAAATATGCAACTGAGATCTTAAAGAAATTTGGATTTGATTCAAGTGACCCTGTTGACACTCCCATGATTGATCGAACCAAACTAGATGAGGACCACTCAGGGATCATGATTGACCAAACAAAATATCGTAGTATGATTGGATCCCTGATGTACCTCACAGCTAGTAGCCCAGACATCTTGTTCGCTGTTTGCATGTGTGCTAGATACCAGGCTAAGCCTACTAAAAAGCACCTTGAAGTGGTTAAACGGGTCTTTCGGTATCTCCAAGGAACCATCAATATGGGTCTTTGGTACCCGAAGGACACCGGTATGTTACTAACGGCCTATGCAGATGCTGATCATGCAGGGTGTCAAGATACTCGTCGAAGTACATCCGGAGGTGCTCAGTTTTTGGGTGATAAGCTTGTGAGCTGGTCTTCAAAGAAGCAAATGAGTACTTCTATTTCCTCTACAGAGGCTGAATACATAGCCATGTCATCTTGTTGTGCTCAAGTCTTATGGATGAGATCTCAATTATCGGACTATGGCTTTGAATTCAACAAAATCCCTCTGTACTGTGACAATAAAAGTGCTATTGCTCTCTCTTGCAACAACGTTCAACACTCAAGAGCAAAGCATATCGACATTCGACATCATTTCATCAGGGAACAAGTGGAAAAAGGTGTGGTGGAACTCTATTTTGTGAGATCTGAATATCGTTAGCGAGATATCTTCACCAAAGATCCTCCAAGAGAACGTTTTGAGTTTATTCTTCCACGTCTTGGCTTGAAAAGTCTTCAACCGGAAACACTCAAACGTCTTCAGGAGGAAGACGAGGAGTAAAGGTCTATCTTCATCTATCTCTTGTATATATCTATTCGAAAATCAAAATACAAAATTATAAAACCTTCAAAACCCATAAAAATCTGAAAAATTCAAAAATCTTCAAAAATATTGTCATTTTGTCATGCGTTTTCTCGGTTCGATAATATCTACGGTCTTTGTGCTGTCATTCAAAGAATGACACGGGACTTTAGATGTTGTTCGAATTCCAAAAAAAAAAAAAAAAATTAGAGAAAGAGAAACAATGGTTTATTGTCATTTCAGGCAGTAACCCGCTTTTTCAAGGAAAGAATAGAGCCATACTTTATCATGTTTTCAAAATTCCATGCTCTGATTCTTTAAACATTTATCTGCTGAAAACTAACTGCTTTGAAAAATAACTCAGTCTCTATTTTTGATAATCATCTGGACTTATTTGTCAAAATATCAATCTCTCAATCAACAACCTATGTCATTGATTGAGGGGGAGAATGATTTCAATTAAATTAAAAAGTTATTTGGCATTCAATTGTTTTCAAAAGATATTCAAGCATGTTTTATCAATGGAGTCTAAAGTCTTAAAATCCGATCATTATCAGTTAAAACGCTTTCATAATCAAGTCACAATTCTCCTTAAAAGCTTTCAAAATCAATTTAAATCTATAAGAGATCACAAATCTCAAATGATTTGATAATTGTGATCGGGGGAGAATGTGTGATTTAAATTTGATTTAAACTGATAATTCGGTAAATGGTTTTATAAGGATGTACAAGCTCTCCTTCCCACATATGACAAACGATTTCAAATTTTCCATGCACATGTTGAGGGGGAGCATCTATCTTAAACCTATGATTTGAAACGTGATAACTTATCTTAAGGTGCAGGTTCCCTCCAGTATGTGCAAAACTCTTTTCAAATCTCGAGGCACATATTGAGGGGGAGCAAAATCATGAAAACCTCATCCTTCCCCAAAATGCTTTATCTACTTGATTCGATTAGGGAAGTGATGTTGATATTTTTTTAAATGGTAATCAAAGAAGTTAATTCTTTCTCTTGCCTCCGTGTGGAAAACTATTTCAAATACTTGATTCACATGTTGAGGGGGAGTTCTTCTTCTAAAAATATCAAAAACAATTCAGGTACAAAATGCTTTGATAATATATCACAAGTATCTGGATTGATTTTCAAATGGTTTTCAATTGGTTCCCTATGGCAGATGAACAATACCAAAAAGACCGACCAACTTTACATTATGTATGGTGATATAAGGACGATAAGGTTAGGTATGTGTTCCCATGATCCGCCAGAACCGGAGGGATCTACCCAGGACTATCCACTAGTTAGTGTAGAGTTCTTAGGTATGATGATAAAAGGAAAAAAATGAGATATGGGAAGAGTGCGGACTGAGACTGAGCTAGTACTGGAATAAACCCAACAAGGTTCTAGCTATGAAGTCTCGGTAAGCACTGAAGGGGTTGAAGAATTAAAAAGAATTGAATGAGAAAAGGGTGAAAACAAATAGCCCTCCATTTATTCAACCTTAGGGCAGAAACCGGGTTCAATTCATATGCTACTGATGGTAACATCGGTATTGAAGACAAGACGTCATGGACCCAGTGACGCACTGCACTTCAACTTTCCAAACCACTCAAGTTCCTCTTAAAAGGACTTGTTTCATTCTCACGGGGAACCGACATTATCTCTCGACTTTCTCTTAGAGATTGTTGATATTGAAGGAGGAGACCCTCTCCCTAGTCTCCGATATAGGATCCAAATATGCACAAATTGAGTCTAGTGCCACGAGATCATCAATAAATCTCATTAGGACACTTTCAATGAAGACTCTCTGTTTCACACAATGTGGAAAGAGAGATTATATCTTGAGTCCTACGCATTATCCTTGTGGTATTGCCAGAACATCTGAGTGATATGCAAACATACTCACAATGAAGATGGAAAGCCTTCTGGAGCCAACATCTAACAAGCTCCTGGTAGGTGGCATGTGAGATCTATTATACAGATCAACCATGTGACAACTGAACAGAAACAATGGGGCGATTCAATCTTTTGAATCAATCCGGTTCAGGTTATGGATTGACGGATACCTTTGAAAAACCGGTCTTTGTGCTTTAAAACTCTTTTCATTAGCACGTCGACCGTGTACTAATTTTTCAAATCAAAAGGTGTTTTATGATTGATAATTGATTTTCATTAAAACCTTCGTTATATTGCAAAAACATTTCTATTGAGCATTACACGATTGTTTTTCAAATCTCTTTTCATCAATCAGTGGACGTAACTTCGCTGGTTCACTCACGCCGTGTTGTCTTCTTTGAGACGTTCCAGTTTGAGAACAGCTAGAGCAGCTGTGAAACCTGTCAAGGAAATTCTTCGGAATTATACCCGATCACAGGCAGTACTTGTACTGATCAACGGGGAACCGTGGGCCGTGTACCTCAATTCATCGAAAGTGATCAAAGACACTTTCGTGCGCTTTATTGCTAACTGTCTTATGCAGGTACACCCCGACGTTTGCAGCTGATCAGAATGAAGCGGTCAATCCATAGCCGCATGCTCACCTAACACATTCAATATCATGAATCAACTAAAGCTTCCGCTACTCTGATGAGAAGATATCATGATCCAGAATGTGAGCATGTCGGTCCGAAAGTCACATCATCACATAATACTAACACCACAATGGATGTATCAGAGATTTTCTATTTGCTGATGATCTCAAAAGCTGGCCCAACATTATTATCACGTGGATCAGTAAAAGACCTCCACTTGGATTAACCAAACATGCAATGAGTGGAATCAATGACTACGAGCTTCGGAGCAAAGTACTACATCAAGAATGCAAGATCAATTGTTAATGTAATATCTGATTGTATTCAATGTCATTTTAGTATATGGTTGAGGTGACCTCCCTTAGGGGGAGATTGTTAGGAATTAGAAATTTCCAGTATTAAAGAGTCGGTCACCTCAAGTATATGTAATCATTAGAATGCTCGTAGTCATAGTTATATTTAGTTAAGTAGTATTTTGTTAAGTAACACCGTGGAGGACGGACGGGTCTTTACCCACTGTATGCCTGATCCACAGCCCGTTGTGTGGCGTTTTATGTAAGACTATAAATACTCTCTACCTCCCAAGGTAGAGAGTTGGAGCTCATAATAAGAATTTTCTTTCTCTCACTAAAGTTCCCTAAACCTCTAACTTTCTCTCTCTAGAATTCCACTTATACGCCTACTTTGTGCTATGGTTTGATGTGTATGTGAAAACCAATATCCTACACGGGTAACCGCGGATAAGTAAAAGTAAAAACCGAAACCTAACCGTGATATGCGGGTTTTTCCGGTTTCGGGTTTTCTCGGTTTCTTCAGTTATCGGTTTTTTACGGTTTCGGATTGAGCGGATCGGCTCGGTTCGTCGGTTTCTCGGATATTTTGAACACCCCTAGCGCTGGGATGTAAGGTGCCTTAAGGTAACCTTGTCATCCAGCCTAACAACTACTCCTTCCGTCTTAAAATTATTGTCATGAGAGAAATCACATAGTTTAATAAAAGTATGGTCACTTTAATTTTCAACCACTCAAATAGAATATTCTATCACTAAATTCTCTAGTTTTTATTTAAAAAAAAGATTTAAGATCATTTGGGGACAAAAGAATATTTACATACCTATGGATCAATCTTCATCCTTAATGTTTATTTGATCTAATGGATGAGATTAATCTCAACAATTTAAAAAATTCACTTTCATATTTTTTTTTTCCAAATATTAATATCTTTAAAACCGTTAATCGTTAAGAGATAAAAAAAATATCATTGCGATAAGTATTTAATTATTTCTCTATAGACAGGCACTTTGATATACTTTCGACAAAAAAAATAATCGTATCTTTCACGATTTTTTTAAAGTTTTTTCGTTTTTTTTACGTTACTGAAATTTGCAATAAAAAATCATATATATAATTGAACACTAATTTAAATATCACATGTGATATTAATGTTAACTTATATATGATATGTAATATCACATGTGATATTAGTGTAAAATCACATATGATATACATATAATATGTGTGATATTACTTATCATATATGATTTAACACTAATATCACATGTCATATTCAAATTAGTGTTTAATCATATGTAATTTTTATGCAAATTTCAGTAACGTAAAAAATGAAAAAAAGACGAAAAAACGTGAAAAAAATGTTTTTTTTTTAATTTTTTCGAAAGTATATCAAAGTGCCCGTCTCTATAGAAAGATAATTAAATGCTCGTCGCGACGGTGTAATATTTTCGCTTAACGATTTAAAAATATTTAAATTATAAAAAATATATGAAATAATAAATTGCTTTTAATCTCAACAATTGATTATTTTTTAGATAGATAGTGGAGATAAGTCAGTTGGTATGTGAGAAAAGTTTAGTATGTAAGATAATTTTTTTCTAAAAAAAGTAGACAATTATTTGAAGACATCCGAAAAAAAAAATATAAACTATAAATTTGAGAAAAAAAAAGTATATCATTTTAGTTTATTTCCCAATGATATCCAAATTTAAGAGCACTACCAATGGTAACGCCATAACGGCGTTAAAGAGCAAATAACGGCGTTATAGCCGTTGCTCCCGTTGTGAGCTCGGCGTTAAAGAGAGGAAAAGAGGCCCGCGTTGCCAAAGCAACGGGCGTTAAGGGGAGGCGCAAAAAAAAAAAAAAAAAAAAAATTCAAAAAATTTACATTTTATTACCCTTAAACGGCTACTAGCCGTTATTTTTCAAAAAAAATTTTCAAAAACCACCCTAAACGGCTACTAGCCGTTATTTTTCAAAAAAAATTTCAAAAACCTTTTTTTACCACTATAAATACCCAATTAAAACACCATTTCTTTTCACACTTCCACTACTAAATCCTCTCCATACTCTCAATCTTTCAACTTCAATTAACTGCAAAAAAAAACAATGTCGGGAGGCAACGACGATACTTTCTTCAATCTTCTCGGTGGTGGGTGGAATCCTTCAAACCCGGGTTCATCATCTAACCCGAACGCGGGTTCATCTTCAAACCCCAACCCACTAGGCTTATCGAGCCAAGAAATGTATCAACAACATCAAGCATTTCTGTATTGGCAACAACAAAACCAACAAAACACCTTAAACTCCAACTTTCAAAACCTACAATTCACACAACAATCACAAACTGAAACACATGATGTTACTGACACACCCACGTCTCCTCCAAAAAAAGGAAAATGTCGCATTAAGCGAAAATCAAAGAAATCCAAAGACCCCGAGCCAGTTGATTCTGATGAATAGGAAGTTGTTGTTAACGCACGTTGGACTCCAGGATAGGAAGCATTACTTGCAACATGTTACATAGCTGTTTCGGAGGATCCGAAAGTTGGAAAGTGCCAACCCAGGGATACGTTTTTGTATCGGGTGCGAAATGAATTCAATAAAAACAACTTTCAACGGCGCAACAAGGACATGCTGTCAAGCAAGTGGAAAAATTTGAACGGCATATGCACAAAGTTCAACTCTCATTACAAATGTGCGAAACGGGATCAACGAAGCGGGGAAAGTGAGCTGGATGTGATGCAACGGGCAAAGCAATGGTATCGTGAGGAAACCAAGGGATCAGCTTTTGGTCTCGAAGACGCTTGGGAGGTTTTGCGTCATTATAAGAAATGGAACACGCCGAAACCGGTCGATTTAACCGGCGAAGTCCCAAGCCAAACAAACGAGGATTTGTTTGGTCAAGATGAACAACCTCGCCCCATGGGAAAGAAACGTGCTAACAAGAAAGCAAGATCCGAGACTACAACAAGTACTGGGGGAACAAGCACTGGAGGAACGAGCTCGTCAGCTTATTTCACCGAAACTATGGCAAACGAGTTTCGTATGAAACGATAAGTCTCCGAAGCGGCGTATCGGGCCGCGTAGGAAAAAGATCTCACAATAGCCCGGTTGGAAGAGATAAAGTTTTTGATGACGCCTACTGAGGGGCAAGATCCAATGGTCGTGCAGTGGATCAATGACGAAAAAGATCGAATCATCGCAAAATATAACTTGAAACCTCGTCAGTAGATCGTATTCTCGTCATTTCCTTTAATTTGTTGTAACGTTTTATTTCGTTGTATTTTTTTTTTCGTTGTATTTTTTTTTTTTTTTTAATTTCGTTGTATTTTTTTTTTAATCTCGTATTGTAATATGTTTTAAGTTTTAATGAAATGTTTGTTTTAGTTTAATAAATGCAGTGTTTGTTTTAGTTTAGGGGTTGAAATTGAAAATATGAAATATTAGTGGTGTTATGGTGTTATTGGGATGTTATTGTTGTGGGTGTTTTTTAGGGATGTTAATGTTAAATGGTAAAGCTGATGTGACGCTGACGTGGACGGTGTTATTAGTGTTATGATGTTATTGTTGTAAGTGCTCTAAGTACCTATTATGACAAAACTAACAGTCGAGGAAGTTAATTGAAATGAACAGTTGAAAATGACCACTGAAAATGGTGAAATAACGAATGTACACAAGGGTTATGCGGTGGCTATGTACGTGGAATATTGATATGATTCTTTAGTTGCCAGATGCCACGTGGAGATGACATGTTTCATGTACGATGATGACTGGACATAATGACTTTATCTTACGGCGTGGAGTTTCTGTCGTATAGGATTCGAATTCGTCTTTTATAAAAAGGATAAAAAGGGGCAATTTCATTTATATCCTTCCAAAACATTTAAATTACATCAATATCCTTATAAAAATCATAATTAAAACAATATCCTTTTAATACTTCAAAATACTCATGTATACCCAAACAACCAATTTAATTAATACTATACATCTTAATTTAAAAACATCCTATATAAATATTAATGGACAACTAATATGACAATTTTACCCTTTGAAAAAGTTACATTCATATGATTTGAACACCACTGTTTGAACCATTGTGACGACATAAACATGGTGCCTCCCTTTCCCTTTTCTGATTAGTTTTTTGTTAATGTTCTTGGTAATATGCGAAGCCTAGTTTAATCCAGATTTGATTTCATTCACATGTATCTTATTTTATTCAATACAAACAACTCATAATTAACACAATGCATGGCTGGAGATTGGGCCAATTGATAGAATCTGGTGGACAAGAACGATGTAGGATTTATGGGTATATTGCAATCACTAATCAAATAGACTTGAACCGCATCATCACAATCAATTTTTATAAGCGAAGCAGTAAATCACTGCAAATAAATAATAAAAGTCTTTGATACAGACTTAGGTGTCGTTTGTTTTTTCAGAGCTTTTACCTCTTCATCTGCAAACCATGTATGCAGAAGAAGAGGTAGATCTAAAGTCTTCATCTGCATGGATGAAGACCGTTTGTTTTTGTGCTATTGAAGTACTTATTTTATTTTCTATTTTTTTTTTCTTTTTTTGCGCTATAAATCCTTTTGTAATATGGTTCAAATTGGTTAATCGTAAAAAAACGTAAGAAAACGTAAAATAACAAACGAAAACGTAAAAAAATGAACGAAAACATAAAAAAAAGGAATAAAAAATACGAAAACATAAGAAAACGGATTAAAACGTAAAAAAAGACGAAAATGTAAAAAAATGGAGGAAAACGTAAAAAATGGGCGAAAACGTTAATAAAAAGACCGAAATGTAAAAGAGATGTAAGATATTGTGAAAGAAGAGGTAAGGAGTGAAAAAAGATGTAAGAAGTGAAAAATAATGTCTGAAATTTAGAAGAGGAAAGAAGTTAAAAGAAGCACTTATGTCTGCAGAAAAACAAACAAGAAACATCTGCCCTCCTGCAGACAAAAGAAGTGAAAAGAGGAAAAAAGTACTTCTTGAGAAAAAACAAACGACACCTTAGTCCACTAACATGTTTCTATGAAATTATGTAACAAGCAGGCCACATGAAGAAGAAGATGGTAAAGACTTTTTAATTTGGGTAAAAGGGTAAAAAGGTAATATAAATTGTTAACCAATATTTAAGTAAAGTTTAGCAATTAAAATTATTTAAATAATGTTTAAAATATATATGTGAGTATAAATGAGTATTTTGAAGTTTTGGAATGGTATTGATGTAAATTTAAATTTTGAAAGGATATTGATGTAATTTAGAAGTTTTGTAAGGATATAGATGAAATTATTCCTCAATAAAAAGATAAACATATGAAACAAACTATAGGGAAATAGTGGTTTCTTTTTAGAGAAATGTGATTGAATGTAATTTGTATTTTATAATATAAGAGGGGAGGCACTTTATTTTGCATACTCAAAAATCCTTGCATACTAAGAGATAAATCACCACCTTTCATCTAGTTTGATCTAATGGTGGTGATTAACCTAAGATTTAATATGTCTAAACCTAAGTCCATGTTTTTTTCTTGTCTTTTTCTTTTCTTTTTATCTTTCTTATTTATTTTCTCATTATTTGTATTTTTTTTAATCACTTTTTTTAATTTCACGTTTTTTTTTTCTTTTCGTTTTTGTCAGTTTTCATAAGTTTTTGTCATTTTTTCCGCTTTTTATACGTTTTCGTCTGTTTTCATACGTTTTCGTTCGTTTTCATACGTTTTCGTCCGTTTTCTTACGCTTTCTTCTGTTTTCTTACGTTTTCATCCGTTTTCATACGTTTTCGTCCGTTTTCTTACGTTTTCGTCTGTTTTCTTACGTTTTCTTCCGTTTTGTTACGTTTTCGTCAGTCTTGTTACGTTTTCGTCTGTTTTCTTACGTTTTTGTTTGTTTTCTTCCGTTTTTGTCCATTTTCGTCCGTTTTCGTACGTTTTCGTCCGTTTTCATCCGTATTCTTACATTTTCGTCCGTTTTCATAGGCTTTCTTCTGTTTTCTTACATTTTCGTCCGTTTTCAAACGTTTTTGTCTGTCTTCGTTCGTTTTCTTACGTTTTCGTCTATTTTCTTACCTTTTCTTCAGTTTTCTTACGTTTTTGTTCGTTTTCTTACGTTTTCGTCCGTTTTCATACGTTTTCGTCCATTTTCTTACGTTCTTGTCCGTTTTTCATACGTTTTCGCCTGTTTTCTTACATTTTCGTACGTTTTCCTATGTTTTCGTTCGTTTTCTTACGTTTTCGTCTGTTTTCTTATATTTTTGTCCGTTTTCATACCTTTTTGTCTGTTTTCTTACGTTTTCGTCCGTTTTAATGCGTTTTCGTCTGTTTTCTTACGTTTTTGTCCGTTTTCTTACGTTTTCATCGGTTTTCATAGGTTTATATATGCTTTCGTCCGTTTTTTTACGTTTTCGTCCATTTTTAGACGCTTTCGTCTGTTTTCAGATGTTTTCGTCCGTTTTCATACGTTTTCGTCCATTTTCATCCGTTTTTATATGTTTTCGTCCGTTTTCAGACGCTTTTTTCCGTTTTTATACGCTTTTTCGGTTTTATACGTTTTTGTCTGTTTCCATACGTTATCGTCCTTTTTTGCAGTTTTTATACGTTTTCGTGTATTTTCATATGTTTTCATGCTTATTATTAAACTTTATTATATTACATGTCTAATATCAATTGTGATATTTTATTATAAAAAAGTTAATGTCTAATATCACTTGTGATACTTCATAAACAAACAAGTATGTTTTTTAACCTTTAATATTACCTGAGATATTTCACTGCTCTGTATATTTTTATATATTATCACCTATGTGTTTCATAATATTTTTATAATTTTCAGTTACAAGATAGTTTTTGTGCATTTCATCACAATTGACAAGCGCATATTTTTTTATTGCAACCAATGTTATCTAACACTTGTGATATTATACTCTTAGTATTATTTTGTTCAAAAAAATGCTAATTTAATGCAACACTTATTTGATTTTGAGAATATGTCAAGTCTCTATTTTCATAGTTTGCTTCCTTTTTATTCATTTTGATATTTTTAAGTGACACTTATTTATCTCTTGTGATATAACACTGTAAGAAAGATGAAGAGTATTACACTCTTCATCATATATGTGTTATCAGTTGTGATACTCTTAAGAATGTGAAATATTAAATTCATACCAAATGTGATAAGAGTTTAGTATTATATCAAGTATATATGAAAGAAATGATAATAAACATCACTTATTATATTACTGTGATGATTCTGTTCATTTTTTTTATTTGTGTTTTTGAAAATATATAGGAAGATTTTTGTGTTTTATGATAATATGAAATATTAGAAAAGCTGTTTAACTGAAAACAAAAGATGTTATGAAACTTTTGTTAGACTTGTGGTGGATTTTTCTATTTAATGGATACATTGTGCATGTTTCGATAGGTTTTATAACGGAATTTAAAAATATCTTGGTTGAATCAGCAAACTAAAGAAGTTATGGTTGAAGAAAGCACACATCTTTATAAACAAACTGAGTAAGCTCAAACACCTGTGATATCACACATGATATCACATGTAATATCACCTTACTTGTGATATCACATGATATCACAGGTGATATCACAAGTGATATAAACTATGATATCACACATGCTATCACCAGTAATATCACACATGATATCGCAGGTGATATCAACGGTGTTATCACGTGTGATATCACAAGTGAGGTGATATCACCTGTGATATCACAAGAGTTTGAGTTTCCTCAGTTTGTTTATAAAGATATGTGCTATCTTCAACCATAGCTTATTTAGTTTACTGATCCAACCATAGATATTTTTAAATCCCGTTATAAAACCTCTCGAAATATGCACAACGTATCCATTAAATAGAAAAATCCACCACAAGTCTAACAAAAGTATCATAACATCTCTTGTTTTCAGTTGAACAACTTTTCTATTATTTCATAATATCATAAAACACAAAAATCTTCCTAAATATTTTCAAAAACACAACCATCACATTCTTATTTGAGTATCAAAACTGATAACACATACATGATGAAGAATGTAATACTTTTCATCTTCCTTACAGTGTTATATCACAAGAGATAAATAAGTGTCACTTACAAATATCAAAATGAAAACGTCTGAAAACGGACAAAAAACGTATAAAATCGAATGAAAACGTATAAAAACGTATGAAAATGGACAAAAACATCCGAAAAGGGACAAAAACGTATAAAACAGACAAAACATATAAAAACGGATGAAAACAGACGAAAACGTATAAAAACGGATGAAAACGTCTGAAAACAGACGAAAACGTATAAAAATGGATGAAAACGTAAAAAAACGGATGACAACGCCTGGAAACGGACGAAAACATATAAAAACGGACGAAAATACATGAAAACGTAAAAATACAGACGAAAACGTCTAAAAACGGACGAAAATACATGAAAACCTAAAAAAGGGACAAAAACTTATAAAAATGGCCGAAACGTAAGAAAACGGACGAAAATGTAAGAAAACAGACGAAAACGTATGAAAGCGTAAAAACACGTATGAAAAATGGACGAAAATGAAAGAAAACGGATGAAAACGTATGAAAACGAACGAAAACGTATGAAAACAAACGAAAACGTATTAAAACGAGCGTAAACGGGCGAAAAAGTAAGAAAATAGACGAAAACGTATGAAAACAGACGAAAACGTATAAAAACGGACGGAAACGTTTGAAAACAGACGAAAATGTTTAAAAATGGACGAAAACGTAAAAACGGACGAAAACGTATGAAAACGGACAAAAACGTATAAAAACAGACGAAACCGTATATAAACGTACGAAAACGGATGAAAACAGACGAAAACGTCTGAAATCAGACAAAAACGTAAAAAATGAACGAAAACGTATGAAAGCGGAAAAAAAAAACAAACCAAAAAAAACAAAAAAAAACTTTAATAAAAAAAACGTGAACTTAAAATGAAAAAAAAAATAATAAAAAAAAGTGAACTAAAAAAAAAGACATGAATTAATATTCAAAACGTGCATTCTAAAAGAAAAAAGAAAAAAAATATTAATAAATAAGAAAGACAAAAAGACAAAGAAAAATGAGGAGGAAAAAACATGGACTTATGTTTTCATATTAAATCTTAGGTTTATTCTCACCATTAGATCAAACTAGATGGATGGTGAGGATTTGTCCCTTGGTAAGCACCAAAATAAAAGTAAGCATTTTAAAATTCCTCTATAAGAGGGTTTTAAATACGAGAATTGTGAGACACAAAAATTAAATAATAAATTCTTACAAGCATAAGTGATAAATGAAAATCAAATTAAATTATGTTTTTCTTTCATTTTTTCGATTTATTTATTTATTTATTTTTTATTTTATGGTTTACATTTTCACTTGAAAAATGATATATGAAAAATAATATTTATATCTATTCAGAGTTCTACTAAGATATATTTATAATAATTATGAGGAGAGTTATTTTACATACAAAACCATCATCCATCTAAAAAGAAATCAATAACTGAGATTAAAAACATTTTATTATTTCACATATTTTTATAATTTAAATATCTCTTAAACCGTTAATCGTTAAGTGAAAATATTTACACCGTCGCGAAGAGCATTTAGTTATCTTTTTATAGACGGGCACTTTGATATACTTTCGAAAAAAAGAAAAAAAAAACGTTTTTTTCATGTTTTTTCGTCTTTTTTACGTTACTTGAAATTTGCATGAAAAAAATCATATATGATTAAACACAAATTTGAATATCACATGTGATATTAGTGTTATATCATATATGATATATGATATCACATGTAATATGATATGTATATCATATGTGATTTTACACTAATATCACATGTGATATTATATATCATATATGATATAACACTAATATCATATATGATATAACACTAATATCACATGTGATATTCAAATTAGTGTTTAATCATATATGATTTTTTAATGCAAATTTCAGTAACGTAAAAAAACGAAAAAATTTTTATAAAAAATGAAAAATACGATTTTTTTTCCGAAAGTATATCAAAGTGTCTATCTATAGAAAGATAATTAAATGCTCGTCGCAATGATATTTTTTTTCCGCTTAACGATTAACGGTTTGCAAGTTATTAATATTTGAAAAAAGATGATAAAAGTGAGTTTTTTAAATTGTTGAGATTAATTTCATTAATTATATCAAATAAAAATTGATAGTCTCCAAAAGGTGAAGAATGGTGGGATCACCCTGGTCCCATGCATCCTAAGGATGCCAACCGGACCCTCCCCCAAGGACCCGGCCCCAGGCAATGAGCACCTGTCCCAGTGACTGTACTTATCAAGAGGTTGGGCTTTGAACCCTGGCCATTTTCTCCAATAGGCCCCTCGTTGACCAGTCAATCTGAGCATTTGCGGTGGGGGGATGGTACCAATTGAAAGCTTTTAGGCCAATGGAGAGATTCGAACCCCGGTCTATTGACACAAGGTTGGAAGCTCTTACCATTAGACTAAAGGCCCATTGGACTAAAAATTGATAGTGAAGATTGATCATTGGTTTGTAAATAATCTTTTGTCCTCAAATTATCTTAAATCAATACTTATAATGCATGTATTAAGTATTTTTTAAACTTAAATTTTTTAAATTTGAATAATATGTAAACCCTTTAATGCATTTGATTAAAAATGATAACAATATCAATCACTAAACTATTTATATTGTTTAATCCTTAAACTTTTATCATTTTTCGTTTATAATCTCATAAACTATTTTCTTGCAATGACTACAAATTAAACCCGTAAATATTGCATCAAGAGTCACATCAGAATCACAAATTCGTAAATATAACTATTTACCATTAGAAACTGTTATTTTGCACGAATATTTGTCGGATCATATATATATATAAACGAACTAAGTTGCTGGCTCTTATTTTGCATGCTTTGATATTATTATTATTTTTAACTCCTCTACGTATAGTCATCTAATTTTATTCTTATCAACAAAAAAAATAACGCGTTTCACATAAATGTAAAGCTTTGACAGGTGAAAACCATATTCCATTTGTCTACTTGATATTGGAATTGTTTTATACGAGTAGTATAATATTCTGGAGAATATGTCAATTACTGCACGTGGTGAAAAAATGAAGAAAAAATGAAGAAAAAATTAGATGAATATAGGTAGAACATGCTGCTTTGAAAGCTGCTTCGTACAAACTGTCAAAATACAAGAAAAAATGCATTGAAAATTAATATGTTTTTAATCTCTTTCGCGATTGATATTTTTGGTTTCCTTGCACCAGAGGCAGTGAAGTTCCTCCAAAGCCTCCCCCGATTTCACTTTTGGCAGGCCATGGTGCGGATAAATGTGGGTTTTCTCCTGCTTATTCATTAGGGCGAGTGGATGTCAAGGGAGGGGATCATAGTCTTTCAACTCATCTGGAATATCACGGAGCAGCTTCGTGTCCCTGTTCCGGTCCCCGATGCAGCCCCGTCATCAGTAGCTAAAACCAAGGTCGGTCCTCCCCCATAAGGCCCCGGAAGTTTTATCTTATCGAGTGGACTTATCAGCATCACGCTTCAAAAAAAGTGTCCAACTCCGCGCGTGACTCGCATTGGCAACTTACAGAGTCCAACAGATTATGCATAATAATATTATGACACCTAGATCTATAGATGTAATTTTCAAAAGAATTAGTTTTATTATTCAAAAAAGGCTAGTGACGCAGCTTGTTACTCGTTTGTCATCCACCTCTTTGTAAATGACATAAAGTATTTAATTGATAAATGTTATGAAGAGATAATCACAAAAGTAAACTAAAAAAAAGAAAATACTCCGTTCAAAGAAAAAGAAAATGATTATAAGACAAAAATACATACTATGATTTACTTAAAAAAATTAGGACTTTATTTGGTTATAATCTGTTTGACGATGGATTCAAATTTTGTACATTAACCGGTTAAAAATTTTGAAACTATGATTACCTAAAAATTGTTAGAAAATAGGTTTTGCAAAATGAGTTTTTGCAAATCTTGGACATTATTTAATATATGTATATATTATATATATTTATATTTTTTGATAGCTTTCCGTTCTTCTTGACGAGAGCTTCGCAACGAGCTAAGGTATATCCAAAATGAAATTAATTTGAGTGAGATATCGTGTCTCAAAGTATGGCATTTGAAACATAAAATTTGTAATTGTAAACACATCCCACATCGCCCAAAGTAGGAAGTGTGGAGTGGTTTATATAGAAGTCTTGATATTTTCTATCAAAATCTTTTAGTTTGTTTTACTCAAACACCTATGCGTGAACAGGGGGTGCAAATTTCAGTATTTTTGGGCCAAAATGGGTTCGAAGCTTCTAAACTCATGCGAGCCCGCGCGGCCTGTGAACACGAATACAGCTCCGAAATCTCACCTACGTGCTAATCTTTTTGCTGCGTGTTTCCTTTTCATATTTTCTGTAACTCTATTTTAGGAATAGATTTGAACTTAATGGACAAGTTTGTACAAAATGTTTTGTGTTAAATAAAACATGTCAAATCGTATTACTGAAATAACAGATTTGCATATCAGTTTAATTTCGGAGCAAATATTATGTCTTGTTAACCAAGTGATAACGCTTACGCAGCGCGTTCGGGGTCAAAGGAACTTTCTTTTCGTCGAGCAAGTTTTTCGTCGAGCAACTTTCTTTTTATGTTTTTTTCTAGGAAATGGAAAGGTATGAATCTCGGGGTTTGGATTTGGGGGGTTTGGTATTTCTACCGATTACTTCTACTATCTAATTATCTAATTAACTAAGGTGAGGCTAGTCTATGTCTAATTATTGTGTGCTCGTATGATGGTTTAAAGATGTGTGTACTTAGGTTTTATTACTCCTTAATTATCTCCTATTGATAGTTGAATTGTCACGTCCTTATTCTTAATCGCGTTGTGTGTCTAAGGTCGTAGGGTATGCGTTTATCCCTAACTCTTTGAAACTACCAAAGGTTATCGCCTACAAAGTCTCTAGGATTTATAAACTTTAACTCTAAGGTACTCTTCGGATGGTTTAGCCTACAACAACTATAGGTGTTATAAACTAAGGTTCACAAAGATTAATCAAGCATTAACTACACAACGGATGACCTATCGCATTACTAGATCATTAACAATTAAGATAAGAGGCAACCAATCAATATTCAATAATTAAGTTTCATATTCCCTAAGCAAACACACAAGTAAATTAGCCAGACATGGGGAACATGCAAGCATACACACAAGTAATTGAAGACATAATTAAATTAATGAAGTAAAACACTTATCTTGATGTAAGATAGGGTTTAGAACCCTAAAATACTGTACAAGACAGCCTTGGTTCAGTTTAGGTTTTTACTCCAAAAGACTACACTCTAAAAACTAAAAAATTCGGATTCTATATATAAGATTACATATGCGACGGCGTCACCCTTTAATTTGTGACGCCGTCGGGTCGCCGTCATTAGGGTTTCGTCTTGGCCACGTTAGTCTTGCGACGGCGTCACCTTATGCTTGTGACGCCATCCCCTTCAGTCTCTGACGCCGTCTGGATCAAATCTAGGCCGCCTGAGTTGTGACGACCTACTCTTTTAAAACCTGACACCGTCACTTGTAAATAAGCAATTTGGCTACTGAGCCGACACAAAAGTGATGCGACGGCGTCGCAGATAACACCTGACGCCGTCCCCTTCAGTTCCAGCAGCCTGAGTGGCTCGATTCTTGACTTTGGCTATTTTGTTCGTATATTCGCGCCTTTTCGTCCGAATAAGTGTCATTCCAGCATTTTGCCTTCAAGATACCTAAAAAGTGAAAAGGAACGATATTAAGTAATAACGGATACAAAAGTGATCAAATAAGGGCTTAAATGACCCCTGAAAAATGTACATTTTAAAACCTTATCAAATTTCCCTACACTTTGTATTTGCTTGTCCTCAAGTAAATGTGCTTTTAGCCAATTAATTTATAAGTTAGGGGTCATGAAGCATTGGTTTAGAACAATCCATAACATATATAAGCCCTGCAAAAGTCATAACAAGCACGGAAATTACATACTAGCACCTCACATGGGGTGTTTGGATGCTCACATCTCTCGGGTGTATATGAAATATAACAAGTTGGAAATGGAAGATAAACACTCATTAACCGGTCCTAGTACATAGATTACCATAGGCTTGAGACTAGATCAAACCTCCAATCGCTTTGGCGTAAGCACCTAGGAAAGACTATCAAAGAGGTCTTTTAAAGGGTTGTAATGTTAGGCTTATGGTAGGGAAACAAAGGGTTTGGTGGGATATGCTATTTAGTGGTGGCAAGTCAAAAATCTTTATGTTACAAGCATGCGAAGAATGGCGTTGCTAAGCCAAGACTCGACACTCTAGACTCTAGATAACTGAAACAAACAAACATAAATTAAAGATAGATGTAGGATGGTAGCCCGTATATATATATATATATATTTGACACTCTATTTTTTTTTCTATATATTTTTTTTATACACTTTTACTCTACCATCCTCTATTATAACATCAAAATGATAGGGATTTATAGGCACATCTCTACACTTGAGTTTTTATTATTCTAACACTAATTTGACCCGAATTGAAAAGATCAAAACACTTGGAGTACATTATTACGCAAATAAAGGGAATTTGAATTTAACGTTCCCTTCCCGTCATTTCATAAACTTTAACTTTTCCCATGAGTCCCAATCGTCTCAAAACTGTATACAAAGGATATGACTTGACTTAGCAACTTATGCAAGCAACTAGATAATTGAACTAAGGGTTTTTTGGGTGATAACAATAATGCACTAAAAGTGAGTGCACCAAGGTAGGCTAAGGCGATTTGGGTGTACATTTGGGGGTGGGGTGTAAACAATGCTCTTCATTGATATTCCGGAAAATCGAAACATCACGAGAACCGCGAAAAGGATAGGCTCTGAGGGGTTAACTAGGGGTATCGTGTACTAAAGATGAGTACAACGCAAAGGTGTGGGGGAATTACTCAACCAATGTGGAAGAAGTAATTATATTACGGGTATCAAACAAGGGTTATCCTAATGCCTCTTATCATTTAGTTATTCCTAACTACACAAGTGTAGTCTTACTAGCGATCTCGGGATGCATCACAAAACAAGTTCTAGAATCTATTATACTACCGGTTCACACTCTAAGCATTAAAGATGAATGCTTTAATTCCTACTAATCTAAGGGCGATCCTCACATTTTGGGTGGAATTTAAGTGGTAAAGGGTTTTTGTGTTAGTCATATAACTTCCTATCCATGAGACACTTTTGTTAAGACTAATGGCCCACTCCTATATGTCATGAAAAATTTTAAATTTGGTGCCAAAATTACCTTAACCGACATTTTCTCATGGTTTATTACACAAATGCAATTGGACAAAGCAAATAATCAAGGATAAGCATAGTTTCAAAGTTCAAGTTTTATTTTCCCTCCCTACACTTAAACTGAACATTGTCCCCAATGTTCTCCGAAAGTATCAAAGTTGTGATAATGAAAGGTAATAAAAGATGAAAGAAACTAGTACTCCCCTGATTAGCTCGGTAGGATCCGTGTAAAGTGGTGGTTACATCTTTCTTCAAGAAGAACGTTTGCGTGAAAAGCTCCTTCTCATCTTATGTATCTTCTTCTTGATAAATTAAACCTGCACACTTGAAGAAAACAAACGAAACCTTCGCGTAAAATCGGCGATAATAATATATATAAGACTCTACTAAACTATGATATAATTATTGTGGAATGGATGTTTACAGAATTTCTGGAAAATTAAGACCTGGAAAATTTCAAAAAAAATTATGAGTAGTTAAGAAAACGAGAAAAAGTAATCAGTTGTTTTTGCTCCTTCCTGACGCTGTCAGGTTGCGATCCTGATGCCGTCAGGTTATCCTGACAAAAACTGGTCTGCGATTTTCTGGAAAAAGTTCTGGAAAATTTACATCTTTAGAATCTGGAAAAATTTCCTGCAAAACACCCATTATGACTCGATACAAGCATTTGACTCGAACAAACACACATGTATATCTTTTAATTAATTGAAATTCTCATGTTTACGTTTCTTTTGAAAACGTGTGTAATCCTCCCTACACTTATCCTTTATGTAAAATACTTTTATATGTAATTAAGACGAAGATAAAAACAAAATAAAGCATTTTTACAAATTTAAACATGAGAATAAACAATCAATAAAAGATATATGACACAAACAAGATAATCCAACCACACAGGTTATAGATAAACCATCCACATGCGAATATACATACGCCATAAATTAAAGTTCACCACATAGTCAAGATAACCTAAACTATTACATGCCCAAATTAAATCGTCTCAACAACCAAGCATACGAATCCATAAACAATCCAAAAACAAATACATAAGTCATTGGGGAGGAGGTCCATGACGGTAGTCATAACCAGGGGGAGAGGGCCCAAATACCCATAAGGTGGGTAATCCTCCTCCCGCCCTGGGAATGGATCGATCTGCAAGTGTGGGTCGGGCTGATCACGCATGGACAGATGCTGCATCTATCTGACGGTATGATCGTAGGTCCAGCTAGCCCTCTGATCCTGTTGTGCCATCCACGTGTCCATGCGGCCCATCCACGCTCCCTGGTAGGCCTGCCAATCTCCACTGGACATGTGTCGGTAACCGTCGGCGGAGCTCCCTACTCCATATCCCTGTTGGTGTGCTAGTATATGCGGCTCGTCACCATCGTCATCATCACCACCCTGAATGTTGGGCTGAGCACGAAACCATGTGTAGCCCCTACCATAGTCCATGATGACCTCCATAGCTTTTAGGGATTTGGCTTTGATGATCCTTGGTGCCAACACATTAAGGTATGCGAGTGCCTCCCCTGCCAAAATGCCAAAGGACCGGGCCAACCGGGTGATAAACATGCCTCCATTCACCTTATCCTCAACCCTCATCCCACTAGCAGTCCTTAGGTAATCTGCTAACCAGAATGGGATGTTACAGTGCACACCCTCGGCCAACATGCAGTAGAGATAGAATAGATATGGTAAAGTGACACGATGACTCGTGCCCTGGCGCCCTGTGATAGAGAAAGTGAGGCAACAGTGCACGAGCCTAATCCGTGGATCCCGGATCTGAGATGCGAGAGTACTCCCAGTAATGTACTCCCCATTAGATATTGTGTTCCAGAACTGAATACCCAGCATGTCGTCCCTATGGGTAATCCCAGATGCCAATCTACCCCTAAAAACATCACTCTCAGCATTCCCAGCAGCATACAAACCTAACCTCCATCCAAACTCAAGTACCGACATAGCCCTCCATTCTCCACCTAACCTAAATCGGATCCCCTGAAACTCAATGTTATCTCGACATGAATTGATATCCATCAGATAAGATGCGTGAAATTCATGCACCAACTCACCATACATGGGCTCACGCATCCTAAACAGCCTTTCCCAGTGGGGATCGGTGAACTTGTCCTTCCTAAAACTGTTTGAGAACTCTCTAGCCAGATCATGCTCCTCAAGGAAACCACAGTCCACAACAGCCCCAGAATCAATAGTTTGATGAAGCAAATCATTGTAACGAGTTTGGCATCCTTCCTCGACAAATACTCCCCATTCAGCAATCGTGTCCGCTATATTTTCCTGGGCATTAGAGGACTGTCCCCTAGTTCTCTTCGTTCTTCTGCTCATCTGAAACAGAAAATCAAATAGATGAGGAACAAATGAGTAACATTCGTGATGCTAAGGACGACGTCAGACGGTTCCGACGGCGTCACAACATAAACCTGACGCCGTCACCTCGACCAAAATTCAAATCCGATGTTTGCGAGGGAAAAATCCAGGTTTTTAACCATAACCCTTGACCCAAACACCCTTGTTGCAACAACAATGGGATGTGGCTAGGTGGTTTTAGTTCCCAAGCCGTCAAGGCTTCTCGCAAAGTTAACCCTCATATGATAATACTACCATTCGCCTAATCTTAAGCCTAATTAACAAGATTCAGGGGCGACATTTAGCATAAATTAACCAATTGGGGGTTTTCAGATGAAAAAGGGAAAATCAAAATTGAGCATGAAATTGAGCAATTGATTAGACAAAGATCAATGTATACTACTTACCTTGTGGAGATTGACGTGGCAAAATGATGAATTTGAGGTGGGGAAAACGTGGGTGTGTGGTGTGGGGCGGATAAAAATTGTGTAGGGTAAAGAATGAAAGGGATGGCGATGTATTTATTCGTTTGATCTGGCTTAGTGACGGCGTAACGCTTTATATGTGACGGCGTCACGCCCTAATTTTTGCAAAAGAAAATGGTTTTGTTAATCCGCCTGGATAAAAAATCTGGTTACTATTTTTGACAAAGATTTTGGTTTTTATTTTAAGATCAATTTGGTTAATCCACCAATAATCTCCACGATGGTAAGTAATGCATATGTCAAATTGTCTTTCAATTGTGATTCCAGAAACTCCGAAGTATTGGGGTTGAGGGTTCTTTGACCCTAGTTTAAAACCGAAAGAACTCTTCCTAACATTGGGGAAGTTGGGAAGTGACACGTGCACCATTCCAATAAATATATTCCCAGGGAACATGCGGGGAATGTTGAGACAGGAATTTAAACAAGAATATGATTCTTCGAGGGGGTTTGTCCTGCTTAATGAAATTGGAGAAGGTTTGGGAGTCATCCCAACGTGTTCCGGTATCGCATACACCTTCTCTATCTTTTTAGGTATATTGTTCTTTGCGATTTCTTCACGGATGTTCAGCATGAAGTTGTCAGCTAGTCCCAAGAAAGTGTCGTGAGTATTCCGCATTTGAGCTTCGAGGCGTTTTATTTCCTTTTCTTGCTTGTGGACAAATGTCAACATTATGTCCTCGAATTCATCTTGCCGGGACTTTCTTGGGAGCAAAAATTCCTTGACCGCGTTAACATGCTTATAAGCATGGGTAGTTACTTCCATTAACGCATTCACTTGCGCCTCCATACTCACAATCACTTGTGCTTGGGAAGTTGGCCCGTTCTTCTGGACTACTGGAATTTCCCAACCTTCCTTTTCATATTGAGCTAGGTCCTTGATGACCTCCCAACATGCTTTATCATTGAGGTCACTTAGCCTTCCTCCGGCGGAATAGTCAATGGTTTGTTGAAAGGAGGGACTGACGTGATCATAGAAGAGTTGGACTTGGAGCCAAAGATCAATGCCATGATAAGGGACTTTATGAAGTAAGTCCTTGAATCGAGTCCATGCTTCGTAGAGTGATTCACCTTGACGTTGTTGGAACATCAAGATATCATCCCTAAGCTTAGTGGTTCTCCCCGGTGGGAAAAATTGAGCAAGGAAGCGAGAGGTGAGATCATCCCAACTTTTTATGGAGCCGGCGGGAAGTCGCTCAAGCTAATTACTAGCTTGGTCCCGTAGAGAGAATTGGAAGAGACGCAGACGCGTGGTCTCCCGAGTAGTAGCATCGAGGTCTATGGAATCGACAATTTTAAGGAAATCCTTAAGATGCTGATTAGGATCTTCGGAACGAATTCCATGGAATGCACATCCGTTTTGCACCAACCGGATGGTGTCGGATCGCAGGGCCGTAGTATGGGCTTGGTCGGGAAGCTCAATGGTGTTTCTATAGCCTAGGTGGCTTGGTCTCGAGTACTCACCAAGAGTACGACCTCTTGGCGGGTCATTTGGTGGTAGGTTGATGAATGGTGGTTGGTTATCACCTTCCATGATAAAAAGTGATGGGGTTACGAACAAAGGTCACGAAGAAGGGGGATAGACTACGAGGAAGCTAAAAAATGAGAAAAATTTACTTGATAGGAATCAAGCAAAGAAACCTAAACGAGGTGGACTCCTAACTAGCTATTCTATTCCCCGGCAGCGGGGCCAAAAACTTGATAATGCTTACGCAGCGCGTTCGGGGTCAAAGGAATTTCCTTTTCGTCAAGCAAGTTTTTCAACACCCTAGGCAGTGAACCTAATCATTGTAGTGTAGTATTAGGGTAAGCCACGGGAATTGATATCGTTCTCTAGGGGAATAGGAATGCTAGTGAGAAGTTACTACACTAAGGTTGGGGTTGAGGAAGATTATTTTTTTTATCTTTTTATGTTTTTTTTAGGAAATGGAAAGGTACGAATCTCGGGGTTTAGATTTGGGGGGTTTGGTATTTCTACCGATTACTTCTACTATCTAATTATCTAATTAACTAAGGTGAGGGTAGTTTATGTCTAATTATTGTGTGCTCGTATGATGGTTTAAAGATGTGTTTACTTAGGTTTTATTACTCCTTAATTATCTCCTATTGATGGTTGAATTGTCACGTCCTTATTCTTAATCGCGTTGTGTGTCTAAGGTCGTAGGGTATGCGTTTATCCCTAACTCTTTGAAACTACCAAAGGTTATCGCCTACAAAGTCTCTAGGATTTATAAACTTTAACTCTAAGGTACTCTTCGGATGGTTTAGCCTACAACAACTCTAGGTGTTATAAACTAAGGTTCACAAAGATTAATCAAGCATTAACTACACAACGTATGACCTATCGCATTACTAGATCATTAACAATTAAGATAAGAGACAACCAATCAATATTCAATAATTAAGTTTCATATTCCCTAAGCAAACACACAATTAAATTAGCCGGACATAGGGAACATGCAAGCATACACACAAGTAATTGAAGACATAATTAAATTAATGAAGTAAAACACTTATCTTGATGTAAGATAGGGTTTAGAACCCTAAAATACTGTACAAGACGGCCTTGGTTCGGTTTAGGTTTTTACTTCAAAAGACTACACTCTGAAAACTAAAAAATTCGGATTCTATATATAAGATTACATATGTGACGGCGTCACCTTTTAATTTGTGACGCCGTCGGGTCGCCGTCATTAGGGTTTCGTCTTGGCCACGTTAGTCTTGCGACGGCGTCACCTTATGCTTGTGACGCCGTCCCCTTCAGTCTCTGACGCCGTCTGGATCAAATCTAGGCCGTCTGAGTTGTGACGACCTACTCTTTTAAAACCTGACACCGTCACTTGTAAATAAGCAATTTGGCTACTGAGCCGTCACAAAAGTGATGCGACGGCGTCGCAGATAACACCTGACGCCGTCCCCTTCAGTTCCAGCAGCCTGAGTGGCTCGATTATTGACTTTGGCTATTTTCTTCGTATATTCGCGCCTTTTCGTCCGAATAAGTGTCATTCCAGCATTTTGCCTTCAAGATACCTAAAAAGTGAAAAGGAACGATATTAAGTAATAACGGATACAAAAGTGATCAAATAAGGGCTTAAATGACCCCTCAAAAAGGTACATTTTAAAACCTTATCACCAAGACATGCAAAAGCTATAAATTAAACACAAAATCATTCAGTTTGAAGTACAGCAAAACGTAACTCCACAACAACTAAAAACACGGCTCTTTGGCTACTAACAGCTTTGGATGTTGTACCATGGGAAACAGACGGCGAATATGCTTTAAGAGAATTGTGTTAAACACGAGCCTCATACTGTTTTGTAAGGATGAGCATTTGGACCCGAATCCCGGTACCGAACCGGAACCGTACCGGTACCGTACCGAAATGGTACCGACGCCCAATACACGGTAGGTACCGGTACCATGAGTTGAGCCCAAAAGAATTCGGTACCACTAATACGGTACCGGTACCAAAGCGAGAAGTACCAAAAAAAATCCTGAAAATTGAGTAGTCATTTTTTTGAATTAAATAACTTATTCAAACACCCATTTGGCTCATTCTATGTCAAACAATAGTCATGTAAAACATATGAAAAGAAACCAAACGTTTCAAAAACTTATTGTGGCAACTATAGATCCTTCATAAACGCTCCCAAAAATTAATCCAGAGCCAATTTTATAAGTTTTGGAACGTTTGTATGTTACGAATATCTTTGTGATGTATTTATTTAAGTGTTGGTTGCGTTTTGTGCCACGTCGTGGTTTGAAATCACTTGAAAATGCATGTTTTTTCTTATTTTTTGTTGCATTTTCTTGAAATCCTTTTTGGTTTAACAAAAAACGGGAAGAACCGTATAGGTACCGATTTCCCGGTACCGAGTACCGGTACCCGAATCCCGTCCGGTACGGTACCGGTACCCACTTTCATGCTCGGGAAAAAATCGGTACCACCAATTCGGTACGGGTTCGGTACCATTCTGGTACCGTGCTCATCCCTAATGTTTTTTTTATTTATTTATTGTTATATAGTGTCTGTCTTCCGCTTCTACCCTTTTTTGTCTGATTTAATTTTTTGTTATTAGACTTACGTTAATCTTATTGTTGTTATTAATAATTTAATTTTATTATAGAGTGTACACCGTTTCCCAAAAAAATACTACATACAAACATCTAATGCTTAGCAAAAAGCTATCAATTTTACGATACCATGAATGAATAATTGGTGTGTCTGATATTTGATGCAACTCATTTTGATTCATAACTTAGAGGATTAGGTGTCGTGACAAACCCCAACCTCTTCATCACCTCCACATCATCATAACAAACCTCCACAACGAACCACAACTAACCCCCTCACTCACAACAAACCTTAACCTCTTCATTTAGGGCCCACCACTACAACTTTATTTATTTTTATTCAAATTTCCTAATAAATTAAATTCATTTCATTAAAAATAAAAATACAATACAACATAATAAAAAACATACGAAACGTAAAATAACGATACGGTAAAAAAAACATAATAAAAAATATACGAAACGTAAATTATAACGAAACTAATTATTTGGATTCTGTTGTTGAAATTGTTCCCATTGAACTTGTTGCCAAACATGCTCGATGAGACATCGTTCAATTCGGATATCGCAAATTGTTGATCTTTCAAAATCATGTTATGCAATATGATGCACGAGTACATGATTCTCCGTAACTTGCCAAAAGTAAATGCACGCACCGGTTGGGTAATGATATGCCAACGTCCTTGGAGGACACCAAAAGCTCTTTCGATAACTTTTTGAGCACTTTCTTATTCGCTTTGAATGCCATATTTTTTGGGTTACTTGCAACTGACTTGACAAAAGATGCCCAATCCGGGTAAATTCCGTCAGCTAGATAATACCCTTGCTTAAATTTACACCCGTATACTTCAAAGTCAACCTCAGGAGCGATGTCATCAAGCAGGTCGTCGAATAACGGAGAATTATTTAAAACCGTAAGATCGTTATTCGCACCCGCTACCCCAAAAAAATGCATGCCAAATCCACAAATCGTATGAAGCAACGGCTTCAAGCATTATAGTTAGATATTTTTTTATCACCTCTGTGAAATTGGCCTTGCCATTCCTTCGGACAATTTTTCCATTCCCAGTGCATACAATCAATGCTCCCCAACATTCTTGGTAGCTTATGAACAATGTTATGTGCATTGTATAAGTTATGAATGTCATCCTCATCTGGTTTTCTTAAAAACTCCTTCACATATAGATGGATTATGCACATAGTAAAAAAAATCTAAGCAATCGCGTGCACAATGTTCACCTATTTGTAAATACTCATCTAATGCATCAGCTGATACCCCGTAAGCCAATTGGTGTAGGGCACATGTGCATTTCATAATCACACTAAAACTCATTACACCCCTAGTATCGGGTCGGACTCTAAAGAAATCAAAATGCTTGGGAAGAGGATGATGAGTTTTAATATATGTTTCAATACCTTGTACTATTTGTAAAAATAGTTTACGGCTCATACGAAAGCGACGATTAAAATTTCCGTCCGTATATTTTGGGTTGTCACCAAAATAGTCAGCAAGTAGACGTGATTCAACAACTTCACGTTCACGGGGACGTATCGACGGTGGCATGAAGGACCGGCTTCTTGTTGTTGCAACGATTGCTCGTCCTCAAACTATTGAATAAACATTTCTAGGTCCGCTATCTCTTTAATGTTACTTTCACCGGAAAAAGATGATTCACTCATGTTTATATATGTAGATTTTATAGTGTGTAAAAGTGTGTTTATTTTGATTGATTTGGTTTAGTATTTATAGGTGGTATAAGGTTTTTTTTTTCTTTTTCTTTTTAAAAAAAGTAAAACTATCCGTTTTACAACGGATAGATTTTTTTCAAAACAATTTTAATGCATTTGGTTTGTGTTTTGTCAGAGGAGAGAGACTCGTTGTGCAGACGAAAAGCAACACCATGACGAGTGACGGCGAGCTCCGTTGATGTGGCGGCGAGCGTCGGCGAAGGTCCACATCAGACGGCGAAAGTGCTTGGCGAGCCCACACCTAATCCTCTTTTTTTACTTTGGCATAATTTCTAAAGAAAGGTACTTGACTAAACTTGAATATTTGGACCTCTAGTTGACTAATCTCACATAACTTGTTCTGAGTCATCCGTCTCATCACTTCTAGAAGTATAACTACATTAACCTCAAGTCTTAACATTTAATATGACCAAAACAAGTTATGGTGTTAGTGATCTAATGTAATAGTTGGTAAACATTTGTCACACATATCATGTGTACATATATTTAATATTAATTTTTTTCATGTCCTACTAAACCGTAACATTTAATGTGAATAAAACAAGTGATGTAGTTATAGAGTTGATGTGATAGAAAACATATGTCACATACATTCATGCATAGTACTATAGTAGTAACGAGCATGTTAACTCACGCGTTGTTACGGGGCGTCATTTTTTTGGAATTGAACTCCAGTATACAAATAAAGTTACAAAAACTCCACAACTTTGCAAGTACTTGAAATTTGTAACGTTTAAGCGTAACGTATTCATAATGTAATTACAAATATGTTTTGTTCAGCAACCTTCCTGCCCAAAACCAAAGCCCCATCAAAGATCGCAAAACAAAAGCCCCATCAAAGATCGCAAAAGTTTACTTGATAAGTCTTTAAATACTTCGAATATCCTGCCACATCCTTCTCTAACCATTTTTTTTAGGGTGATGATTTGTACACTCTATAAATTGATTTGCACACTCAAATTGTTTGTATCATGACAATTATACCCTTATATCATCTTTACCATATTCATCTTTGTAAGGGTAAAAATGTCAAAACAAAAACAAATAGAGTATACAAATCATTTTTTAAAGTGTACAAATCACTTCCTTTTTTTTTATATTACCTATTTAAGTTCACATTAGTTCTTCTTTTCCTGTCCATCTTGTCCCTTTTTGCACCTTCGTTCTTCTAAAAAAGTAAAATAAACAAATTAGCATAAAATTCATAATATGAGCACTTAATAGATGACTTAGAAATGCATAAAATTCAAAGTTATTGTTTCTCTTTGAAGAGTGATCTCGTATGTCTGGTGACAAAGATCTTGTAAAAATACTTCCAAAGGTTTAGCTGCAATCATAAAATGAAAGTATAAAATAATAACCCTATTGACAATTCTTAAAATCAGGAAGAATTAACATTTACACCAAGTTATTGATTTCTAATTGATTGGAAATAGATCATACGATGAAATGATGGCAACATAGAGATGTTACTTACATACACTTTTTGATATGTTTGATATTAACTTGAGTCATCTTGCATATATCAAAAAATAAATATGCGAAATGAGCTTAGAATTAGAAAAAGATTTGATCTTAATGTATGTGGTTAAAGGTTTACATGTGACTTCATCTTTTCAAGCTTATCAGCAAATAATTTTTTCAGCTTCGTCACTGAAAACAGAGAATCAGTGTGCACCACTAACATCAGAATACTTTGCAGACAATGTGTACCTACAATTAGAACAAATTGTGTAAGTCTTAACAATGTACGTAATAAATAATAATTTAATCTTGAAAGTTAGTTAAAAGTTCAGAAACCTCAAACTACAGTTGTTCTCATTCTTCTAGCAGGTGTCACATCGCACAGTAAAGCACTTTCTACTTTCACAAACGAAACTGGCCGATTTGACGTCAAAAAACAGCAATGAAATTTCCCATTTTGACAGCAAAAACAACAACCAAATAAACTTTTTTTGATAGAAAAAAGCCTTCAACCAAACAGCCCATAAATGGACAGCGATATGATCAACAAATATGCCATATTGACAGGAAAATTTTCAGCCACTAAAACCATATTTTACCACAAACAGAACAATATTAAATGTTTGTTGTTTTGACAGTAACCAAACATCATAATTTGACAGAAAAATAGAAACCAAACATCTCATTCAAAACACGTTTTGATTCCCGGACTAGCTAAGTAAGTATATTAAAAATGAAAGTGCACTAACAGAAGTTTCTTATCAACCAAACCATGGCTAAAGTATGTTTGACATTAAGGTACAACTTTATCTATCGTAAAGATTATGCCTATAACATAGTGCGCATATAAGCAATTTTCACTGGATAAATAAAATAGTTTATATACGTAATATTCTTAAGGACATGTGAATCTCTAGATTGTCAAAGTAATCTATGGCTAATCCTATGCTATAGCTTTGTATCACATAAATTCAACATTGATGTATAATAAAAAATGCAAGAAGTTTCTAACCAATGTTGAATACAAATCACCTTTTTCAGATTCAACATTGACTCATTTTAAGTTTTGTTTTTGTTTTTTCATCTTTTCCAGATTCACAAATAGTAGTGTAAGAGTCAAGCTGCACAAAATCAACCAAACACAAATCAGCTCTTTAGCCCAAGCTGCAAGAGGTTGTTCGGAGATTATGTGACAAACCGGGTTACCTTTTTTTTGACATATACGGATTATGTAAGAAACCGGGCTACTTCAATCTGGGGGCTCGAAGATCCAATTTCTGCTGCAGGGTGAAATATCTGAATGCGTTGCATTGCAAAATACATACCACAGTTTTAGTAAACAAAATTTCGTAATGAAGAAGATAGATGAGCACTTTATATTTTAACCAGCTAATGAAGTCGAAAATGGCCGATCCGGATGCAGTGCTTCCTGAATACATAACCGATCGCTCTGCAAAGTAAAATAAAAGGATCACGGAAACACTATGAGTCCAACGATCACCATAGCGAGAAACACAATATTTTATTAAACAAACTTGCCACTCCCCATGCAATGCGCCTAAATACTAATCAAAACTAAGATAAAAGATAACCTCCCACTTTATTTCTGACTATTTACACAGAACAAAGCGAAGCATTCAACCGAAAACCCTCAACTTTACACGAATTATTCCAGGAAGAAAATCCCAAAGTATAAAACGGCAACGCCCAAAAATCTTATACACATAAACCATCATGAAACTTAAAGAAATTAACAACAAAAAAAGCGTTTGCAAGTTGCTTTCTATAAAGTGTTTGTTCTGAATAGGCATCTATACAAACCTGGGGTTCATTTTTTGTCAAGAAACCTTCACACATTTGACAATAAGTGTTTTTAGGACACACCGAGACTTGCCTAGAACTATCATTCAGTAGTTTTTGTGATTGATTTTCTCTTAAGAAGCCTTTACATAACTGAATAACTATTTTTAGGGGCTGCGAATACTTTATTGCTACTCTCAACAAGTAAATTTTTTTACTTGCATTTTTATCCATGGTATACTAATATGTCTGAGCACCAAAAGTAGGATAACGAAAGTGTATTTACATTAGTTGTACAAAATCACATAAGGAGCATCTATTTTTTGTAAATCCATGAATCGGTACCAAGTATAATAATCAAAATACACAAAATTAGAGTAAATATATCATAAGAGAAACAACTTTAAAGCCAGTAAACATAGAAACAAATGTATGGAGTAAGTCCATCATGCATGGACAAAGCGTAAAGCCAAGAGTTGGTGCACAAACATACCCGCCTCACAAAGATGCACCAATATGTGTGTGCGTACTTCTCTTAACACACATATCTTTGTAAGATCAACCTCCTCTCTGATCGTAATTTGCCCTTAATTAGATGTCAACAACTGGATTTTTTATCTCATTTTTTTTTTCTTCTTTTTTTCTTTGGGTTTGATCTTGTTGGCTAATGTTAATTTTAATTTAAGGAGAAAAGGACACTCAAGAAGGTTCTTATGCAGATTTTCTATGAACGTTGTACTAACATAGTTTGGTGTACACTTGTTACCACCTGATGATATCATACATGGGTTGGTTGTGTATTACGGAGTGATTAAGGAAAACGGAGTGTGAACAGTCTAGCTAGAACCACAAACCGACCAATAGCAATTTGACAACATATCCGCTAAAAAACTGTTTGGGCTTTATGGTGCTTATCTCGATAATCAACCACTATTGAGCCCCTTACATTTTGGATATTAGTATAGTTTATAGTACGTAATTTTGTTATAATGAGAGTGATGTCATTCCTTACAAATGACAGTATTAAACTGAATTAGCGTAATCAAGACTCGTATAATGAAGGGAAACAATTATGTCATAAGTAAAATTTAGAGAAAAATACTTTCTTATGTTCAATGCCATAACCTTATGAAGAAACAACTTATGACACAAAGCTAAAATTACAGACTTTTTTTTTACCTCCTCATAACTATTAGCTAACCAAAACACATTAAAACAAATGACTGAAATCGCCATAAACCCATAAACAAAAAATATATATATATATATACCTTATAGATATATCCGCAACCGATTCAGCCACTTTCCACTCTAACTCTTCAACCTTTCACACATGAAAAATCAAAACCCCACAAATCAAAAAGTGTCAATCATTTATATAAAACCTTCAAAGTGTGTTAATTAATGTCAAATAATTCGAAATAGTCGAGACTTAAAATTTAAAACCAAAATGAATTGACACCATTTCAACCTCAAATGTTGGTATGTTCTTCTTCTTCTCCATATCCATCCTGACACACCACTTGAATAATACGAAAGCCATTTTATTTTGCCGGCCAACCTGAAAAACGCGTAAGATGTTGAGATTTAATACCAAAAACACCGCAAACCAAATATTCTCAATTAAATCAAAATTAAACTTAATAAAAAGAGCCTGACTTGCATATATTCGTTAATATCAAAGCCTGGTGGAAGAAATTAAGCTTTTGGTGTATATGTGTGAATGTCCAAGATGAATCTTGAATATGGGTTTGGTTAGTTAATAGTTAATTATGTAAAGTTGCGGTGGTATTTTGGGGGAAGGTTCTTGAAGAAGAAGAAGAGAAAGTGAAAGTTGGATTATAGATGTTTAGTCTGGATTCTTCTTTAGATAATACAAACAGATATGTGTATGTAAATGTGTATATACCGTCGGTTCCCGTGAACAGTAAATCTCCAAACACACTCCGGCCAATAGCAGTTCGCCACATATTTGTTTTTGGTAGTATAAATTTGTATAAACATGTAATAACTAATGGCAGTTTGACAGCAACACATGTATAGAACGTATTTTTATACAACCCAAAAACGGGTGTTAGTATATTATATAATATAATTTATGCATGTAAACTCATTAACCTAACCACCAATAGCATCATTACTTGGCAATATGCGGTGATAGTTCATATGGAAATTTGCTAACCACCAGAAGATGAACAGGTTGATGGAGGTAGTGATTTTGATAAAATGTCTGATACAAGCAGCACATGCGGTGATAGTTCATATGGAAATTTGCTAGATGAAGAGGTACATTCATCCCCTTAGCATGATATATATTGTTATCCTCTCATCTTGGACCCTCATACTGAATATCAAAGGTGGCAATGTCAGTCCATCTTTAGTATTAAGGAAGCTTTTGTTTTGTACTGGTGCTTCTTAGTTACAAATTTGTTTCCGTTTTTAGCTCCACTATGCGAGTTGGGACTATAAAGGGCAAGATAAGTAATGATAGGGTCCACACACATATTATTCTTTACTATAAAATAAAAACCAACTTTCCCCGTGACGACAACTTCCTGCTTTACACATTCGGAAAAGAATACTAAAACAATCAGACAGGGATGAACCGATTGTCACTCTTATATATTTGCCTTAATGAAATTGTTTTCACTTCTGATTCTTTGGTTTTTTAAAAGCAGGGTGACGAATGTGGCAACCTTGCGGAATTTGGTTCTTCAGCACTTAATAATGTGAATTATTCATTCAGTAATTTCTCATTTGAAACAAAGTTCGTGCCTATTCAGCCAACTCCGAATCCAGTTACAGAAACTTCCTTTTCAGGTAATATTCATACTTCTGATATGTCTCTATAAAGCTAGCTAAGTTATTGCAATCAACGGTCCATCATTTAAGCCTTTATTTACTCTTTATGTTTAAAGATTTATTTAGAGTGGTAACAATTATATAGAGCGGGTTGTATAATGACAAATTATGCTTTCATGTGCTTTGTACGATAGTTGGTAACCAATAAGCAACACAACATTTTGTCACTTAAAAAACACATATAACTACTTTTTTTTCATAATTCGGTTTTGTATTTAACTTTGGGTTCTTTTTTATGGACAAACATGCATTACGTCTAACAGACCACATTTAACAAGGCCTGCTCTACATTATGGGAGGTGATCAAATAGGGTATGAGGAAGTATTAAAGGTGAGCTCAAGAAATTTAATAATACCAAAAGATGATCTACACTTTGACCTGCAATGTAGGTGAAATTCAGTTGGTAGATAATAAATGTCCAAAAATTGTCTGGACATACGAATATATGACATGATACATGTTTGAATTGTGTAGAGCGACATCGTAAAAACATTTGGTGAATGCCTGATGGTGTTTATCATTATGGATGTCCATAGATAAGAAAATTGGTTTTGTTTGCGACTTAAATCCGTTTTTCTTTCGTATAATTTCCAATTAACTATTGATATCTTTGCATGTGTAACTTAGAATATGGTGATCCGCCTTAGAGAAGCCAATAAGTTTAAAAAAAACAAGTTCTTATAAAAAATAATAATAAAAAAAAATAAAAATGTGCACTATTAAAATGTAACAAAAAAAAAAACAAAAATACAAAACATCCCGTGTGGTATATTAAAATTCCGAACCCGATTTGTTAAAAAAAGTAACCCCAAATACGTTAAAAAACCGGTTAGTTAAAAAATAACTTAACAACAAACCTATACAAAAAACATTTGCAAATTATCTCTGGCAAAAACACTCTCGCGGCAACGCGCGGGCTACCCCGCTCGTTATTACTTATTAGTAACCCCTTTTTGTTGTGGCTCTTGTATTTGGTATTATGGCATAATTTGGTCAAAGTAGTGATGCGAATTGAATATATGTGGCTCAATTATGAAAGGTTCCTATGGGCTAAAATGGTAATTGTCCATTCGCTTTTGTTTGTCTTTTCCTGTATGAATGTTTTAAGTGTATATTACGAGTGCAGGTGTAGGACATAGTAAACAAAGATTTCCATCTTAAATTCCTATGCATCAGTGTGTTTTATTTTAACCAAAAAATAATATAAAAAAAGAAGTGTGTTACAAAACAACACAACAAAATGTGTAACATGATCTAGAGTCATTGTCAACTTTTAATATTTCCGTTCGAGCTTAAAAACGAAAGTTCATACGTAGAAATTTACAATGTAAAAGCTTGTGGCTCATGCATTCCGGTCGACTCTGAGTGACCAACATCGCCACACGTCGTAAACATCAAAGCTTGCTATGCAAAATAGCGTGAGCTGTTAGGAAATTATGATCACAGTAATCTGAGAGTCGTGTAAACACTATCAGATTGAAGTATTTCGGTGGTTCTACCGAAATCTCTAATCGGATAAAACTCAGATTTGAACTTGAGAATATGTTTTGTTAGTTATGGACAGAACCAGAAATCGAAATATATGACCAAAAACTGATGGTCGGTTACAACTGCTATAGCAGTTAAATTAACCGCCAAATCAGTTTAATTTTAGGGTTAAAATTACCGGAAATTTTATTTTCTAGTGCGTTTTTAACATAGCACTTTATACCAAATAAAATTTTTCCACCTCGACCCTGGCCCCTTGACCTGGGCGCCGGACCCGTCATTCGGGGCTTCACCCCCGAATAGCAATCATAATAACGTCATACAAGTGTGCACTCCGCACAACCCCGACTTGTTGAACATTTATCATGATTACACATTGGTCACCTAAATTAATCCATTACACTTAAATAATATCGGTGATACAAAATCACCAACATGAGCTTGCAATCATTAGACTAGTGGACCACCATAGGACAACATAAATAATAACGGTCTTTGTTTAACTATCGTGAGACTTGTTTCACATCTAACTCTAAATGAACATTTTAAACATAATTTGTCTCTAAATCGTATCATATATAGGTTAGAAAGTGTGTAAAGGCTATGAATGATGAAACCTGTCATAAAATATTCTCCAAAATGTGTGAATCGTTGTCTCTAAATCGTATCATATATAGGTTAGAAAGTGTGAAAATAGGCTATGAATGATGAAACCTGTCATAAAATATTCTCCAAAATGTGTGAATCGGTGAGAACACCTAATCTCATATATCTTTTAATGCCAACTGGACCTTTCCATAAAAACCCATACACAGACAGTGAGCTTCTGTCCCAACGACCTAATTAGCCAAGAGTTGGGTTCAAACCCTAGTCAATCTCCAAATGACCCTCTGGCCAATCAATTAAACGTTTACGAAGAAGGAATGATACCACGAGGGCAAGCCCCAGTCGGCCTGTCATCAAATATTCTAGCAATGATCATCCTAAGCGTAATCCAGAAAACATGGTTTGATTTTATGATTTTACGAGTCGTTGATTACTAAAAGACAATAGGCAAAGTACCTTAGTAAAATGATACGCATATTGATGACGTATAGCACGTACATCAGGCCTATTGGGCTCAGTTTGTGCTATACGTATTTCGAGTCCAGGCTCAACAACAAAACAACCACAAGTACCGGATCGCCAATAAGCCCAATAACAAATTGGCTACGGTCTGGACACAAAGACACACAAAGTACTTAGCGGACCAGACCCATGGCCACGGAAGGTGTTTTGTGTCCGCGTTCACGATTACTGCGGAACCTTGCCCGATAAAGGTCCTACTCCGACCACCAACTTTTATAAGCGAAATGTTTGGAAACCCTAGCATTAGTCTCGCCTATAAAAGGAGCTCTAATCCTCTCATAAGGTACAACTTTCTCTCACATATTAATACACACACTTTTATTCTCTGACAAGAATGCATACTTACTCACACGCCGGAGCTTAATCGTGGGGTCCGTCCCCACAGTAAGGCTAACGGTTCGCTTTCATTTGTGCAAGGATTCAATTCATCACTTGGTTTAGTACAGAATCAACCCATTGGTAGCTTGTTGGCCCAGCCCAACACGCGTCCTATACACATATTTCAACCCGTCACACTTTTTGTACTAACACATATTTTGAGAAAGACATAAAGGGTGAAGTGAATAATACCATGTCACGACCAAATTATCATAAGATCAAATCTACCTACGACTTAAACGTGCTTAATTCATTGGTTTCTTGATACTCCTGCCTAGCTTATTGGAATGCCCCAATAATTAAGGCGTAGCACATGATGCAAATTTACACTCATACATCCGGGGACAAAACCAGAACAATAATTCACCAAGTGCATTTAAAGAAAAAATAAACAAAACTATATACCTTATTTTATTGGACCAGATGCATTTAGAAAAAATCAAGTATTTTGAACATATTAACATTATATCATGAAAATCTATAGATGTCCTAGGACCCACCTTGGTTTCCGACCCTTATACTTTGTACATGATCCACACTCGTTGGGAGTTGAACCATTCTACAAACAAGCATAAAACAAGACGAAACCAATAAACCTTTCCCGACCCTTTACTTGGCTACTACAAGATTCAGATGAAGGATGAAAGATGAAAGACTGGTCCTTAGCGAGATACGGACGATATGCGATTCTTGTTGAAACAAGTCCATAGGTATCTAGGGGGTGTTTGTTTGAGCTTATATGTGAGCTTATGAGCTTTTTGGTTTCGGCTTAGATATGTTAAGCTTAAATTTTTGGGCTTATATTGAGACTTGTAACAAGCTTATATAAGAATAAGCCTATAGTTTTCAAAATAAACCTAACAATTAAAGTTTATATATAAGCTAAAACCAAATAAGCTAATAAGCCCATATATAAACTTAAACTAACACCCCACTAGTTATCATCTACCAAGTTGGGTAAATGAAATAATGAATAACAACACTACTTTTGACAATGGGCTTAAAAAGAAGCCCAATAATGAAAGCCCATTAAACTACTCACATAACATCTTCATATCTTTTTATTCTTCACAATCACAATATCACAAACAGAACGAAAGAAGCTCAGAGAAACCTATTGCCGCTCAATTCGATCTATCTGGTAATTAATTCACAATTCAAATTAATCAATAATTAATTATTATGTTAATTAATATTCAATTAATCGTTAATTTGTTGTTTAATTGTTTCGATTTGTATCATCTTTCGTGATAGCACATTTAGAAACCCTAGATTCACTCATTTACCCATATCTTTCAAATTAAGATAGATTGTGTGATTTCATGTTATTGAATATCTATTCTGATTGTAATTGTGTGGTTATTGGCTCGTTCGTCTGTATCGGTTGTTTAATTAATCATTTATGGCGATTTGGATGGCGTAAATTTGGGGGTTATGGTTCGGTTAGGTTCAGGATGTGTTTTGGGGGATTCTGATTCGGTTTCGAGACGTATTATGAATTTATGCAGCAGTTTTGTTTTGGGGGCTCAACATAATAGACCACCGACCGGTTCGGTCATACGCAAAACCGGACATTATGCTTTTTGATCACCACTACTAGTATATGGATATACGTGACTTGCGTAGTTGGAGGTTAGCGCCTCGGTTGAAAACTGGCTGATGTAAGATTAGTGTAGGAGTCCACGATGAATATAAAATACGTAAGGTTTATTGCGAGAGGACGATTGTTTTGTTTTACTTGCTCTACTCTTGTGTTGTAGAACTGGGATTACAAGTCCCGTAATCGGCGCTACAACGTCAGTGACCGGGGCGAGCTGAGTCTAAAACAATTGGTTTGGTCAAAATTCGGTCTAATCTTGGTGTTAACTCGGGCAAAAGTAGGTCAAGAATTGTTCTGGACTTTTAACAATTTATACTTATAATTTTGAATTTTACATATAAAATTTCAGTCTCAGTGCTCCCCGTCTAGACCGATCACTCACTACAAGGTAGCCGACCAGTCTAGTACCCCCTAGTGACTTTACAACCATGCTTCACTCGGGTCATAGCCTCTTTGCACCTTCTCCTGTGCTTATGTCATCCAAATATAAGCAGATTAGCATTACCAAATTCAACACTTCAAATGTGGTTTTTTTTTTCTGGCAAAAAAGCGCTATTAGTCAATGAACTAGCTTCAAATGTGCTTTTTTGGGTCATAGCCTTTTTGCGCCTCTCGCCTGTCTATTAACCTCATCGGCCTCTCACACTTTAACAACCTTGTACCTGACATAGAAGAGATGCATTATGATTTTGTTTGATTACACGAGTAGAAGGTGCTTCCAATCGTATAATTCTACCTGCTAATTCGCACCCTTGTAATTTTAGGACTACGTGTTGGAGATTCATAAATTAAGTTTAATTTGTAAACATGTGTTTTTAACTTGTTTCTTCTTGCAGCGTTCAGAATTTGGAAACAAAGGGGAGAGGGAAAAACCGAAAAACTATATTTGCACCTTGCTGCATGATAAGTGCTGAAAGTAATTATATTTAAAAAAAAAAGTAATTATAGGTCACACGTTTGTTTTTGAAAAAAACATCACTCAGGGATCATTAAAGTGATGCGAGGGTGAATTGCCCTCAGTACTGTTTAAAGTAGACGAGTGTGAGAAATGTATCAAGGGAGTGTTTAGGATTGCATATTTCAAGCTCATTTTTAGCCCATGAGCACCTTCTCGTGTGCTTATGTCATTGTCATCAAAATATTAGTAGCAACTTAGCATTACCAACCCAAACACACTTCAAATGTGTTTTTTTTCCAGTCTAAAAACGCAATAAGTCAATAAAATATGCAATCCTGAACACTCCCTTTATTATATGGCACTTATACATCATGTTATGACTCAGATGCTTTGTTTATGATAGATGTCAACCGCTTGGACAAATAGGAGCTATGGAATCATACATAGGGATGTAAATTGGATTTAGGAGTAATCGGTTTTGGAGTTGGGTACATATTAATTATAGTTGGAGGTTTTGCTAACTCTCAAGAGTTCACTCTGCACAAAAATAAAGATGAGGTCCCAAAATTTATTTACAAAATTTATAGCTGTGGAGCACATTGACGCTTTTGAGCATGTAGAGGATGAGGGGAATTTATTTTCAAAATTTATAGCTGTGGAGCTTTCTGGATTGCATGAGCATTGGAGCTTTTGGAGCACCGCTCATCATGAGGAGTGCTCTTTTGGTTTGCTTCATAGTTTTGTTTTATTTCATTTTTGTTAACCGTTAGATACCTCATGGCGATGAAGACACATTACTAGTAGTGTTAAACAAGATGGCATCACATTATGATATCTTTGTCAGTTCTGATTTTTTTTCTTTGCAGGTTTGGGCTGATTTACCGAGCTGTCTTTTTGGAAGTGAAAATGAGTAGCCGCTTCTCACGCATGATTTATGTTGGGAACCTGCCTATAGATATCAGAGAATCGGAAGTGGAAGATCTTTTTTATAAGGTTTGTGTCGTTCGCCTTTTTTCTCTATCTTTTCCAAGTTGCCAATCACATATATAACCTTGTTATTGGTACTAAGTGAACTAAAATATTTAATCGTTTCCAAACTTGTTATAGTACTAGTCCCTTGCATAATATTTGATAAGTTCCTGTAGATGATCGTGAGGATCATATCGTGTATTCAATGCATGAAATGTTGACAAGTATAGGAGCTTTATGACTGTCACGGCTATGAACCATGATGACTTAAAGATCCGATTTGCAAATAGGCTAGAATGGGTCATATATGAGCTTGCTGTACCTATAAAGACTTATATATGAGCTCTTTCGGGATGTATATCTTTAAGAGCCTTTTATGTACTAGTTCATGGAACAGATCTGTGTCTGCTTACAAAGGCCTGTTAGGAATGGTTAAAACTTGAAACAATCATGGTTTAAACTGAATGATGATAATAGTCATTTTATTAAGTTGTTTTTTTTGCTTCACGCAGTATGGGCGCATATTGGACATAGAATTGAAGGTTCCACCTCGTCCTCCTTGCTTCTGTTTTGTGGAGGTAATATATCTGAATTGGATTTCATTAACTATTTTTGTTTTGTTTTTGTTTTTGTTTTTCTGTTTGGAAGAATGAACTTCTACAATAGTTTTGAGTTTTGACTGCTCTATATCGTTTATATTATAGTTTGCCAATGCTCGGGATGCTGAAGATGCTATTAGGGGCAGGGATGGCTATAACTTTGATGGTTGCCGCCTGAGGGTAACACAAAACTTTGATCATCTATTTTGTTCATGTCATGTTTGTAATATTAAAAAACTTCAAATACACTCTTTTTTTGCAGGTTGAGCTTGCTCATGGCGGTCGTGGACAATCATCATCAGGCGATCGCCGCAGTGACTATGGGGGTGGTCGTGGACGTGGTGGTGGTGGTAGTGGACGTTATGGCATTTCAAAACATTCTGATTATCGAGGTGAGTTATAAATTAAACTTAGACTTTTAAACTAAAATCTAAGTCATGCAATTTCTCAATTATCATTTGCTTATTTATACAAGTTCCATATTTGGCCATATAAAAATTTATTTGCAACCTTACGATTTCTGTGTGCAGTTATTGTTCGAGGGCTACCATCATCTGCTTCTTGGCAGGATCTTAAGGTAACAGTTATATCTAAAGCTTTTTAGCTTGTTCTATATATATCGCCTTGGCTTGCTTAGCCTGGTAATCTGAATAAAATTTTCTCTCAGGATCACATGCGTAAGGCTGGTGACGTATGTTTTGCTGAAATTTCTCGTGATAGCAAAGGTATGTATCATATTGTTAGGAATTTGTTGTTATTGCTGTCATGTAATACCGGGGTTGCTGACCAATTTCTTTCTAAACTAGTCGATTCAGGTTATGTTTTATCTTTACCGTTAGACTGGCATATGTTGTTAGTCTAAAGTAAATGGGTAAATTGGAGAATGGGATGAAAGTTTTCCAAAGTGTAATATTAATGCACAAAACCTTTTAAATCAGTTTGTATAAAGAAGTTTGGTCAATATTAAAATATAATAATAAACTTTGTAAATATATTTGACACACTAATCTAATTGAAGCAAAAAAATTAAAAGTAATAGATAAAGTATTTCGGGTTAATCCAGTGTGGCCCAGTATGTACCAACAGATTTACTTATTTCGACCGTGTTTACTAATCTGTGTATTGTACATATATAATATTTATATTTAACCAAAACTTCATATGCAGGAACATTTGGGCTTGTTGACTATACCAACTCTGATGACATGAAATATGCTGTAAGTTGGTGAAATACTTGTTTTAGAATAACTTGGTCCATACACATCTCATGTCTTTACTTGGTCCATACTGATGTCTCCTTTGTTACTTAGATAAAGAAGCTTGATGACACTGAGTTCAGGAATCCATGGACAAAGACCTACATTGAGGTAACTTTTTTTTTTTTTTTTGCTGATTTATGTTTCTATTGAGACTAGTTGATTGCAAGTTGTACTTTTTCTTCCCTTTTTTACTGTAATAATGGAAGATCGTTCGCGATGTTTTGTTTTTTGGATCATTTTGTCAGTTTTGTGTGGTTTTGATGGCTGGTACATCATCAATAAAACAATTTGATCAACCTGGCGATACAACTGAGTTATTTATGAATGGATCATTGGATCTACCATCTATGTGGGTTGTGATTTAACGGGTTTAAATTCATCTGAAGTCTATTTTTAATGCGTTATGCATACAATCCAAAGGCTACTTCTAGTGCATACAACCTCTTAAAATCGTTTTTTAGCTAAGACAATACTATTATTGTCATTACATTTTCTATTTGATTCCCTAATCAACACATTAATAACTTGATTTGAAAAACTGGACAAAAAA
Organism: Chrysanthemum makinoi; assembly: GCA_910596185.1. Lineage (NCBI taxonomy): Eukaryota > Viridiplantae > Streptophyta > Magnoliopsida > Asterales > Asteraceae > Chrysanthemum > Chrysanthemum makinoi. Next base: position 63,508,658 of record OU343220.1, on the reverse strand, counting down.
TGTCCACAGGGCAACAAAGTCTGTCCTCACCTGGTTCGACCTTTACATAAAATGACATGTTTTAACATGAACTTAATCACTTATTAATCCATTAACCAACAGTAACACCTCTATAATTTGTTACTATGCCTTTGCTAAGCTATTCTATTGTGATTGTGCCAATTGGCTGCATGGGTTCTCTCGCATAAGCTCGATTATTGAGTCTTTACCTTATGGGTGCAGGTAAGGAAGTATGAAAGAAGCCCTTCCAGGAGTCCAAGTAGGAGCCGCAGCAGAAGCCGTAGCCGTAGCCGCAGCAGAAGCAGAAGTCGAAGCCGTAGCAGAAGTCGCAGCAGAAGCAGAAGCCCACGGCGTAGCAGAAGCAGAAGCCCACGGCGCAGCAAGAGGTATGAGAAAAAATATTCTTCATTATTACTCGGTAATCTAGTTGTTTCTGATGACATTTTGTGTTTTCTGCAGCAAATCTGTATCAAGATCGCCAGTAAAATCTAGGTCAGCATCTCCTGCGAAGCCGGCAAGGTATTATATTTTAGAGTGCATATCTTGGGTGCTTGGAGTTGTGTTTCTGAACTGATTATATGACTACTGCAAACCAAATATACAATCAGCTGGACTATTAATATTTTGATTATCTCAATATTAAAGTCCCAAACAATTTTTTCTTTCACAAAAAAATGCCCTTTTTGGTCACTTTTTGTGTTGATATTGAATCGAGAAACTTTACAAATACTTAAAAACCGGATTATTTGATATCACAACCAAAATCTACAGATGCACATCTAAACAGGCACAATAGTGTTTTAATCATATAATCACCTTCAAAGTGCACATCTAAACACTCCTTGACTCGTATACTTTCTCTTAACAACTGCCCTATAAACATCTGGTCCTTTTCCCCAACATCTGTGCAGAGCCGGATCTAGATCAAGATCTAGATCAAGATCAAGGTCAAAGTCAAAGTCAGAATCACCCCGTAAGGTATAATAACATGTACTCTATTATAACGTGGGTTGCTATAAACGTTTAATGATTTCTGATGATACTCATCACATATAATGTTATCTCCTTAAATTGTTTTCAGGTGCAAAGTCCCTGATCCAATCAAAACTGCGCAGGTCTCTTGCAGCCTCGTTTCGGACGTGAAGAGCAAGAATCATTAGAACTTTATTAAAATCAGTGTGTGTTAGGAACTTGTTGGCTGGATGATACCATCAGAGATTTGAACCTCTTTAAATGTATCTGATTGTTGGTCATGTTTGTTTGTACTTGAGATATTTGGACTCATAATATTGAATGTCAGACTTTTGTTTAATGACACTTACGCTGTGTTCTCGAGTCGGATTAAGGAGGAAAAGAAAATGAAATGGAAGTAAAGTGAAAAGGTTTACTCCCACATTGTGTTCTTGAGTTTTACTTAAGGAGGAAAAGAAAATGAAATGGAAGTAAAGTTAGTATGATTTGTGTGATTTTGGAAGTGAAGTGTTTCCTCCCAAAAGTGGGAGGAAAGGGAAGGAAAGTGTTTACTCCCACTTTACTTCCCTTTTGATGGAAAATTCATCGAGCATATCGGTGTATGTTTCTCTTTCCGCGTAAATATATTAGTTACGGATTTCTAGTGAAGAATAACAATATGCTTTCTGGCAATTACATTCGACATTTTCCCTTTATCAATGTTCACGACATACTTTGAAATTTAGCCGGAATAACTACGTGTGATGTGATTTGTATAAAACAAGTATAAGATCTATCTAAAACCAAGTCCGGCTCGATTGTTTGATGTCATCATGCTCTAGGACTTGATAGTTTTATGTGGGCTCGAGCTCATCTGATAAGAGTATGTGATATTTACTCAAATGCCAGTCTATAGATGCATATTTGAGATGTATGTAAATATTATAAGTTTTATTTGATTGCAATGCTAATTATTTGAAATTTTACATAATAAATTGTATGTTACACGTACAATTGAATTAAACTTGTTTGACCTACAACTAATGTACAGAAAAATAAATAAGTTCAAATTTTTTTCAAGGAAAACAAAAATGACGTAGTGTCACATAGCTCTCCCACATCTACCTGAAGAGAAACTAGCATTGCGTTTATATAGTCCAAATGTTCAGCTGTGTTCGTGTTTAGGGTTGTTCACCAGTTCATTCCTAGTGGTTCACTAACTACTATTCTGTAGATTATTTCGTAGTAACTTACGGAATTTGTGGTAATGAATTACTAGGAATTGAACATTCCTATATTTTTTTATATGTTAACGGAAACACGAAAAAAAGAATGTGGTTCACTAACTACTATTGTTGAAGCATAATCTGGCGCGGGCAGGATTCAACGACTCTCCTTAGCCGTTAGTCGTCTTCTCGAGCCCTAGTGGACCTGTCAACAAAGAGAACCCGTTAGGAGTGGACCCGGAGCCGTAGCCCCGGGGTCCACCTCCGACGGTCAAGTTAGTATCGGCGTAATGTAGCCAATATATCTTAAGTTGTTAGATATCGTACCTGTCATCCGCCTATTGTGTGTATATATATAGGCATGGATTAGGGTTTAGATCGTAGAGTGGGCCGCATCTTCCGGGCCTGACCCATTCCTGGCCCAGTCCGGACCATACGTCCACAAGCCCCCAAGTTTAGTATGAGATAGCGCATGGCTATGTTATGCTAGACTTAAGTTCTGATGGCCGCGTAGGTGAAAGTGGAACCCGCATGCGCCTCCCGGGTAAGGCGTACCTTTTGTACCGATAGCGACGCGGCATGGTGCGACGAAGACGTGCTTCGTAGCGAAGTGTGCGCTTGGCGACAAAGATGTGCGACGAAGGCGTGCTTCTCGCATAGGTGCGCGCTAAAGATGTGCGACGAAGGCGTGCTTCTGCGGCTGGCGTCTTCACAACCGGAGGGCGTCTCCCTGCGGCATGTTAGTGCGGCAAGTTGATGCGAATATTTAAATTCGTCTTTGATCTGCTTCCGAATATACCTGCGCATGGAAACAGTGGTAGCGTATACCCTGGTAGCCCCCCAAGTTTGATGGTGCTACTCGTGTAGGAGCATTAAACTTATTTAATCTGCGAAAAACACTCAATGCAAAGATTAAAAGTATATGCCGCGAATCGCAGCATATAAAACCTAATAAAATTAAGCAATATATAGCACATAGCATAAAAAATATATAGCACATAGCATATAAGAAAAGTGGCGGTGCGCACCCGTCGTAGGATGCGTACCGACGAAATAATTAATAGTTTTTGTTTGTTTTTTTTTTTTTAAATGTATAAAATAAAAACTCGGATGGATGTACCGTGACCGCGACTAATAGACACAGAGGATTTATCTTAACCGCATAGACTCGAACGTTTATGGATGATCGCAGATGTTTATACCACGGCTTTTGGTCCAGGTCGCATCATGGCGATTGACTAGCATCGTGGTATTCGCGCGTACGCGTCTCTGCGAAGATGTCTGAACGCACGGTCTTACGCGGGTAGATTTATCGCGACTGCGCTATTCGAGTGCGGACAAGCATACCAACCGTAAAAACAGTATCTGCGCGAATTTATCGCGGCTAAAAGATAAAATAGCTCCGATCGTGCGGACTAAAAGATAAAATAGATCCGATCGTGCGGATGTTTCTTTTTATCAATCGCAATAAAAGAATATGCAATTTAACGTGATAATGATCTTTTGATAACAATACGCAATTTAACGTGATATTTTATTCAACGTTTTAGATTTGACCTCAAATAGGCAATTTAACATTACGTAATGTTTTATTAACTTATTGCAGCTTGCATCGATTGAGTCTTAATGACGCATTGATTTCAGCAGTGAATTTAATCTTTTATCAACATTACGTTTCGAATTAAATTCACATTATTTTACGCATGATGGTAAATCAAATGGCGAAATCAAAGGTTTAGGGTTACCGATGTTAGGAATTTATCTCGCTTTTCGGAGAACACGAAACATAGTTTATTTGTGGTCCCACGGATGGCGCCAACTTGTTGAAGCATAATCTGGCGTGCGCAGGATTCAACGACTCTCCTTAGCCGTTAGTCGTCTTCTCGAGCCCTAGTGGACCTGTCAACAAAGAGAACCCGTTAGAGTGGACCCGAGCCGGGGTCCACCTCCGACGGTCAAGTTAGTATCGGCGTAATGTAGCCAATATATCTTAAGTTGTTAGATATCGTACCATCCGCCTATTGTGTGTATATATATAGGCATGGATTAGGGTTTAGATCGTAGAGTGGGCCGCATCTTCCGGGCCTGACCCATTTCTAGCCCAGTCCGGACCATACGTCCACAACTATTCTGTAGATTATTTCGTAGTAACTTACGGAATTGTAGGTAATGATCGACTAGGAGTTTAACAATCCTATATATTTTTTTATTATGTTAACGGAAACACGAAAAAAAGAGTGTGGTAATCAGTCTACAAACAGGTGCAGGTGATGCTAATAGTTTAGTAGCATATCAATAGAGTGATCAACGAATAAGAAATTTGTAAGTATACTCTACGGGGATTGTTTTACTTCGTTCCTAGTGATTTATTATGATTATTATAATTAAGCATGGGTAAGAGGATTAAGACGTTTCTAAGTTTCTTATACATAGGAATAAACCATTATGAATGAACAATCCCAACTTGTTTCTGATGTTTACGGTGATGAGTACTAAGCCTTAGTCTCAAACAGAATGAATCCCAACACAAAGGAGGATATCATACTTCAAAACAAAATCAAAAAACCCATTCTAAATACTGTCTAGGGTTTCGTTTGAACTCCAATAAAAAAGTCACCTAACAACTAAGGGGGTGTTTGGTTTGTATTAGGGAATCAAGATGGGTATAGAAATTGGTTTCTAAACCCATCACCAATGGAGGGTTTAGAAAAGGCCTACTTTCGTGGGTTTCATACCCATTCTTGAAAACAAAGTTTGATGATACTGAAAGTTCTCCTACAAATTTTGATGGAAAATTCATCGAGCATATCAGTGTATGTTTCTATTTCCGCGTAAATATCTTAGGCATGGATTTTTAGTGAAGAATAGCAATATGGTAGACTTTTTGAACATTTCTGGCAATTACATTCGACATTTGGCAAACATGGATGCTAGGGTAAAATTGTTCTGTTTATCAATGATAATATCGTAGTTTGGAATTTATCAGGAATAACAAGTTACTATCACTTTTAACTAATTAGACATGATGTGGTTCATACAAAACAAGGATGAGTTCTATCTAAAACCAAGTATGGCTTGATAGTTTGACGTCATAACGCTTTAGGCTCGAGCTCATTTCATAAAGTATTCGATAGTTGCTCAAATTCAGGTCTAGATGCGTATTTTAGATGCATGTAAAAATTATGAAGTTTTAATTTAATTTTTTTTTCTAACTAAATAAGTTTTAATTCTTTGCAATGTTGACTATTTTAGAAAAAACGTAATAACTTGTATGTTATACGTACAATTGAATAAAACTTGTTTAAGATGCAACTAAATCACTAATGTAAAGAAAAATAAATAAGCCCAAATCTTTTTCAAGAGGACTAAAAAGAAAAGGAGCTGACATAGCCAACATAAGCTCATCCCACATCGACTTAAGAGGAACTAGCAATGTGTTTATATAGTCCACATGTGCATTTTATCTTTGGGGTTGTTCGTTAGTTCATTCTTAATGGTCTAGTACTGCCCAAAGGTTATTTGGATTAGCACTAATAGACCGTTTGGAATGAACAATCCTAATTTTTTTAATATTTTCGATTCATTTTGATCTTTACGGTTGGGGTTGTTTAGTAGTTCATTCTTCATGGTTTATTATTGCGCTTACCCCAAAGGTTATTCATCGCGGAATAAGTTATGGGTTGATTGCAAGTTGTACTTTTCCTTCCTTTTTTCACTGTAATAGTGGAAGAGCCTTTGCGATGTTTTGTTTTCTGGGATTATTTCGTCAGTTTTGTATGGTTTGATGGCTGGGACATCATCAATAAAACAATTTGATCAACCTGGTGATACAACTGAGTTATTTATGAATGGATCATTGGATCTACCATCTACATGGGTTGTGATTTAACCAAGTACAATAAATTTGTTTCGTAAAAGGGAATGGATTGAACGGGTTTAAATTTATCTGAAGTCTACCTTCAATGCATTATGCATACAATCTGTTATGGTTGCTATAAACGTTTAATGATTTCTAATGATACTCATCTCACATATAATGTTACGTAGTATCTTTCTTAAATTGTTTCCAGGTGCAAAGTCCCCGATCCAATCAAAACTGCGCAGGTCTATTGCAGCCTCGTTTCGGATGGGAAGAGCAAGAAACATTAGATATTGAATGTCAGACTTTTGTTTGATGACACTGAAAGTTCTACAAATTTTGATGGAAAATTCATCGAGCATATCGGTTTATGTTTCTCTTTCCGCGTAAATATCTTAGTTACGGATTTTTAGTGAAGAATAACAATATGCTAGACTTTGTGGACATTTCCGGCAATTACATTCGACATTTGGCAAAACATGGCTTTGTATAAAACATGTAAAATTGTTTCCCCTTTGTCAATGTTAAAGCCATACTTTGAAATTTATCAGGAATAACACGTTATTATCACTTTTCACCAACTACGCGTGATGTGATTTTGCATAAAACAAGTATGAGATACATCTAAAACAAGTGTGGTTTGATAGTTTGACGTCATAACGCTCTAGGCTCGAGCTCATTTCATAAAGTATTCGATATTTGCTCAAATTCAGGTCCAGATGCGTATTTGATATGCATGTAAAGGTTATAAAATCTTATTTTTATTTTATTTTTCTGATTATTTAAGAAAAAAAAAACGTGATAACTTGTATTATGTTATACGTACAATTGGAAAAAAACTTGTTTAAGATACAACTACAATAGCTAATGTAAAGAAAAATACGTACAATTTTTTTCGAGGAGGACAAAAAGAAGAGGAGTGAACTGTGAACATACTGTCACATAAGCTCATCCCACATCGACTTGAAGAGAAACTAGCAATGTGTTTTATATAGTCCACATGTACAACCATGTTAGTCTTTGGGTTAGTAGTTCATTCTTAACGGTATAGTAGTTTGTTAGTCCATATGTTATTCATCAACAAATAAGTTTATGGATTAGCAATAACTACACCGTTTCGAATGAACAATACTAACTTTTTTTTAAAACTTTTTCTAAATTATAAATATGGTTGACGTTGTTCGCTAGTTCATTCTTAATGGTTATAGTATTGTGCATATTCGTGGGTTATTCATCAACAAATAAGTTTGTGGATTAGCAATAACTAGACCGTTTTGAATGAACAATCCCAAATTTTTTAACTTTTTCTAAATTATTTTTACAGTCGGGGTTGTTCACTAGTTCATTCTTAATGGCAGGGGTGGAAACGAGTCGAGCCGCTCGTGAAAAGCTCGGGATCGGATCGGTAAACAGCTCGAACGAGTCGAGCTTAAACGAGCTCAAGCCCGATTTTGAGCCTAAGTTTGGGCTCGTTTAATAATCGAGCCCGAGCTTTATATATGAAGCTCGATTAGGCTCGCGAGTCTAAACGAGCCCTAAAAATATATTCGTATATATATTTTCGATATATATAACTATGAATAAACGAGCTTAACGAGCTCGAGCCTAGTGTGATTAACAAGCTTTCAAGCTTTACTTCATTCAACTCGAATATAAATTAGTCGAGCCCGAGCCAAGCTCGAGCTTTTGAAAATTTTCACGAGTCGACCTCGAGCTCAAAAAATGAGGCTCGAAATGAGCTCGAGCTTTGGCAAGCTCGGGATCGGCTCGTCTCGTTTTCACCCATACTTAACGGTATAGTATTGTGCATACCTGTAGGTTATTCATCAACAAATAATTTATGGATTAGCACTAACTAGACCGTTAGGAATGAAAAATCCCAATACTTTTTACCTTTTAAAAAAAAAAAAATTATCTTTATAATTGTGGTTGTTCACTAATTCATTCTTAATGGTATAGTATTGGTGCATGGTATAGTATTGGACATACCTATAAGTTATTCGTCAAGGAATAAGTTATGGATTAACACTTTGAAATAAACAATCCCAATTTTTATTTTTTTTTCAATTCATTTTAATCTCAGTTTAATCTTTACCGTTGGGGTTGTTCACTAGTTCATTCTTGATGGTTTATTATTTTGCTTACCACAAAGGTTATTCATTTGGGAATTAGTTATTGATTGCACTTATAGACCTTCAGGAATAAACAATCTTACTTTCATTTTGATGTCATTCGTAGTACAATATCTAAGACCCGTCACTCCAAGTTTTAATTGTATTTGTAGCAAACTATGGCCTCGATTGACAAGACTAAGATCAAAATTAGGGATAAACATTCTGATTTGTGTAATTAGGATTTATCCATCTTCTCAGCAGAAAACAAATGTTGATTAGAAGTTGTATTTTTTTTTTTTTTTTTAATTACAAACTGATTCAGATGATGATTTATACTGAATAAAAGCTTGGGCGTCACATTGATAAATAATAAAAGTATTGAAAACAGGTAATGAAATGTACGAAGACTTTAACTTATCGAACCATTTTTATAACTCCAAGTTAGGAAGGTAATAATTGTTAGTTGTTGGTTAGGTCCGGGTTCTTCATGTGCCTTCCCGCTATTAGTATGCGGACATTTTTACTAAAGGCTTGCCCACCGCTTTGTTTGAAGAATTTCGATACAGTTTGAGTATTCGGTGTCCTCTCGCTCAAACTACGGGGGAGTGTTAGTTGTATATTAATGTGTGATTGCAAAGGGATTAGATTGATGAGTAGGCACTTAATTGTCTATTAAAGTTGATTAGCTAGAGTTTAGAAGGTGATTAAAATTTACCCTAAATAAATCATGGTTTGTACTTATATATTGCTTGTATTTCTGTACGCATCACAATCAATAAAAGAATATAAAACACATTCATATCTCACACACTCTTTCAATAACGTGTATTATATTATACGTACAATTGAGAAAAACTTGTTTAAGATACAACTAAAATCACTAATGTAAAGAAAAATAAGTACAATTTTTTTCGAGGAGGACAAAAAGAAGAGGAGCGAACAGTGTCACATAAGTTCATCCCACATTGACTTGAAGAGAAACTAGCAATGTGTTTATATAGTCCACATGTACAACCATATTCGTCATTGGGTTAGTAGTTCATTCTTAACGGTATAGTAGTTGGCAGGTCCATAGGTTATTCATCACTGAATGAGTTTATGGATTATCAATAACTAGACCGTTTGGAATGAACAATACCAATTTTTTCAACTTTTTCTAAATTATTAATACAGTTGGAGTTGTTCACTAGTTCATTCTTAATGGTTAACAATACCAATTTTTTCAACTTTTTCTAAATTATTAATACAGTCGGAGTTGTTTACTAGTTCATTCTTAATGTTTATAGTATTGTGCATATTCATAGGTTATTCATCAACGAATAAGTTTATAGATTAGCAATAACTAGACCGTTTGGAATGAACAATCTCAGATTTTTTAACCATTTCTAAATTGTTTTTACAGTTGGGGTTGGGGTTGTTTACTAGTTCATTCTTGATGGTTTATTATTTTGCTTACCACAAAGGTTATTCATTTTAATCTTTACGGTGAATCGGTGATTAGTACCAAACCTTAGTCCCAAACACGGAAAACATATATGGTAACTAGGCTTGATGCTAATGGTTTATAAGTATATCTACGAAGATATCAATGAATAAGAAATTCGTAAGTATAGTCTCATCCTAATGATTTATTAGCATACTTATACAAAGATAAAATGAATAAGAAGTTCGTAAGCTTCTTGTTGTTCCCCGTTCACTATCGTTTAAAACAGTTTAAGAATATTAAAACAAGTTAATAGTGAACAATGACTGAAATTAACATAAGTAAAACACACAAAGTAATTTTCAACATCATATTCTTTATTAGAAATCAATAAAAAAGAATACGTTACCCAAGTACTTTCGGAATAGTACTTGGGATTGAAATGACAAAGTTTGGTGACTCCTCTCTAAGCTCAGGCTAAGTCTGAGCACAACTCTTAGAACCCACTTGAGCTATCTCGGGGATTAAGTTGTATTTGGAGGAGTGAAAAGATGGCTTGCGTGTATGTGTGTTTTACAATTCACAAGCTTAACCTTTTCACTCCATCTCTTATGCTATTTATATATGTATGAGTTTTAACTCTTTCCTAAATGACAACCGACATCTTACGAAGACAAAATACTTGATGCATTTTGTCTCTGTTTACAAAGGCTATTCTAGGTAAGAGACAAGACTACTTTCCTAAGCTCATGATGACACTGAGCACGATCTTTTATTCAGGGAAAGTTGCCTTTGGTTGATAGGGACTTCGTCTTATCGATTCAAACTTATCCCGCCTTGTCCCGCTCATTCTTGATCTTTACATCCTTGATCATCTACTTGTTTGTCTTGATGTAAGTAGTTGGAGAGGAGTCTTAGGGATTCAGTGAGTTATTGTCATCACTCTCTGAATCCACCATCTTCTTCTTGACTCAGTCTTCACCCTTTAAGTTCCGTCTTGCTGAGTGGAGGGACTATCTTGTTGCCTCGTACTGAGCATCCTGAAGATGGCTCACTGAGAGACTATGCACTCAGTGACCTGTTAGTGTTTAACGGACTAGACATTTGGGTTATTTTCTATTCAAATCCTAGATTAAGGGGTTTGGGTATTTACTGAACCCAACACTTCTTACATATAATGCTAAGCCATTATAAATGAACTAGACGATTACTCGCACGTAGCGACGCCGGTGTATCATATTCAGCAAATTCAATTGCGTGATCTGGCGTGATCGTGTGTTGCTCTTTTATCATTTATTTGTGTAGCACCGAATAATTTTAGTTACCAACTTGCGGTTCAATGTTTCTTTATATACTTAAATGCCTCCCAGCAATATTATATTGCTGCACTTTTTATCTTAAATTTTTTTTCACTACAACCAAACTCTTATTGTTAGAATATAACTATATAAGTTACTGTCGAAGTATTTTTTTGTAGGTTGTCGCAACTATCTTTCAGCCTTAGGAATAAGCCTTCTAGATACCTGCTAAGATGAACAACGCGTTAGTCTCGCCCCGGGTGTTATCCCAGGACCCGACTCCGGCGTAAGAGTAAGTATGTGTTCTGCCGAAAGGTACAGTATAAATGTATGTGTGTGAAAAATGATACCTTTGCCTCCAACTACTGTATGCGTATTTATACTACCGATGTCACTATCGGTCCCCGAGACCGTTGTACTTTATGGGACCACTGGTGTCATCGGGGTGACTGTCGCCCCCTGTCTCTGCGGTGTACTTTCGACATTCGGAGAATAAGACGAATTGTGTCCGGCAAGGTGCCAAAGACTGTCAGTCAACTCGCCCTTCGGCGGTAGCATGTCGGAGTGTCTATCGGAGAGCCTTTCGGTTGTGTTCGTGTCTTTCGGTCGACCGAAGGACCATATGCGTCGTCATGTCCCCCCAGTATCATGTTATTTGTTTTTGACAAGTGATGTGATACTTAATCTAGTCGTTCTTCGGAACCATTCGGGTCAGTTGGCCTGACTTTGGCTTCGCGGGCCACTCTTAGGGCGATGAGCCCGGGCCCATTCAGTGAGCGGGTTAAAATATTTTACCAAAAATCGTGGGATTTTGCCACGTGGCGGACGCGTCGTGGTGGACGGTTTAGATTCATCTGCGTCGACATCTGACACGATAGGACGTTTCGTGTCCCCACCTTTTTGGCCTATATAAAGCGTTTTCACCTCATTGGTAATTTCCACTTTTACTTTTCGATCCCTTCATCCTCTGTTTGGCAAACCTTTCGGCAAGTTCAGGTGAGTTTCATCCCATTATTCCTCCGTTGTTTTTCGTTACGCCTTCTTGTCAATATCCAATGGCCTCTGGTTCCGTAGCACCCTCCGGCGATACGGCCCCCAAATATGATATGCATGTGTATTCTTCCATGCTATCCGAAGGGGAACTTGAACATATTATTAGCGAGTATGGTATTCCGACCGATTTACATCCCCGTTTACCTCCGGCGGAGTTTACTATGAACAAACTTCCCCATGATGCCATCGGACTTTATGAGCAGTATTTTGCATTTTCCGGGTCCGAGTTCCTTTTTCTACATTTCTTTTGAGCGTGATCCGATACTTTAAGGTGTACATTTCTCAATTGGTACCCATCGGATTGAGCAGTTGGTTATGTTTGAGATCTATTGCCGAAGCTTAGAAATTGAGCCCAGCGTGAATTTGTTCTGGGTTTTCTATACTTTGAATAAGCAGGGACATTGGTTTTCCTTCCAGAGGAGGACTGGAGGAGAGTCTCGTCCGCGTCTTTTTAAGGAAACATGTTCAAGTCTAAAGAACTGGAAGGATAGCTTTTTCTTGATTGACCGGAGGGCTATCCATGATGCCATGCCGTGGAGGCATCCGGATTCAAACGTTTGAGATAGTGTTCCGCTGGAGGTTTTTCGGAAGGTGATGTTCGGAGGTTGTGTGAAGGGGTAGTTGAGCTCCGACCGGTTCATTCCGGACTTTTGTTTGAGGTCGGGTTGACTAGAATTTGGAAGCACCCCGGGTTTTGCGTGGAGTTCAAGGATATTGACAAGAATGGTAATGCGACCGTTTTTTTTTTTGCGGTGACCCTTTCTCTTTCACGTGTGTAGTTATCACCATGTCTCAATATCTTCGTTTGAGGTCGAGCGAGGGTCCCGATTGGGTAGGGGCCCGTTGGTGAAGGAGAAGAGATTCCTCAACACGTGACTCAACCATTGAGGGCGATCAACTGTTCTGAGGCGAGTCGAATCCAGAGGATTGTAGAGAGGGCCGACTCCAGCGTGCTCAAAGCCAAGGAGAAGAAAGGAAGCGGCGGAGAAGAGGCCTACCAGAGGGCCTTCGTCATTGTTAAAGAGAAGAAGGCAGGTATCTCCTTCTATTGAAGTCTTTGTCAGTCCGGAAGATTCTCAGGATGCTAATTCGATTTCCCCCATAAATACATTGAGGCCGGATGATGTCGTGGATGAGACTGGGCGAGATAACGAGGGTGATCAAGAGGGAGGATCTGTACGGGAGGGGATGTTTTCCGTCGAGGATCCTCCGATTCTCTCGGAATCTACTCCCAACCCTGCCGCTCAAGGTATGCCCCCTTTTTTCGTGGCATGTTATACGTTCTTTATTTCTGACATCATTTTCTGCAGGGGGTGAAGCGGGGGTGTCAGGAGTGAATGCGGGGGAAACTCTCCAGCAGCCGGCAGGACCTTACACCGAAGATTATGCAGGAGGTATCTATCGTCCTCGATCTCTTCCTTGCTCTTTTTCTTATTTATTTATTTTTTATTATTTTTTGTTTGCGTAGGTTTGTCTGGACGAAGAGGTTCTGGGGAACTTTTCATCCCCGGCTGGGGTTTAACGGCCAACACGAGCCTGAATGACGCAGCCCTCTGTAGAGATATGATGGCTAACCTTGCTCCCCCCTTTATTCGCTCAGAACAAGATGATCAGACCGACGAAAGGGCTTTATATAGGGGGTGGTTTGAATTGTGTCACGGCTCCCTCGCCGTTGCAGAAGTCTTCAAGCGGTTTGAGCGATTGAACCATCATTATGCGGAACTGCACCGAGCCCATTCTGCTTGCTCCGGACTTGAGCCATTGCTTTCCGAGACCCGAGCTAGCCTTCATTCCCAAGCTGCTATCAATGAGAAATTAACCGCTGATCACCGGGCCCTTCGGGAGGTTCACCAAGCTTGCGAGCAAAAGGAAGGGGATTTTAAGGCGAAGCTGGAGGGTTTGGAGGCTGAGGTTGTGACGCTGAAAGCTAAGGAGACGGAGCAGGCCGAGAGGATCAGGTCACTGGAGGAGTCGTTGGAGAAGAAAGATTCGAGCTAGAGGAGTCCGAGAGAGAGGCCTCGGATTTGAGAAAGAATATGCAAGAAGTTGCCATCGAGCTGGTCGGAGGAGATGTTGCGTTTCAACTATGTTAAAGAGTTGATCCCTACGGTGATTCGTAGGTTACTGGGGTAGTAAGGAGTACCAGCAAGCACGGGGGCGTCTTCAATACCGCTATTGATTCGGCTGGTTGGGCCGGGGTCCGGGAGGAACGATCGGCGAAGAGGTCGAAAGGATCATTCTTGCCTAGAATGATTTCGATATGGAGGCCGTGCGGGAATTTACTAAGGTTTATGATACGATGTTCACCCGAAGCTACCCATATATAGAAAAAATCAAGAGATCCTATCATCTTCCTTTGGCTGATCTGATGAACATTCTTCCCGAGGAAGGGCCACCCCCGGAGCTGGAACTTCCGGTGGATCTTAGCTTCTACCCTGCTTTGTAGGCTTTTCGATGTTGACAATGTTTTGTTTGTATTGTGGTGGGCCTTCGTGCCTTTGGGTTGTAATTTGAACCATTTATTCTTGCACCTTTGTAATGTTATTTAGGCCATTCGTATTTCCGAACGGCCCTTTGTGACATGTAATTAAACAATTTCCTTGCACTTTCGTAATATTATGCAGGTTGTTCGTACATCCGGACAACCAATTTTGGTTATCTACCCGTGTATGCTTGTGTATGCTTGTGACTTGGCACTTTCGGCATTGAACTGGGTCCGTGAGTGAATGTACTCCGGCCTTCCCTAGTGACTTAGCACTTTTTGGGGGTGAATTATGCCTGTAAGTAAATATACCCCGGCCTTCCCTAGTGACTTAGCACTTTTGGGGGTAATGTTTCGCCTGTTGGTAAATCTACCTGGTGGCTCATCCCTGGCGTCGTCACGCCTACGGGGCATTTGCGTGCCGTTCGGGCATATATGCCTCAGCTCATCCCTTAATGTCTTAGCATTATTCGGGGGTATGCAGTCGCCTACCGAATGGTATGTGGCCTTCCCTAGTGTCATTGCACTTACGGGGGTAAATTAATTTTGATCGAGGGGTTTTCGGATACGCGGTCGGAGGTAGCTAATCTCCGCCGGTCCGTCCCTTAAGCATGAGATATGATCACGGAAAATTTTCCTTCTCCGTCATAGGTAGGGGAATATATATCATTGCTTACTGAAAGTGAAAATAAAGTAGTTCATGCCCGTAGGCTTACAATGCATGCATTTTTTTTTAAAGAAAACATTTCTTCAAATTCATGGCGTGCCACTTCCGGGGCACTTCCTCTTCATCCAAAGTTTCCAACTTGTACGAGCCGTTGAGATTCGCCTCTTTGATCCGATAGGGGCCTTCCCACTTGGGTCCCAATTTGCCTTGATCTTCGGCTCTGCTGGCCTCGTTTTTTCTATACACAAACTCCCCTGGCTTGAAGGAGACCAGCCGTGCTTTCCGGTTGTAGTACTTTTCCAATTTCGTTTTGTATCGGGCCTCCATCACAGCGGCTTCTTCCCTCCGTTCTTGTAGCAGGTCGAGGTTGAGACGGATATCTTCTTCATTTTGTTCTACATTTCGACGGGGATCGTCCTCTTCGAGCCCTTCCCTTATCCTCCTTACTCTGTATGTTGGCATGCCTATCTCTGCCGGTATGACCGCTTCGCTTCCATAGGTGAGGCTGAAGGGTGTTTCTCCGTTGCTAGTCTTGATGGATGTCCGGTGTGCCCAAAGGACGTTCGGTAACTCGTCCACCCATCCGGCTTTTGCGCGCCCCAACCTTGTTTTGATTCCCTCCATCAAGCTCTTGTTGGCCCTTTCTACCAATCCGTTGGCCTGCGGATGGGCCACGGCTGTATTAATCTGCTTAATGTTGAGTTTTTCGCACCATTTTTTGAAGGGGTTATCTACGAATTGCTTAGCATTGTGCGTGACGATGATGGCGGGAGACGGCGGCACACTATGTTATCCCACACGAACCGTGACATCTTTCCCCATAATCTTTGCCAACGGTTTGGCTTCTGTCCATTTGGTGAAATAATCGATGGCAACTAAGAGGAACTTGACCTTCCGGTGCCGATGGTAGAGGTCCCACTATGTCCATGCCCCATTGGTAAAAGGGCCATGGAGCCATGATGGGTGTTAGCTTAGTTTTTGGAAGGCTGCGACTGGCGAATGGATCTAGCAGGAGTCACACTTGATTATTTCGTTTCTAGCATCCCGGTGCATTGTAGGCCAGTAGTACCCTTGCCACATGGCCTTCGCCACGACCGAGCGCGGACCGGAATGCATTCCACAGGCTCCTATGTGTATCTCCCTTATAACGTAGTTTGCTTGCAAGGGACCCACGCACCTCATCATGGGTACCAAGTAGGCTTTTTTGTAGAGTATACCATCTTCCATGACATACTGGCTGATTTTCATCCTTAGGTTGCGGGCTTCATTAGGGTCTTCCGGCCAAATTCCTTCCTCAAGACACCGGATGATAGGGGTCATCCAGTTGTCTCCTTCTTCTTCGACGACATTATTAACTTCCTTGCTTTCCGTCGACCTTTCCCTTAGCACCTCCACTAGCACTTCCTTCGTCAGGTGGTCAAAAGCGACCGTGGCTAGCTTACTAAGGACATCTGCCTTTTGATTCTGACCCCTAGGGATGTTCTGGATGGTGAAGTTTTCAAAACTAGCTATGTACTCCTTTGCTTTTGCTAGGTATATGATCATACTTTCGTGACTAGCCACATAATCCCCATTTATCTGATTAGCCACCAACTTAGAGTCCACCCGGACCTCAAGGCTACGGACATGCATACTCTCCGCCATCCTTAGCTCCGCTAGTAGGGCTTCGTACTCGGCCTCGTTATTAGTGTTGTCGAACTCAAGTCGGATGGCGTAAGTGAACTCCATTCCCTCTGGATTGATTAGTACAAGACCCGCTCCGGAGCCTTTATTATTGGATGCTCCGTCCGTATACAAAAGCCATTTCTCCTCCTCCTTCTTCTTCACCGCCGGCTGATTGAAGTACTTGTCGCTTCTTTCTCCGATGGGAGATTCCGACAGGAAGTCTGCTAACACTTGACCTTTGATTGCGTTCCGGGGCTCGTAGGTTATGTTGTATGCACCCAGCTCCACCGAGTATTTAGCCAACTTCCCGGACGCTTCCGGCTTATTGAGGATCTGCTTTATTGGTTGGTCCGTGATTACCTTTATAGGGTGTGCTTCGAAGTATCTCCGGAGCCTTCTTGACATGTGCAACAGACACAGTGCTAGTTTCTCGATCGGGGCGTAGTTCCTCTCGGCCGTTGAGCGTTCGACTTACATAACGGACTGGTAATTGTCTTCCTTTTCTTTCTGTGAGGAGAACCGCCCTGACCGCTTCCTCCGCGGCCGCTAGATACACGTCTGATGTTTCCTTTACCGTCGGTGTTGTTAGTGAAGGAAGGTCCGTTATCAACTTTTTCATTTCTTGGAATGCCGACTCTGCCTCTTCCGTCCACCGATACTCCTCCTTATTCTCCTTAGTGATGTTCTTGAGTGTTTCGAAGAATGGTAAGGATCTTTCAGCTGAACGAGCCAAGAAACGATTGAGTGCCGCCAATTTGCCGCTGAGGCTCTGCATCTCTTTGAGGGTCTTCGGCGATTGCATGTCCATTATCGCCTTCGTCTTCTTTGGGTTTGCCCGAATTCCTTCTGAAGTTACCATATACCCTAGGAATTTTCCTTCCTCCATTCCGAAGGAGCATTTTTTAGGATTTAGCTTCATGTTGATCTTCCGAAGGTTATCGAATGTTTCCGCTATATCCGCTAGCATTCCTTGCTCTTCCCTGCTCTTGATGACCATGTCATCCACATATGCCTCGAGGTTCCTCCCTATATGTGATTGAAAAGCGGAGTCTATCATCCGTTGATAGGTGGCTCCGGCATTCTTCAAGCCGAATGGCATCTTGGTGTAACAGTAGGTTCCTTGCTCAGTGTAGAACGCTTTTTTTTCTTCGTCTTCCCTTGCCATACACTTTGGTGATACCCTTTATAAGCATCCAAGAAACATTTATACTTATACCCCATAACCGACTCGATCTTCCAGTCGATCTCCGGTAAGGGTAATAGTCTTTAGACGGCGGAATTGATGTTCTTGAAGTCAATACACATACGCCAGCTTCCATCACACTTCTTTACCGAAACGAGGGTTGGATATCCGGTAGGGTATTTCACCGGCCGACAATGCCGCCTTGACCCATTCTTCTACTTCCTTTGTATTTGCCGGCTCCGATCCGCCGCTAACATTCGGCGTTTTTGACATACCGGATCTATTGAAGGGTTGGCATTCAGAGTGTGCTCAATGATCCTCTGGGGACTCTGTCATATCCGGGCTCCCATGCGAATATGTCGAGGTTCCTTTGTAACAGTTCTTTGAGGCGCCTTTTGCCCTCAATGGATAGCGCACCTCATATTGTTCTTGCTTGTTCGGGAAGGCTGGGTTGATCGCCACTTCCTCCGTCGAGACCCACCTCTCCGTGCTGTTTCTTCCTTATCTGCTTCGAACAGAGTCGCAATCTTTCCAATCTCCTACATTACGAAATGATGACGGAGCGAGTGACCAACGTGGCAATTCCTTGAGGGGTTGGGAATTTCATCATGGAATGGACCGTAGAAGGTATGGCTCGCAGGATCTTCAATTCGGTCCTTCCTAAGATAACATTATATGGTGACGGTGCCCGAATGACTGTGAACTTCATCGACCTTCTGTACAACCCTCATCTCCGAATGACACATCTAATTCGATCTTCCCGATGGGCCAGCGTCACTGTCCGCGAACCCCAGATCTGTCTGCGTTTGCTTCATTCGAGCCCTTACTTCGGAGGAAAGTTGTTGAAGCGGTGTTGAACATTACCTCCACCGAGGCTCCTTCATCTACAAAGACTCTCCGGACTAGGTACCCTTCCATTGTGGCTTCAACTATGAGAGGATCGTCCGATACGTCTCCATCGGGGAGAGGAGGGAACGTTATGGGGACATTCATCCATCTTTCCCTTGTTACGGCGACTTCCTCTTCCTTCGTTCGGGACGGGTTCGGATCATGTTGATGACCTTGTCTTTGACTCCTGCGTCATGCTTTGGGGTTTCTCTCCTTCCCTTCTGTCTTAGATCCTTGACGGATGATTCAGTTTTCCGATTCTAATGCCGCTCTAATTGTCTCTTGAGTGATACTTGATCATTCGTGTAATGCCCTTTTCCCCATGATAATCGCAGTACCTGTCTTGGTTTTCCCTGCGGGGTGGGTCGCGCATCGGTTTTGGAGGAGGCAGGCGTAGCTGGTGTTCTGTGGCTAAAATTTCCTTTGGAGGTTTAGTGAGTGAGTCCAAGGTTAGGCGGGGAGTGCTTCGATTCGAGTGATCGCCGCGATGGGGTAAATAGGGCGATGACCGATCACCGTGACGGTGTGTGCTACCCCTATCCTTCCCTGAATAGGTGTAACGTCCTTCATTCCTCCTGTCCCCTCCATAGTGGTTCCTGGCGGCTCTTTCATCCTTCCGGAATGGTCCAGTTGAGGCTCTTCTTGTCGTATCATAATGTTCTCCTCGGCGTTCAGTCTTTGGCGAAGGCCGCTCGATCTCACAAAGTCGTCGAACCTAGTCATCATCTCTTCTACGGTTTTAGGGATCGTATCGGCGAACCGCTTGGCTAACTCGGGACATTTACACCCGTCCATGAACGAAGAGATTCTCATGATCTCCGGAGCTCCTTGTATGAATCTTGTCTCTGTGGTCCATCTTTCTTTGAATTCGGCGACTTCGTTAGCCTTCCTCACTATTTTGGTGATCTCGGTAGGGTCCTTGACACAAGCTTTGTGCAAGGAGAAACGAGTCTCAAACGATCCCCTGAAAGCTGCCCATTTGTCTATGCTCCCGGTGAGAGTCCATCAAACCATCCCCGGCCTTCCGTCAAAGTTTCTTTGAAACATGCGGCACCACACGGGCATTGGCCATTCTCCATGCCCTGCAGCCCCTGTGAACCTGTTGAGATGATCTTGAGGATCCGTTGACCCGTCGTACAGCTTGATGTGGGTGGGCATCTTATGTTCCGGAGCGGAGAACTCGATGATTCGCCGACTGAATGGAGATTTCGAGACTTCCTTGAAGGGCTTTGCCAGGTCTTCGTCTTTCACCTTACTCCCCGTGACTATTTCTTTCTTCTTATCCGCCGACTCACCCTTATCAAGAGTCGCTTCGTCTTCAAAATCCAATCGTATTGGCTCAACGGTGTCCCTCCGGTTGTTGTGCTCTTTTATCATTGACTTGAGAGCATTACATACCCTTCTAACTGTTCTCTCGTCAATGGTGTGGAACTTCCTTCTACCCTTCCGGAAGCTTCAGGTGGTGTCGAACCCGTCATTCTATAGCTCTAGCAGATTGAATGCGGGTCCCACGGATGGCGCCAATGTCGAAGTATATTTTTGTAGGTTGTCGCAGCTATCTTTCAGCCTTAGGAATAAGCCTTCTAGATACCTGCTAAGATGAACAACGCGTTAGTCTCGCCCCGGGTGTTATCCCAGGACCCGACTCCGGCGTAAGAGTAAGTATGTGTTCTGCCGAAAGGTACAGTATAAATGTATGTGTGTGAAAAATGATACCTTTGCCTCCAACTACTGTATGCGTATTTATACTACCTGATGTCACTATCTGGTCCCTGAGACCGTTGTACTTTATGGGACCACTGGTGTCATCAGGACGGACACTGTCTCTGGCACTCTCTCTGGTGTACTTTCTGACATTCAGGAGAATAAGACGAATTGTGTCCAGGCAAGGTGCCAAAGGTACTGTCAGGTCAACTCGCCCTTCGGCGCTAGCCTGCCGGAGTGTCTATCGGAGAGCCTTTCGGTTATGTTCCAGGTCTTTCGGTCGCTGACCGAAGGACCATATACGTCGTCAGTTACCAAATATCATATACTATCTGCAATGAAAAAAAATTGTTGCAAGTTAAATTAAATCTTAAAAAAATAATATAAGATCTTAACAATTGAAGGTTATAAATGTATCAATGAATCAGTTAGAAATATGATATAGTTAATTAATTAAGGGAATGTCTAACCAATGCCCTAAGGGCATTGGTTAAGATTTGTCTTTTTGTGGTTTATAATAAGTATTTATGTGGGTCCCTCGTCCAAATATGTAATTATGTGTCAACTATAAGGATCATTTGCGTAACTAAAAACCACAAGAGACAAATCTTAACCAATGCCCTTAGGGCATTGGTTAGACATTCCCATTAATTAAGTATATTAGGTATTAATTTGGAAGTAGTTTTGAAAGTAAATGAGGGTGACATTTAAATAATTAAACACAGTAATTTGTCAAGATAAATGATAAGGGGATTGATTTGCATACCATTTTTTTTGATAAAAACACTATTTTGTACGAGCTGTATAGCACATCGTACAACATTGTAATGCATAGACTGCAGTGAAAGAATAAAAAGTTATGGTGTGCGTATCATGAGCCAAATGATGAGGGTATATACATGTACAGTACTATTTATGTAAATAGTTTTGTTTGCATATGAGATGCAATAGATTTTGCAACAAGTCAATTATCGGTATGTTTGGTAGCAAGAAGCAGTGAAGCAATAGTAGCAGAAACAGTTACTGTTTATTTTGATAAAGCGTTTGATAACATAGATGTATAGTCAATAATTAGTAAGTGAAAACGCTAGTTGCTCGTAAGTGTTACAAGATGTAGCGTTTTGATTTGGAGTGTTTAGAAAAAGTAGGAATGCTAGTTGCTCGTTTTCAAACAGCATTTTATGCAAAACGCTAACTGCTAGTTGTTAGTTGCTTTAAAATGCTCTTAAACAAACATACCCCATGTCATAAACTTTGCAACAAGATCGGGTATCCTTGGTAATAGTTAGATACTTAGATACTATTTGATCAGCTTAGTTTAGTGTTACTCAGAGTAGAAGACAAGACAGGCCAAATCTCTTGGAAATTTGACAATATGAATCTCAATATATATGTGCTATCTTACATTGCCATTTTGGACATTTTTGGAGGGGACTCGAAATGGTGGTGTTCGTATACACTTTGTTAGAAGACTCGAAAAATCCACGACTATTGAGCTCAAAATAGCCCCATCTATTTATCACTGCTTATTTCATGTACAGATCATCATCATTAACTATTATTTGAATGTTAATAAATAATGTTTCTTTTGGGTATATATGGAATTTTCCGATGAATAATAACCGTATTTCCAAACTTGCATTGTGTAGCCTATAATAATATCCTTAACCAATATACAACACTTTTAAATTCATCATGCTGACCATTAGATATCGAAGACCCGTCACTCCAAGTTTTAATTGTATTTGTAGCAAACTATGGCCTCGATTGACTAGACTAAGATCAAAATTAGGGATAAATATTCTGATTTGCGTAATTAGGATTTATCCATCTTCTCAGCAGAAAACAAATGTTGATTAAAAGTTGTATTTTTTTTAATTACAAACTGATTCAGATGATGATTTATACTGAATACAAGCTTGGACGTCACATTGATAAATAGATAAAAGTATTGAAAACAGGTAATGAAATGTACGAAGACTTCAACTTATCGAAACATTTTTATAACTCCCAAGTTAGGAAGTAAATCACTAAATCTGCAAAGGTTTGCTGTAAGAAACATTCACGAATCTAGAATGTCGAGCACTAGAAGTTACTACTATTTACAAACGCAAGAAATGTAGAGTTGGAATTGCTTCCTTAGTAACTACTACTATCTCCAGTTCTCCACCCAATTCTTACTTCCCAAGGCAACTCTTCAGACCCTGCCAATAAAAACAAGTTTACATAAATCCCATGAAATGAACCCAGAAAGCAAATAAATGAATGAAATGGTACTTACAAGCACAAATTGTAGCAGTCGTAAGTGTTAACCCATGTAATTAGGAACGTGTAAAGTATGTTTTGTCTCTAACGGGTCAAAATTGCCCAAAAAAAATCCTTCTAACCCATATTTTTTTCTACAATAAAAAGACTTATTTAATCATTGAAGGTGTTAAAAACCTAGAAATAAATGTTTACCGGTTTTGATCCGAACCCTTTTGAACCCCCTTTGCTACCATTAATTATTCTAAAGCCTCCCCCTGTAGCTAACGTGGAATAATTCTTTCGCAACTAACCAAGTATCATGATAGTAATTCTTAACAAAGGTTAAGATGGCAAATTCAAGCATAAAATGATATGAGTGCTTTTTATGATAAAATGTCTGTATGCGCAGCAAGCTAAAGTGCTAACCAACAGGTTTACATATATTGCATTAGAAACTAATACAACTTGACACGCATCAAATAGAAGTGCAGCTGTTTTGTAATTATTTGTTGTGTTGACTAGTTGAATTATGGATGTGAAACAGATATTTTTAAGATTTTTAATTTGCATAGTTGCTAACCTCCTTTTAGGCCCGTCATCCTCGACATGTATATGAGTTGCAGTATAAACACCATCATGATGCTATCAAGACAGAAACTTTAATTAGCATGATACATATATTTGAACTAGTTATGACCACAAGAAAAGCATTATCATGTTAAATTCATCAGTGATAAGGAAGTTCAAATTCTTTTTCATTATCTTATTATTATTATTATGAGATAAATCCACAGAAATAAAAACACTGCACAGAACCAGATATAGATCCATGTCTTTTTGTGGGATACATTTGGTTAAACACATACACTGATACATACATGTCATGAAAGGGGGACTTGGACCAACAATGTAGAAGATATGTGACCCTTCCTGTAAGTCATATAGGAGATATCACAATAAACCAACATAAGTGGCAAGAAATGAGTAAAGACGGTCATAATCTCATGCCAAATATGTGTTTCAGAGAATATCAATTTTACAACCAGCATCGAGAATATTTTATTTCGATGATATGAACAGAAACAGCCTGAGAATTGAACTGAATGAATGGGTTTCAAATAAAATGTTTTTGACAAAGTTACCTTCTTGAGTGGCTCTTGTTCGCCAACAGCCTCCCCCATTCTAGACTCCTGAAACATATTGCATTGCGTAAGCTGCAGCATGTTGAAGCAAAGAAAATGTTCAATAGCTTAATAATGTGTACCTACTTGATTGTAATTCAAAAGATTACTTATGATGGTCACTCTGATATTCTCCATGAGAGCTAGATCTTCAACCTTGCACCCAGTTGATCTGTATAATAAACAAACAAAAATGATAATTAATGGCTTAATGCAAATATTATGTTCGCGTGATTAATCATTCTTTTCCAGCAGCCTCTATGGAAGTGCTAATTAGTTCCTTAGCAACCATCTTATACCAATCAGAAAAGTATTGTAAAGATAAGTAACATAGCGCAAATTTAGAGAAAATATAAATCTTCGCAGAGCCGCCATAAGTATAGAGATAGATATGAAACATACTTACATTCGAGTAACAAAACCTTGTGTTTTTATGACTGATCCTTCAGCAGTGATAGTTCGTTTTGCTACATCCACGCCTAGATGTTTCAGTGCATCAATCTGCACCAGCAATACAAGCGGTTTAATCAGGTCATAGAACCCTTGTAAAGTATTCTTCAAAAAGAGGGCAACAGCCATTATGGAAAAATGCATACACATTTGAGTACGTTGAGAAGTTATGTCCTAATGAATCTTTATTCATCCAAAAAAACATAACACCTAAAAACAAAAGATAACATCTCTCCCAAACCAGTACCAACAATTGTATGCTTCTTCCAAAGATACTTAGATTTTATTAACTCAATATTGCAGGCAGCAGAACAACTCGATAGCAAAGAATTCAGTTGGTGCAAACTGGTTGTGCTCTGGCACCAAGAGTATAGTTTTCAGACAAATAACTAAAGATTACCGAATCATTGAGGGCACCAAGAGAACCACCAAAGCTGACTTGAAGGACAGTTGCATCTGGATTTGAATACTGATCAATGCTAACAACCAGACTGGGAACATCAAGAGCCTGTTCAGATGTCAAGATCTGATATTAGAACTATGAATCTTTAGTAGGCGAAGTATAAATGACAAAGCATTATAGAATACAAAATCCATCCTTCCGTATATTAAAAAAAATGTAGAAGGTATTTGACTTGATTAAACTTGGTACAAGTTGAAAGATTTGAAATAAGCGTGTTAAACAAGGTTGAATGGCCCTCACTGAACCCATACAACAACGCCTTACTATGTAAACACAATATTAGAATATGCTAAACAACATATACTTGAGCCTGACACTACATTTGCCAGTGTTTGGAAAAGACATTTCTAGTATCGCAACAAGAATTATAAATTTATTGAAACTTACATACACACGAGAGCAAACCGACCAATATAGCAAATTAGCAATTGGTGGATTATATATGATGAGGATATAATAATCAGCAAACACAATGCGAGAACTTATAAAACTGGGAATATAAAAAGGATACCTCAGGATGGGATTCATAGAAACTCATAAGCCGCTTTTGAAATAATTTCCTCATTTGTAAATTCTCATAAAAAAAAGTATCATCAGAATTCATCATCGGCGGGGTGTTTCCATCCTTATGAATGATACCGAAATTCAAATTCAAACGAAGATCTGGTTTCGTGCACCTAGTCCAATCATCCTGGATGAAAATCTTTTCTATCTCAATCACCTCCGGTAAAATAAACTTAAGCTGCCCCAAATGAGTATAGGTAAAACTTCTGCATGCATTCACAAATTGCCCCACAGCAAACAATCAGTACTTGACAAAACAAACGTACATTGTTATGATACATAAAGCTCAAAAAATAGATATCATTCGTTTTTGCTTACGCGTCACCACCCAAAAACATGACCAAAATACCCTTGATCGACACTACTTTTTCAAGTACGTTAAAGCATGGCCGAAATGATAGATGATAGTATTCAACTTTCTTCATTTTGTGCAATATTAGTAACTTTTGTGAAATCACATGCGAGACGTGTCAACATGTAAAATTCAAAGGTTACCACTGTTGAAGACTATTTTTGATCATTTTGGTAACGAAAATGATAGAAAGGATGGACGTTTTATTGGTTTGTGAAGAAGTGAGTCCGTCTATTTAGCCTATAGTTCATTACCTTTTTGTGGCAAATGTGGAGTAGTCGGCCAAAAAGTACGTAAAAAACATACCGATTAGTCATACGTTCAACGACAGGGTAAACATTTGCAAACGTCTGCGCGGATTTACTCAGTTGAAGGAATTGAATAGCAAACATCAAACCATCGAATAATTTGTCCAATAATTCATACCTAATTAATTATTTAAAAAATAATTAAAATAATTTATTAAAAAAAAAAAGTCTAGTAAAAAAAAACTTACTTTTCATCTAAGGTTTTCACCTTGGTAATTATTGGTGTTTCAGTTGCAGCAATATCAGCAGATGATGGTAATGATTTTAACCAGGCTTTTATAAGGTTTGGTTGTTGTTGTTTTTTCTTTTCTTGTTTCAGGTTTAATTTACGGATTTTTTTACTCATTTGATTTACCGTCGGTAAATCCATTTCTCACCACCACTAACTACCGTACTCTAGGGTTTTCAATTTTAGGGGCGTTTGTTTAAGTTTATATATATATATATATATATGTGGGCTTATGACCTTATTTGATTTCGGCTTATATTTTACAAGATTTAATTTGTCGGCTTATTTTGAAACTTGTGGGTTTATATAAGTTTATTAACAAACTTAAACTTATATAAAATCATAAGTGTCAAAATAAGCCAAAATTAAGGATTATTATATATAAACCGAAACAAAAATAAGCGCATAAGCCCATATAAGCTAAAACAAACACCTTTTTAATTCCGTTAGGTTTTATAGTTTTTCAACATATGGTCCTTGTTGTATATCGGATACCACGGTTTCAATTAGTCATTCAGGATCTTTTTTCGGGTTTAGTTTGTGTTTTTGTAACGGATTTTATCCGTTTTACTTGTTACGCTTCAAGTCGTGTAGTCTGGAACATCTCATACCATTGTTCGCAAGCACTACGGTAGTTGAACCGACAACGCGAATAACAAATAGAACACATGAACTGACAAAAAGTATATATACAAAGTGTGTGTATAGTTGTTATTTCAAAAGTTTAATAGGCTGAGGGACTCAATTTGTAAAATATCACAAAGAGATGGAATAAAATGACATTTCTAAGAGCACAAGGTATGCATGCAGGGGCGGAGCCATATAGGAAGGAGTGAGGGGCGATGCCCTCAACGACATCCTAACGGAAAGGGTAAATTACTGTTTAAAAAAGTCAGATTAGTAGAAATAATATCCGGTGCCCTCACCCTTGAATTCGGGGTGCCCTCAACCTTGAATGACTGAAACTATTCAAAGAGTAAATTCAGACAGTCGACTGGTTTTTCCGGTGAAAATATATTGGCAAATGAATATGAGTGTAGGTGGACCCGGGAAAAGAGAAAGTGATGGCATACTGTAACAATAAGATAGTAGTACCAATGGACTTGTCGTTATCCCCCATTCTCATTTTATATTATATGATAATACATTTAATACATTAAAGAGATACGTAGTACTCTTGTTTTCCCATAAACATTAATGTATACTAGTATATTAGTTGGTGGCTTAGTGCATTAATTTTATACACTTTTTTAAGGGTGTTTGGGTTTAAGAGATTCTTTGGAATAAATATATTTAAGGCTTTTTAAGTTGTTTTGCAGTTACTATCATTTAGCTTTCTCTTTAATTTTGAGGAGTTTAGTATAGTTGAAACTTGAGTTTTGTGTAGAATTGAACTTGAACCGAAATAGTTCGCATTTTTGGTTTTTAGAAACCATTCGGTTTCATTTTTTTTTCAGTTGGGTTTTTGGGTTTTCAGTTATTATTTTGTTTCTCCATGTTTGGTTTATCCACGGTCGGTTTATATAGTTTATGTTTCTATGTTGGGTACTTTTTAAGCCCGAACCTTCCAAACCTTCCAAATATACGTATGATTGAAACTTTTAATAAAAATTCATAAAGAAATTCAATTATTGAATCAAACCTGACCCGATTTGTTAAAATAACCTTAAATCAAACCCGACCCGATTTGTTCGAGTTCCACTAGAAAAATAATATCATATAATCTAACCCTTTGTGTGGCTCGTTGCCCCATATTGTTGGAATTTCTGGCTCCGCCACTGTATGCATGCAAATCACACGCCAAATGCTCCCCAAAATTACCAATGGCTAGCCACATGCCATACCGTCACTTGTGCCATCCGTAAGCCAAAGGTATTTGAGCCATTCAACTGGCTCACGCCATTTGCAATTCATTAATTTTTTGTTTTTTGTATTGTGAGTGAGTGTGTATTTTTAGTGAGGTGTTTTGTGGGATCCAATAATATGTTAGTGATGTGTTATGAGGGAGGTTGTTTTAGTTATTGATGTGTTATTGGAAGGTGTATGATGTGGCGGTGATGTGAGATACTAATAACGTGTTAACGGTTCCTCCCATACGTTGTGCTCTAAGGGAGGAAGGAGGTCAGTGCAACTTGCGCGCATATAGTGTTGCAAGGGTGCCACCTCAACAGGAAAAACAAAACACCGTTAATCTTTTTTTTTCTTTATAGCAAGTGGTTTTCAAGAGAGAAAGTGTGTCGCGTGTTTTAATATTTGCAATTGTAAAAGAAATGAGAAGAAGTTCAGTGGGAGAGTAGAAAGAATGGTTGCAACGGAACATAACCGAATTAAATATTTGGTTTTTGATTTGATTATGGTTTTAGCAAAATGAAAACCAAACCGAACCGATAACCAAATTCACATAAATATAAATATAACATTTTTTATGTTTGATTTTTTTTGCTACAAAAAGTCTATATAATCAAATAAATAATTAATTAAAATTATGTAATTCATGTTATTTGGTTTTTGGTTATTTGATTCGGTTTAATCCAATGTCAATTCGGTTTTACCCAATAATTCTTTTTAACCGATTAACCAGATCGAGTAAACCGAACAACCTAAAAACCGAACCGAACCGATAAATTGACGTGGCAAGCTACTGTTTGGATCACTGGATATATGTTATGGCAGTTTCGTAATGAACGAGTGTTTAAAGGAAAAGTACACAGCGCAAATAAGATTTTCCAGGATATTCAAGTAAAGTGTTATGAGTGGATTTCTAGAAGAGCTAAGAGAGGTGCGATTATGTGGCAGTCGTGGGTTTTTAATCCGTTGGAATGCTTATAGGAATCAGAATAGAGGAGAGATTGTTGATGGTGTTCGATCTTCTGTTCTAGTATTCAGGTGGTGTGTTTGAGGACTTTAGAAGTGATGGAGTGTTTGTTGCTGCTACTGTGGTCTTTTGTATATTTAGGGGTGTTTGGGGCTACTAGTTCCTTGGCTTCCTTTGTTTTTCAGTGGTTTTTTGCTGGTTTGGAGGTCTCTCCCTTTTATCTCGTTGGGAGCTAGTTTTCTTTTGTAAGTGTATGTTCTTTGGGCCTTGGCTAAGGTTTGTTTAGCTTGGCCGTTTATGTTTTGATGTTATATATTATGCCGCTTTCAAAAAAAAAAAACCGAACCAATGAACACCCTAAGTTAAACTTTCCTTAACCAACATGGTTAAATGGGTCCTTAAAACTTTGGGCCAAATAATAAAAATCTGAAAACAATGAATTGGGCCTAGAAAAGCCCAATAAGAAGGTGTACCCCTAAATCTGAAGCTGCTATATATAAAAAACACATCTTGTTTTTCTTCAACCCTTATTCACAAACAACCAGCCGCACAACAGCAGCAAGCATTATCAAATCAAATGGCAGCAGTCAGCGAGCTAGCTTGCACTTACGCTTCCTTGATCCTTCACGATGACGGCATCGCCATCACTGTAATCATTCTTTCTCTTTATTATTTTATACATCTTTGTTAGTATAGTTAACCTTTTTCCTTTTAGTATAAATATGGGCTTGTTTGTTTTAGCTTATTAGCTGGACAAAATAAGCTACCCTTAAATATGTGTATTCTTTAGGATTTGTTGGTTTATGTCTTGTGGGTTTTTTTTCAACTGTTGATTAGCCAATAAGCTCAAATTTTCTGGTTTATCAGGTTGAGCTTATGGCTTTTATAAATTCATAAGCTCAAGTTGCTTATCTCATAAGCTCTAAGAGGGTGTTTGTTTTAGCTTATTTAGCCGAAAAGTTATGCATTTTTTGAAGTCATAAGCTCAAGTTGCTATTTTTTGGCTTATATAGCCGAAAAGTTAAGCTTATGAAAAATAAGCCAAAAACCAAATAAGCGATAAGCTGCTATATAAGCTTAAACAAACACCCCCTAGATCAAACTTTATAAATATTGGTAGTTTTTTTTTTTTTTTTTTTGCAAATTTCTCGTTGCCTTAGTAAATGAGAATGCTTAACAGATGTGAATTTGATGGTTATTGTGTAGGCTGAGAAGATCGCTACACTAGTAAGTGCAGCAAATGTTAGCATTGAATCATACTGGCCAGGTTTGTTTGCCAAGCTATGTGAGAAGAAGAGTTTGGACGATTTGATCATGAATGTTGGAGCTGGTGGTGGTGGTGCGGCTGTTGCCGTGTCTGCTCCTGCCGCCGGTGGTGCTGCAGCTGATGCCGCTCCCGCAGCTGAAGAGAAGAAGGTAACATTTGCAAATTGATTTGTTGTTCTGTTTACTTTGGGCATGATATAAGTTCTAGTCAAAGTCTGTTTGCGATTGCTTTGGGTGTTTGGATACTATTATGTCATTGTTGGAGCTTAATATATCTGGTGATGCAAAAGCCCCATTTAACTATAAAATAAGCTATTGGGCACTTATCAATTGGTGTTTGGGCAATCTTATTGTATCCTGATGATACAATAAGCTTTGGCTTAATATCTTTTTTTAAACACCTGTAATTTGCCAATTTGAATATGCTTAACACCTGTAAATACTACTCTGTATCTCAGTGTATTGTGTTCAAACAAGTATTTCTATTCATATTAGTTTGCCCTTATAAAGTTGTTTTTTATATATATTTCTGTTTAACTACTTAATTGATTGATTATTTTTTCTGAAATCGTTGCATGTATGGTGTGTTGCAGGAAGAAGCAAAGGAAGAAAGTGATGATGATATGGGATTCAGTTTGTTTGATTAGAGGTCTTCTCAAATGTAATTGGTTATTTCACTGATTTTGGGGACAGATTTGATAGTCTTTTGTATTTCGTTTTTCAAATGTTTTGAGATTTTGTACCTGGATCGGAATTTAGTCACAGTTTTCTTGTTGGAACAAAATGAAAGCTTTGATTTTGGTCTATGTTTCGCACATCTTGAATGCACTTCTCATGTTTCTTTGTTCTCTTTTCTCCTCATGTGAATTTTTTCTAAGAGGTTGATTAGAATGTGATTGCTTTCTATTGTTTGTGGTTAATTAGAGTTTGCTGGTATTGCTAGTTTTTTAGATTCAGGAGCTGTTTAGTTTGTGTTAGAAATTCCGAGTATGGGGATTGCTTTAAACCCACAGTTATTGCAGTGGTTTTGAAAACCAAACTACTACTAGTATACTGCTAGCCTGAATTAGCAACCCCTTAGATTATAAGTTCATAGGGAGATTAGTGTTCTTGAATTTTATTAGCTCACATCTGTATAGTTTCTCGTTTTTCATCATCACATTGGTATCTAAACAAACCTTTCATCATCCATGAACTATATAACATCAATCTAGGAGTGAGGCTGGTGTCGATTTTTAATGCTGAAAAGCATAGGGAAAATGAGGTCGGGGAGGTAAAAAGTTTCGACGTGATAGGTGATATTGTTTCTGGCTCCTAGATGGTTTTTTTCGAATTTAGATAATGGAAACACGTGTATGATTGGTCGAAACCTGTTTTGGTAGTTTCAGAAGGTGCTTTGATCGGCTTCCATGATCCACTTCGTGTTAGTGGTGGAGAAGGTGCTTCCGGGGTAAGTTTGATCATTCTCCAAGCTCAAATACGTGTCTGTGGCGGAGAAGGTGTTTCTAATGTAAGTTTAATCCGCCTCCATGACCTCATCCGTGTCTATGGCGAAGAAGGCGTTTTGGGCGTGATTTTGATCAGTCTCCTCTCACCAATCTGTGCCTATGGTGTCAGAAGTGGTGTTGAAGGTGGTTCCAGCGTGACTTTGATCTGCGTCAATGAAGGGTTTCCGTCAGATAAAGGATAAATTGGATCATCGCAATCGTTGTCTAGCCAATCCATGATCGATTCAACACTAGAAAATCGTCATATCAAGAAAGGGTCATACAGAATATACGGGGACACGTCTGTGACGGAGGTGTAAATGTATTTATAGTTTTTCATCTACAAGGTATGCAAGGACCTAATAACACGTTATTGGTATGTCACCTCAGCGTCACATCATACACCTCTAAATAACACACCAATCACTCAAACACCCTTCCTCGTAACTCACCACTAACATGTTATTGGGTCTCACAAAATACCCCACTAAAAATACCCACCCACTCACAATACAAAAACAAAAAAAACAAAAAGACAAAAAAACACACACAAGTTTCATTTGGCTTGAGCCACTCTAGTAACTGAAAACCATTTGGCATGTAGATGGCTTATTGCATGGTATGGTAGTTGGCATGTTATTTGTCAAAAAATTTGTGTTTGGCATGTTAAATAAAGACCATACCATGTGCTCTAAAAAGTAGATATTTAATGAACTCTCAGGATTTGTAAAATAAACAACTACGAGTGATAATGTTAAATAAAGACCATACCATGTGCTCTAAAAAGTAGATATTTAATGAACTCTCAGGATTTGTAAAATAAACAACTACGAGTGATAAAACAAACGTACATTGTTATGATACATAAAGCTCAAAAAATAGATATCATTCGTTTTTGCTTACGCGTCACCACCCAAAAACATGACCAAAATACCCTTGATCGACACTACTTTTTCAAGTACGTTAAAGCATGGCCGAAATGATAGATGATACAGTAGTATTCAACTTTCTTCATTTTGTGCAATATTAGTAACTTTTGTGAAATCACATGCGAGACGTGTCAACATGTAAAATTCAAAGGTTACCACTGTTGAAGACTATTTTTGATCATTTTGGTAACGAAAATGATAGAAAGGATGGACGTTTTATTGGTTTGTGAAGAAGTGAGTCCGTCTATTTAGCCTATAGTTCATTACCTTTTTGTGGCAAATGTGGAGTAGTCGGCCAAAAAGTACGTAAAAAACATACCGATTAGTCATACGTTCAACGACAGGGTAAACATTTGCAAACGTCTGCGCGGATTTACTCAGTTGAAGGAATTGAATAGCAAACATCAAACCATCGAATAATTTGTCCAATAATTCATACCTAATTAATTATTTAAAAAATAATTAAAATAATTTATTAAAAAAAAAAAGTCTAGTAAAAAAAAAAAAAAAAAACTTACTTTTCATCTAAGGTTTTCACCTTGGTAATTATTGGTGTTTCAGTTGCAGCAATATCAGCAGATGATGGTAATGATTTTAACCAGGCTTTTATAAGGTTTGGTTGTTGTTGTTTTTTCTTTTCTTGTTTCAGGTTTAATTTACGGATTTTTTTACTCATTTGATTTACCGTCGGTAAATCCATTTCTCACCACCACTACCGTACTCTAGGGTTTTCAATTTTAGGGGCGTTTGTTTAAGTTTATATATATATGTGGGCTTATGACCTTATTTGATTTCGGCTTATATTTTACAAGATTTAATTTGTCGGCTTATTTTGAAACTTGTGGGTTTATATAAGTTTATTAACAAACTTAAACTTATATAAAATCATAAGTGTCAAAATAAGCCAAAATTAAGGATTATTATATATAAACCGAAACAAAAATAAGCGCATAAGCCCATATAAGCTAAAACAAACACCTTTTTAATTCCGTTAGGTTTTATAGTTTTTCAATATATGGTCCTTGTTGTATATCGGATACCACGGTTTCAATTACTCATTCAGGATCTTTTTTCGGGTTTAGTTTGTGTTTTTGTAACGGATTTTATCCTTTTTACTTGTTACGCTTCAAGTCGTGTAGTCTGGAACATCTCATACCATTGTTCGCGAGCACTACGGTAGTTGAACCGACAACGCGAATAACAAATAGAACACATGAACTGACAAAAAGTATATATACAAAATGTGTGTATAGTTGTTATTTCAAAAGTTTAATAGGCTGAGGGACTCAATTTGTAAAATATCACAAAGAGATGGAATAAAATGACATTTCTAAGAGCACAAGGTATGCATGCAGGGGCGGAGCCATATAGGAAGGAGTGAGGGGCGATGCCCTCAACGACATCCTAACGGAAAGGGTAAATTACTGTTTAAAAAAGTCAGATTAGTAGAAATAATATCCGGTGCCCTCACCCTTGAATTCGGGTTGCCCTCAACCTTGAATGACTGAAAGTATTGTTGTCAGGATCCCGATCCTGATCTTAGGATCTTAAGATTTTACGATACTGCAAAGCAAAAACGATCCGGATCCTACATAGGATCTTTGCAGGCTTAAGATCTTATAGGATCCCGATCTTTACCATACGATCTTACGATCTAATCCGATCCGATCTTACTTTTCTCAGATTACAAACTAAAAAACTACAAATTTATGGGTTGTTTGTTTGTAGAATTCAAAAAACAACATGTTAATCTTTTTAAACATTTTATAATTATAATTTAGGACAACATTTATATGAAACATTAATAGTATTTTATAGTTATAATGTATTAGAATTTGTAAATTTGTATAAAATTACATAAACTATTAAGAATTAACATTCGAGTAGGATCTTACGATCCCGATCCGATCTTACGATCACGATCTTGCAAAGACGAAAACGATCCTGGGTAAGATCCCGATATTGACAACCTTGACTGAAACTATTCAAAGAGTAAATTCAGACAGTCGACTGGTTTTTTCGGTGAAAATATATTGGCAAATGAATATGAGTGTAGGTGGACTCGGGAAAAGAGAAAGTGATGGCATACTGTAACAATAAGATAGTAGTACCAATGGACTTGTCGTTATCCCCCATTCTCATTTTATATTATATGATAATACATTTAATACATTAAAGAGACACGTAGTACTCTTTTTTTCCCATAAACTTTAATGTATACTAGTATATTAGTTGGTGGCTTAGTGCATTAATTTTATACATTTTTTTAAGGGTGTTTGGGTTTAAGAGATTACTGGAATAAATATATTTAAGGCTTTTTAAGTTGTTTTGCAGTTACTATCATTTAGCTTTCTCTTTAATTTTGAGGAGTTTAGTATAGTTGAAACTTGAGTTTTGCGTATAATTGAACTTGAACCGAAATAGTTCGCATTTTTGGTTTTTAGAAACCATTCGGTTTCATTTTTTTTCAGTTGGGTTTTTGGGTTTTCAGTTATTATTTTGTTTCTCCATGTTTGGTTTATCCACGGTCGGTTTATAGAGTTTATGTTTCTATGTTGGGTACTTTTTAAGCCTGAACCTTCCAAACCTTCCAAATATACGTATGATTGAAACTTTTAATAAAAATTCATAAAGAAATTCAATTATTGAATCAAACCTGACCCGATTTGTTAAAATAACCTTAAATCAAACCCGACCCGATTTGTTCGAGTTCCACTAGAAAAATAATATCATATAATCTAACCCTTTGTGTGGCTCGTTGCCCCCTATTGTTGGAATTTCTGGCTCCGCCACTGTATGCATGCAAATCACACGCCAAATGCTCCCCAAAATTACCAATGGCTAGCCACATGCCATACCGTCACTTGTGCCATCCGTAAGCCAAAGGTATTTGAGCCATTCAACTGGCTCACGCCATTTGCAATTCATTAATTTTTTGTTTTTTGTATTGTGAGTGAGTGTGTATTTTTAGTGAGGTGTTTTGTGGGATCCAATAATATGTTAGTGATGTGTTATGAGGGAGGTTGTTTTAGTTATTGATGTGTTATTGGAAGGTGTATGATGTGGCGGTGATGTGAGATACTAATAACGTGTTAACGGTTCCTCCCATACGTTGTGCTCTAAGGGAGGAAGGAGGTCAGTGCAACTTGCGCGCATATAGTGTTGCAAGGGTGCCACCTCAACAGGAAAAACAAAACACCGTTAATCTTTTTTTTTCTTTATAGCAAGTGGTTTTCAAGAGAGAAAGTGTGTCGCGTGTTTTAATATTTGCAATTGTAAAAGAAATGAGAAGAAGTTCAGTGGGAGAGTAGAAAGAATGGTTGCAACGGAACATAACCGAATTAAATATTTGGTTTTTGATTTGATTATGGTTTTAGCAAAATGAAAACCAAACCGAACCGATAACCAAATTCACATAAATATAAATATAACATTTTTTATGTTTGATTTTTTTTGCTACAAAAAGTCTATATAATCAAATAAATAATTAATTAAAATTATGTAATTCATGTTATTTGGTTTTTGGTTATTTGATTCGGTTTAATCCAATGTCAATTCGGTTTTACCCAATAATTCTTTTTAACCGATTAACCAGATCGAGTAAACCGAACAACCTAAAAACCGAACCGAACCGATAAATTGACGTGGCAAGCTACTGTTTGGATCACTGGATATATGTTATGGCAGTTTCGTAATGAACGAGTGTTTAAAGGAAAAGTACACAGCGCAAATAAGATTTTCCAGGATATTCAAGTAAAGTGTTATGAGTGGATTTCTAGAAGAGCTAAGAGAGGTGCGATTATGTGGCAGTCGTGGGTTTTTAATCCGTTGGAATGCTTATAGGAATCAGAATAGAGGAGAGATTGTTGATGGTGATCGATCTTCTGTTCTAGTATTCAGGTGGTGTGTTTGAGGACTTTAGAAGTGATGGAGTATTTGTTGCAGCTACTGTGGTCTTTTGTATATTTAGGGGTGTTTGGGGCTACTAGTTCTTTGGCTTCCTTTGTTTTTCAGTGGTTTTTTGCTGGTTTGGAGGTCTCTCCCTTTTATCTCGTTGGGAGCTAGTTTTCTTTTGTAAGTGTATGTTGCTGGGCCTTGGCTAAGGTTTGTTTAGCTTGGCCGTTTATGTTTTGATGTTATATATTATGCCGCTTTTCAAAAAAAAAAAAAAAAAACCGAACCGAACCAATGAACACCCTAAGTTAAACTTTCCTTAACCAACATGGTTAAATGGGTCCTTAAAACTTTGGGCCAAATAATAAAAATCTGAAAACAATGAATTGGGCCTAGAAAAGCCCAATAAGAAGGTGTACCCCTAAATCTGAAGCTGCTATATATAAAAAACACATCTTGTTTTTCTTCAACCCTTATTCACAAACAACCAGCCGCACAACAGCAGCAAGCATTATCAAATCAAATGGCAGCAGTCAGCGAGCTAGCTTGCACTTACGCTTCCTTGATCCTTCACGATGACGGCATCGCCATCACTGTAATCATTCTTTCTCTTTATTATTTTATACATCTTTGTTAGTATAGTTAACCTTTTTCCTTTTAGTATAAATATGGGCTTGTTTGTTTTAGCTTATTAGCTGGACAAAATAAGCTACCCTTAAATATGTGTATTCTTTAGGATTTGTTGGTTTATGTCTTGTGGGTTTTTTTTCAACTGTTGATTAGCCAATAAGCTCAAATTTTCTGGTTTATCAGGTTGAGCTTATGGCTTTTATAAATTCATAAGCTCAAGTTGCTTATCTCATAAGCTCTAAGAGGGTGTTTGTTTTAGCTTATTTAGCCGAAAAGTTATGCATTTTTTGAAGTCATAAGCTCAAGTTGCTATTTTTTGGCTTATATAGCCGAAAAGTTAAGCTTATGAAAAATAAGCCAAAAACCAAATAAGCGATAAGCTGCTATATAAGCTTAAACAAACACCCCCTAGATCAAACTTTATAAATATTGGTAGTTTTTTTTTTTGCAAATTTCTCGTTGCCTTAGTAAATGAGAATGCTTAACAGATGTGAATTTGATGGTTATTGTGTAGGCTGAGAAGATCGCTACACTAGTAAGTGCAGCAAATGTTAGCATTGAATCATACTGGCCAGGTTTGTTTGCCAAGCTATGTGAGAAGAAGAGTTTGGACGATTTGATCATGAATGTTGGAGCTGGTGGTGGTGGTGCGGCTGTTGCCGTGTCTGCTCCTGCCGCCGGTGGTGCTGCAGCTGATGCCGCTCCCGCAGCTGAAGAGAAGAAGGTAACATTTGCAAATTGATTTGTTGTTCTGTTTACTTTGGGCATGATATAAGTTCTAGTCAAAGTCTGTTTGCGATTGCTTTGGGTGTTTGGATACTATTATGTCATTGTTGGAGCTTAATATATCTGGTGATGCAAAAGCCCCATTTAACTATAAAATAAGCTATTGGGCACTTATCAATTGGTGTTTGGGCAATCTTATTGTATCCTGATGATACAATAAGCTTTGGCTTAATATCTTTTTTTAAACACCTGTAATTTGCCAATTTGAATATGCTTAACACCTGTAAATACTACTCTGTATCTCAGTGTATTGTGTTCAAACAAGTATTTCTATTCATATTAGTTTGCCCTTATAAAGTTGTTTTTTATATATATTTCTGTTTAACTACTTAATTGATTGATTATTTTTTCTGAAATCGTTGCATGTATGGTGTGTTGCAGGAAGAAGCAAAGGAAGAAAGTGATGATGATATGGGATTCAGTTTGTTTGATTAGAGGTCTTCTCAAATGTAATGGTTATTTCACTGATTTTGGGGACAGATTTGATAGTCTTTTGTATTTCGTTTTTCAAATGTTTTGAGATTTTGTACCTGGATCGGAATTTAGTCACAGTTTTCTTGTTGGAACAAAATGAAAGCTTTGATTTTGGTCTATGTTTCGCACATCTTGAATGCACTTCTCATGTTTCTTTGATCTCTTTTCTCCTCATGTGAATTTTTTCTAAGAGGTTGATTAGAATGTGATTGCTTTCTATTGTTTGTGGTTAATTAGAGTTTGCTGGTATTGCTAGTTTTTTAGATTCAGGAGCTGTTTAGTTTGTGTTAGAAATTCCGAGTATGGGGATTGCTTTAAACCCACAGTTATTGCAGTGGTTTTGAAAACCAAACTACTAGTATACTGCTAGCCTGACTTAGCAACCCCTTAGATTATAAGTTCATAGGGAGATTAGTGTTCTTGAATTTTATTAGCTCACATCTGTATAGTTTCTCGTTTTTCATCATCACATTGGTATCTAAACAAACCTTTCATCATCCATGAACTATATAACATCAATCTAGGAGTGAGGCTGGTGTCGATTTTTAATGCTGAAAAGCATAGGGAAAATGAGGTCGGGGAGGTAAAAAGTTTCGACGTGATAGGTGATATTGTTTCTGGCTCCTAGATGGTTTTTTTCGAATTTAGATAATGGAAACACGTGTATGATTGGTCGAAACCTGTTTTGGTAGTTTCAGAAGGTGCTTTGATCGGCTTCCATGATCCACTTCGTGTTAGTGGTGGAGAAGGTGCTTCCGGGGTAAGTTTGATCATTCTCCAAGCTCAAATACGTGTCTGTGGCGGAGAAGGTGTTTCTAATGTAAGTTTAATCCGCCTCCATGACCTCATCCGTGTCTATGGCGAAGAAGGCGTTTTGGGCGTGATTTTGATCAGTCTCCTCTCACCAATCTGTGCCTATGGTGTCAGAAGTGGTGTTGAAGGTGGTTCCAGCGTGACTTTGATCTGCGTCAATGAAGGGTTT
This sequence comes from Chrysanthemum makinoi, assembly GCA_910596185.1. Lineage (NCBI taxonomy): Eukaryota > Viridiplantae > Streptophyta > Magnoliopsida > Asterales > Asteraceae > Chrysanthemum > Chrysanthemum makinoi. Next base: position 63,469,088 of record OU343220.1, on the reverse strand, counting down.
CCGTCAGATAAAGGATAAATTGGATCATCGCAATCGTTGTCTAGCCAATCCATGATCGATTCAACATTAGAAAATCGTCATATCAAGAAAGGGTCATACAGAATATACGGGGACACGTCTGTGACGGAGGTGTAAATGTATTTATAGTTTTTCATCTACAAGGTATGCAAGGACCTAATAACACGTTATTGGTATGCCATCTCAGCGTCACATCATATACCTCCAAATAACACACCAATCACTCAAACACCCTCCCTCATAACTCACCACTAACATGTTATTGGGTCTCACAAAATACCCCACTAAAAATACCCACCCACTCACAATACAAAAACAAAAAAAACAAAAAGACAAAAAAACACACACACAAGTTTCATTTGGCTTGAGCCACTCTAGTAACTGAAAACCATTTGGCATGTAGATGGCTTATTGCATGGTATGGTAGTTGGCATGTTATTTGTCAAAAAATTTGTGTTTGGCATGTTAAATAAAGACCATACCATGTGCTCTAAAAAGTAGATATTTAATGAACTCTCAGGATTTGTAAAATAAACAACTACGAGTGATAAAAAGTTGAGAATCATATACATTTTCACGAATCAAACTGATTGTCACCTATTTATTAGGTGACACTGAGTTTGGAGTTGAGAAAGCATAATACTAATGTCAACACAAATGAGCTGTGTATAGTATGCTATATTAACTAGCAACACTTTCTTTTTTTAAGCAATGTGGGATCAAATGTTGAAATGGTTTGCTTTGAAAGCTATACTAATTAAGGTACCGAAATTTAGTGTTGCCTCGTGCAGATTTGATATTTTGATAGTCTAATAGGTACCATATATATGGTCATCAAAACTGGTTATCCTTTAAAGCTTATCGAATAATAAATGATACATGTGCGGATTTCGGTTCATACTCTAGAAGAACAGAAAATGCAAGATTTTGGGGTCAAAAGCTGCCAGTGCGTACAATGTGTATATGGAAAGATAGTTGAGATGCTATGATTGCATGAGTAGGAGGTTAAGATAGTTAAGAATACTTAATGGTGGTTGTAGGTTGAGAAGATTGCTCCACTGGTAAGTGCATCAAATGTAAGTACTGAGTCTTACCGGCCTTGTTTGTTCGCCAAGTTACGTGAGAAGTAGAGTTTGGATGATTTGATCATAAACATTGGTGCTGGTGGTGCTGCAGCTGATTCTGCTCCTGCAGCCGAAGAAGAGAAGGTAATGTGGTTTGTAATTTATCTGTGCATATTGATTTGTTGTTCTGTTCAGTTTGGGCAAGTGTTATAAGCTCTACTCGATGTCTGTTTGTGATTGCTTTGGGTGTTTGGGTAAAGCTTTTGACAATCTTACTGTCATTCGATGGATACGTTTTTATAAACAGCTACTTGAACAACTTGCACTCATGTGCTTTTGTATGTCTAGTTAGAATTAGCTCTAACACTTTAACACTATCTTAGTGTGTGGTGTTCTGTTATACTAGTATTCATTTGCCAATAAGCACATTTTGTTCAAAATATATGGTTTTGTTCAAACAAGCACCTCTAATCATCTACACGAAAGTAAAGCCCGTGTAATTTACGTTAAAGTAGGACAAATACTTGTTTGATAATATCTGTAAGGTTTAAAAAGTCATCGTTTTATATTTTGCTGCTTAACTAATTTATTGATTGATTGTTGTTCGGAAATGTTGCAGGAATAAGCAAAAGTGATGAACTTATTGCAACATGTAATGTTTCTTAATTCATTTGCTAATTTTGTGAGGGTCAACATGATTAAGATGTTAAGTCCCAAAACGTCGATTGACTGGTAATTATGTAATATCAAAAGCTTTTTTGTTTGTCATACACTGTGTGCCAATCACAAAGTTATAAATAATGCAGGCAGTAGTATTACTGAGATCAAAAGTAGGCGTGTGCAAGAATCAATCAAAACCTCTTGAACCAACCTAGCTGAACTAGTGAAGTAAAGTATCGAGTTTGGTAGTGCTTAGTAGTAATTTCTCGCTTGTAAGTAAGTAAGAAAATTTGGACTTTTTGTAAAAAAAAATGGCAAAATAAAAAAGTTCAGAATCATACAAATCTTCAAAGCCAGTGTGGTCAGCTAAGGCAGATTAGCTAACGACACTTTACTTTTAAGTATAATACTAATCTGAATACTAAGTTGTATGTATGCGTTATGATTTACTAGCTAGCAGCATTTTCATTCTTTAGCCTAAGAGATGCAACATGAAAAGCATTTTTTTTAAACGGGACAAATAACCGAAACCGGTTTTGCAAAAAAACCGGTTATATAATAACCGGACCGGTTTTTTTTAACCGAACCGGTTAGACCGGTTTTTGGTTTCACGTGTGGACCGGTTTTTTACCGGTTATGTATCCGGTTTTAACCTTTTTTTTTCAAATAACCGGTTTTAACCCTTTTTTTTACTAGTTGTTTTCGAAAACCTTTTTTTTCTATAATGGAAAACTCACAATCACAACAAGCTTCCACTGATCCCTCCGTTGGAACTAGCATTGCATGAAAAGTTTACACAAATGATGATGTTGTGCGAATTAGATCAACTCAACGAAAAGGAGATGTTTGGTCTAATTACGATTTGTGTATTATGAATAATGGGTTGGAAAAGGCGCGTTGCAAGAAATGTGAGAAATTTTATAACCCTTCGTCTAACACTACACTAGAGACTCATAAGAACTGTTGTAGTGCGGTTAGCCAAAATGATACGTCACAAGGTACTATTGGTGCAGATGGTCAAGTTTTTATATATGATAATGATGCGCTTTGAGCTGATTTTACGAAGTTTTTCATTCAACGAGCGCTTTCATTCAACCACTTCAACGACAACAAGCTTACGGAGATCATCAAAAAGAGGTTACAACCGCAGCATCAACAAGTAAGTTGTACTACTCTTAGAAGTGATGCTTTTGAATTATGAGAAACGGCTAAAAAAGATATTATTGATGGTTTTCGTGAATAAAAATATAGTGTTTCTATAACTACGGATGTTTGGACCGCACCACATGGTACAGAAAATTGCTTTTAAACTATTTGGTTATCCTCATACGGGATCTAATTTAAGAAAAAATTTACATGACACTTTAATTGAATATAATTTAGATGATAAAGTTTTTACGATTTCACTAGATAATGTATCCAATAATACTAGAGCTATAGAATTGTTAAAATTACGTATAAAACCAGTTTTAGATGGTGCTTTTTTTCATTTCCGTTGTGTTACTCATGTTATAAATTTATCCTTGCAAGCGGCATTAAACATATGTGATAGTTTATGTAGTAATTTGAAGACTTTGATGTTGAAGATTAGATGTAGAAGATTTTTTGGAAGATTTAATGACTTGAGTATAACGGGTGATGGCAATGCCGAAGCTCGATATACATGAGTAGACTAATATGTTTTCGGGTGATGGCCATGCCTTAGTATTTATATATTTCTAGTTGTATAATTGTATTGTTTAAATAAAAGTTATGATTATATTTTTTTAGTATGTTTCCGGTGCAAATAAAAAGTTATTATTGTATTTATTTAGTATGTTTCCGGTGTATTGTTTAATTAAATGTTTGATAATTAACAAATTTATTAAATAAAATTCGAAGTTTTTAGTAAAATTCTGAAAAAAACCGAACCGGTACAAAACCGATAAAAAAACTGATTCCGAACATTTATAACCGGAAAAAACTGATTCCGAACATTTATAATCGAAAAAAACCGGAAAAACCAAAACCGGTTTTCAAAAAACCGAAAACCGGTTTTAAACGGTCAACTTGCATCTCTACTTTAGCCTATGTGGGATTGAATATTGAAAAGAGAAGGATTCTCTCAAGTTATTTTTACCTTAACTTTGAGTCTTGTATTTGTATATATACTGTGGTTCCATAATATTATTATGCTTCCTCTAAATCAGGTCAGTATTAACGGCATTGAAGCGATAGTGATAGGAATGAGAATGCTTGACCGATGAGATTTGACTGGTTATTATTTTGTAGGCTGAGAAGATTGCTACACTATAAAGTGCAACAAACATGAGCATTTGAATCATAGTGGCTCGTTTTGTGTTTTTTGTGTGTGTTTTTTTTCCCTTCTCATTCATCAAGTATTAATAATTGCTAGAAGAAATTTGTTAAATTAATATTTATGTCACCGTATTATATAGATGTGATTAAAGAATCCATTTAGAAAAAGAGTTATTCTGAAATTTTAAACATGGACTCTAAAATCAAAATGTAAAATATGGACTAACATAGCACTAAAGAACCAAAATATAAGTCTTATTTACCTTGTTACCAAAATATAAATTTTTGTCCGTTTTATATGTTTTCTTACGTTTTTATCCGTTTTTGTATGTTTTTATACATTTTTTTACGGTTTTGTACATTTTTATCCGTTTTTATACTTTTTATACGTTTTAGGGAGCGAACAAAAAACTTTGCACATTAAACCCCAACCTTTAGAATTTGGTTAATTTTGGGTATTTTGCACATATAAAATGACGCTTTTACCCTTTTGGTAACCATTTTATTGACTACGAAGGGTAAAATAGTCATTTTACATGTGAAAAAACCCAAAAGTGACCAAATTCAAAAGGTTGGGGATTAATGTACACAGATTTTAGGTTACTAATAAGAACTAGAAAAAGTATCAAGTATAATACATTTCCAAGTGATCAACCCTTGGTTTAGAAAAATACTTATATCAATTTGACTAAAATACACCGTTGGTCCATAAACTTGGCAGGACGGATCGCGATGGGACAAAACTCGCCCTTTTCATCGCCACAGGTCCAAACCTTGGCCATTAAATGCCAGATTCGTCCCTTGACCAATAATGTTGTTGTCAACGTTATGTTGGTGAGGGCAAAACCGTCTTTCACTGTAGCGTACTAAATAAAACCGTTGTACAGTGTATGTAGCTAGTATATGTGTGTAACAAGGTTTGGTCTACATTTATCACCCATCCCTAAACTATCCTTCAAAACCCGTCTTCTTCAAAACGATAATTGTTTGAAGATGGTACGTTGCTGGTGTGGTAAGCAAGCTATTATTCGCACTTCGTGGACCTCTGCCAACCCAGGGCGTCGATTCTTTGGTTGTCCTGTTCAAGTAAGTGCGTCTTAATATTTCTTGTGTAAGTTTGTAACAATGGTGGTTGTTTAATGACTTGTCATAATCATCAATAGGGGTCTTCTTGTCGGTGGATAAGATGGTATGATCCTGAAATCTGTGCTCGTTCAAGAATGATCATACTAGGACTTTTGAGGGGGAGAAATGAGCTTGAGGCAAGATTAGTAGCTGCTCAAGGTGATGTGTGGAAGTGGAAGATTTACCTGGTGCTAAGTTGGATGTTGTTCTTAATTGTTTATGCATTGAGATAACTTTTTAACCTTTTATGTAATGAGGCTACTTGGTTAATGTTCTGTATCTTGAATTGTAGTAACCTTGTTATGAAGTATTCAGTTTTGTTTGTTTCTGATTTTTCTATGCCTTATGGGTATGCAGATGGTTAGCAATTTTTTTAGGGTTGACTTTTAAATGTCAACATTCTTATGAGGTTCTATTTAGCTTTGGTTACTTTTGATGCAAATTATTCACACATCAAGCTTAGTCAATCTAAAAAAATACACAATAATGACATGGTTCCATAGTTAATGCAAATGGATATAATTCCAACTGCATAAAATTGCATACTTTTCAAAGCATGAGAGCTACAGTTAGACACACACACACACATATGTTTTTAGAGTACATAACTTGTCCATCGGAAATAACATAGATGAAACATCGTCTAGATAATTAGCATAACAGATTTGACCTATGGTGAGGCCATCATTCTTTCCAGTGCAGCCTGCTGCCTAGTCATTCTTCGTGTAGCAGGCTGGGTTGAAGCAGAAAGTGATTGAACATCAGTTGACTGCATCTGAGAATCAGACTGGGATTGATCATGTTGCTGGGATTGACACTGGGCTTGCTCATGCATGCTGGGATCGGCAATTGCTTCAGCTTGATGTTGCTGGGATTGTGACAGGGATGCATCATGTATGATGGGATCTTCAATTGCTGGCTCTTGATTTTTAGATTGAACACCACTTCCTTGAACTACACTAACTTGGCTTTCAACAACAACACTTGTACCTTCAGCTTCTTTATCTGCTGCTACCTTTTTACCTTTAGGATGTTTCTTTTTTCCTGCAGCTTTAGTAGGCACCTGTTTGACATTTCCCTTATTGGCAGTTCCACTACTTGCAGCTCCAGCATACCCTAGGCATGTTACCTTGTTGTGTCCAGCAATGCCACAAATACTACACCTGACACTCTTCCAAGCCCTTGACAGCTTACCATCCTTCACAATCTCTTCACTTTCATGAGCTATCCTAACTCTTTTTCTACCTCTTGCGGTAGGCGGGTTTGTTTCGGATTTCGGTGGAACAATTGTTGTTGGCATAGTTGATTTTTCCCAATGTACACTGCTAGTTATAGGCTGGACATGGTGTTTGTAGGTAGCCCCCCAAGTGAGAAGATAGTAACAAGGATGAGCCCATGTTTCTACAGCTCCGACTTGTTGGACATTTAAAGCCATATTCCAATTGGTAGCAACAACATGTTTACATGGTAAACCTGTTATCTCCCACCTTCTGCAAGTACAAGTCTTGTGTACAACATTAACTACACATTGGTCACCCCATGGTCCACTAACTTGAAACTTAGATCCCCCATTCCATAGCACATTATACTTAACAGCCTCTTTCTTAATAGCCTCTAGCACGTGTTGTGCAGTTGGTGTTAGTGGCCCATCACTCTTCTCAATCACCATAAGAACATGCATTATCCTCTTCATACAGTATTCCCTGATGTATTCTAAGGTTGTAATAATTGGTTTGCTTAACCCCTCTTTTATTTTCTCATGAAACACTTGACACATGTTATTAAGTAACACATCAAAAGTAGCTCTCCCTAAAGATGACAAGTAATAAACATGTATTAATTATAACTGTTTATACTGCATTTATGAATACAAAGTAAGTGAAACTGATAGATCACTTACATGAAAAATGTGACCTTGACCAATGAATCGGTGGTATCTTACTTAACCAATCATGGGCTGGTTGATTAAGTTTCTTGAGATCAGCCATAGCTTTCAGAAACTGTATAACAGTTGAGGCTGTTGCACATTTCCACAGATGGTATTTGTAGGCCCTACCTTTTCATTGCAATTTCATTTTCTCATGAATGCTTTTAATACAGAATCTGTGTTCTGCACTTTCAAAAACTTCTGCTACAACTCTACTTATATCCTACACAAAATCAAATATCTTTACTGTCTGTTTCAAAACAGTGAGACTTAAATTCATGAACAGAGTAAGATAGTACCTTATTCATGTCAGTAATAAAAGTGATGCTTGAAATTGGCCCAAGTGCTAAATCATCGGATAAACAATGAAGAAACCAAGTCCATGATCCTATGTTATCTGAATCAACAAAAGCATAAGCGAAAGGGTATATACCATTGTTGCTATTAATTTCCACAGCTGTCATCAGTTGACCATTGAAAGGACCACGAATTGGAAAAGCAGCCAGCCCCAACAACGATCTCCCACAATCTTTAAATCCTTGATTCAGTGCACCTAAACAAACATACACTCTCTTGAATTCTCTGGTTGGAAGAGACTCATCCGGAGGTCGTTCCACATTCATCTCCATTGTTGTATTAGGGTTTGTCTTCTGCAAATCTTGAACATAATCTCTCAACATGGTAAATTGTAGCTTGAATTGACCCCGATGGTGTTATTGCTAGGTTTTTTGCCCTTAAAACCTTCTGCAGGGACACTTGAAGGTCGTATTGGTTGGTAAGTTAATTATGCACAGACTGACAGGAAGCTCGGATTTGTTTCAACTTGTGCTGTAATTTTCTGTGAGATATAGCGAAGGTCAAAAGCTCTGGCTTCCCTTGATTGCAAACAAGTGTGTTGCTCATTATATGTTCGATTGACCAGATACTGTCTCACCATTCCTGCCGACAAACAATAGCCATGGGCGAGTATTTGTGAAGGGCCCTTTTGCCGAAAGCAATGCATTTATACCCCTTCTGCTTAATGGACTTCTAGATTGGCCAATATCCAGTCCAGGACCTTCAGTTGGGCCTGAAACTAGAACACAACCCCTACACCTGACCCTTATTCTTGTTTTGTCATTCTTCAAAAAAAACAACTCCCTCCTAGTTTCTATTGAATGCTCTCTTACTAGGTTTTTACTTCCCTAGCACCAAACTCCCGACCAGTATAGAAAAAAGTGGTATAAACGCCATTAGCAAAGTGTACGTGTTGGAAACTAACATGGTCACTACAAAATACTTCATCAACCATCACAGGTAAATCATTTACCAACTGCCTGTCATCACTTATATTACTGGTTGTTCCTTCTTCACCTAAATCATTACTCTGACCTACTTGTAGCATACCAAGCTGTGCATCATTCTCTTGACAAGTGTTATCTTGATTTGGTTCAACTGCATTGCCAAATTCACTAGTGTCACTCGCTTTTAACAGAGTAAGATCAACAACATGATCCTCTTCCATGTTATCCTGAGTCAGTTGAAATATAGTTACATCCACATCAGGCTCCTCAAACCTATTATTCACATCAACTAGTGGTCTGCCTGCTTTGTGTAAATGCTTCTCACGAGTCAATTGAAACAGATTAACCTCAAAATTTTCAGGCTCCTCAAAGGTGTTATTGACATCAACTAGTGCTGTTCGACCTTTGTCAAAGTGCTTCCCCTGAATCACTCTAAACAGATTAACCTCAACATTATCAGGCTCCTTTATAGCATTGTCCTCATCAATAACTACTAAAGCACGCTCACTGTTTTGAACAGGTTGGCTAGCAAATGAGCAGCTAAGGTGGAAAAGAGTGGCTCAATGTTTGGCAAATTGCTAGATTCACCAATATCATTGACGTCCACAGGAAATTGTGTAAGTTGGATAAACGGATCTAGGGAAGGTTCATTATCTATATCATCTAACACCAACCGTCTACAACATGATTGAATAGCCGCAGTAGCAACTTTTCTCCTATCTTCATCCATCTCCCAAAACACAGTCTTAATTGATTGTCGGGACATTTCAGAAAGTTCTAATATAGTCTTCCCTATTTTAACATACACGTCTACCAGCTTATGCTGTATGACAACATCTTTCAACAAGTCTAGATTAGCAGGTTCACGCAAAGAAAACAAACCGTCGTCTAATGTACAACCAGACTTAAGAAAGTAGAAATAATTGGTTTGTCCAGACTCATAACCGATTTGGGTCATGAGAGCATCCATTTCATCAACAGATACCTCTTTTATTTCCACAAGATCAACAAGGCATTTCTTGCCTCCTTGATATATCCTACCTGGAAAGTATTTGAATGTACCTTCATAATGGAACATCATGCTAAACGATCCAGGTTCACCCGCTGTATAAAAAATGTACAAAAACATTGTTAAGCTAAAGTTACCTAAAAAGGGAATAACTAAATCAGTCGTACTAACATATGATTGTAATAGGCTCTAACCAAAAAAGACTTACAATATCTCCTGATTGCAGCTCTTTCCTCCGTTTCACGATCATCATATAAAGGATATTCCCTTACTCGCCACAGAGTAAATCCAAGGTGGTTGTTTGTTATTTTTTTACTCAGATTATTTGATTTGATGATAGACATTGCATCAGGGTTTTCTGGGTAGGCTTCCAAAACAAGTTTGGGGATGAGCAATGAGTACACGGTTTTGTTATATTGTACAAAATGGCGGGAAATTGGACAAGACAGGTGCACCAGTATATAAAACAAAATGACTATTGTACCCTCAACAGTAACATGATTACGGATTTTTTTGCGTATAAAGGAACGTTGACAACGCCGTTATTGGTCAAGGGACGAATCTGGCATTTAATGGCCAAGGTTTGGACCTGTGGCGATGAAAAGGGCGAGTTTCGTCCCATCGCGATCCGTCCTGCTAAGTTTAGGGACCAACGGTGTATTTTAGTCTATCAATTTTAATGCATATGTTTAGTGTTCAAACTTCGATATTAGTGCTAAATCACATGTTATATGTCATGTGAATTTTAATACTTAAAAGGAAACTTTAAAAAACGTCATTTTTTTTGTAGAAAGTATATCAAAATGCTCGTTTATAGAAAGATTATTAAATGCTCGTCGTGACGGTATAATTTATTTTGTCTAATGATTAACAAAACGATAGGTGTAAATGAATATTTTATATAATAAAAGAATTACATCATTTCAGAGTGTTTTTGCAAAACCCTTCTCATTGAAAAAAAAATTGGACCAATAGAAGAGCTTGATTTTGCCACATAAGCGAAATCGAGCAACGTGATTAGCCGATTAAAATTCAAAATTGAAACAATTTGGTCAACAACCGTTTGTAAAATTTATGGAGAAAGTAAAAAGATATACGCATGTACTTGTGAGCCATTTTTTCATAGTTTTGGGGCAAAAGTTAAAATTGAAGAAAACAATCGGATATCATCTCAAGATCCATAGACACATCCACCCAAAGAAAAGCACAAAGAGAAAAGCACACGAAGCGACTACAAAAACCCTAATAAACATAGTTCAATATGATTAATCCAAGTTATGAATCTCGGTTTATGAATTTAAGGTATGTACGTTAATCTCTCGCTAAATTTTGATTTATGTATACCTTTTGATATTTAACCACACAACAAATTTTGATACTGTGGCCCGCTAAACCGATGTGAATTTTGTGCTAATTTTGTGCCCCTCCAATGGTTGAAAATATTGTACATGGTGATGAACATGGTATGAAGGTTAGGATTTGACTTAACGTACAATTGTTGTTGGTTTTGTTGTTTAGATCTTAACTTATACTACAACTGTATTAAATAAGTTCATGTTGGCATATATTAATTTGCAAAATGCATGCATGTTCAAATGCAAATGTATACATGTTAATTTAAGTTAACTCACATACGTCAAGTCCTTGCTTTCTCTAAAATTTGTAAAGATTAAGGTTTATGTGTTGCCAGATTTACGGACGCTTATTTTGTTAGTCAAATATTTTGTGAAAAGCTTATGGTTTGGACATGTTATTAGAGTTATTGAGATTTGCTTTTAAAGTGTATGAAGATTAAGAGTATGCATTATTGCGAGTGGTGCAATCCTTGAACATTGTGTCGCTTTAAAAATGTATACGGGGTGTTTTTTATTGCTAATAATAACTAGTAAATGGCTTATTGTTATGTGAATTAAGCTGAAGAAAAGTACAGTAGGAAGATAAATAGCTTTTATAAGAAATTAGAAACTTCCCATATGAATCTAATCTGAAAATATTAAGCTTTTTTATGCCTAAAAAAGGTTTCTGATAATTAACTTTCGAATTATTAACATTTGATTTCTAAGTTTGCCAAGATGCACATGGAATGTGCAGAAGCAAAAGGTTTACATCCCTATCGAGACAAGAACATAACCTTAGCAAATAGCAAAAGGTAATGGTATATTGTATAAGATGAACAATAAGTCCTAGAAAAAGATATCCAACCATTATTATGAAAAAGTTGAGTGCTTAATTCACTGAAGAGACATAATATAGATGCATATGTCAAGTTTGATATTTGACTTTTGGTTTGGTATTTGACTTTACAATATAATGGGTAAAAGAATGAACTTTAAATCAGGATTTTTGTTGTCAAAAATTTATGTGGTATGTTCTAATGCAAAGGTTTTTGTTTATGCTTTACAACTCACTTGGAATATGTTTAAATTCTAACTTTATCATATTTACTAAGTTTATACCTTGATTTTATATTGTGGGGATAATGGCAGTTGCTTTTCCAATACTAAAGGGCGAAGAAAGAAGAAACATTGGAATTTTTTTAGGTCATATCCACTAGATGGTCTTCTAAGACCTGTTTTTGGTTAAAATGTTGAGAACATTTTTTGCTAATATAGAAACAACACGTGGAAAGTATCGATAGGTCGCGTAACCTATCGTGGTGGAATTAAGAGGAACTGTTAAAGGCGGTAAGTTCAAGGTGGTGATTTTTGGCGTTAGAAATACTAACAAAGATGGCACCACGAGTTCAGGTATTGCTTAAATGATTTTTTTTTTTTTTTTTTTTTTGTAAATCAGTTGGGGACACCAATGGTTCATCATATATAAGACGGTAGGCTTGTGCTTTTTTGATGACAAGATGACAACTTACAGTTTATATACAGATGCCATTTTGACCCATTTGTTTATAAAAATATGGATTTAGTTTATCTACGACGAAGTTTGATTGAGGTTCTTACCAATCAAACACCATAGGAAAATATATGAATGATGAGGTATGGCATAAAAAAAGTAAGCCGTCATCTTCTTTTTATCATTGCACATTCACTTAATATATTCGATGCATGGTATTAGAAATTTTCTTTTGGATTGCTTTGATTTACTCATAATATATAGGTGAAGAGTTAGGTGGGTCACACAACGGGCCAAAACACGTTTGGGATGTTTAAAAAAAAGAAAAAAAAAGTTACAAGTCAAAACGTGTTGGATGGACGCGATAAAGAACATATTGTGGTTTGCGTATTTAGCTTGAATACATGATTTTTAACCGATTTTATAAACTTAAAGTACAATCCCAATAGGAATTTTGTTTCATATAAAACATTAACTCAAAATAATTTAATTGTTTCGGTATGTACAAAAGAACAATTTTTTTTTCACTTAAAAATTTATTAAAATAAAATAAATTTCCTTTTTAATTTTTACTTAAATCAACATAGTAGTGAGTAACGTGTTCTATTGTTTAATTTTGTATAATGTTTACTTAGAACTGCCAAGCACTTGAACATCATCTCCCAAATCCTATTGTAGGACCAACTTATTATCATATTCTGATTATTTATTAGCCCGTAGCACATACTTTAATCTCAAAACGCGCATCTAAACACCCACATTATGTTTTGTTGGCACTGATACATATGTACAGCTCAGTAGTTGTAACTGTAGACTTAAAGTGCACATGTGAACTGGTCAAAATTAGTGTATCTCGCTGAACTTTCTTAATATTGAAAAGAATAAGGAAACTTGCTATTAAAGCTCACTAACATGTATCATTATTAAAAGTTGAGATGCAATTCATAAACAGTAAGTCATGGAGAGTGAATTTAAATGTCTAAAAAGGGCAGATTGTGATTATTAGTGAAGCAAAGAAGCTCTTTGAGATCAAGGGAGAGCTACCCCTCAGATTGAAGAGGGAATTATATTCGTTGACAGATGAAGGAGAATGGTTGCTCATGACCCGATGCTCAGCCCTAGGTCTACTAAATTACAGGTTGGACAAATGGATGTGTAATTCGATAAACATGTATATGTAGTACTTATCCCATTTTGTTGTCGAGTTATAGTTCAGATTGTTGAATGTTTAAGAAATGCTAAGTAAAACAACTATATTATTGGAAATATAAAAAATCCTGTAGCATGACACGAGATTTAACACGCCTCATTTCGATTGTCAAAGAATGAGATGCACATTATATATAAAATAGAATACTTAGGTCTACTTTCTAATTATATTCCTTTTGCAAAACCTTTGTGTTATGTTATTTAATAGGACTTAAACCTCATAGTTTTTTCTATAGTCTGCAGAATCTCATCAACGTCGCATAACATTATATTTCCTGAACTACATGATATGTTGGTTGATAATACATACTTCGAATCACCAATGGCTGTATGTATTTTACATATTCTTTGTGTTTAAGTTCTATTTGCATTAATTATCGTTGTTTATGTTTGTCATAAGAAGTTGGTCACTTGTCAGGTCCTTGCAAGAGCTCAAGTGGACATGATGGGCAACAAAGTGATGCTGTCAAACTCTCCCTCCAACATAGTTTGATTTTGGATGGAGACTTAGCTTTCTCCAACATATTTTGATTTTGGATGGAAACTTAGCTTTTGCATTTCGAAAAATGGGAATCTATAAATAGACATTCTAACAAATTCTAGGTGCGAAATTGTCCATACATAACCAACTATGAGATCACATAAGCCAAAAGGCTGGCTTTTAGGAATGTAAGAAACAAGCGTTATCTATATAGAACAAATGGCCATATAAATAATTTTTTTTATAACATGGTAGGTTGTTCTTTGTTTATTTGACGATTTAAAATATAGTTTCTTTGTGAGCATGATCATTAGTTATCAAACAATGATGTTTCGATGAGACTTGCAAGTGTATAGAAGTCCAGACTTGGTGTTAAAACCCAAGAAAATTCGACATGTTTGGCGAATTACAAGTGTTTTTCATGGTTGATTGTGTATGATTAGTTTGTCATTTATAATAAGCCATGAAAGTCTTCATGTTTTGCCGTTAATTTTGTTCAGTTCAAGCTAAAGTCTGTTATGTTTTGCTTACTTGAGTTCTCCCCTAAAAACATTTTAACTACATTTGTTTATTTACATTTATTTATACCAGTTGTTTATATATATATATATATATATATATATATATATATATATATATATATATATATATATATATATATATATATATATATATATGTGTGTGTGTGTGTGTTTCAAAACTAATTACTTATTTCTAAGCAAAACAAACATTGTTAAGTTTACGATAATGAAATATCATTTCATTTTTTATTTTATTTTTTAGTTTAAACTATACATTCCTCATTGTTTATATCAAGAATATTAAATTTGACTTAAAAGTTAATCTTTAGGCAAATATTGACTTTTGTTTAAAAGCAAATATCACAACGGTAAAATTCATACAAAGGAATAAAAGAAAGGTTGATACTTGATAGTGAATGATTTGGAATAGTTATTAATTGGTATGAAGTTTTATAATAATAACCGATGGTTAAAACACTTTCAATTCAAGTGACAAAATAATGTAGCCCGACTTGAATTATGATCATTGCTAATACCTAATGCACTTTAAGAGTTACCTTTGGAATATTAAAAAAAGTTTTTTTTAGGTACCAATTACAATACCAATTGAAAAATATCAAGCATGACTGGCTTGAACAATGAAAGATAATTTCCAATAAAAATCTTTGTCTAGAAACAATAAATAAAAGGGCTAATAACCTATTAAAGCATCATAATTGTCACAAATATCAGTTTGACACAGCGAACAAAAAAAAAAAAAAAGCCCATTTGCCCACTAAACTCGTCTATTTTGTCTTTAATGAAGCATTTTCTAACTTACACAACCGGTTTTGTCCACGTAGGCAGTTACAAGCCCTCATCATTTTTCCACCTCAACCATAATTTACCGTTTTATTTTTTCTCTTTCCCCCAAATACTTTACCCCTTTACACCTTTCCCAAATTCATCCCCAATCTCATGAACCCTAAAAATTAACTCTTTCAATTCACTCTAAATTAGAAACTGAAACCCAATTCCATTACATTAAAAACCACTTACTTACTAAAATGGCCTCTTCGTCTACCTCATCACGTTATAATCGAAGGAGATATTCCAAAGAAGAAATTGCTCGTTTGACTCATTATATTTGTAAGTTCCCAATCTATGAACAGGTGTCATGGACTCCTGAGAATCCTGGTCGAAGATTTAAATCGTGTCCCACCCGTGTAAGTTCCATATTCGTAATCAGTTGTGTTTCTTGTTTTACTTTTTGTGATATTGACAATTGTTTTACTATTTTTAAAGAATAAAGATAAAAAATGTGAGGTGTATGGATTCCTTGATGATGAGTTACCATCACAATACTACAAAGACCTCATGTACAAGCTTTATAAGGACAACTAGATATTGGAGTGCAACCTAGACACTTTAAACCACCAAGAAGATTGTGAAAAGGTAGTTGCAAAGAAGCATCATGATCAGTTACCCATGGAACAGATTTACCAAGAATTGAATGAGCTAAAGATGAAGGAAAAAATGTACGACATGTTCCTGGTTGGTTGCATATGCTTCATGGTTGTGGTTTTGATTTTCATTGTTGTTATTATTCTTGTGTCCGTTAGAAACTAGTGGTTCTGGTAATGTAGTGATGATATGGATTAGTGTATTTGTATTATGGACCAATTGACCAAAGTTTGTTGTATACTGATATAAGATTGTTGTTCAAAGCTTATGTGCAGCAAAATGGTACCAACTGTATGTGCATCAAATGACCAAAAACTTTTTACCATTCAAATGACCAAACCTTTTCCATTCAAATGACCAAAACCATTCAAAGGACTTACAATTTTGTGTTTATAGCAAATGACCAAAACCTTTTTACCATTCAATAACAATTTTTTAATGAACTTTATATAACTCACATTCAAACTAAATGATAAAATAAGCAGATTACAACTTTTATGTGCAGCAAAATGGTACACATTGTAAGTGCAGCATAAGGTGTAAAACCTTCATATATCTTGACAAAATACCTGTACAATACAAAGTAATTCATATCACAGCAGATAACACATCATATACATACACCAAAGGTGTTCTTTCATAACAGAATGTTTGTGCATAAGCACCTTACATTGTTACAACCAGAACACAGGCACATAAAGTTTTGTACAATGCCCTTCTAGATACAAAATAGGGCTATGTAGTGGCATCAAAAGCAGCACTACATCATCTATCTTACACATCCAAATAGTGGCAATAATTGCTGCATTATATCAGTTTGAGTTACTAATTAAAGTAGCCCCTTCAATGGACAAAATAGGGCATGATAGAATGACGGGAGGATCAAGGGGTGGAAGAGGAGCATCCTCGGTGGGGCTACTTTAATTAGTAACTTAAACTGATATAGTGCAGCAATTATTGTACCTGGATTCGGAATTTAGTCACAGTTTTCTTGTTGGAGCAAAATGAAAGCTTTGATTTTGGTCTTTATTTCGCACATCTTGAATGAACTTCTCATGTTACTTTGATCTCTTTTCTCCTCCCGTATTTGTTTCTAAGGGGTTGATTAAAATGTGATTACTTTCTAATTTTCTATTGTTTGTGGTTGATTAGTGTTGGCTGGTATTGCAAGTTTTTTAGATTTAGGAGCTGTTTAGTTTGTGTTAGGAATTACGAGTATGGGGATGGCTTTACGGTTGAAAACCAAACCCACACAAATTAAACTACTACTATATTGCGAGACTGACTTTGTAATACCCTTAGATTACAATGGATTTGAAAGCCTCTCGAGTTTAGTGGCAAGTGTTGCTGTTTAATGCAAGGGGATTCATTTGCACACTCAAGGTTTTGATTGGGACACGCTATTTGTGCATAACATAAGTATGCTCTATAGACTAAGGATCAAATGAGAAGAATCCTTAAAATAAGAAGAATGAGAAATAACTATAACTACACATTAGAGATGCATCGATTTGATTTAAATGCATCCCTAATATTTTAGAAGCATCACAATATATTGTCTAGCTAAAAATTAGATGCATATACATATATTAGATGCATTTCATCAAGTTATACAAATCCTATGTATTTTTCGTCCCGAGTCAAATTTCTTGCTAGTACTACTTTGCTTCGTTTGCACTTCATAATCACTTTCGAAACTAATTGTGATGCATCTAAATGAATAGAGATGCATCTCATTCAAGTCGATGCATCTCAAATATGTGGTTATAGTTATTTCTCATTCTTCTCATTTTAAGTTTTCTTCTCATTGGATCCTTACCCATGCTCTATATACTAATATAGTGAGTATCCTAATCAAATAAGGAGTGTGCAAATCATCTCCTTTAATGAATGTTCATTGGGAGACTAGTGTTCCTTGAGTTTTATTAGCTCACATCTGTATAGTTTCTCGTTTTTCATCATCACATTGGTATGTAAACAAACCTTTCATCAGCCATGAACAATCTAGGAGTATGGGCTGGTGTCGAATTTTTAATGCTGAAAAGCATAGTGAAAATGAGTTCGGGGAGGTAAAAAGTTTCGTGATAGGTGATATTGTTTCCGGCTCCTAGATGGTTTTTTTCGAATTTTGATCATGGAAACACATGTATGATGGTCGAAACCTGTTTTGGTAGTTTGAGAAGGTGCTTTGATCGGCTTCCTTGATCCACTTCGTGTTAGTGGTGGAGAAGGTGCTTCCGGGGTAAGTTTGATCATTCTCCAAGATCAAATACGTGTCTGTGGCGGAGAAGGTGTTTCTAATGTAAGTTTAATCCGCCTCCATGACCTCATCCGTGTCTATGATGAAGAAGGCGTTTTGGGCGTGATTTTAATCAGTCTCCTCTATCCAATCTGTGCCCATGGTGTTAGAAGTGGTGTTGAAGGTGGTTCTAGCGTGACTTTGATCTGCTACTATGTCAATGAAGGGTTTCCGACAAGTAAATGATAAATTGGATCATCGCAATCGTTGTCTAGCCAATCCATGATCGATTCAACACTAGAAAATCGTTAGATCAAGAAAGGGTCATACATAATATACGGGGACACGTCTGTGACGGAGGTGTAAATGTATTTATAGTTTTTCATCCACATAAAGTAGGTTAAATCGTTTGTTTTTCCACCCTTTTATGTATGCAAAAGTAGATATTTAATGAACTCAGGATTTGTAAAATAAACAACTACTAGTGATAGAAAGTTGAAAATCATATACATTTTCGTGAATCCAAACATATTGTCACCTATTTATTAGGTGACACGGATTTTGGACTTGAGAAAGCATAATACTAATGTCAGTACAAATAAACTGTGTATACTATGCTATATTAACTAGCAACACTTTCTTTTTTTTAAGCAATGTGGGATCAAATGTTGAAATGGTTTGCTTTGAAAGCTATACTAATTAAGGTACCGAAATTTAGTGTTGACTCGTGCAGATTTGATTGTCTAATATGTACCATATATATGGCCATCAAAACCGATTATCCTTTAAAGCTACTCGAATAATAAATGATACATGTGCGGATTTCGGTTCATACTCTAGAAGAACAGAAAATGCAAGATTTTGGGGTCAAAAGCTGCCAGTGCGTACAATGTGTATATGGAAAGATAGTTGAGATGCTATGATTGCGTGAGTAGGAGGTTAAAATTTCAAGAATGAGTCGACACTTTGGGTAAACGGTAAGTGGTGATGACTTAGTTGTAGATTTAGACTATTTGCTTGATTTTGTTTTACACCAATTTTATTCCACGTCTTATCCTACCCTTAGTCATGAAGCGTGTCTAGGTGATGCAGCGAGCAATCTTTGGTGTCTTAGCCATGGATTTGGTCATGTATCATTGATTTTGTCCACTTCGCCGTGACATGTTAGTAATGACAAATCACTCTTAACCTTTGTCGTGTCTGCCCATATTGCGTTCGAGAATTGTTTTGTCCTTAACTCTAGTGGTGGAGATTTGTGTAACTGCCAAGCTTATGATAGAATACATGCTATGACTGTGCAATGAGTGATCGCCCCGAAATTGACACTTAGAATAGTTGAGAGATTTGAGTGTTTTGTTCCCATTTTGTGAGGTGTTCGTCTTTGTTTTATTCTAGCATAAGGATTTGTAAACTTATATTTTCCAGGTAATGGGAGATATCTTTTTAGGAATCTATCTAATAAGGTCTACTTGAGGGCAAGTAGAGTTCAAGTGGGGGGATATTTGATAACATCAAATAGTCCTGAATATTAAGTGTCAATTTCCCTTGATAATGCCCGTATTTTACTTCATTTATATGGATTTACGCTTGTTTTCCTTTATATTTCACTTTCAGGTAAAATACGAGCATTGGAGCTAAATAGACGCGAATTTGGAGAGTTTATTGAAGATTTATCATAGTATGCTCACTTTGAAGAAGTTACGGCGTAACTCCTCTCTCACATTACGCCGTAAATAAGGCGTGACTCAGAAAACCAACTCAACAGCTGATTACGACGTAACTCTCCCAAAGATTACGGCATAACCAACTAGGTCAAATGAGGTTCCGCGCTGCTGCAGGCTACGCCGTAACTATTGCATCAATTACGGCGTAACCAATATTTATTGAAGATACGGCGTAACCCCTTTCATAGTTACGCCGTAACCAGCATTATTAGTGCAAATTACGAAGAATTGTATGTTACGACGTAACTCTTATAATTAGTTACGCCGTAACCAGATATGGCCTATAAATACCCCATGATTTCCAGCATTTCAATCCATCCCATTTCACACACAACATTCAGAGAATGTGAGAAGAAGTCGAAGGCAGATCTAGAGAAGCATACGGAGCTATCTCCAAGGGAGAAATCACTCCCCTACGATAAGCATTAGCTTTTTATCTTTTCTTTACTTTCCATTCTTGTATTTCGTAACATTAAACATTGAATCGATTGTTATAGTTAATATGAGCGGCTAAGCACCTCTAGGTGCTGGCCTAGTTATTATTCCTTAATTGTTTTGTTTGCGTTTACATTGCTTTCGTATAATTATTTCTAAGTGTATGCATGCATAGTTTGTTGGTATCTACCCTTGTTTCGGTAGTTTTGAATGGCGGTAGAGGCTAGTTACTTAGGAGATATGACCAACTGACCCTAAGTAAGTAGACTGAGACGGGAAGGGTAAGATATGACCAACTGACGACCCTTTCTACTTGTGCGATTTGACCAACTGATCACCTACCGTTTGGATGAACTTAAGAAGTAGGGGGTGAGTGTTTAAGATGCTAGCACCCGGGCACTCACTGTTATGAATCTAGCATGTAGCGGTACTTAATGACTTGGCTTAGGGGACCAAGAACAACTGGACTTATGAAGGGGCACCTGATTTCTCCAGTGGGACTCTTTGCTGATAGGTTAGGACGAACTGACCAAATGCTGTCCTAGCGACTTTGACCCCACCTGAAGTAATTGAAAGTAATTAGACGTAAACACTACTAATTAGGATGAGTAACTAGGTTAGCACCACTCTCCTCTATTGATCACATCTTTCGCCTTTATTTTATTTAGTAGTTAATTATATCGAAATCATATTAAAATCTGTGAAACCTAGACTTAGTTTAAATCCGCACACATAGCTCTTGGGACGACCTCAGTTTTACCGAATACTACACTACACACGACCGGGTACAGTGCCCGTTAGTGCATTAGGGTAGACCATAGGTATAACGAGTAATTATAAATATTATAATCTGGTCAGTAAAACCCTACATAAAAAACCTAGCAAGAAGCTAGCATCAAGCGTTACAATGATTAGATATGGCGATACGAGGGTTAGAATACCACTCTATCCAATTACAAATTTTTTTGCTACGTCTACTAGAAATCCAATTGAACAAGTGAAGCTTCACATCATTTAGAATCACATCTTTGTTCCTTCGGTTATTCTTGAAAGTTATCTGGTTTCTATTCCGCCAAAGAATTATGTGAGAGTAGATGTGATATTTGCTCGATTCGCCAAGGTGATTGCCTCAAAAAGATTTGAAGGAATTAAGTTTTTAAGATTCCACCATTTTAAAATGTCGGTCCATGTTTGCTTTGCTATTGCACAATGAACAAAGATGTGATTTTCTGTTTCGAGATCATCGTCACAAACAGGGCACCGAACTAAGTGTAGATCAATTCCTCTTCTATCTAAGTTAACTCTTGTTGGAAGTCTTTCATTTGCCACTCTCCAAGTATTGATATTTATTTTGATAGGTATGTACTTGTTCCATCTTGTTTGATCTTGAGCCATGGTTGTTGTAGAGCTTGTGTAGATATTTCTAAAAGCTTTGACCGAAAATTTTCTTGAAGCACAAGCTATAAATTCTCACGAGTCCCGAGAGTTGCTGAGATGTAATTGAGAAACAAGATTGTTTAGTGTCTCTAATTCCTGAATTTCTTCTTCATAATGTGGAGTCCTCCTCCAACCCAAGAAAAATGAAGTCTATAAGTGCCTGATGGACCTGACATTTGGAAGGGGAGTAACACAAGCACCATCAGAATACCTTGGTTCTGGAATCACAGGGGTAGGGTAACAGTGGGAATGGGACAATACCTTGGGGACCTGTTGACAACTCGAACATCTTTAGAAACTTCATGTCTATATAAGTTAGGGAACGTTTCACTTAAAGAAGGACCACCCAACCATTTGTCTAACCAAAACTTTGCAATTTCATCGTTACCAATCTTGATTTTAAAGAGAGAAGGCAAGTCTATCCCGTGCAATTGTAGGTCTTCTCTTAGCTTTGCAATGTTATACCAAGGACCCGATTTACATTTGATAATTGAGATGTCGAGAAGACCACCTTGAGGACCATGAATAAAACAAATAACTTTTCCCCAAATTGAGTCGCCTTCATTATAGAACCTCCACCACCATTTAGATAATAAACTAATATGGCTTGAGCTTAAACTGTCAATTCCAAGACCTCCACATTTTAAAAGAAAAATTACCCTTTTCCAAGCAATCCATACTGACTTTTGAGTGTCTAAAAAACCACCCCAAAAGAAGTTTCTCCTTATGCTTTCAAGCTTATTGATGATAGATTTCGGGGCCTTAAAGATGGAGAATAAATAAACACCTAAGCTTCCAAGAACATATTTTATAAGAGTTAGTCTACCACCAAAAGAGAGGGACTTTGATTTCCATTTAGACAATCTTTTTTGAAACTTTTTGATGAGGGGATTTCAATTTGAGCATCTAGACATCTTGGCCCCGATAGAAAGCCCCAAATAGGTGCACTTGAAGTGGAAAGGGGGACAACATATTGCGGATGCTAGAGAGGTTAACTCATGTTATGAAACGTTTAAGCCAAAAAATTTACTTTTGTTGAAGTTAATTTTAATCCCAGAAGCAAGATGAAAACAAGAAAGGATGCAAGACGAGTTTTTGACATTTGACAATGACCATTCTCCCAAGATAAGATCATCGTCGATGAATTGAAACTACGAGACATTAATCTTATCTTTCCCCACCTCAACCCCTCAGAATAAACTTTCATTTTTTGCTTCATTTAAAACCACATTAAGAGCCTCAATCGCCAAGATGAAGAGAAGGGAAGAAAGAGGATCACCTTGTCTAAGACCTATTTCAATCTTGAATTCCGAAGTAGGGGAACCATTAACAAGAACAGAGGCATAGCCCGAGTTAAGACAAGCAAAAATCCATTTCCTCCACTTAGAGGTAAAACCCATTTGAGCCATAATCGAGTCTAAAAAAGACCAAGACAAAGTATCAAAAGCCTTTTCAAAATCAACTTTAAGCATAAAATGGAAGAATGCGACATAAACGTTTATGCCACAAGAAGGCGGAATTTTCATTCACCATGCTACGTTTCATTCCAAGATTATGATCAACAGTAAATAGAGATTCAGAAAAAACATCATCAAGTTTTAATTTATATAAATTATCAATAAGAATACCATAACCAATAAAGGATTTATTCTTATATAAATAAAAACGACCATTTCCACCATCAAAAGTGTACCCACTAATAGGGCTGAGCATCAAAGGTCCAAAACCGAACCGGACCGACAAAACCGACCGAACCGACAAAAACCGAGCCAACCCGACAACCCGTCGGTTCGGTTTCGGTTTCATGTTTTACATGTTTTCGGTTTCGGGTCGGTTCTATTCGGCCCAAAACCGACAAAAACATACCAAAATACACCTAAACCGAACCAAACCGACGGCCCGACACAAAACCGAACCGACCCGATGGCCCATCGGTTCGGTTTCGGTTTAGGTTTTTCATGCATTTCGGTTTTCGGTTTTGTCGGTTCGGGCCGGTTTGGGTCGCTTTTGGACCGACGCTCAGCCCTACCCACTAATATCAAGTCTTGGAACAGAAATTAAATTTCTAGAAATTGAAGGTACATAGAGATTATTTATTAGATCCAAGTGAAACCATGTATCTAACTTCAATCTGTAAGTTCCTATGCCTTCAATGGGAGCCTTCATTCGGTTCCCCATAAAGAGAAAGTTATTAGTTGGGCTTAGTTGATACAAATTATGAATTTTTCCCAAAGGAAAAATTATTTTTCTATAACTAATAAATTTAAAGATGAAAATTAATATACTTTGTCATATGTATATAGTTATCCAAAGATGTGTATATATGTGACGAAGTCTATTTTATTGTGTTATACACATCTTTGGATAACTATATACATATGACAAAGTATATTAATTTTCATCTTTAAATTTATTATTTATAGAAAAATAATTTTTCCTTTGGGAAAAATTCATAATTTGTATCAACTAAGCCCAACTAATAACTTTCTCTTTATGGGGAACCGAATAAAGGCTCCCATTGAAGGCATAGGGACTTACAGATTGAAGTTAGATACATGGTTTCACTTGGATCTAATACATAATCTCTATGTACCTTCAATTTCTAGAAATTTAATTTCTGTTCCAAGACTTGATATTAGTGGGTACACTTTTGGTGGTGGAAATGATCGTTTTAATTTATATAAGAATAAATCCTTTATTGGTTATGATATTCTTATTGATAATTTATATAAATTAAAACTTGATGATGTTTTTTCTGAATCTCTATTTACTGTTGATCATAATCTTGGAATGAAACGTAGCATGGTAAATGAAAATTCCGCCTTCTTGTGGCATAAACGTTTACGTCATATATCCAAAGAAAGATTACAAAGATTGGTGAAGAACGAGATTCTACCAAATCTAGACTTCACTGATTTTGCTTATGTGTGGAATGCATTAAGGGTAAGCAAACCAAACATAGCAAGAAAGGTGCCACAAGAAGCAGTAATCTCCTTGAAATTATACACACCGATATTGCATTTGATACTCCATCCTTCACTGGAGAAAAATATTTTATCACCTTTATAGATGATTTTTCACGTTATGGGTATGTCTATTTGTTGCATGAAAAATCTCAATCTATAAATGCCCTTAAGGTATTTGTAAATGAGGTTGAGAGGCAACTTGACAGAAAAGTGAAAATCGTAAGATCTGATAGAGGTGGTGAATACTATGGAAAGTATGATGAATCTGGACAATGTCCTGGTCCCTTTGCAAAGTTCCTCGAAAATCGCGACATATGTGCTCAATATACTATGCCGGGCACGCCACAACAAAATGGCGTGGCAGAAAGGCGAAATAGAACATTAATGGAGATGGTTAGGAGCATGACAAGTAAATCCTCTTTACCCAAAAGTTTGTGGATGTATGCACTTAGAACCGCAGTGTATCTATTGAATAGGGTTCCTAGTAAGTCAGTTCCGAAAACTCCTTTTGAGTTATGGACTGGAAGGAAACCTAGTCTGAGGCACCTGCATGTTTGGGGTTGTCCAGCAGAAGCACGCGTTTATAATCCACAAGAAAAGAAATTGGATTCTCGAACCGTTAGCGGTTACTTTATTGGTTACCCAGAGAAGTCCAAAGGGTATAGTTTTTATTGTCCAGACCATAGTTCAAGAATTGTTGAAACAGGCAATGCCAAATTTTTGGAAAATGGTGAAGTTAGTGGGAGTTGAAAATCAAGTTGTGGACATTAAGAAAATAAAGGATGATGATCCATCACCCATGAATGTTCATAAATCCATAACTGCATCGAATGTTGTTCCTGTATTGCAAAATCAAGAACAACGTTTGAATAATGAACAAAACCCCATGAAGAAACTAATTTACCAACTCAAACAAGTGGACCCATTGGAATAGCATTAAACAAACCTGCAAGGGTTAGAAAGTCAGCTATTCCTGATGATTATATAGTTTACTTACAAAAGACAGATTTTGATATTGGCATTGATAATGATCATGTAACCTTTTCACAAGCCATAGAAAGTGATAAGTCTGAAATGTGGATTAATGCTATGAAAGAAGAGTTGAAATCAATGGCTCAAAATAAAGTCTGGGATCTCGTAAACTTGTCGGAAGGTTTTAAAATAGTTGGTTGTAAATGGGTCTTTAAGACCAAATGCGACTCTAAAGGCAATGTTGAAAGATATAAAGCTAGACTTGTAGCCAAAGCTTATACTAGAAAGACGACATTGATTACAACGAGACTTTTTCACCCGTCTCAAAGAAGGATTCGTTGAGAATAATATTGGCATTAGTAGCTCATTTTGACTTAGAGCTTACATCAAATGGATGTGAAAACCGCCTTTCTAAATGGAAATATTGAGGAGGAAGTTTATGTGAAACAACCTCAAGGGTTTTTCATTGAGGGTAAAGATAACCTCAAGGGTTTTTTCATTGAGGGTAAAGAAAAAAATGATGTGTAAATTGACGAAATCAATATATGGACTTAAACAAGCTTCTAGGCAATGGTATATTAAGTTCAATGATACCATTAAATCTTTCGGTTTTGAAGAAATCATCTTTGATCGATGTATATACCGCAAGATCAGTGGGAGCAAGTTTATATTTTTGGTGCTATATGTTGATGATATTTTGCTTGCAACTAATGACTTTGGTTTATTGCATAAGACTAAAGAATATCTCTCTAAGAATTTTGAAATGATAGATATGGGTGAGGCATTTTATGTCATCAGAATTTCAATATTCCTTGACAGATCTGAAGGTCTGTTAAGACTGTCTCAAAAAGCCTATATCAATAAGATTCTTGAGAGATTCAATATGAGCAAGTGCTTAGGAGGTATAAGCAAACCGCCGAAAGTTTGTAGCTTGTTATGAGGCTACTATTCATGCATTATAGTTGCGGAACTTTATTTCAGGGCTTGGGGTTGTCGACACTATAAGCAAGCCGCTGAAAATTTATTGTGATAATACCGCAACAGTTCTCTTCTCTAAGAACGATAAGTACTCTAAAGGTCCAAAACACATGGACATAAAGTTCTTTATCGTGGAAGAGGAAATTTAGAAACAAAGAGTGTATCTAGAACATATTAGTATAGATCTCATGATTGTTGATCCTCTAACCAAGGGTTTACCACAAAAGACATTTACAAAACATGTTCCTAGGTTGGATCTTGGTTGTATTGATAACTAATTATGATATTCTAAACACTCTTGAGCTCAATAAAATGTTTTTGACTTTATTTTGTTATTCATTATGTTATTATGCATGCATTTGTGTTTGAATAAGAAATTTGTATGTGTTATCATAACAAGTATGTGGACTGTATATTATTTGTATATAACTTATGAATCTAGCATGGTGAGCTCATAATGTTGTGATATATGGAAGGGAGTATACGAGAAATACTTTGTATGACCGCCATAATCCCCATTATGTGGTTTGTTGTGTTGAGATACTTATGATGATGGTTAATAAAATATAATTTGCTAGCCTTATGTTGTGCCATGTAGGAATATCATGTCAAGTGGGAGAATGAAAGAATGTGACATGCTATTAGTGTCATTATAATCCCATATTGAATTATAGGTTACATATACTAAATGTTTACTCATTATGTAATCATTTGAATTCAATATAATTATGAATGCTCCTAATGGTACATTAAGTCTTTGATCGTTTTATTTGTTAGTATTGATGGACATACTAACTCTTAAGCCTATATATACATCTAGTCCTCTCCCTACCCAATACACACAAGTAGAATCATTTAGCTATCCATCAAGCTCTCTACACTTAAGTGGGTCAAGGGAGAGAAACTAGTTTGTGCTTGAAGTGCTCTATACATCATGACGACATCCGCTACGGCCTCCGGTATGTTGTACTCGTTCATCTTGTCTATGTATTCTAAGATCGTTGTGGCATAATAGTTTAATGTGTTCATCATGTGTATTTGATGCTAATGTTTACACATATAATAGCTTACATAAAAAGCTTCTTCTTGTAAACTTTTGCCCATGATATACTCTCATCCACCATTAAAGATCCGTCAATGATCTGACGACCTTTTATAAAAGCCATTTGAGCTTCGCTAGCAACCGATGGGATGACCATCACTAGGCGGTTAGCAAGTATCTTTGCAAGAATTTTTTATTGGCTACCTATCAAACTAATGGGTCTGAAATCATTTATGACAAGCGGGTCTTCAACTTTTGGCACAAGAGCAATGAAAGACGAATTACAACCTATTGGAATGAATGAAGTCATCTCAAATTCTTTGATATAAGCAATGACATCACGAGTGATTTCCATTGTGACATGTAGAATTTGAACGTGAAGCCATAAGGGCCCGGAGCCTTTTCACTTCTACATTCCTAAACTGCATCCTTAATTTCTTGGTCGGATATTGGATATTCAAGAATCAATAAATCATTACTGGTAAGTTTTTTGAAATTCTCACTTGTGAAAGTTGGTCTGGAAATGCCTTCTTCTTTGAATTTTGATTTGTAAACTTGAAAAATAAGAGATTTTAGGGTAGTGGGATCCGTCGTCCAAGACCCATGGATATCGAGACCATTTATCTGTGATCGGTTTCTATTGCTATTAACGATCCCATGAAAGAAACCCAAGTTTTCATCCCCTTCCAAAGCCCATCTTGTTTTAGATTTTTGGCGCGAATCTGTTAAGCAACGGTATTCTACATCATGGACATCTTTGATTATTTTTGATCTTTTGCGTTCTTGTTTCACTTTCACAGGAACATTCGATTGGTCATGTATTCATGTATTCATATTCCACATCTTTTGCCACCACTATTACCCCGGAGAATGGCCTGTTGGTAGTTTGCTATGCTGATTTCCATCAACCTTTTTTGGTAGTAGCTGCATCTATTATCTCCAATCTCTTCATTCATCTTTTTTGTTCAAGTTTTTTGATTCTCATCTACAGTTAGTTAGCTAAAAATTTGACGTAAACTAGGAGACATCGGTTTTCCACCCTTTGTATTTATGAAAGAGGTATTAACAGTTAACTCATCTAACTTTCAGAAGTAAATTATGAACCTACATGTACATAAGTGGACTCTCAGTATTTGTAAAAAGAAGGCTTGAAGTCTTTGTTGAACAAAAAGTTTATGGCCAAAATAAACAATAAAAAGCTGACAATCGTATACATTTTCATATTCAATATGATTGTCGCCAACTTTTGATGGCTATCAGCAATCATATGAAGTTGAAAACATAATACTAATCTGAACACAAATGAAATATATACACTATGGTATATTAACTAGCAACATTCTCTTTCTTTTAACCAATGTGGGATTGAATGTTGAAATGACAACTCTATCAATTATTGAGTGAGTGCAGATTTATCAGTCCAATCTGTACCATATATTGTAAAAACAATGGTTATCCTTTACAACTACTTGAATAAATGATAGCAGCGAGAACTTCGGTACATGATTATAAAATAGGAACACAAGAGTTATTGTGTCAAAAGCTGCAAGTGTGGACAATGTGCCTAAGAGAAGCCAATGTAGAAGTTTTTAAATTGGATTAATAGGAGCTCAAGAATAAGGCCGGGAAAGTAATTTGGGACAGTAGAAACTAGTTTTAATGCCCGTGCACGCATGAGACTTAGATATAAAATTTTGATGAAATATTAATTTAGTTATTGTGATTATAAAATAGTTATGGGTGGGGATTCCATATATTTTATACTTTTTATAACTAATTTCCAATTAGATTTTTTTCAAATTTTTCTATCATTAGAAAACCTAATTATCATACCTCATAATATAAAAGCTGAAAATAATTTAATGGCTACAATTCAGTGCTTAGATGACTACAATTTACCAACTCGTAAACAATAGATTTTCTTTTACAAATACCGAGGTTGCGTTTAGTTGGAGAAAATTTTCCTTCATTTCCCATTTCTTGTTTTATAGAAAAAAATAGGAGGTTTATGTTTCTACAAAACAAGTGAAAAAATTAAAAACGTGTTTAGTTAAAGAAACATGGGTTTGTGTTTCCCATTTTGCAAACCTAGAAAACATCTTTAAGTATTGTTGTTTTCTATCTCAATTCTCTATTCACCTTTGTAATATTATAAAGTCATCTTCGAAACCCAAAAATAGATATTATAAACTAGCCAACTAAGTTATATAAAATAACTAAAAAAAGTCTAATACGAGAAAATAAAAATTAAAAAAGTAAAATTTAACATCAAATAACATGAAAAGAAATCTTCAAACAACTACAATTCGACATAAAACAATAAGTTCGATATAAAGTAAACTTTTCTATTTCATATGTTTTTTTACGTTTTTATCCGTTTTTGTACATGTTTATCCCTTTTTAAAGTTTTTATCCGTTTCATTCATTTTTGTACGTTTTCATTCATTTTTGTACGTTTTCATCCGTTTTATATGTTTTCTTATGTTTTTATCCGTTTTTGTATTTTTTTATACCTTTTTTTACGGTTTTGTATATTTTTGTACGTTTTTATCCGTTTTTATACTTTTTATACGTTTTAGAGAGCGAACAAAAAACTTTGCACATTAAACCCCAACCTTTAGAATTTGGTTAATTTTGGGTATTTTGCACATATAAAATGACGCTTTTACCCTTTTTGGTAACCATTCTATTGACTACGAAGGGTAAAATAGTCATTTTGCATATGAAAAAACCCAAAAGTGACCAAATTAAAAAAGTTGGGGATTAATGTACACAGATTTTAGTTCACTAATAAGAATTAGAAAAAGTGTCAAGTATAATACATTTCCAAGTGATCAACCCTTGGTTTAGACAAATACTTATATCAATTTTAATGCATATGTTTAGTGTTCAACTTCGATATTAGTGATAAATCACATGTTATATGTCATGCAAATTTTAATACTTAAAAGGAAAATTTAAAAAACGTCATTTTTTTTGTAGAAAGTATATCAAAATGCTCGTTTATAGAAAAATAATTAAATGCTCGTCGTGACGGTATAATTTATTTTGTCTAGCGATTAACAAAACGATAGATATAAATGAATTTTTAATATAAATATTAATTATTTCCTCTTTTTTCTCAACAGAAAAATAAGTTATATTTGTCCCTTGTTATGTTAAAAAATTTGTTTTGATGGAAAAATGAAAATTTGTTTATTGGATCTTTAGAGAATTTGCAAAATCCCCGTAATATCTTCATCTTAAATTTCAAAACATTTTTGATATCTTCCCTTTACAGAAAAACCCTTTGTTTTTCTCGTGCACGTCACCTATAGTACCAATATGGAGCTTAGTTTCAAAACCCTAACAAGCAAAAAAAGCATTTTAGAGGTACAAAACTCTGCATGTTTCAACAAGGTGACACTATAGATAGAACATGATGGTGACATTTTTACTGAAGACCATCTTTTTGAGTTTAAAGGAAAAAAACAAGCTGCTGATTACATTATGAAGGAGTCTACCCTTGATCTTGGTGGTGGAGAGTCGCGTGTCTCCGTTAAAACCATGTACGGAAAAAGTAATGTTGTGTTCGAGGTTGAAAGCAGCTCTCGTGATATCAATAATTTCAAGGTGATCACGCATGAATCGGCTTTTCAACTGGTGGTTTTGTTGTGTGATAAGGTATTTGCTTTTTTTTTTTGTTTGAACTAAGATAAGGTATTTGCTTCAATACTACTTTTTGGTTATTTCTAACATCATAGGTGTTTTTGATATATTATTTAATCACCTAGGTTAATGAACACGGGGAGGATGCTCTATGATGTGTTTTTTGTTCACTTAAGTTACTAACTATTCTGTGAACCTCCCATTCGAATCACTATTAAGATATCATAGTTAAGTTCAACTTATAATTTTTACAAGTTTTACCTGAGTGAAATGCAAAGTACAGTTACATCCGTTTATGTTAACCCTTGGACAACTCTATTAGGTATTTCGATTATTTATTTTGTTTAATAAGTGTTTTGGACCAAATATTTAAAATAAGCTAATAAGGGATTTTTGGGGCTAGAAACTGTATTTCAAACAGCAAGTTGTAAAGGTACATTTCATATTAACATAAGGTGTTCTAAATAAACAGCAGTTCAAGAGGAAGAGTTGTTTTAGTTCAGGTAGACAAGAAGGTACACCAAAAAGAAGTGTGCCTTCTATATCACTACAAGAAAAACCACCTTCAGTGACAAAACAGCTTTCGTCACTAACAGTATTTTCCCTTCATTAATGACGAATAGTTCGTCACTATTTTCCCTTTAGAGACCACAATGATGGTCACAAAGTACTACCTGTCTGACGAAAATGTCGTCACAGTTTAGGAGATATGTCAACTACATCAAGCTCGTTTCCTCGTATTTATTTTCTATAGTAAACTAATATCTTTTCACCTCAAATCACCAAAGAAAATCAAAATCTCATAAACATAACATGCAATAATGCCAAAGTAATTTCAAACACATTTAGTATAGTACTAACATTTGAATCCTCTTTACTCTTCCATATTTGAGATACAGTGAAAAGCGAACATAATGAAAGCATAAAACCAAGATTTTAAACCCAATTTGACATCCTCAGTAGTTTTTCAAGCACACAAGTTGAGACAATTAAACCATTGTGAACCCGGATGAAGCAGTCATATCCTTCAATCATATTCCTCTCTGAGATGAAGAAAATATAACAAGTTAAGCACTCAGCATAACTATTTAATTAAAACAACCTAAATATGATAGTAACACAGGTGGAAATGATTCAGAACGCTTAACCAACACTCCCTTCAGAAGAAAGAGAAGCACCTGACTTCATGAAAAAATTACCAGACCAATGTAGCGAATCAGCAGACATTGAGCCAAAGGTGACCGGACAATACCTCTTGTCAAGCTGATAACTAATTTGCTCACAGCTAACCTGTCATTTTGTTGTATCTGCAGTTACATAAAATTTATTAAATTAATGAAACTTTTGACATCCAATCTGGTTAGTATGGGCCACAGACAGAAACAAAAATCTAAAAAGGGTGAATGAGATATCAAACCAGTAACTCAGTAATTAGTCTTGCAGCAAACTACATGAAAACTTATTGCAAGTTTGCAACTATAACAAATTATTACGTATGATGTGCGAAATACAAAATGATCTATCAGCAGCTACAATTTTAATGTGTCGTTACATATTTCAAAGAAGACTATTCTAGTCTTTTATGATCCTGCAGCAGCTATTGAGATATACATCCATGGTCACTCACACCCCCTAAATTTACCGATTTGGACAGTCTGGTAACTTCGATTCTATAAATAAAATAAGCTGCCAACTCGGGATTGTAGATACTTGGTTTGGATTTTCTTATAAGTTGCAGATAAATAATAAGAGTATCTACTGAGCTATTGGGCACATATCAAATGGTGTTTGGGCAATCTTATTGTATCCTGATGATACAATAAGCTTTGGCTGAATATCTTTTTTATCACCCGTAATTTGCCAATTTGAATATGCTAAACACCTGTAAATACTACTCTGTATCTCAGTGTATTGTGTTCAAACAAGTATTTCTTATTCATATTAGTTTGCCCTTGTAAAGTTGTTTTTTTATATATTGCTGTTTCACTACTTTATTGATTGATTGTTTTTTCTGAAATCGTGTATGTTTGGGTAAGTTTCAGGAAGAAACAAAGGAAGAAAGTGATGATGATATGGGATTCAGTTTGTTTGATTAGAGATCTTCTGAAATGTAATGGTTATTTCACTGATTTTGGGGACAGATTTGATAGTCTTTTGTATTTCGTTTTTCAAATGTTTGAGATTTTGTACGTGGATTTGGAATTTAGTCACAGTTTTCTTGTTGGAGCAAAATGAAAGCTTTGATTTTGTTCTTTCTTTCACACATCTTGAATGCAATTATCATGCACATTTTGTTCAAAATATATGGTTTTGTTCAAACAAGCACCTCTAATCATCTACAAGAAAGTAAAGGCCGTGTAATTTACGTTAAAGTAGGACAAATACTTGTTTGATAATATCAGTAAGGTTTAAAAAGTCATCGTTTTATATTTTGCTGCTTAACTAATTTATTGATTGATTGTTGTTCGGAAATGTTGCAGGAATAAGCAAAAGTGATGAACTTATTGCAACATGTAATGTTTCTTAATTCATTTGCTAATTTTGTGAGGGTCAACATGATTAAGATGTTAAGTCCCAAAACGTCGATTGACTGGTAATTATGTAATATCAAAAGCTTTGTTGTTTGTCATACACTGTGTGCCAATCACAAAGTTATAAATAATGCAGGCAGTAGTATTACTGAGATCAAAAGTAGGCGTGTGCAAGAATCAATCAAAACCTCTTGAACCAACCTAGCTGAACTAGTGAAGTAAAGTATCGAGTTTGGTAGTGCTTAGTAGTAATTTCTCGCTTGTAAGTAAGTAAGAAAATTTGGACTTTTTGTAAAAAAAAATGGCAAAATAAAAAAGTTCAGAATCATACAAATCTTCAAAGCCAGCGTGGTCAGCTAAGGCAGATTAGCTAACGACACTTTACTTTTAAGTATAATACTAATCTGAATACTAAGTTGTATGTATGCGTTATGATTTACTAGCTAGCAGCATTTTCATTCTTTAGCCTAGAGATGCAACATGAAAAGCATTTTTTTTAAACGGGACAAATAACCGAAACCGGTTTTGCAAAAAAACCGGTTATATAATAACCGGACCGGTTTTTTTAACCGAACCGGTTAGACCGGTTTTTGGTTTCACGTGTGGACCGGTTTTTTACCGGTTATGTATCCGGTTTTAACCTTTTTTTTCAAATAACCGGTTTTAACCCTTTTTTTTACTAGTTGTTTTCGAAAACCTTTTTTTTTTCTATAATGGAAAACTCACAATCATAACAAGCTTCCACTGATCCCTCCGTTGGAACTAGCATTGCATGAAAAGTTTACACAAATGATGATGTGCGAATTAGATCAACTCAACGAAAAGGAGATGTTTGGTCTAATTACGATTTGTGTATTATGAATAATGGGTTGGAAAAGGCGCGTTGCAAGAAATGTGAGAAATTTTATAACCCTTCGTCTAACACTACACTAGAGACTCATAAGAACTGTTGTAGTGCGGTTAGCCAAAATGATACGTCACAAGGTACTATTGGTGCAGATGGTCAAGTTTTTATATATGATAATCATGCGCTTTGAGCTGATTTTACGAAGTTTTTCATTCAACGAGCGCTTTCATTCAACCACTTAGACAACAACAAGCTTACGGAGATCATCAAAAAGAGGTTACAACCGCACTATCAACAAGTAAGTTGTACTACTCTTAGAAGTGATGCTTTTGAATTATGAGAAACGGCTAAAAAAGATATTATTGATGGTTTTCGTGAATAAAAATATAGTGTTTCTATAACTACGGATGTTTGGACCGCACCACATGGTACAGAAAATTGCTTTAAAACTATTTGGTTATCCTCATACGGGATCTAATTTAAGAAAAAATTTACATGACACTTTAATTGAATATAATTTAGATGATAAAGTTTTTACGATTT
Organism: Chrysanthemum makinoi; assembly: GCA_910596185.1. Classification (NCBI taxonomy): domain Eukaryota; kingdom Viridiplantae; phylum Streptophyta; class Magnoliopsida; order Asterales; family Asteraceae; genus Chrysanthemum; species Chrysanthemum makinoi. The sequence continues at coordinate 63,433,841 of OU343220.1, read as the reverse complement.
CACTAGATAATGTATCCAATAATACTAGAGCTATAGAATTGTTAAAATTACGTATAAAACCAGTTTTAGATGGTGCTTTTTTTCATTTCCGTTGTGTTACTCATGTTATAAATTTATCCTTGCAAGCGGCATTAAACATATGTGATAGTTTATGTAGTAATTTGAAGACTTTGATGTTGAAGATTAGATGTAGAAGATTTTTTGGACGATTTAATGACTTGAGTATAACGGGTGATGGCAATGCCGAAGCTCGATATACATGAGTAGACTAATATGTTTTCGGGTGATGGCCATGCCTTAGTATTTATATATTTCTAGTTGTATAATTGTATTGTTTAAATAAAAGTTATGATTATATTTTTTTAGTATGTTTCCGGTGCAAATAAAAAGTTATTATTGTATTTATTTAGTATGTTTCCGGTGTATTGTTTAATTAAATGTTTGATAATTAACAAATTTATTAAATAAAATTCGAAGTTTTTAGTAAAATTCTGAAAAAAACCGAACCAGTACAAAACCGATAAAAAAACTGATTCCGAACATTTATAACTGGAAAAAACTGATTCCGAACATTTATAATCGAAAAAAACCGGAAAAACCAAAACCGGTTTTCAAAAAACCGGTTTTCAAAAAACCGAAAACCGGTTTTAAACGGTCAACTTGCATCTCTACTTTAGCCTATGTGGGATTGAATATTGAAAAGAGAAGGATTCTCTCAAGTTATTTTTACCTTAACTTTGAGTCTTGTATTTGTATATACTGTGGTTCCATAATATTATTATGCTTCCTCTAAATCATGTCAGTATTAACGGCATTGAAGCGATAGTGATAGGAATGAGAATGCTTGACCGATGAGATTTGACTGGTTATTATTTTGTAGGCTGAGAAGATTGCTACACTATAAAGTGCAACAAACATGAGCATTTGAATCATAGTGGCTCGTTTTGTGTTTTTTGTGTGTCTTTTTTTTCCCTTCTCATTCATCAAGTATTAATAATTGCTAGAAGAAATTTGTTAAATTAATATTTATGTCACCGTATTATATAGATGTGATTAAAGAATCCATTTAGAAAAAGAGTTATTCTGAAATTTTAAACATGGACTCTAAAATCAAAATGTAAAATATGGACTAACATAGCACTAAAGAACCAAAATATAAGTCTTATTTACCTTGTTACCAAAATATAAGTTTTTGTCCGTTTTATATGTTTTCTTACGTTTTTATCCGTTTTTGTATGTTTTTATACATTTTTTTTTACGGTTTTGTACATTTTTATCCGTTTTTATACTTTTTATACGTTTTAGGGAGCGAACAAAAAACTTTGCACATTAAACCCCAACCTTTAGAATTTGGTTAATTTTGGGTATTTTGCACATATAAAATGACGCTTTTACCCTTTTGGTAACCATTCTATTGACTACGAAGGGTAAAATAGTCATTTTACATGTGAAAAAACCCAAAAGTGACCAAATTCAAAAGGTTGGGGATTAATGTACACAGATTTTAGGTTACTAATAAGAACTAGAAAAAGTATCAAGTATAATACATTTCCAAGTGATCAACCCTTGGTTTAGAAAAATACTTATATCAATTTGACAAAAATACACCGTTGGTCCATAAACTTGGCAGGCCGGATCGCGATGGGACAAAACTCGCCCTTTTCATCGCCACAGGTCCAAACCTTAGCCATTAAATGCCAGATTCGTTCCTTGACCAATAATGCCGTTGTCAACGTTATGTTGGTGAGGGCAAAACCGTCTTTCACTGTAGCGTACTAAATAAAACCGTTGTACAGTGTATGTAGCTAGTATATGTGTGTAACAAGGTTTGGTCTACATTTATCACCCATCCCTAAACTATCCTTCAAAACCCGTCTTCTTCAAAACGATAATTGTTTGAAGATGGTACGTTGCTGGTGTGGTAAGCAAGCTATTATTCGCACTTCGTGGACCTCTGCCAACCCAGGGCGTCGATTCTTTGGTTGTCCTGTTCAAGTAAGTGCGTCTTAATATTTCTTGTGTAAGTTTGTAACAATGGTGGTTGTTTAATGACTTGTCATAATCATCAATATGGGTCTTCTTGTCGGTGGATAAGATGGTATGATCCTGAAATCTGTGCTCGTTCAAGAATGATCATACCAGGAATTTTGAAGGGGAGAAATGAGCTTGAGGCAAGATTAGTAGCTGCTCAAGGTGATGTGTGGAAGTGGAAGATTTACCTGGTGCTAAGTTGGATGTTGTTCTTAATTGTTTATGCATTGGGATAACTTTTTAACCTTTTATGTAATGAGGGTACTTGGTTAATGTTCTGTATCTTGAATTGTAGTAACCTTGTTATGAAGTATTCAGTTTTGTTTGTTTCTGATTTTCTATGCCTTATGGGTATGCAGATGGTTAGCAATTTGTTTAGGGTTGACTTTTAAATGTCAACATTCTTATGAGGTTCTATTTAGCTTTGGTTACTTTTGATGCAAATTATTCACACATCAAGCTTAGTCAATCTAAAAAAATACACAATAATGACATGGTTCCATAGTTAATGCAAATGGATATAATTCCAACTGCATAAAATTGCATAGTTTTCAAAGCATGAGAGCTACAGTTAGACACACACACACACATATGTTTTTAGAGTACATAACTTGTCCATTGGAAATGACATAGATGAAACATCGTCTAGATAATTAGCATAACAGATTTGACCTATGGTGAGGCCATCATTCTTTCCAGTGCAGCCTGCTGCCTAGTCATTCTTCGTGTAGCAGGCTGGGTTGAAGCAGAAAGTGCTTGAACATCAGTTGACTGCATCTGAGAATCAGACTGGGATTGATCATGTTGCTGGGATTGACACTGGGCTTGCTCATGCATGCTGGGATCGGCAATTGCTTCAGCTTGATGTTGCTGGGATTGTGACAGGGATGCATCATGTATGATGGGATCTTCAATTGCTGGCTCTTGATTTTTAGATTGAACACCACTTCCTTGAACTGCACTAACTTGGCTTTCAACAACAACACCTGTACCTTCAGCTTCTTTATCTGCTGCTACCTTTTTACCTTTAGGATGTTTCTTTTTTCCTGCAGCTTTAGTAGGCACCTGTTTGACATTTCCCTTATTGGCAGTTCCACTACTTGCAGCTCCAGCATACCCTAGGCATGTTACCTTGTTGTGTCCAGCAATGCCACAAATACTACACCTGACACTCTTCCAAGCCCTTGACATCTTACCATCCTTCACAATCTCTTCACTTTCAGGAGCTATCCTATCTCTTTTTCTTCCTCTTGCGGTAGGCGGGTTTGTTTCGGATTTCGGTGGAACAATTGTTGTTGGCATAGTTGATTTTTCCCAATGTACACTGCTAGTTATAGGCTGGACATGGTGTTTGTAGGTAGCCTCCCAAGTGAGAAGATAGTAACAAGGATGAGCCCATGTTTCTACAGCTCTGACTTGTTGGCCATTTAAAGCCATATTCCAATTGGTAGCAACAGCATGTTTACATGGTAAACATGTTATCTCCCACCTTCTGCAAGTACAAGTCTTGTGTACAACATTAACTACACATTGGTCACCCCATGGTCCACTAACCTAAAACTTAGATCCCCCATTCCATAACACATTATACTTAACAGCCTCTTTGTTAATAGCCTCTAGCATGTGTTGTGCAGTTGGTTTTAGTGGCCCATCACTCTTCTCAATCACCATAAGAACATGCATTATCCTCTTCATACAGTATTCCCTGATGTATTCTAAGGCTGTAATAATTGGTTTGCTTAACCCTTCTTTTATTTTCTCATGAAACACTTGACACATGTTATTAAGTAACACATCAGAAGTAGCTCTCCCTAAAGATGCCAAGTAATAAACATGTATTAATTATAACTGTTTATACTGCATTTATGAATACAAAGTAAGTGAAACTGATAGATCACTTACATGAAAAATGTGACGTTGACCAATGAATCGGTGGTATCTTACTTAACCAATCATGGGCTGGTTGATTAAGTTTCTTGAGATCAGCCATAGCTTTCAAAAACTATACAACAGTTGAGGCTGTTGCACATTTTCACAGATAGTCTTTGTAGGCCCTACCTTTCCATTGCAATTTCATTTTCTCATGAATGCTTTTAATACAGAATATGCGTTCTGCACTTTCAAAAACTTCTGCTACAGCTCTACTTATATCCTGCACAAAATCAAATATCTTTACTGTCTGTTTCAAAACAGTGAGACTTAAATTCATGAATAGAGTAAGAGAGTACCTTATTCATGTCAGTAATAAAAGTGATGCTTGAAATTGGCCCAAGTGCTAAATCATCGGATAAACAATAAAGAAACCAAGTCCATGATCCTATGTTATCTGAATCAACAAAAGCATAAGCGAAAGGGTATATACCATTGTTGCTATCAATTTCCACAGCTGTCATCAGTTGACCATTGAAAGGACCACGAATTTGAAAAGCAGCCAGCCCCAAAAACGATCTCCCACAATCTTTAAATCCTTGATTCATTGCACCTAAACAAACATACACTCTCTTGAATTCTCTGGTTGGAAGAGACTCATCCGGAGGTCGTTCCACATTCATCTCCACTGTTGTATTAGGGTTTGTCTTCTGCAACTCTTGAACATAATCTCTCAACATGGTAAATTGTAGCTTGAATTGACCCCTGATGGCTGTTATTGCTTGGTTTTTTGCCCTTAAAACCTTCTGCAGGGACACTTGAAGGTCGTATTGGTTGGTAAGTTGATTATGCACAGACCAGACAGGAAGCTCTGGATTTGTTTCAACTTGTGCTATAATTTTCTGTGAGATATAGCGAAGGTCAAAAGCTCTGACTTCCCTTGATTGCAAACAAGTGTGTTGCTCATTATATGTTCTGACTGACCAGATACCTGTCTCACCATTCATGCCGACAAACAATAGCCATGGGCAGAGTATTTGTGAAGGGTCCTTTTTGCCAGAAAGCAATGCATTTATACCCCTTCTGCTTAATGGACTTCTAGATGGGCCAATATCCAGTCCAGGACCTTAAGTTGGGCCTGAAACTAGAACACAACCCCTACACCTGACCCTTATTCTTGTTTTGTCATTCTTCAAAAAAAAAAACAACTCCCTCATAGTTTTTATTGAATGCTCTCTTACTAGGTTTTTTACTTCCCCTGCAGTACCAAACTCCTGACCAGTATAGAAAAAAGTGGTATAGACGCCATTAGCAAAGTGTGCGTGTTGGAAACTAACATGGTCACTGCAAAATACTTCATCAACCATCACAGGTAAATCATTTACCAACTGCCTGTCATCACTTATATTACTGGTTGTTCCTTCTTCACCTAAATCATTACTCTGACCTACTTGTAGCATACCAAGCTGGGCATTATTCTCTTGACAAGTGTTATCTTGATTTGGTTCAACTGCATTGCCAAATTCACTAGTGTCACTCGCTTGTAACAGAGTAAGATCAACAACAGGATCCTCTTCCATGTTATCCTGAGTCAGTTGAAACGGAGTTACATCCACATCAGGCTCCTCAAACCTGTTATTCACATCAATTAGTGGTCTGCCTGCTTTGTGTAAATGCTTCTCCTGAGTCAATTGAAACAGATTAACCTCAAAATTTTCAGACTCCTCAAAGGTGTTATTGACATCAACTAGTGTTGTTCCACCTTTGTCAAAGTGCTTCCCCTGACTCACTCTAAACAGATTAACCTCAACATTATCAGGCTCCTTTATAGCATTTTCCTCATCAATAACTACTAAAGCACGCTCACTGTTTTGAACAGGTTGGCTAGCAAATGAGCTGTCTAAGATGGAAAAGAGTGGCTCAATGGTTGGAAAATTTCTAGATTCACCAATATCATTGACGTTCACAGGCAATTGTGTAAGTTGGATAAACGGATCTAGGGAAGGTTCATTATCTATATCATCTAACACCAACCGTCTACAACAGGATTGAATAGCCGCAATAGCAACTTTTCTCCTATCTTCATCCATCTCCCAAAACACAGTCTTAATTGATTGTGGGGACATTTTAGAAAGTTCTAATATAGTCTTCCCTATTTCAACATACACGTCTATCAGCTTATGATGTATGACAACATCTTTCAACAAGTCTAGATTAGCAGGTTCACGCAAAGAAAACAAACCGTCGTCTAATGTACAACCAGGCTTAAGAAAGTTGAAATAATTGGTTTGTCCAGACTCATAACCGATTTGGGTCATGAGAGCATCCATTTCATCAACAGATACCTCTTTTATTTCCACAAGATCAACAAGGCATTTCTTGCCTCCTTGATATATCCTACCTGGAAAGTATTTGAATGTACCTTCATAATGGAACATCATGCTAAACGATCCAGGTTCACCCGCTGTATAAAAAAATGTACAAAAACATTGTTAAGCTAAAGTTACCTAAAAGGGGAATAACTTAATCAGTCGTACTAACATATGATTGTAATAGGCTCTAACCAAAAAAGACTTACAATATCTCCTGATTGGAGCTCTTTCCTCCGTTTCACGATCATCATATAAAGGATATTCCCTTACTTGCCACAGAGTAAATCCAAGGTGGTTGTTTGTTCTTTTTTTACTCAGATTATTTGATTTGATGATAGACATTGCATTAGGGTTTTCTGGGTAGGCTTCCAAAACAAGTTTGGGGATGAGCAATGAGTACACGGTTTTGTTATATTGTACAAAATGGCGGGAAATTGGACAAGACAGGTGCACCAGTATATAAAACAAAATGACTATTGTACCCTCAACAGTAACATGATTACGGGTTTTTTTTGCGTATAACGGAACGTTGACAATGCCGTTATTGGTCAAGGGACGAATCTGGAATTTAATGGCAAATGTTTGGACCTGTGGCGATGGAAAGGGCGAGTTTCGTCCCATCGCGATCCGTCCTGCTAAGTTTAGGGACCAACGGTGTATTTTAGTCTATCAATTTTAATGCATATGTTTAGTGTTCAAACTTCGATATTAGTGCTAAATCACATGTTATATGTCATGCGAATTTTAATACTTAAAAGGAAACTTTAAAAAACGTCATTTTTTTTGTAGAAAGTATATCAAAATGCTCGTTTATAGAAAGATAATTAAATGCTTGTCGTGACGGTATAATTTATTTTGTCTAATGATTAACAAAACGATAGGTGTAAATGAATATTTTATATAATAAAAGAATTACATCATTTCAGAGTGTTTTTGCAAAACCCTTCTCATTGAAAAAAAAATTGGACCAATAGAATAGCTTGATTTTGCCACGTAAGCGAAATCGGGAAACGTGATTAGCCGATTAAAAGTCAAAATTGAAACAATTTGGTCAACAACCGTTTGTAAAATTTATGGAGAAAGTAAAAAGATATACGCATGTACTTGTGAGCCATTTTTTCATAGTTTTGGGGCAAAAGTTAAAATTGAAGAAAACAATCGGATATCATCTCAAGATCCATAGACACATCCACCGAAAGAAAAAGCACAAAGAGAAAAGCACACGAAGCGACTACAAAAACCCTAATAAACATAGTTCAATATGATTAATCCAAGTTATGAATCTCGGTTTATGAATTTAAGGTATGTACGTTAATCTCTCGCTAAATTTTGATTTATGTATACCATTTGATATTTAACCAAACAAAAAATTTTGATACTGTGGCCCGCTAAACCGATGTGAATTTTGTGCTAATTTTGTGCCCCTCCAACGGTTGAAAATATTGTACATGGTGATGAACATGGTATGAAGGTTAGGATTTGACTTGACGTACAATTGTTGTTGGTTTTGTTGTTTAGATCTTAACTTATACTACAAGTGTATTAAATAAGTTCATGTTGGCATATATTAATTTGCTAAATGCATGCATGTTCAAATGCAAATGTACACATGTTAATTTAAGTTAACTCACATATGTCAAGTCCTTGCTTTCTCTAAAATTTGTAAAGATTAAGGTTTATGTGTTGCCAGATTTACGGACGCTTATTTTGTTAGTCAAATATTTTGTGAAAAGCTTATGGTTTGGACATGTTATTAGAGTTATTGAGATTTGCTTTTAAAGTGTATGAAGATTAAGAGTATGCGTTATTGCGAGTGGTGCAATCCTTGAACATTGTGTCGCTTTAAAAATGTATACGGGGTGTTTTTTATTGCTAATAATAACTAGTAAATGGCTTATTGTTATGTGAATTAAGCTGAAGAAAAGTACAGTAGGAAGATAAATAGCTTTTATAAGAAATTAGAAACTTCCCATATGAATCTAATCTGAAAATATTAAGCTTTTTTATGCCTAAAAAAGGTTTCTGATAATTAACTTTTGAATTATTAACATTTGATTTCTAGGTTTGCCAAGATGCACATGGAATGTGCAGAAGCAAAAGGTTTACATCCCTAGCGAGACAAGAACATAACCTTAGCAAATAGCAAAAGGTAATGGTATATTGTATAAGATGAACAATAAGTCCTAGAAAAAGATATCCAACCATTATTATGAAAAAGTTGAGTGCTTAATTCACTGAAGAGACATAATATAGATGCATATGTCAAGTTTGATATTTGACTTTTGGTTTGGTATTTGACTTTACAATATAATGGGTAAAAGAATGAACTTCAAATCAGGATTTTTGTTGTCAAAAATTTATGTGGTATGTTCTAATGCAAAGGTTTTTGTTTATGCTGTACAACTCACCTGGAATATGTTTAAATTCTAACTTTATCATATTTACTAAGTTTATACCGTGATTTTATATTGTGGGGATAATGGCAGTTGCTTTTCCAATACAAAAGGGCGAAGAAAGAAGAAACATTGGAATTTTTTTAGGTCATATCCACTAGATGGTCTTCTAAGACCTGTTTTTGGTTAAAATGTTGAGAACATTTTTTGCTAATATAGAAACAACACGGGGAAAGTATCGATAGGTTGCGTAACCTATCGTGGTGGAATTAAGAGGAACTGTTAAAGGCGGTAAGTTCAAGGTGGTGATTTTTGGCGTTAGAAATACTAACAAAGATGGCACCACGAGTTCAGGTATTGCTTAAACGTTTTTTTTTTTTTTTTTTTTTTTTTTTTTTGTAAATCAGTTGGGGACACCAATGGTTCATCATATATAAGACGGTAGGCTTGTGCTTTTTCGATGACAAGATGACAACTTACAGTTTATATACAGATGCCATTTTGACTCATTTGTTTATAAAAATATGGATTTAGATTATCTACGACAAAGTTTGATTGAGGTTCTTACCAATCAAACACCATAGGAAAATATATGAATGATGAGGTATGGCATAAAAAAAGTAAGCCGTCATCTTCTTTTTATCATTGCACATTCACTTAATATATTCGATGCATGGTATTAGAAGTTTTCTTTTGGATTGCTTTGATTTACTCATAATATATAGGTGAAGAGTTAGGTGGGTCACACAACGGGCCAAAACACGATTTATAAACTTAAAATACAATCCCAATAGGAATTTTGTTTCATAATATATTGTGGTTTGCGTATTTAGCTTGAATACATGATTTTTAACCAATTTTATAAACTTAAAATACAATCCCAATAGGAATTTTGTTTCACATAAAACATTAACTCAAAATAATTTAATTGTTTCGGTATGTACAAAAGAACAAATTTTTTTTCACTTAAAAATTTATTAAAATAAAATAAATTTCCTTTTTAATTTTTACTTAAATCAACATAGTAGTGAGTAACGTGTTCTATTGTTTAATTTTGTATAATGTTTACTTAGAACTGCCAAGCACTTGAACATCATCTCCCAAATCCTATTGTAGGACCAACTTATTATCATATTCTGATTATTTATTAGCCCGTAGCACATACTTTAATCTCAAAACGCGCATCTAAACAACCAAATTATGTTTTGTTGGCACTGATACATATGTACAGCTCAGTAGTTGTAACTGTAGACTTAAAGTGCACGTTTGAACTGGTCAAAATTAGTGTATCTCGCTGAACTTTCTTAATATTGAAAAGAATAAGGAAACTTGCTATTAAAGCTCACTAACATGTATCATTATTAAAAGTTGAGATGCAATTCATAAACAGTAAGTCATGGAGAGTGAATTTAAATGTCTAAAAAGGGCAGATTGTGATTATTAGTGAAGCAAAGAAGCTCTTTGAGATCAAGGGAGAGCTACCCCTTGGATTGAAGAGGGAATTATATTCGTTGACAGATGAAGGAGAATGGTTGCTCATGACCCGATGCTCAGCCCTAGGTCTACTAAATTACAGGTTGGACAAATGGTTGTGTAATTCGATAAACATGTATATGTAGTACTTATCCCATTTTGTTGTCGAGTTATAGTTCAGATTGTTGAATGTTTAAGAAATGCTAAGTAAAACAACTATATTATTGGAAATATAAAAAATCCTGTAGCATGACACGAGATTTAACACGCCTCATTTCGATTGTCAAAGAATGAGATGCACATTATATATAAAATAGAATACTTAGGTCTACTTTCTAATTATATTCCTTTTGCAAAACCTTTGTGTTATGTTATTTAATAGGACTTGAACCTCATAGTTTTTTCTATAGTCTGCAGAATCTCATCAACGTCGCATAACATTATATTTCCTGAACTACTTGATATGTTGGTTGATAATACATACTTCGAATCACCAATGGCTGTATGTCTTTTACATGTTCTTGGTGTTTAAGTTTTATTTGCATTAATTATCGTTGTTTATGTTTGTCATAAGAAGTTGGTCACTTGTCAGGTCCTTGCAAGAGCTCAAGTGGACATGATGGGCAACAAAGTTAGGCTGTCAAACTCTCCCTCCAACATAGTTTGATTTTGGATTGAGACTTAGCTTTCTCCAACATATTTTGATTTTGGATGGAAACTTAGCTTTTGCATTTCGAAAAATGGGAATCTATAAATAGACATTCTAACAAATTCTAGGTGCGAAATTGTCCATACATAACCAAGTATGAGATCACATAAGCCAAAAGGCTGACTTTTAGGAATGTAAGAAACAAGCGTTATCTATATAGAACAAATGGCCATATAAATAATTTTTTTTATAACATGGTAGGTTCTTCTTTGTTTATTTGACGATTTAAAATATAGTTTGCTGTGAGCATGATCATTAGTTATCAAACAATGATGTTTCGATGAGACTTACAAGTGTATAGAAGTCCAGACTTGGTGTTAAAACCCAAGAAAATTCGACATGTTTGGCGATTTACAAGTGTTTTTCATGGTTGATTGTGTATGATTAGTTTGTCATTTATAATTGTTGGAATTATATAACATGACTAATCATAAATATAAACAATAAACATCAAAGTAAGTGCGGAAGCGTATAGGAACATATAATGAATAATTAATTAACTAAAGAATAAAGTATGCGTACCTTTCTTGATTCTAGCCGAACAAGAATCAAATCCACAAACTAGCAATTAGGATGAACCCTAATTAGGGTTTATAGGATTATAAGAATTACCCCTTACCGTTTTGTAATTCAATCCAAGATAATAACAAAAGTATGTTATTACTATGTTCTTGTACACACGTACTAAACCGAATTAAAGTAATGCTAGTTTTTATCAAACAAATAACTTGATGTGGAAAAGGTTTGAGGATCGACACCCTAAAGGGATGTACGATCGGTTTGTAGAAGAAAAACACACACAAAACTATTTTTAGGGTTTAGCTAATGAGCACAAGAGATGGAAAAATAAAACCCCTAGCCTTGTTTATATACCCAAGTAAACTTGGTGAACAAGTTGGTTTTTCTTTCCTTCTTTCTCTCCTTGGCCGATCGGTTTGGATATCCCATAGGGATTCCGGAACCTTCCCAACTTTTGCAATTTAATCCTTTTCCATAAACATTTAACGACCGTTAATCCATTACATTAATTACTTAACGTCCGTTAGTTATTTCGTTTAATAAATAAATAAATATAACATTTATATTTAATTATTAACTTTAAATTCTCATATGTAAAGTGTGCAATCCCATAGTCTCGAGTTCGATCCTAACACACGTCTATTAATTTATTGTCCATAAAACCAACAGCTCCCACTTGGACATATCTTAATAGAGTGATCACATTCGGTTAGCGTCTAGCAACACTTCGATGCCTCTAGTACAACTCAAGCAAGGCTCCTGGAAAACCTTTTAATGATTTCTCATTATTATTATCCTTTTGTTTCTAATACCATGTTAAATAAAGATATGGAATTAAGTCATTCTTTATTCAACCATTCTGTTTCTCGTTATTAGTGATTGAGCAAGATTACCAAATCTTCTGAACATATTCAGGGGAGAACTTTGGGCATGGCCATGCAAACATCTTGTCAACCCTACGAGGGGCCCAGCAGTATTAAACTCCAAAATTAAATTTGAAGGAACAAATTCTATCTTGACTACGAGAATAACCCACGAACTTTGCAACACTTCAGGAAACAACCCTTATGACTACCAGTTACGTATAGCGTTAAGTTGTTCCACAGAAGTGCACTACATTCATGACACTTATCTGGTATCTCAAGTCTGAGGATAACTATTCATAATTTACTTAACAACAATATCCATAAAGTAATTATGTAGTTGGGATAAGTCCTATATTCAATTCATTGAATATCATCTGAAATTGGTATGCTTTCTCATCAATATACTTTCAAGTATATTCTACCACATCTCTCAGATTTGTCTTAGTTTAATGATACTCCCATATCATTAATCGACAATGGACGATTTAGAATAAATAAATTTATTCACGGATTAAACATGCAAATATAGGATACAATATATTATAAAATCAAACATACCAAGTACTTGATTTATTATAACAATTGTTTAACATCCCTTATCCAAATACCAAATAGATCAATGCATGAAAATTCCAGTTTGATGAATTATGCCTCAAGTAATGACAATCATACTTGTTGACAAGGCATAAATCAACCAACTTGATCTATCATAATTTTGAGAATACTTATTTCAAGAATTCAATCAGTGAAGTCCTTGTATGTGTGCATTCACCAATCCACATAATAATTCATAAAGTGTGTGACATCCTCTATCACCAATTTATGACAATTTAAACTTTCAAACATTTCAAAGTTTAAAGTATTCTTATTCTTTTAATGTATAATGCAACTGTGCTCTTAGATAAGCACCACTAGTTCACATGGCCATTAACAAGGATGAAATCCTACCATGACTAGTATTGAGTGTCATCTCAATTAAATCAGCATCATTGTAAACAAACAACAATATGCTCATTAAAACTCCGTAAACTTTAATATCTTATTGTGTAATGTTCGATGACTTCCAAACTTTCAAGCTTGTAGCTGATGACAATTTGCACAACAATTGACATATTGTTCATCCATAGAATCTAGGAGCAATTCCAGGCTGAGGATGTAATTCTATTAGAATATTCATTACACAAGTTATCTAATAACTTTTAGTTAGATATCAATGTTGTCAAATCACTTCTTATTCAAGAATGATACAACAATTTTAATACACAACATGATGTACATGATGAATCTACAGGTCAACCTTATAATTCATTCACGTTCTATCTAGTCAAATATTTATCCATTTCCCAAATGATATATCATGTTTTATTAGAATCATTTATTTTACTGCACATGTTTATTAATAATAAACATATATTCCAAGGTTTTATGTTTTAATTCTTAAATCTTACAAGTGAAGTTTCATTCCAATCTAAGACTTAACATTTAGCTTACAAGGAATGTTACTTCCTATATGTTATACAACATATAAGATTTAAGAAACTTAACATAATACTCCCACTAGCTTTCAGGAATACTTAAAATTTATCTTATTTTAATTATAAATCGAAAATTGATTTAATAATTTAACATAAGAATAATTTCATAGATGCATGCATTTATCCATTCATGAATTATTGCACTTCGTACACTTCCAAAGATTATATGAATTCAAAAAACCTTTCAATTACTTACCGTCCTCGCTCAAGTAATTTCTCAAGAAAGAATTTTGATATTCCATTGTCATATTTCATATTCATGAAAACAAGTATGACCATTATTATCTTTATATATTTAATGTGTCTAGAAAAAAATATTCAATCATAATTAATTTCTTAAGTATGATTAATAATCTTGTCATAAACATGCATTAAATAAGTGTACAATATTGTCCATATGATTTCTACATAGAAATTCAAACTACTAGGGTTTTTCATCTCTTTGAAGAAACTCATTTCCATTCTCTAGTCTAACTATTAAGATAAACCAAATTTCCAAAATTGATTATCTTTATGGACAGCATCTTTAACATTCATAGTATGAGTAATTTTCCCAATTCAATATTTGGTAATCCATCATAATGATTATCAGGTTTACTATAATCCTGTAACTCATATTTCTCAGCATATATGTCAAATATCTGAGATATCCTTGCAGATCTATGAATGAAAATTCCATCATTATGAGGTCTATCAATTTACATGTCTAACCTCATCATGATATTTACTAGTGTGTTTTAGAAGATTATGTATCTTGTAATTTTATCTTTCAAGATAAAAAACTCCCACTTGCCTTTTGTAATATATAGACTATCTATATATACTTAGCAATTAGAGCAAAACTACATTGTTCTCTTTTGGGACATTACAAATTACACATTGATAATTCCTGACTTAAGTTTGTTAATAACCTATTCATAAGTAGTTTAACAAATTCAGAATCTTCAATTTTAAAACTTAATGTGATTCATCACATTCCATAATGAAATGGTGTTTTATTAATCTTCTAGGTTGGAGTCATATTGAGTATATTCAATCCATACTCAATATTCTAACCTTGTTACTTTTTAAGAAAGAAGTTATGGTTATCATGAATCAAACAAATCAAATGGAGTTTGATTCTCCTAACTGAACATACCATCAACTTGTGGTATTCATTAGAATTAATATTGTAAGACAATCTAACAATATATAAGATAAACATATTCCTTTTGGCTTACCTATTTACCAACTAAATCCACTTAATGGTATAATAGACTTTCCAAGCCAATTACATGCTTTATAACACAAGTACCTTTTAACCAAGTCACTTCATATCTATGTCTCATCAAGGAACATAAACTGTTATAATCCCATTATACGTTATAAATCATTGATCAACTCAATGACTTCTTGTATATGTCTTAATTAAAAAAAACATAACAAGTTAACGTCTTACTTTATTATAAGTCTTAAAAGACTTTATGTTTATGTCTTTACAATGAATCATAAACATTTTTAACTAAAGTAATTATGAACACAACTCTTGGTTTCAATTATAATTTCAAGTTAATTTATTTACTTCACAATAATGTAGGACTACATTATTTATTCATTTATTTATGTCATTCAAAAATTCATAAATATACAAATTAAAAGTAGTATTAGATTACTTCATTTATGTCATTCTAATAATACATAAATAACTAATTTGAAGTAGTCTTATATCTATCATCTTGACACATATTCTAAATACTTGTATAATTTAGAAACTGCAAATATGTCCATGCAAGGTCTGACTTCACATAGAGATTTACTTTGTTGTTGCAATCTCGCCAAGTTCTCACATGACGTAAATTGTAACACCAAGTGTTTCTTGAATTAGATATGTACAAGTTATATTAGAATATTAGTCTCTTACCTTGCAGTCAAGAGAATCCGTTAAATCATATACTTATATGTTGTACCTTGCACACAATATAGATTTCTCCCACTTGTGCATGGAACAACATCATGTAGCAGATAAACAACACGACATATGTTTGTTTATGTGACTAATATGATTTGGTCATTGATATTAGCATAACTAGTAGATGTAGAACCACTTCATTGTCTAATAAGGAAACGTACATGACTATCCTTGAAAACATAAGTGTCTACAAGTGGAAAGTAATTATCTTAAGACATTCTAGAGATAATCTGGGTTACTACCAAGATGACAAAGCTTGTAACTCCCACTGAATAAGAGATCATTACATTAATTCCTTATTCAGTAATAAGAACAAAATACTCCCACTGGATTTGACAACATTGTAAGTGCTGCATTAACCAGTGAAAGAAAATAGCGTTCTATTTACTTCCCTACACCTTTGAAAAAGTCCATACATAACAATTACTTATGTACTTAAAGAATGTATTCTACTATGTAGATGATGAATTTATCCATCAATGCTATTAACTTGAAAAATTGGGCATGCAATTTCTTTCTTAATAGTTCTACTATTCCAACAATTGTAAGTAGTACTTTTAAATGGTCAAAGCACAACAACTACATAAAATATGTTAGTTTGTCTTTTACCAATTATACAGTAATTAGTCTAGCTTCTAATTTAATAACTCAGAAATATGCAATTTTCTTAACTATTAAAATATGCTTACGAGTTATGTATTTAGAATTTAGACAATTCTAATTTGTCCTATTATACCTTTCTTCATTCATGAAAAGGAATAGGGTTGAATCTCACTCTTTCGCGTGAAAAGAGGACTAGGTTTATCCTTTTAGCAAAGTTGACTCTACCAAAAACCCTTACAGGTGTAGATCAATTTACCAATACAGGAATAACCTACGTTTACGGTTTAATGTTGCATTAATACATTTAAAGAATTAGCAAAATTCAATTTTAGTATTTTCGATAATTAAACTTTTCAAGAAAATAAAATACCCAAGGTAATATTCATATAACCATAGTATTTTCTCGAAAACTAGGATCCAAATTATCATAGGTTCATTACATCAGTTGATCTGCTAGCAACGAACGCATATAATAAGGTAATCTGTCGAACATTAATTGGCAAGCAATTTCCAACTCCTAGATCATAATGGGATTTATATTTTCCAACGCTATTGCAAATATAAACATGTTTCATCCCATCTTATGCCATTGAGTCCAAGATCTCACTTCCTACTCAACTTAAGTGTCTAACTTAAAGAACTGCAAATATGTCCATGTAAGATCTCACTTAACATAGAGATTTACCTCTCCATCACAATCTAGCCAAGTACTCTCATGACATAAATTGCAACTTCAAGTGTTCCTTTTAATTAGATGGCATATTCTTAATTTAAAAGGGTACTAGTTTTGATTTTATGTGGTCAAATCAAATATGCACAAAGATGTCATGCATTCATCTTGTAGCATAATTTTAATAAAAAACTTTTTATTACGAATTCATAAAGATCAAATTATCAAAGTTTTGATTGAGGTATTGGGTTCACCAATCAAGGAATTTAGTGTTAATTATCATCCATTATACCGTACTTTTGCATAAGTGTAAACACTTAGTGTTTCGGATAATTACCACCGAAGTGGCGCATGGAATTAAAACTAATTCGCCCTTAAGATGAGCTTGTACTTTTATGGCTTACTAAGTAGCTCCATTCGAACTTACAGAGGGCAGAGGACCAGGTAAGCGCAAAAGCATAACCTTAGACATCCATTCAGTGTGACTGTGCGCACTTCTTAAATAACCCCTTTATAGTTCATTCGAATGGGTGAGCCGTTCAGTCATTGTACCAAAGTCACCAATCAATTAAACTATTGAAAACTTAACTCTTCCAAAACAATTAAATTTCGCCATTGTTTAGTCCGTATTATTTTTCTATTCAAAATTACCCTTTGCTTAAAACTGTCGCACATAATAAACAAACAAGTAATACCAATAAAAAAATATAAACAACTAAAAACAATGCACACATAATAAACAATTTATACGTGTAAACAAGTAGCCACATGCAACTTATTCGATAAAACCCTATTAATAATCAATGTCTAGGTTAAATTAACGTATATATTAATTAGGGCTTTCACTCTCTCAATTGAAAGTGAGCCACATACATCGACGAATCGATTGCGTAAACCCATAATTAATGATATACCAAATTGCACATAATTGATTCATTAATGTATATAATTGGAGTCATCCCCAATTCAAGATTTATCATAAATATACATGTGTATAAAACTTAACAATTAATCCAATCTTAACAATTAAATAATAATACAAGCAACTATCCATGACAAACATGCATGTATCATCATGGATATAACATAACAATTATCAATAAAGTCACAAGATCGCATTCAATTCCATGTCACATAACACTTTATTCATGAATTTATCACGTAACAAATATATTAAATCTAGGTTTCGATATTGATAACATAACAATTAATATAAACCCTAAAAAAAATTTAGGAAATCGACTAAAAAATTTTAGGGTTGTTTCCACCCATAAAAAAAATTTCGATCCATAAAAGATTTTTAAAACCAAATTAGGGCAAAATCCTTAACCCTAAAATTAGGGTTTATATAATCATAACCAAAACCCTAGAATAAATCATATCAAACACAATACAATATCCGTTTTTTACGTGTTTAGTAATTAATTACTCATTAAAACCAATGACTCGTGATGCCACTGTTGGAATTATATAACATGACTAATCATAAATATAAACAATAAACATCAAAGTAAGTGCGGAAGCGTATAGGAACATATAATGAATAATTAATTAACTAAAGAATAAAGTATGCGTACCTTTCTTGATTCTAGCCGAACAAGAATCAAATCCACAAACTAGCAATTAGGATGAACCCTAATTAGGGTTTATAGGATTATAAGAATTACCCCTTACCGTTTTGTAATTCAATCCAAGATAATAACAAAAGTATGTTATTACTATGTTCTTGTACACACGTACTAAACCGAATTAAAGTAATGCTAGTTTTTATCAAACAAATAACTTGATGTGGAAAAGGTTTGAGGATCGACACCCTAAAGGGATGTACGATCGGTTTGTAGAAGAAAAACACACACAAAACTATTTTTAGGGTTTAGCTAATGAGCACAAGAGATGGAAAAATAAAACCCCTAGCCTTGTTTATATACCCAAGTAAACTTGGTGAACAAGTTGGTTTTTCTTTCCTTCTTTCTCTCCTTGGCCGATCGGTTTGGATATCCCATAGGGATTCCGGAACCTTCCCAACTTTTGCAATTTAATCCTTTTCCATAAACATTTAACGACCGTTAATCCATTACATTAATTACTTAACGTCCGTTAGTTATTTCGTTTAATAAATAAATAAATATAACATTTATATTTAATTATTAACTTTAAATTCTCATACGTAAAGTGTGCAATCCCATAGTCTCGAGTTCGATCCTAACACACGTCTATTAATTTATTGTCCATAAAACCAACAATAATAAGCCATGAAAGTCTTCATGTTTTGCCGTTAATTTTGTTCAGTTCAAGCTAAAGTCTGTTATGTTTTGCTTACTTGAGTTCTCCCCTAAAAACAATTTAACTACATTTGTTTATTTACATTTATTTATACCAGTTGTTTATATATATATATATATATATATATATATATATATATATATGTTTCAAAACTAATTACTTATTTCTAAGCAAAACAAACATTGTTAAGTTTACGATAATGAAAAATCATTTCATTTTTTATTTTATTTTTTAGTTTAAACTATACATTCCTCATTGTTTATATCAAGAATATTAAATTTGACTTAAAAGTTAATCTTTAGGCAAATATTGACTTTTGTTTAAAAGCAAATATCACAACGGTAAAATTCATACAAAGGAATAAAAGAAAGGTTGATAGTGAATGATTTGGAATAGTTATTAATTGGTATGATGTTCTATAATAATAACCGATGGTTAAAACACTTTCAATTCAAGTGACAAAATAATGTAGCCCGACTTGAATTATGATCATTGCTAATACCTAATGCACTTTAAGAGTTACCTTTGGAATATTAAAAAAAGTTTTTTTTAGGTACCAATTACAATACCAATTGAAAAATATCAAGCATGACTGGCTTGAACAATGAAAGATAATTTCCAATAAAAATCTTTGTCTAGAAACAATAAATAAAAGGGCTAATAACCTATTAAAGCATCATAATTGTCACAAATATCAGTTTGACGTAGCGAACAAAAAAAAAGCCCCTTTGCCCACTAAACTCGTCTATTTTGTCTTTAATGAAGCATTTTCTAACTTACACAACCGGTTTTGTCCACGTAGGCAGTTACAAGCCCTCATCATTTTTCCACCTCAACCATAATTTACCGTTTTATTTTTTCTCTTTCCCCAAAATACTTTACCCCTTTACACCTTTCCCAAATTCATCCCCAATCTCATGAACCCTAAAAATTAACTCTTTCAATTCACTCTAAATTAGAAACTGAAACCCAATTCCATTACATTAAAAACCACTTACTTACTAAAATGGCCTCCTCGTCTACCTCATCGCGTTATAATCGAAGGAGATATTCCAAAGAAGAAATTGCTCGTTTGACTCATTATATTTGTAAGTTCCCAATCTATGAACAGGTGTCACGGACTCCTGAGAATCCTGGTCGAAGATTCAAATCGTGTCCCACCCGTGTAAGTTCCATATTCGTAATCAGTTGTGTTTCTTGTTTTACTTTTTGTGATATTGACAATTGTTTTACTATTTTTAAAGAATAAAGATAAAAAATGTGAGGTGTATGGATTCCTTGATGATGAGTTACCATCACAATACTACAAAGACCTCATGTACAAGCTTTATAAGGACAACTAGATATTGGAGTGCAACCTAGACACTTTAAACCACCATGAAGATTGTGAAAAGGTAGTTGCAAAGAAGCATCATGATCAGTTACCCATGGAACAGATTTACCAAGAATTGAATGAGCTAAAGATGAAGGAAAAAATGTACGACATGTTCCTGGTTGGTTGCATATGCTTCATGGTTGTGGTTTTGATTTTCATTGTTGTTATTATTCTTGTGTCCGTTAGAAACTAGTGGTTCTGGTAATGTAGTGATAATATGGATTAGTGTATTTGTATTATGGACCAATTGAAGAAATGTATCTTGTATTCTATGATGAATGAGATTGGGCATTTTGTATAAGTTCATGTGTATTGTTTTTCCAGCAATTGACCAAAGTTTGTTGTATACTGATATAAGATTGTTGTTCAAAGCTTATGTGCAGCAAAATGGTACCAACTGTATGTGCATCAAATGACCAAAAACTTTTTACCATTCAAATGACCAAACCTTTTCCATTCAAATGACCAAAACCATTCAAAGGACTTACAGTTTTGTGTTTTCAGCAAATGACCAAAACCTTTTTACCATTCAATAACAATTTTGTAATGAACTTTATATAACTCACATTCAAACTAAATGATAAAATAAGCAGATTACAATTTTTATGTGCAGCAAAATGGTACACATTGTAAGTGCAGCATAAGGTGTAAAACCTTCATATATACTGACAAAATACCTGTACAATACAAAGTAATTCATATCACAGCAGATAACACAGCATATACATACACCAAAGGTGTTCTTTCATAACAGAATGTTTGTGCATAAGCACCTTACATTGTTACAACCAGAACACAGGCATAGAAAGTTTTGTACAATGCCCTTCTAGATACAAAATAGGGCTATGTAGTGGCATCAAAAGCAGCACTACATCATCTATCTTACACATCCAAATAGTGGCAATAATTGCTTCATTATATCAGTTTGAGTTACTAATTAAAGTAGCCCCGTCAACGGACAAAATAGGGCATGATAGAATGACGGGAGGATCAAGGGGTGGAAGAGGAGCATCCTCGGTGGGGCTACTTTAATTAGTAACTTAAACTGATATAGTGCAGCAATTATTGTACCTGGATTCGGAATTTAGTCACAGTTTTCTTGTTGGAGCAAAATGAAAGCTTTGATTTTGGTCTTTATTTCGCACATCTTGAATGAACTTCTCATGTTACTTTGATCTCTTTTCTCCTCCCATATTTGTTTCTAAGGGGTTGATTAAAATGTGATTACTTTCTAATTTTCTATTGTTTGTGGTTGATTAGTGTTGGCTGGTATTGCAAGTTTTTTAGATTTAGGAGCTGTTTAGTTTGTGTTAGGAATTACGAGTATGGGGATGGCTTTACGGTTGGAAACCAAACCCACACAAATTAAACTACTACTATATTGCGAGACTGACTTTGTAACACCCTTAGATTACAATGGATTTGAAAGCCTCTCGAGTTTAGTGGCAAGTGTTGCTGTTTAATGCAAGGGAATTCATTTGCACACTCAAGGTTTTGATTGGGACACGCTATTTGTGCATAACATAAGTATGCTCTATAGACTAAGGATCAAATGAGAAGAATCCTTAAAATAAGAAGAATGAGAAATAACTATAACTACACATTAGAGATGCATCGATTTGATTTAAATGCATCCCTAATCTTTTAGATGCATCACAATATATTGTCTAGCTAAAAATTAGATGCATATACATATATTAGATGCATTTCATCAAGTTATACAAATCCTATGTATTTTTCGTCCCGAGTCAAATTTCTTGCTAGTACTACTTTGCTTCGTTTGCACTTCATAATCACTTTCGAAACTAATTGTGATGCATATAAATGAATAGAGATGCATCTCATTCAAGTCGATGCATCTCAAATATGTGGTTATAGTTATTTCTCATTCTTCTCATTTTAAGTTTTCTTCTCATTGGATCCTTACCCATGCTCTATATACTAATATAGAGAGTATCCTAATCAAATAAGGAGTGTGCAAATCATCTCCTTTAATGAATGTTCATTGGGAGACTAGTGTTCCTTGAGTTTTATTAGCTCACATCTGTATAGTTTCTCGTTTTTCATCATCACATTGGTATGTAAACAAACCTTTCATCAGCCATGAACAATCTAGGAGTATGGGCTGGTGTCGAATTTTTAATGCTGAAAAGCATAGGGAAAATGAGTTCGGGGAGGTAAAAATTTTCATGATAGGTGATATTGTTTCCGGCTCCTAGATGGTTTTTTTTCGAATTTTGATCATGGAAACACATGTATGATGGTCGAAACCTGTTTTGGTAGTTTGAGAAGGTGCTTTGATCGGCTTCCATGATCCACTTCGTGTTAGTGGTGGAGAAGGTGCTTCCGGGGTAAGTTTGATCATTCTCCAAGATCAAATACGTGTCCGTGGCGGAGAAGGTGTTTCTAATGTAAGTTTAATCCGCCTCCATGACCTCATCCGTGTCTATGATGAAGAAGGCGTTTTAAGCGTGATTTTAATCAGTCTCCTCTATCCAATCTGTGCCCATGGTGTTAGAAGTGGTGTTGAAGGTGGTTCTAGCGTGACTTTGATATGCTACTATGTCAATGAAGGGTTTCCGACAAGTAAATGATAAATTGGATCATCGCAATCGTTGTCTAGCCAATCCATGATCGATTCAACACTAGAAAATCGTCAGATCAAGAAAGGGTCATACAGAATATACGGGGACACGTCTGTGACGGAGGTGTAAATGTATTTATAGTTTTTCATCTACATAAAGTAGGTTAAATCGTTTGTTTTTCCACCCTTTTATGTATGCAAAAGTAGATATTTAATGAACTCAGGATTTGTAAAATAAACAACTACTAGTGATAGAAAGTTGAAAATCATATACATTTTCGTGAATCCAAACATATTGTCACCTATTTATTAGGTGACACGGATTTTGGACTTGAGAAAGCATAATACTAATGTCAACACAAATAAACTGTGTATACTATGCTATATTAACTAGCAACACTTTCTTTTTTTTAAGCAATGTGGGATCAAATGTTGAAATGGTTTGCTTTGAAAGCTATACGAATTAAGGTACCGAAATTTAGTGTTGACTCTTGCAGATTTGATAGTCTAATATGTACCATATATATGGCCATCAAAACCGGTTATCCTTTAAAGCTACTCGAATAATAAATGATACATGTGCGGATTTCGGTTCATACTCTAGAAGAACATAAAATGCAAGATTTTGGGGTCAAAAGCTGCCAGTGCGTACAATGTGTATATGGAAAGATAGTTGAGATGCTATGATTGCGTGAGTAGGAGCTTAAAATTTCAAGAATGAGTCGACACTTTGGGTAAACGGTAAGTGGTGATGACTTAGTTGTAGATTTAGACTATTTGCTTGATTTTGTTTTACACCAATTTTATTCCACGTCTTATCCTACCCTTAGTCATGGAGCGTGTCTAGGTGATGCAGCGAGCAATCTTTGGTGTCTTAGCCATGGATTTGGTCATGTATCATTGATTTTGTCGACTTCGCCGTGACATGTTAGTAATGACAAATCACCCTTAACCTTTGTCGTGTCTGCCCATATTGCATTCGAGAATTGTTTTGTCCTTAACTCTAGTGGTGGAGATTTGTGTAACTGCCAATCTTATGATAGAATACATGCTATGACTGTGCAATGAGTGATCACCCCGAAATTGACACTTAGAATAGTTGAGAGATTTGAGTGTTTTGTTCCCATTTTGTGAGGTGTTCGTCTTTGTTTTATTCTAGCATAAGGGATTTGTAAACTTATATTTTCCAGGTAATGGGAGATATCTTTTTAGGAATCTATCTAATAAGGTCTACTTGAGGGCAAGTAGAGTTCAAGTGGGGGGGATATTTGATAACATCAAATAGTCCTGAATATTAAGTGTCAATTTCCCTTGATAATGCCCGTATTTTACTTCATTTATATGGATTTACGCTTGTTTTCCTTTATATTTCACTCTCAGGTAAAATACGAGCATTGGAGTTAAAGAGAAGCGAATTTGGAGAGTTTATTGAAGATTTATCATAGTATGCTCACTTTGAAGAAGTTACGGCGTAACTCCTCTCTCACATTACGCCGTAACTAAGGCGTGACTCAGAAAACCAACTCAACAGCTGATTACGACGTAACTCTCCCAAAGATTACGGCATAACCAACTAGGTCAAATGAGGTTCCGCGCCGCTGCAGGCTACGCCGTAACTATTGCATCAATTACGGCGTAACCAATATTTATTGAAGATACGGCGTAACCCCTTTCATAGTTACGCCGTAACCAACATTATTAGTGCAAATTACGAAGAATTGTATGTTACGGCGTAACTCTTATAATTAGTTACGCCGTAACCAGATCTGGCCTATAAATACCCCATGATTTCCAGCATTTTAATCCATCCCATTTCACACACAACATTCAGAGAATGTAAGAAGAAGTCGAAGGCAGATCTAGAGGAGCATACGGAGCTATCTCCAAGGGAGAAATCACTCCCCTACGATAAGCATTAGCTTTTTATCTTTTCTTTACTTTCCATTCTTGTATTTCGTAACATTAGACATTGAATCGATTGTTATAGTTAATATGTGCGGCTAAGCACCGCTGGCCTAGTTATTATTCCTTAATTGTTTTGTTTGCGTTTACATTGCTTCCGTATAATTATTTCTAAGTGTATGCATGCATAGTTTGTTGGTAGCTACCCTTGTTTCGGTAGTTTTGAATGGCGGTAGAGGCTAGTTACTTAGGAGATATGACCAACTGACCCTAAGTAAGTAGACTGAGACGGGAAGGGTAAGATATGACCAACTGAAGACCCTTTCTACTTGTGCGATTTGACCAACTGATCACCTACCGTTTGGATGAACTTAAGAAGTAGGGGGTGAGTGTTTAAGATGCTAGCGCCTGGGCACTCACTGTTATGAATCTAGCATGTAGCGGTACTTAATGACTTGGCTTAGGGGACCAGGAACAACTGGACTTATGACGGGGCACTTGATTTCTCCAGTGGGACTCTTTGCTGATAGGTTAGGACGAACTGACCAAATGCTGTCCTAGCGACTTTGACCCCACTGAAGTAATTGAAAGTAATTAGACGTAAACACTACTAATTAGGATGAGTAACTAGGTTAGCACCACTCTCCTCTATTGATCACATCTTTCGCCTTTATTTTATTTAGTAGTTAATTATATCGAAATCATATTAAAATCTGTGAAACCTAGACTTAGTTTAAATCCGCACACATAGCTCTTGGGACGACCTCGGTTTTACCGAATACTACACTACACACGACCGGGTACAGTGCCCGTTAGTGCATTAGGGTAGACCATAGGTATAATGAGTAATTATAAATATTAAAACCTGGTCAGTAAAACCCTGCATCAAAAACCTAGCAAGAAGCTAGCATCAAGCGTTACAATGATTAGATATGGCGATACGAGGGTTAGAATACCACTCTATCCAATTACAAAAGTTTTTGCTACGTCTACTAGAAATCCAATTGAACAAGTGAAGCTTCACATCATTTAGAATCACATCTTTGTTCCTTCGGTTATTCTTGAAAGTTATCTGGTTTCTATTCCGCCAAAGAATTATGTGAGAGTAGATGTGATATTTGCTCGATTCGCCAAGGTGATTGCCTCAAAAAGATTTGAAGGAATTAAGTTTTGAAGATTCCACCATTTTAAAATGTCGGTCCATGTTTGCTTTGCTATTGCACAATGAACAAAGATGTGATTTTCTGTTTCGAGATCATCGTCACAAACAGGGCACCGAACTGAGTGTAGATCAATTCCTCTTCTATCTAAGTTAACTCTTGTTGGAAGTCTTTCATTTGCCACTCTCCAAGTATTGATATTTATTTTGATAGGTATGTATTTGTTCCATCTTGTTTGATCTTGAGCCATGGTTGTTGTAGAGCTTGTGTAGATATTTCTATAAGCTTTGACCGAAAATTTTCTTGAAGCACAAGCTATAAATTCTCACGAGTCCCGAGAGTTGCTGAGATGTAATTGAGAAACAAGATTGTTTAGTGTCTCTAATTCCTGAATTTCTTCTTCATAATGTGGAGTCCTCCTCCAACCCAAGAAAAATGAAGTCTATAAGTGCCTGATGGACCTGACATTTGGAAGGGGAGTAACACAAGCACCAACAGAATACCTTGGTTCTGGAATCACAGGGGTGGGGTAACAGTGGGAATGGGACAATACCTTGGGGACATGTTGACAACTCGAACATCTTTAGAAACTTCATGTCGATATAAGTTAGGGAACGTTTCACTTAAAAAAGGACCACCCAACCATTTGTCTAACCAAAACTTTGCAATTTCATCGTTACCAATATTGATTTTAAAGAGAGAAGGCAAGTCTATCCCGTGCAATTGTAGGTCTTCTCTTAGCTTTGCAATGTTATACCAAGGACCCGATTTACATTTGATAATTGAGATGTCGAGAAGACCACCTTGAGGACCATGAATAAAACAAATAACTTTTCCCCAAATTGAGTCGCCTTCATTATAGAACCTCCACCACCATTTAGATAATAAACTAATATGGCTTGAGCTTAAACTGTCAATTCCAAGACCTCCACATTTTAAAAGAAAAATTACCCTTTTCCAAGCAATCCATACTGACTTTTGAGTGTCTAAAAAACCACCCCAAAAGAAGTTTCTCCTTATGCTTTCAAGCTTATTGATGATAGATTTCGGGGCCTTAAAGATGGAGAATAAATAAACACCTAAGCTTCCAAGAACATATTTTATAAGAGTTAGTCTACCACCAAAAGAGAGGGACTTTGATTTCCATTTAGACAATCTTTTTTGAAACTTTTTGATGAGGGGATTTCAATTTGAGCATCTAGACATCTTGGCCCCGATAGAAAGCCCCAAATAGGTGCACTAGAAATGGAAAGGGGGACAACATATTGCGGATGCTAGAGAGGTTAACTCATGTTATGAAACGTTTAAGCCAAAAAATTTACTTTTGTTGAAGTTAATTTTAATCCCAGAAGCAAGATGAAAATAAGAAAGGATGCAAGACGGGTTTTTGACATTTGACAATGACCATTCTCCCAAGATAAGATCATCGTCGATGAATTGAAACTACGAGACATTAATCTTATCTTTCCCCACCTCAACCCCTCAGAATAAACTTTCATTTTTTGCTTCATTTAAAACCACATTAAGAGCCTCAATCGCCAAGATGAAGAGAAGGGAAGAAAGAGGATCACCTTGTCTAAGACCTATTTCAATCTTGAATTCCGAAGTAGGGGAACCATTAACAAGAACATAGGCATAGCCCGAGTTAAGAAAAGCAAAAATCCATTTCCTCCACTTAGAGGGAAAACCCATTTGAGCCATAATCGAGTCTAAAAAAGACCAAGACAAAGTATCAAAAGCCTTTTCAAAATCAACTTTAAGCATAAAATGGAAGAATGCGACATAAACGTTTATGCCACAAGAAGGCGAAATTTTCATTCACCATGCTACGTTTCATTCCAAGATTATGATCAACAGTAAATAGAGATTCAGAAAAAACATCATCAAGTTTTAATTTATATAAATTATCAATAAGAATACCATAACCAATAAAGGATTTATTCTTATATAAATTAAAACGACCATTTCCACCATCAAAAGTGTACCCACTAATAGGGCTGAGCATCAAAGGTCCAAAACCGAACCGGACCGACAAAACCTATCGAGCCGACCCGACAACCCGTCGGTTCGGTTTCGGTTTCATGTTTTACATGTTTTCGGTTTCGGGTCGGTTCTATTCGGCCCAAAACCGACAAAAACATACCAAAATACACCTAAACCGAACCGAACCGACGGTCCGACACCAAACCGAACCAACCCGACGGCCCGTCGGTTCGGTTTTTCATGCATTTCGGTTTTCGGTTTTGTCGGTTCGGGCCTCTTTTGGACCGACGCTCAGCCCTAGCCACTAATATCAAGTCTTGGAACAGAAATTAAATTTCTAGAAATTGAAGGTACATAGAGAGTATTTATTAGATCCAAGTGAAACCCTGTATCTAACTTCAATCTGTAAGTCCCTATGCCTTCAATGGGAGCCTTCATTCGGTTCCCCATAAAGAGAAAGTTATTAGTTGGGCTTAGTTGATACAAATTATGAATTTTTCCCAAAGGAAAAATTATTTTTCTATAACTAATAAATTTAAAGATGAAAATTAATATACTTTGTCATATGTATATAGTTATCCAAAGATGTGTATATATGTGACGAAGTCTATTTTATTGTGTTATACACATCTTTGTTCCTTCGGTTATAACATCAATATATGGACTTAAACAAGCTTCTAGGCAATGGTATATTAAGTTCAATGATACCATTAAATCTTTCGGTTTTGAAGAAATCATCTTTGATCGATGTATATACCGCAAGATCAGTAGGAGCAAGTTTATATTTTTGGTGCTATATGTTGATGATATTTTGCTTGCAACTAATGACTTTGGTTTATTGCATAAGACTAAAGAATATCTCTCTAAGAATTTTGAAATGATAGATATGGGTGAGGCATTTTATGTCATCAGAATTTCAATATTCCATTTTATGTCATCAGAATTTCAATATTCCTTGACAGATCTGAAGGTCTGTTAAGACTGTCTCAAAAAGCCTATATCAATAAGATTCTTGAGAGATTCAATATGAGCAAGTGCTCAGGAGGTATAAGCAAACCGCCGGAAGTTTGTAGCTTGTTATGAGGCTACTATTCATGCATTATAGTTGCGAAACTTTATTTCAGGGCTTGGGATTGTCGACACTATAAGCAAGCCGCTCAAAATTTATTGTGATAATACCGCAACAGTTCTCTTCTCTAAGAACGATAAGTACTCTAAAGGTCCAAAACACCTGGACATAAAGTTCTTTATCGTGGAAGAGGAAATTCAGAAACAAAGAGTGTATCTAGAACATATTAGTATGGATCTCATGATTGTTGATCCTCTAACCAAGGGTTTACCACCAAAGACATTTACAAAACATGTTCCTAGGTTGGATCTTGGTTGTATTGATAACTAATTATGATATTCTAAACACTCTTGAGCTCAATAAAATGTTTTTGACTTTATTTCTTATTCATTATGTTATTATGCATGCATTTGTGTTTGAATAAGAAATTTGTATGTGTTATCATAACAAGTATGTGGACTCTATATTATTTGTATACGAGAAATACTTTGTATGAGCGCCTTAATCCCCATTATGTGGTTTGTTGTGTTGAGATACTTATGATGACGGTTAATAAAATATAATTTGCTAGCCTTATGTTGTGCCATGTAGGAATATCATGTCAAGTGGGAGAATGAAAGAATGTGACATGCTATTAGTGTCATTATAATCCCATATTGAATTATAGGTTACATATACTAAATGTTTACTCATTATGTAATCATTTGAATTCAATATAATTATGAATGCTCCTAATGGTACATTAAGTCTTTGATCGTTTTATTTGTTAGTATTGATGGACATACTAACTCTTAAGCCTATATATACATCTAGTCCTCTCCCTACCCAATACACACAAGTAGAATCATTTAGCTATCCATCAAGCTCTCTACACTTAAGTGGGTCAAGGGAGAGAAACTAGTTTGTGCTTGAAGTGCTCTATACATCATGACGACATCCGCTACGGCCTCCGGTATGTTGTACTCGTTCATCTTGTCTATGTATTCTAAGATCGTTGTGGCATAATAGTTTAATGTGTTCATCATGTGTATTTGATGCTAATGTTTACACATATAATAGCTTACATAAAAAGCTTCTTGTAAACTTTTGCCCATGATATAATCTCATCCACCATTAAAGATCCGTCAATGATCTGACGACCTTTTATAAAAGCCATTTGAGCTTCGCTAGCAACCGATGGGATGACCATCACTAGGCGGTTAGCAAGTATCTTTGCAAGAATTTTTTATTGGCTACCTATCAAACTAATGGGTCTGAAATCATTTATGACAAGCGGGTCTTCAACTTTTGGCACAAGAGCAATGAAAGACGAATTACAACCTATTGGAATGAATGAAGTCATCTCAAATTCTTTGATATAAGCAATGACATCACGAGTGATTTCCATTGTGACATGTAGAATTTGAACGTGAAGCCATAAGGGCCCGGAGCCTTTTCACTTCTACATTCCTAAACTGCAACCTTAATTTCTTGGTCGGATATTGGATATTCAAGAATCAATAAATCATTACTGGTAAGTTTTTTGAAATTCTCACTTGTGAAAGTTGGTCTGGAAATGCCTTCTTCTTTGAATTTTGATTTGTAAACTTGAAAAATAAGAGATTTTAGGGTAGTGGGATCCGTCGTCCAAGACCCATGGATATCGAGACCATTTATCTGTGATCGGTTTCTATTGCTATTAACGATCCCATGAAAGAAACCCAAGTTTTCATCCCCTTCCAAAGCCCATCTTGTTTTAGATTTTTGGCGCGAATCTGTTAAGCGACGGTATTCTACATCATGGACATCTTTGATTATTTTTGATCTTTTGCGTTCTTGTTTCACTTTCACAGGAACATTCGATTGATCATGTATTCATGTATTCATATTCCACATCTTTTGCCACCACTATTACCCCGGAGAATGGCATGTTGGTAGTTTGCTATGCTGATTTCCATCAACCTTTTTTGGTAGTAGCTGCATCTATTATCTCCAATCTCTTCATTCATCTTTTTTGTTCAAGTTTTTTGATTCTCATCTACAGTTAGTTAGCTAAAAATTTGACGTAAACTAGGAGACATCGGTTTTCCACCCTTTGTATTTATGAAAGAGGTATTAACAGTTAACTCATCTAACTTTCAGAAGTAAATTATGAACCTACATACTGTACATAAGTGGACTCTCAGTATTTGTAAAAAGAAGGCTTGAAGTCTTTGTTGAACAAAAAGTTTATGGCCAAAATAAACAATAAAAAGCTGACAATCGTATACATTTTCATATTCAATATGATTGTCGCCAACTTTTGATGGCTATCAGCAATCATATGAAGTTGAAAACATAATACTAATCTGAACACAAATGAAATATATACACTATGGTATATTAACTAGCAACATTCTCTTTCTTTTAACCAATGTGGGATTGAATGTTGAAATGACACCTCTATCAATTATTGAGTGAGTGCAGATTTATC
Organism: Chrysanthemum makinoi; assembly: GCA_910596185.1. Taxonomy (NCBI): domain Eukaryota; kingdom Viridiplantae; phylum Streptophyta; class Magnoliopsida; order Asterales; family Asteraceae; genus Chrysanthemum; species Chrysanthemum makinoi. The sequence goes on along the minus strand of OU343220.1, from coordinate 63,402,045 downwards.
AGTCCAATCTGTACCATATATTGTAAAAACAATGGTTATCCTTTACAACTACTTGAATAAATGATAGCAGCGAGAACTTCGGTACATGATTATAAAATAGGAACACAAGAGTTATTGTGTCAAAAGCTGCAAGTGTGGACAATGTGCCTAAGAGAAGCCAATGTAGAAGTTTTTAAATTGGATTAATAGGAGCTCAAGAATAAGGCCGGGAAAGTAATTTGGGACAGTAGAAACTAGTTTTAATGCCCGTGCACGCATGAGACTTAGATATAAAATTTTGATGAAATATTAATTTAGTTATTGTGATTATAAAATAGTTATGGGTGCTTTGATCCCATGATCCACTTCGTATTAGTGGTGGAGAAGGTGCTTCCCGGGTAAGTTTGATCATTCTCCAAGATCAAATACGTGTCCGTGGCGGAGAAGGTGTTTCTAATGTAAGTTTAATCCGCCTCCATGACCTCATCCGTGTGTATGGCGAAGAAGGCTTTGAGCGTGATTTTGATCAGTCTCCTCTATCCAATCTGTGCCCATGGGGTTAGAAGTGGTGTTGAAGGTGGTTCCAGCATGAGTTTGAGCTGCTACTATGTCAATGAAGGGTTTCCGACAAGTAAAGGATAAATTGGATCATCGCAATCGTTGTCTAGCCAATCTATGATCGATTTAACACTAGAAAATCGTCAGATCAAGTAAGGGTCGTACAGAATATACGCGGACATGTCTGCGACGGAGGTGTAAATGTATAGTTAGATAAAGTTCACATAAAGTAGGTTAAATCGTTTTTCCACCCTTTTAATGAACTCTCAGGATTTGTAAAAGGTTTCAATTTTTGTTGAACACAAAGTTTACGGTCAAAATAAAAAATAAAAAGTTTGAGAATCATGTACATTTTCGAATCCAATCTTGTCACCTATTTATTAGATGACACACATATTGGATTCGAAAGCATAATAACATCTCACATTGTTCCTTGCTATCATGTATCAAATTTTTTAATGAGATTAATAGCAAAACTAATATTTATCATTTTTTTTTTAAATATATAGTCAATAAAGAGTATATTGGTATACTTTACTTTTGTCTTTTGTTAAATCATTACCAAACTTATTACTACTATCTTTGTTGTTCATAAGTTTCTTTTTAATTGCAATTTATCTCCTTAAACTTTTCCAAATCTTTTCTATTGCATTTGAACTTATACAAATTTTGCATACGGTATTGATTTAACCCCCACAATAACGCACGGGCAATAAAACCTAGTTTATTTCGATTGACACTTGAACAGTTGAACCCTCAAGTCCACAATCTCACCAAAGTCTTTTTGGGGCAAGAGCTTGCGACATTGGTCTTTCCGAACAACGTTGCCTAGAGGAGAGCTGATTGAATATATCGGTTGTATACAGGCTCATGTTGGCCTTTGTTGTACGAGCAAGTTGCATTATTCTAAGTGACATGTAGCACTTAAAAAAGTTTAGAGTCAAAATAAACAATAAAAAGTTGAGAATCATATAAATTTCAAATCCAATATGAATGTTGGCTGGCAACACTAAAGTGAACATTGAAAGCATAATACTAATCTGAACATAAATGTTAAGTACATACGATGACATATAAGCTAGCAACATTCTCTTTCTTTAACCTATGTGGGATATATTGAAGGGTTTAGGTCGTACAATAGCAATGTACTTTTCAAAATGTCCCGTTTTAGTACGTGTACTTTTTTTAAGTTGTAGAATAGCAATGTACTTTTGAAAGTGTCTCGTTTTAGTACGTGTACTTTTTTTAAGTTGTAGAATAGCAATGTACTTTCTATATGTGTTCCATTTTAGTACGTCAATCGACGTACTAAATTGGAACACTTATGAAAGTACATTGCTATTCTACAACTTAAAAAAAGTACACGTACTAAAATGGGACACTTTGAAAAGTACATTGCTATTGTACGACCTAAACCCTATATTGAAATGGTTTTCATAGGAAAATAAATCTAGCTACCTAATTAATTTACTATTGACTCATGCAGAATAACTAGTCTAATCAGTACCATATATATGGTCATTAAGGACCGCTTCAAAGCTACTCGAATAAATGATACCAGTGAGATATCGGTAGATAATTTGGAAGAACAGGAATGTAAGAGTTATCGAGTCAAAAACTGCCAAGTGTGGACAATGTGATTGAGGAAAGTAAGTTAAGAAGTTTTAATTGGATTAATAGGAGGTCAAGAAATAGGAAAGTAATTTGGGACAGTAGAAGGGTTTGTCTACGAGCTGCAAGATGGGGTATGATTGAATCAGTTGCGAGTGCTCGGTTTTGTAGTTTTAGTAGTACGTTGAGTCATCTCCTGTGCTCGTTTGCTTAAATAAATTGTTTGTAGTTCCTTGTTGTTTTCAACTTATTAAGATCAAAGACCGAGCTAGTTGAGATATGCTTAAGACAACTTTACAAACATTTGTTAGAAAATAGGATCACAAAAATCCGAGAGTCGTGTAAACACTTTTAGATTGAAGTATTTCGATTGTTCTATCGAAATCTTAAATTGGATAAAACTCAAATTTTAGAAACGAGAATATTTTTTATTTTGTTATGAAACCGAACCAGATGATAACACATACATATGACCAACAAAACTGACAGTTGGTTGTAACTGCCATACAGTTATATTAACCACCAAATCACTTAAATTTAAGGGGCAAAATACCGGAAATTTTATTTTCTAGCTCGATCCCAGCCAGGAGCGCCCCTTGGACCCTGCCAGGGGCTGCCGCCCTTTGGACCCTGCTACCAGGGACGCTGCCCCCGGACCCCGTCATTTGGGGCTTCGCCCCCGAATAATAATTATAATAACGTCATACAAGTGTGCACTCCGCACAACCCCAACTTGTTAAACATTTATCACAATTACACATTGGTCAACTAAGTCAATCCATTACACTTAAATCATATTGGTGATGCAAAATCACCGACAACATTTACAAGCTAAATCAACTTTTATGTTCGGAAATTCTGAGTAACTACATTAGTATTACTTGTTGCGTACTATATGTCATTGTTACGCTTTTTATGGGTTTGATTTCCTAAAACTAAGATACATAAAAGGGTGACAACTAAAAAAATAGAAGAATTAAAAACATGGTAAAAGTCAAAAATGATAAACATATTTTTTCAGATGTATCAATATGATAAACATAGTTATTTATGTACTAATATACTAAACCAAAGTTCAAAATTATGTACAATAATGGGCAATTCTTCACATTTTCATCTCTTACATCTGCATCGTTAGTCCTTTATACTAACGCCCGTTAGTAAATAACTTAAAATTTGGTTTTCTTAAGTTTTCGTCCGTTTTTACACATTTTCCTCCGGTTTTACACGTTTTTTTATGTTTACGTCCGTTTTACACGCTTTCGTTCGTTTTTGCACGTTTTCGTCCGTTTTAAATGTTTTCGTCCAATTTTACAAGTTTGCGTCCGTTTTATATGTTTTCGTATATTTTTACACGTTTTGTCCGTTTTTACACGTTGTCGTATGTTTTTATTCGTTTTCGTCTGTTTAATATGTTTTTACACGATTTCGTTCGTTTTTGCAGGTTTTCACCGTTTTTACACGTTTTCATTTGTTTTTGCATGTTTTCGTCTGTTTTTATACGTTTCGTCCATTTTTATACTTTTTAGTTCGTTCTTACATGTTTTCGGCTGTTTTTACACGTTTTCATCTGATTTTAAACGTTTTCGTCTGTTTTTTTTACAAGTTTTCGTTCGCTTTTAAACGTTTTCGTCTGTTTTTACACGTTTTCATTCGTTTTTACACGTTTTTGTCGTTTTTTACACGTTTTCGTCTGTTTTTACACGTTTTCGTCCGTTTTAAACGTTTTCGTCCGTTGTTACATGTTTACATTTGTTTTTGCATATTTTCGTCCGTTTTATACGTTTTCGTACATTTTTACACATTTTTGTCCGTTTTACACGTTTTCATTTGTTTTGGACGTTTTCATCCATTTTTACATACTTTCGTCCGTTTTTACACGTTTTTGTCTGCACAATAGATTGTACTATTTAGATAGTAGAAAGGAGGGTAGGGTGGCGGAAAAGGGGAAATAGGTAGATAATGTTTGGTGTTGGGAATGGGAATGAGTTAGAAATATTAGAGGAAGAGTATGTACAGAGTTTGAAGAGTTATTAGTGATATTGCAAAATGTTGTTGTTTCTAATGATTGTAGGGAGCGATGGAGGTCTGTTGGGATTTAAAGAATTGAAGAGACAAAACAAGAAGAATGAAACTAAAGGGCTTAAAGTGACAAGAAGGGAAACTACAAAAAGATGGAGAATTTTGAAGATTCTAATGCTTAAAGAATATTTAGTTTCCTAATTGTATTACGTTTCCTTATGCTTATCCTTTGTAAACCTTAAATCTCTATTATATAAAGAGATGAGGCGTATGGTTTATTGTGTGCACACACAATGTAGACGTCTAGGGTTTGGTTGTAGCCTCAAGGATCTTTGATCCCTTTTATAGTTAGGTAACCGTACTACACTTGATCACGTAGTATTTGGGCTTGTATGGTGTTTAATCATAATGATGAAAACTTTGTGACAAGTTCTAGTTAATCCGCTACGTATTGTTTTTGTTATTGTTATTCCTAGTGCTCAAAACGATCCATGGAGTCTATCAAACTCCACAATTGGTATCAGAGCCAAGTGGGCTCATTACCTAGGGATTCGCAAGGTTTTTCGATGAAGAAAAAGAAAATTCGAAGTTGGTTTTTTAATTTTCGTATATTTCTGCAGGTCAGTTTTTAAACAGCGATAACTTTTTCGTTAACCGTTAGATCGGGCTGTAATGTTGGTTGAAACTTCTCTATATATCAAGCTAGCTTTCACCAGAGGGATCTTCCATCGGAGGTCTGATACATTAGATATAGGCTGTCAAAAACGGTACGCGGAGGGAGGTAATAATTTTCGAATCTTAGGGTTTTGAGGGTTTGATTTTCTGATTTTCTTATGCTATTGTTCATACTCAACACGAAAATCAGTTAATGATCGTAAACTCATGCCCTAATATCGTTATTAATGATGCGTCATAATATGAATCATGATTCCATGTACTTCATTACGTCTATTTTTCTTGTGATCATTGGTGGTGATGGTATATTATCATGGGTCAGTGATCTTGTATGGGTTTTCAATTGATGTGGTCGGTGGTATCTTTAAGTTTTCATAATACTGCTGCTAGCTTATTCGTATCAGCTACTACTGTCCATGGAAACATACTGTTGATCGTTCCATATTAGTTAAGTTTCTGCTGCTAATTATCTAAACTACTGCTGGAACTCGTTTTAAATATTGTTGCTGTTGCGTTTCAATGTTCCTACTGCTACGAGTTGATACTACTGCTACTTACTTTCACACTTACTATTGCCAAGTATCTCGTTCCTACTGTTGTGAACTACTACTAGTTTGTTACGTAACTGCTGCTACACGCTACTAACTAATGCTAGTTAGACTTGTAACTACTGCTAGTAACTGCTATTAAGAGTGAATGATATTGTTGCTAGCTGTTCGCTATACTTAAGTTACTGCTGCTTCAAGTGGATTTGCATGGATTATTTTTATTCTGCTTGATATACAGATTGATGTCATTAGTGGTGGCCCATACAGATTGGTGTATACCAGTTAGTACATAACCTAGTATTAATGATTGGTTATTACGTAAATGATGGAATCTGGTGTACGTGTAAGGTAGTATATATTATGGGTTGATACGTTTCTTTATTGACTTGGGCCTATAATTTATATTAACATGGGTTGGTGATGATTCTCAGTTGTGTTGGTAGCACAAATGTTCGAAACTTTGTTTAATCAGTTGTGTTGTGGAGAAAAGTTAAGAAGGTAATATGTTTATATTTGAAGTGTTGGCTAAAAAGGACAAGGAAGAGATCGTGTGTGATTATAGCATATTTGTTTTTGGAATTACGGTTTGGAGTTATAGAGCGATGGATTGAAGTGTCTCGAATATATATGCTTTCGTGAAACATGGTATTAAGTGCTAAGATGGTATACTCGTTTTGATTACTATTGTTCTTTGGTATTCGTGATACTTACTGCTGCTGATCTTAAGTAGATATTGCAAGTTAGTAATTCTTACTACTAGAACATTTTACTATTTTTCTACCATATTGATGCTGCTCTTCAAAGTTAATACTTATTGGTCTAGGATATTATTGTGGTCATCTTTCAAGCCTAATGCGGAATTAGGATGTTCATTAATGGTTGGTACTACATGGTGTTCGTGATTATTGATGGTTAGTTATTCGTACAGCTGTTATGGTTGATTCTTTTGCTTTTGGTCATCAAATAGTTAGCATATTGGCTTCAGGGGAAGACTATGATTACATGTTTGACTATCTTACATGCATCATTTGAGGGGAAGGTTTTTACTACTGCTGATTGGTATTACTACTGCTAGGTTAAATTTCTATTGCCTTAATTTCATTTATTGTAAGCTTTTTGGTGTTCTTCATGGAGGGTATTTTGAGGCATTGGAAGGTTGGATTAATAGTATGATATTGTTTTATGGTGATCGAGATCTTAGTTGCATATGCTCCCTATTTGTATGATAACAAAAAAGGGAAGATATGTTATGGTGCATGGCAGAAGATGTTACAAAGGAAATCAAGAATTAAGGGGAAGCTTGTTTCATTCATGGGTGAGATTTAATTATCTCAACTTCTTTACTTCGCCTAGGGAAGTTCATACAAGAACGTGTTTGTTTTGTCATCATCAAATAGGGTAAGATTATTGGGATTTAAAGATTTGAAGAGATAAAACAAGAAGAATGAAACATGAAGGGCTTAAAGTGACAAGAAGGGAAACTACAAAAAGATGGAGAATTTTGAAGATTCTAGAATATGCTTAAAGAATATTTAGTTTCCTAATTGTATTATGTTTCCTTATGCTTATCTGTTGGATCGATATACTCTAACCAAACTAACTTATGTAGCTTGTAAGGGCGTAGCAACTTCGGATAAATCTTAAGTCACTAACAATGAAACACTGAATTAACTCTATTAAGTATGCGGAATTTACTTTAATAAAGCTAAGAAGAATTAACTTTAACTTCAACGATTTTATTAATACTTAGAACCTGCTTGTTATACAGATTCTCTAACAACCCTAACAACTCTAATACTGCTTATGAATTCGTATTCTTAAAACTCTAAAACATATATATATATATATATATATATATATATATATATATATATATATATATATATATATATATATATATAATGCCAATCTAGGGATCCTTTTATAGGCATAAGGATAACCCTAGCCGGTTTACAAATCTAATTCTTGTACGACAAGTAATATAAACTAAGAATATTCTAGAATAACAAAGCTTTCCATAAACGATGTAACAGTTCTTTTAGCTTTGCAGTACTTTGATGTTGAGCAGTACTTTGACTTTCTTCTTTAGCAGTACTTTGACTCTTCAGCACTTTGACTACTTGAGTACTTTGTATTTCTCCAGTACTTTATATCCCAACAATCCTCCCCTAACTTGAATTCTACTTGCTTGATTTCAAGTTCCATTGTATCTGTATCTTTATCATCTTTGTCTTCAAGGAAAGATTGTGTCTTTATCTTCAAATTTTGTCTTTGTACTCACGGTGCTTGTATTATCATCATCAAAGTAGTCTTTAGAAATATTTCTTTACAACAACAATCAGTAATCTCCATCTTTTCAGCTACTCAGCAACATATGACAATTTGTACATCGGTTCATTAAGTTTCAGTCTATTCTCATCACTTCCAGGTGTGTAAACTCCTGTGAGAGGTGAATCATTGAAATTTTAATGGATTTTGATGTCTCTTTACCAAAGCCATTAACTCGGGAGTAGCCAATGTTTAGGTGTGTAAAACCATGGTACATTGATAACCATATGATTTTTAGCAAATCATCAGCTATCAACGGTTTGTTTTGTCTTTACCAAAAGCCGTACCCTTTTGGACTAGTTAGTTCTTGCAACCATGATGAACTAATTACCATATAAATGGTTTTTCCACAGCCTTTACCACATCCCATTTTTTCTTGTGGGCTAGCCAACTCTTCACATTTGCTGATATGGTGAGTTGATTACCATTCAACTTATTAGCAAGTTGTCAACTATTAACGGATTTGAGATATCTTTACCAGAGCCGTTTGCTCATGGATTAGCCAATCCTTTTGTTAAACATGGTGGATTGATAACCTTTTGTTATAACCATCTCAAAAACCATTGATTGCTGTTAACTTTTGTTTCAAAATATTTTGCACTTAAAAAAAAGTTTTGCTTATTTTCTATTAAAAATCATTTACGGTTTTATCTTTGCAAGCAAGATACTTTGGTTAAAGTACCGTTTGATCAGCAGTACTTTGAATAAAGTACTGATTTTTCAAAACATTTATACAATTATAAATCATACCAGTATTTATGCATCATCATCAGCTATAGTTGTCCATCTGATAAACAATTTGATGACCATAAGGGCAGTTTCATTATCCTCCTCAACCTCCATACCATGATCTAGCATTCTTCTCATAAGATCTGATGTAAGCGGATATCTTCTTCTGCTAACATATGAATCATGGTTCCATCTTCTAGCTCCAAAACATGCACTCCAGATTCTTCAAAGAATCTTCAGCTGGTAATCTCCCAGACTTCTTGGTTGTTCCAGATTTCACCAGTGCTTGTTTCTTCAGTTTCCCAGATAGTTGTAAGGTCTCCAAGCAAGACTAAACCAACTCCTTCTGATGGAATGTGTTCAAAATATTCTTGCACCAGTTGGTATAAATGCGACAAATCTTCTCAGTTGATGATGTACAATATGTCCCATTGCAAATTAAACACTCTGAAACTCTCATCTTCTATATGGAACATCAGATAATCTCCATCCTTTGATTCTACGACTTCAAATGTAGATATCTTTGACTTTTTCTTTTCTTCAACATCTTTAGACTTAGGATGCTTAAAGTCTACAACTCTTAAGTAATTTCTCAGCTCATCAACTGTATCTGATCTCAATTGTACATTCTCTGATGGCTGTTTATCTTCAGTTGTTCTTTTTCTCTTTAAGCTTCTTTTCTTAGCATCCTCCTTCAGCTTATCATCATCTTTAAAAGAAATAATACTATCAACTTGCTTTTGATAAGCTTCTCTAACCAATTCATACAACTGTTTCATCTCTAAATACTTCAGCTTTTGTAATCCAGTATATCCTTGACCCTTTCGGATAAGCCATCATGGCATTTCTTTTCTTAGCAATACTTGGTCTTCTTGGTAGAACAGGAACATGTTGCTTTTCTGGTATAGCAGGTTCAGGTTCCTTCACTAGTAGAGCAACCTTAGCATCATATTCAGCTTGAAACTTCCTAGCAGCTTCTTCATTCTTGGCTACTTCAATTGCTCTTAGCTCTGCCAAAGTAAGCTTTTTCTTCTTCTTTGTTTCCACCAGTTTGCCTTTACCTTTGTCCTTTGGATCTAAAACTGGTTGAGAAGCTTGAGGTTGTTCTTCAGCAACTCCTGGAATACTAACACCCCTTGGTCTTGATAAGTTTTTCAATATTTCAGCAATAGTCTCATCATCACTTGCAGTGTGCTCCACTTTGGGTGTATCAGCTTCCTTTTCTTGTATAATTGTTGAAGGACCAGCTTCTTCTTCAAAATTAAGAGTCCTTGGTGTAATCAACTCTTGTCTATGTGTTCCTTGAAGAGCAGTACCTTGATTACCAGCACCTTGATCATCAGTACCTTCTACACCAGTACTTTGAACTCCAGTTCCTTCAGGCTCAGTACTTTCAATTGTGGTTCAGTACCTTGAGGTTCATCTTCTTTATCTGCATGAAACTCAACATCTTCTTTCAAATTATCTTGCTCCAGATTCCTCCCCAATTTGGATGAAGACTGCTGTTGAACCTTTTTGCCATTGGAAGTCTTCTTAAACTTCTTCCATTGCCTCTTATGTGACTTGACCCATAACCTGTGATGTTAAACCAAAGGCCATACAAAAGTCTTTAATCTTCTAAACTTGGTATTCAACTTCACTAGTTGTGCAGCCTGAGCTTCAATAGATTTCTTCAATCTGACCAATTCCCTTGTCAAAACATAATTACCCAGAACCAATCCCTCAGGAGGTATATCACCCACATCTCCTCCAGATGATGGTGGGTTGATTTCGGGTTCTGACTCAGCATGTGCAGGATCTTGTGGAGATGGTGTAGGTGAAGCTGCAGTATCGGCTTGTGCAGCAGTACCTTGTGAAGAAGTAGTATGTTGAGAAGCGGTACCTTGAGTTGATGCAGTACCTTCTCTTTCGTCACTTGCAGCAGCCTCATCTCTAACTGCTTGAACAATCTCCATCATAGAAGTAGTCAAAGAAGTGTTCCTTCCAGAGAACCTATCACTCTTCCTAGCCATGAAGGTGAATATCTTTGCAGGTTGTACCACAACAGGTAATAAGCTCGAAGGCTTTGGTACATCATGAAGTTGTTTATTCAAGAAAACTTGAATAAATCTTGGATACATTAACTAGGGTGATCCATTAGAAATGTGAGATAGCATACCATCTAGAATGAGTCTTGAAAAGTTGAAGAGACGATTTGTAGCCAATCCCACTAAAGCAGATGCTATATTAGATCCAAATTGCTCCCATGAAGTACTCTTAGAACTGATACAATGAAGTAAGACATGTACCAAGTACTTCCAATGTGGACTAAACAAGGGTTTCTTGAATGTTGTTTGCTTAAGGACCCTTCATACCCAATAGCTCTTAAAGTATCCCAAAGAAGCTGTTTGTCAAAACGTATAGCTCCTTCTTTATCATTCAATAATAAATCTTCACGAATTGAAGCTTCACTAACTTTCACGATCTTTCCAGCACCCTTAGCCTGTATATATGACTCATCATCTTCCATGTGTGTTCTAGCAGTTGCCCAAAACTGTTGAATCCATGGCTCAATAACATCCGGTTCTACCAAAAGTGCATAATTGATTGTTGATCCAGTAAGGAAATCAATTATGTCATGGAATGCAACATTAGCTTCAGTCTTATCTAAATTGGTTACCATGTTGTGTTTAGTAACTGTGTGACGATTCGCCATTGATTAATGTTTACAAAAGAAAGTGGTTCGATGAATAGTAAATGTGAAAGAGAGAGAAATATGGAAAAGATTGATAAGTATAAAGATGAGAGGAAAAATCGGAGGGTAGTTATTTATAGGTGAGATTTGAAAAATCACAGCCCATAATAACAAAGTTACCGTTATTTGAATTTAACCCATCTTTTGACCGTTGGAACGACGTTGATAAGACAAACAGTGCTTTCCACGTAAGCAGTACTTTCCAAAGCAGTACTTTCGAGCGGTACTTTCATATAACCAAAAGCAGTACTTTCCATTCTCTTCTTTACAATGGCAAAAACTTCAAATAGAAATTGGATTGCCTCCCCTCAAGCAATTCATAGGACTGTCTAACTAACTAATCAGTCCTCCCCTTAAATGTAGCTTAGTAATTAATCATACCAATACTTACCACCAAGTGATTGAATCTTGAAACATCAAATCCTTTTGTGAGTAGATCAGCTACATTATCATCTGTGTAAACCTTGACAACATTAATGAGCCTATGCTCATAACAATCTCTGATAAAGTGATGCCTAATCTGAATGTGCTTGGTCTCGGAGTGATAAACTGGATTCTTCACAATGCAAATTGTACTCTCATTATTTGATAGGAGCATTCTTGTAGGATCGTGAATATTATGTTGTTTGATGATCCGAGTGGTCTAGGATTATGATGATACAAGAAAGCCATTAGAGAGATGAAGAGAGTAGAGAGGATCTTTCTTGAAAGAGAGTTGTTTAACAAAAAGTGAAAGGTTAGATTCAAGAAGCAACACCCTTCCCTTAGTGGGAAGGGTATTTATAGTTACAAACTAATTCATCCTCCTGTCGGACTGTGGATCAGGCATACAGTGGGTAAAGACCCGTCCTTCCTCCACGGTGTTACACTAAACTATACTACGCTACAAACTAACTAATTAACTACTAAATAACGTAAATAACGATACGTCTAACATGGAATTTCCAATTCCTAACAATCTCCCCCTAAGGGAGGTCACCCCATGAAATACATTTTGCATCCTAGCATTCTATCTTTGTCTTTAGTTCTGAGCTCGTAGACTTCTATTCTTCAATTTCCGTAATCTTTGTGCTTTAGTAGCGATTCTTCAAAGTCCGATTATTTTGTACTTTCAGTGGAGGTCTTTGAACTGATCCACATCTTGATGATCTTCGAGCTTTCTTTAAGATCATCAGCCACAGTAAATCTCTGGATCACCCTTTATTATGTTGCCTTCATGTGATGTTGTGACTTTTGGACCGACATGCTCACACTTTTTGGATCATGACATCTTTCCATCATAGTAGCGGAAGCTTTACTGGTTCATGATATTTGTAGCAGCGTAGCAGAAGCATAGTAGAAAAATATCAGAGCCAGGTTATGTAGATATGCACTAGTCATGATTTCTTCGTTAAGTGTGGATGTTGTGAGCATGCGGCTTTGGATTGAATTCTCAATTCGATCGGTACAACCGTCCAAATGTACGCAAACAACGATTAGCAATAAATCACACGGAAGTGTCTTTGATCACTTTCGTTGAATTGAGGTACACGGCCCACGGTTCCCGTTGATCATACAAGTACTACGTGATCGGTATAATTCGAAGAATTTCCTTGACAGGGTTTCACAAATGCTCTAGTTGTTCTCAAACCGAATGTCTCAAAGAAGACAACACGGTGAGTGAACCGATGAATTGAGATTCACTGATTGATGAAAATTGATTTGAAAACAATCGCGTATTGCTTGAAGAAAGAGTTTTGCAATACTACGAAGGTTTTATGAGAAAGATCAATTTTTAATCAAAAATACTTTTTGTATTTGAAAAGAATACTCATTCGATGTGCTAGAGAAAAGAAGAGATTCGCACATCGAGCGGTTTTTCCAAAAGTATTTTTTCAATCAGAGATACTTTTTGTGTTTGAAAACATGAATACACATTCGATGCGCTAGAGAAAAGAAGATTTGCACATCGAATGGTTTTTCCAAAAGTATTCGTCAATTCATTTCCTGGACCAAGGTTGATTCAAGAATGAATCGCCCAATTGTTTCTATCCAGTTGTTACAAGCTTGATCTTTAGAAAAGATTTCACATGTCACCCACCAAGAGCTTGTTTGATGTTGGCTCTAGAAGGATTTCCATCTTCATCGTGAATATTTACATATCACTCGGATGTTCTGTCAATACCACAAGGATAATGCGTAGGACTCTTAATATATACTTACTTTCCACGTTGTGTGAAACAGCAAGTCTTCATTAATTTTGTGTCCTAATGAGATTTTGTGGATGATCTCTTGGCTCTAGACTCAATTGTGCACATTCGGTTCCTATGCCGAAGACTAGGGAGAGGGTCTCCTTCTTCAATATCAACCATCTCTAAGAGAAAGTCGATAGATTATGTAGGTTCCCCGTGAGACTGAAACAAGCCCTTTTAAGAGGAACTTGAGTAGCTTGGGAAGTTGTGTGCAGTGCGTCACTGGGTCCATGACGTCTTGTCTTCAATACCGGCGTTACTTAAGTAACCACCAATAGCATATGTATTGAACCCGGCTACTGCCCTAAGGTTGAATTATTGGAGGGCTATTTCTTTTCACCCTTTTTCACATTCATTTCTTTTTCATTCTTCAACCCCTTCAGTGCTTACCGAGACTTCATTACTAGAACCTTGTTGGGTTTATTCCATTTCTAGCTCTATCTCAGTCCGCACTCTTCCCATTTCTCACATTTCTCCTTTTTTTCATCATACCTAAGGACTCTACACTATCTAGTGGATTGTCCCTGGGTAGATCCCTCCGGCTCTGGCGGGATCGTAGGAACAAATACCTAACCTAACCATCCTTATAACACCATGCATAAAGTAAATTGGTCGGTATTTTGGTATTGTTCATTCCTTCTTGAAACCAATTGAAAAATCATTTGGAAAATCAGTCAAGGTACTTGTGATATAATATCAAAACATTTTGTACCTTAACAGTTTTGATCATTTAGAAATGCTCCCCCTCAACATATGCATATGATTTTGAAATTGTTTAGCACATGGAGGCAAGAGTTCTTTGAAATAATTTCTTGATCATAACTTCCTTCGAAAAAGCCATTTGATTTTCTTGGTAAATTCTCCCCCTCAACATGTGCGTTGGTTGTTTGAAATCATTTAACACATCTAGGCAGGAGTTCTTTGAAGTACTTTCACGATCACATTTGCCAATAAAAAACGATTTAGAAAATCAATCAAGGTACATTATGTTGAAGCATAGAAATATTTATACCTTGAAAGTTTATTTTCTTTTGAAATGCTCCCCCTCAATATGTGCTTCGAGATTCGAAAGCGTTTAGCACATATGGGAGAGCAGCATGCACACTTGAATCAAAACGATCACCTTTTATCAAATATCATTATTAAATCACATATTCTCCCCCGATCAAAAATATCAAACCCTTTGAGATTTTGGATCCCAAGTGATTTAATAAGGTTTGGAAAACATGGGAGAAAATGTACCTGATTTAAAAGCTCTTCTGGTTTATGGTTAAATGCTCCTCCACAATCATGTGCATTAAGTATTTCAAAATCGTTTGGCACATGAAGGAAGGAGTGCTTTTGAAGTAATCACCCTTTAAAACCGATTTGAGATTTAAATCACGATCTCTCCCCCCGATCAAAAATTTCAAACCATTTGAGATTTGTGATCCCAATTGATTTAAATCATTTAGAAAAATTTTGGGGAAAGACGTGGCTTGATTTAATTTTGAAAAATGACGGATAAGGACCAATTATAGACATTAAAGATTGTTAGTATAAGGTATGATAGTTTTTAAGAGATCTTTAAGTAAAATAAAACAATTTCACAATAAAACAAGAACAGAAAAAAATTTCATTTTGTAAGATCTTTGTGTTTTAAAGAAAATCATACCATGCCATAACATTAAATCTTTAGATCACCACTTATTTTGTACAAACGGACTTGATTGAAGAAATATTGTTTAAAAATATTTTATTTTAAATCACTCTCCCCCTCAATCGATGACAGTAGTCGATGATTGAGTGACTTAAGTTTTGATAAAATGAAGTCCGGTGATTTCCAAAATTAAGTCCAATTTATTTTCAAAACCAATATTTTTCCATTTTCAAAACAGTATTATTTAAAAATTGTTTAAAAATGGTATTATTCACTACTTGTCCTGCACAAAGATACGTTAGGTGGTTGAGAAGCTTCTGTTGTTGCTATAGGGCTGGAAGAAAACCATCTGCTGATGCAGTGAGACCTCTGATGTTGCATTTGTCATGCCAACTCTTCATAGAGGTCAAATTAAGCTCCGTTTCTTCATTTGATGATGAAGAAAACCATATGCTGATGCAGTGAGACCTCTTACGTTGCATTTCATGCCAACTTTCCATAGAAGTCAAATTAAGCTCCATTTCTTCATTTGTCAACCCAAGATATATTTACCCTTTCCTTTCGGCATCCAAGCATCTTCTATTGTGGGATCCAGACCGGGAACATTCTTATATACCAATATACCTGCATACGTTAGTAGACATACAAACAGATATATGGTGGTCGACATCACCCAAACAGCAATTGACTAAGAATAGTCAATTCAACATATCAATCAGATCATGTAAAGCATGAGAATAATGTGTTTATCAACCTCTAATCATCTAATCCTAACAATCATATCCTAGGCACCTATTCCTTCAACGTAGGTTAACATGTTTTACATTTAAGTATATAGGATAATTAGATAAGCTCGTTAGATGATATAGATTTGAAAACATTCTCCCCCTCAATCAATGACTTATTTTTAGAAAAGTTTAAACTCGCTGAAGTCATTGATTGAGTTTTCAATTTTTACGAAAACTCTGAATCTAATTGATTTTCAAGCAACTAATTTACCACCACTTTTGAAAACAAAAAATATTTTTCTGAAGAATTTTAGAAGGAAAAATACTTGAGTAGGAACAGCAGTCCTTCGACATACTTTCCTCAATTAGTTTTAGGATAAGTGCACGGAATTTTAGAAAATTGGTTTAGCGCAGCACTTTCCTTCCTCGAAGAGCGGGTTGCTATCGGAAATAATAGCAAGCCATAGTTTTAAGCAAGGGTTACAGTCTGAAGTAACTGTAAGCCATAGATTTAGCACGGGTTACAGTCTGAAATAACTGTAAGCCATATTTTTAGACATGTTTTGGAAAAGAATATTTACACCTTCTGCTCGAACTTCATCTATTGTCCTGTGCCATTGTTGAATGACATTTCTAAGACCGCAGATGTTATCGATACCAGAAGACATGTCTCGAGAAAACATATTTTTGGTGTTTTTCAAATTTTCTGATTTTATGGGTTTTTGTTGATTTTATATTTTTCTATTTTGTTTTTGTTGGTTTTATATTTTTGTATTTTGCTTTTTGATAAATATTTACAGATGATAGAGAAGATGATATAGTTTAAGAAGATGATGATACGAGTACCGAGATAAGGATATTGAGCAGCACGTCGTAGACGATAGAATTCGTCATCTCTTAAACTTCCACCACCAAAGCTTCCTAGGCTCCAGAATAGAAGATAGAACATGAGACTTTGAGAAAGAGAGACTTTGGCAGCTTCCCCCCAAACCAAAAATCCATTGGATGAGCATATTCAAAGCTCTATTTCAAGCTTGCCTTAGCTAGGTGCACAGAGAAGCACACCATTATCATAAATCCCGCTGCTCCTTTTAAGAACGATAATCGAGATTCTCCATTCGGGGTTATATCATCAAGAAGAAGAACAACAACGTATCATCCCACATTTGAATACCTCTTCTCAAATTCCTTTTACACTAAACTCTGAAGTGATCCATACCAAAAGGTTGTCAAGAGACCACTTCCCCCAAGTAGATGAATTGATGCAGTTAGTATCTTTGTATAATGCTCAAGAACTCTCCCGAATACACATCATGCCCGGAATGAGAACACCTCCCCAAAGTTTGTGCTAAACAAATTTCTTCCCTGATGATCGTGTATGAAGCTCAAGAACCCGAAGTACACCAATATCCAAGAACTCTCCCGAATACACATCATGCCCGGAAAGAAATGTTTGTGCTAAACAATTTTCTTCCCTGATGATTGTGTATGAAGCTCAAGAACCCAAAGTACACACATTCCCACCAAAAGAATAACTGCTAACACCTCCCTCATGTTATACATTTATCTCCGCTGAATATGTCATACTTGTGTACCTCTTTAATCACCAGAAACTAACTCTTTCATCTCTTCCCCCACATAGTTGGAATAAGAACACTAAACGCCATGAGTCAAACCTTGAGTGTCTCTGCAGTAATGACATTTGTCTTCCTGGGATATCTTCAATCACTTAGAAGTATTAAGTTCATCAATGTTTACTCGCGTTTAGATACGTGTCTCCTTCCCCCTTGCTGATTTTGATACTTCAAAATTAGCAACATACTATAAGCCCATTTACAAGAAATCTTTTGAGAAGAACACTTTTAATTTTTGTGAGAATCAATTTGCTGAAGAATGTGAGCAAGTCTAATTGGGATTGAATCTGACTTTTCACTCTCCCCCAATTAGTGCTCTCCCCTAAACCGACAATCTTTATGATGAATGCTTGAATTAAGAAGAAGTCTTTAGATCGTTAAATGCAACTCGTCTTTAGTCTTCTAACATGTAGCATAAAATGTAGAACCTACTAGACTCGACCTTCTTCAGGATTGTCCAGTTGGGGATCAGAGAGTTAACATCTTCAACTCACCAAATGCATTCCCGTTAACTTTGAAATACCAAATCCCCTTAATTCAAATCCCTCCCAATCAAACAAGAACAGAAAGATGTTCATCAAAGAAATCAGCCCAACAACTAGAAGCACTTTGTCATTAATCTCATTAGCCCGTGTGAAGATGTCAACCAACGGCTCTTAGAGTAAACACCATGTGAAGATGACCCGATAAGAAAAAGCTCAGTTCTTACATGAGTTTGGAGCCGTTTGACCATTTATTATCATATATCAATCATCATGCAGTAGTTT
Organism: Chrysanthemum makinoi; assembly: GCA_910596185.1. Lineage (NCBI taxonomy): Eukaryota > Viridiplantae > Streptophyta > Magnoliopsida > Asterales > Asteraceae > Chrysanthemum > Chrysanthemum makinoi. Next base: position 63,383,862 of record OU343220.1, on the reverse strand, counting down.
CACACTTCTTCTCCCCCTCAAAAATTGCATACGGAGTTGCCATTCTTGATTGAATAAGTGAACATCATCCAAATGTAGTATATTCACACTTCTCCCCCTCAGAGGTAGCAAATGATGTCGCCATCGTCATTATAATTGAGTAAGCGAAATAAGAGAACAATCAACAGTAGTCCGGTTCACTTGATGACTGAAAGCGCATGGAAAAAGTATGAAGCATGTTGATGAGAATGGTCATTAATAAGAAGATTTCTCTTCTTGAAGATAAAGCGCCTTGGCGTACACTTTTCTTTTCTTTGAGAAACGAGGCTTGAACTGTTGTGTTCAAACGTCATAAGAAGATTTCTCTTCTTTTAAAGATAAAGCGCACTGAAACGTACACTTTTCTTTTCTTTAGAGTACGAGGCTTGAATTGTTGTGTTCAAACATCATAATCTCTCTCTTTTCATCTACTCTTGGCAAAATTATAATCAACCCCATTATCATTCAGTAGGCTCTTTGTCGTGACAGCTGATGGAGAAAACCCAATATGATGAATTTGACCCTGAAGTAAACTAACCCAAACTCGTGACTTAAACTTGCACATATGTAACAAAGAGCGGTGCCGAGACTTCATCCTCCATTGAATCTCTAAGTACTCTATACTCTTCATCCAACCAACCATCAAGTATAAGACGTACATCACCTCTTGAAAATACACAATTGAATGTGACACTGAGTACTACAACGTAACTCCTTAAAGTGATAGTTATTTTGTGGTGGTAAGAGCCCAATTCCCGTAAGTGGTAAAAGAAAAGGAAAAAGTCACCCAAAAATAACTAGATTCCCAAGTCTTCGTTTTTGATTATAAGCTCAAACAAGGATCTCAAAGAATCTTCACCCAACCATCCCCGATACCTTCAGATACTAAGTACACTCGCCCGTGATATTTCACTTCAACCTCAAATCAATAATACTGAATTAACCTCGTTGTCACATCTTCTGGTTAAAAGCTCAAATCTAGCCTCCTTTGACGTTTTAAGTGAACTATGATAATGGTTTTCATCCCGACCATGGTTAAAAGCACAAAACCCCGTAAAACCATGTAATAACCAAACTGCCATGACGAATATCCAAACACACATCCAATTCATGAAGTACACCCTTTTATCCCTTCTTCGAAGTAGAAATTGTAGCACCAGCATCAGATAAGACCTCGAAGTACACTTTCCTTTCTCCAGGATGGTTCCATCATCACGGGATTTTACAATTCTATGGTTTAAACCGAGAAATAGTTTCTTTCGCGGGATTTTACAAAACCAAGAATAAACCGAGAGATAGATCCGGAAATGCACTTTACTTTTACCAGGATGTTTCCATTGTGACGGGATTTTACAAGTCTATGATTCAAACCGAGAAATAGATTCTTTCGCTGGATTTTACAAAATCAAGACAAAACCGTAAACAATGTCAGCTTGAAGGTGTTATGACAACTTTGGTTGAGGTGATTTTCTGTTTTAGGGGAACATGCAGCGGTTCATCAACGGTTCATTGTCCAGAATCAACAATATCATCACCCATCCAGTAAACACTTTGGTAAACACATCATTCACGCATTCTGTCGGCTATTGCAGTGGCAACATGGTGAAGTAAACCCGATATGCCAAACTTGATCATGAAGTGAAATTCCCCAGATTTGTTACTTAAACTTGTACTAATCCTTGTGAAAAAGAAACGGTGTACCCAATGTACAAAACCTCTTGACGTATCCTCAACTGCGTGAGACACCGAAGTGACAGTTATGTTGTGGGTTAAGTGAATCGTAACTAAATATTCAAGTCTTTATCAAACTCAATAAACGCCCAAACAAGTCATCTTCGCGGAAGGGTAATAAGAAAGAAGACGAAATAAGTAAACATGCCCGGAAAAACCTCACTTCAAATCCAAATAAGAAATATCGTCCAAACAACCCCGCAGTCAACTTTGTTCAAATAAAAAATTTCAAGCCGTGACAAAATATTATCCATGAAAATGTATATACCAAAGTATCAATCCGCACAACCCATCAAATCTCATCATCATACCCAATCTCATCATCGAATCTCATGATCGTCAAATCACATCAACAACTCACATTTTATCCAAGTCTCATATAATCCAATACTTGAAACCCCCATATTATCAAATCAAATTATCACAATTCTCATTGTCATACAAAGCTTACCTTTGGATCCAACTTACGCTCATCTAAAATTAGCACATCCGATATTAAAAGCCCATTTCACAACTTTAATTTCCGTTAAGAGGACGAGTCTGCGGATATCAGATTCAAACAATTAAAACCGAAGCCCAAGAATTACCACATAACCCGTTCTGAAATTAGTACCATTTGTCACATGATCCATTAAGAAGCCTTAAATCCGATTCAAAAAAATGTGGTAAGATCATCATTGAGAATCCCATTGAAATTCCATTCTCGGGTTCATTAAAAATTTGTGATGCAGTGAGGTCAAAACACGTGCTCAACGAAAATCTTTAAACCACCATTCTCGAATTTGTGACTTTAAAAAAAAATATTCTCAAACTCACGAAAACATTATCGGCTATTTGTGATTATAACACTTAGTTCAAGGCTTCAAGCTCACGAAAACTTTAATGTTTGTTATAATCTTCAGGCCCATACTGAGTCCAACCATAACCCATTCAAACCAAAGGCCCGATCCAATCCTTAGCACATGATAATATCCGGTTATAAAGACTTATAACACTTCACAAACCCTAACAATATGCTAACCCTACACAAGTGATAAAAACGCCTCCCACATATCATTATAATCTCACTCAACTCATTCTTCTTGTCAAGTATAAGCCATCCAAATCTGATCTCACACAAACAAAAACAACTCCATATGTTTTCTGCTAAGATCCGTACCTCACAACCGAGTAAACTACAACTATTTTTTTGAATCGGATTAGTGAAGTCCTCACCACAGGGATGGCTTTGAGGCTTTTATGTGACAGCCAAGTGGGGATGGCATCGATCAAACAATGGTTCAAGGTAGGTTTTGATTAGTTCCTTCATGTCTTTGAGTCTTAAACGAACCAGGGAAGTGATTTAACATAGTTGTTATACTCATTCACAAATGTTTTGATCTATGATGATTAGATTATTTCGTGTTTTAGACTTTTGAAAGTCTTGATGTTTCTTTTGAGAACCACAGAATATGAAATATGAGATTTAATAATTTTGGTTTTGGATGGTTTCGTTTGATGTCTAAGAGAAGGTAGATTTGTGACGATGTACTTTTTGGTTTTGGTTGGATCAGAAAAATCATGAGATCCTTTAACCATAAAAGCAAAAATATGAGATCTTAGTTAATGTGTCTTGAATGTTTTTAAGTCAAGTCGCTTTACTTCGTCAGTAACACAAATCGCTTCTCAAAAAAATTTGTTAGACAACTCGCTTGACATTCAAAAATGACAAGTCGCTTCTTTATTCTTGACACAAGTCGCCTTTAATTTTTGACACAAGTCGCTTCTGTTTTTAAGGACAAGTCGCATCAGAACTTTAAGTGCACAACTCGCTTCTTTAAACCCAACTCGCTTTTGACTCAATAGTCAAAAAGCAGTATATGCACAACTCGCTTCCTGACAAATCGCTTTAAAAAAAACGTTCGAGAAAAGTTGCTACATGACCAAACCAGATTCAATGAATCTGGACATAATCAACTCGCTTCAGAAAATAGTTAAGGTCATCAGAAACTTAAAAAAACAGCATAACAATCATTTTTAGACCCATTTTGACCTTGAAACATGACCAGAAATATCATGGATTGGTACAAAAATAGTCTAAAGAATGATATATGTGACAAAACCTTTTTGACTGTTTATGTTTGAACCCATATTTTTTGACCAATGATGACAGAGATTAAAATGACCACACCAACAGTTTACAGGACTTTTATAAAAACAGTTTTATCAACTCTTGAAACAAGATTCAAATGACTATAACAAAATATCAAAAATGCATAACCATCATCAAGAGAAATAACAAAAAACCATTCGTATCAAACCACATCCACATCCACACAAACCGTATAGCAAAAAACATGTAATACCATACGAATCACCATGACAACAAAACCATGGCTCTGATACCAATTGTAGGACCGTGAATATTATGTTGTTTGATGATTCGGGTGGTCTAGGATTATGATGATACAAGAAAGCCATTAGAGAGATGAAGAGAGTAGAGAGGATGTTTCTTGAAAGAGAGTTGTTTAACAAAAAGTGAAAGGTTATATTCAAGAAGCAACACCCTTCTCTTAGTGGGAAGGGTATTTATAGTTACAAACTAATACGTCCTCCTGTCGGACTGTGGATCAGGCATACAGTGGGTAAAGACCCGTCCTTCCTCCAAGGTGTTACACTAAACTATACTACGCTACAAACTAACTAATTAACTACTAAATAACGTAAATAACGATACGTCTACGAGCTAACATATGCTATACCATAATTGGGGTGACCGACACTTTAACATGGAATTTCCAATTCCTAACAATTCTTGAAGTTGAACCCATAATCCAAAAGTTGATTTTGCATCCATAAGACTTGTCCACAACAGCTTGCAGCAGCAACATATTCTGCTTCGGTGGATGATGTTGCTGCAATAGTTTGCTTCTTACATTGCCATGAGACTAATCTTCTTCCAAGATACTGGCATCCTCCAGTGGTTGATCTTCTATCATAATTATCACATGCATAATCACTATCTGAAAAAGCTTCCAAGTGAAAAGGTGAATCCTTTGGATACCACAACCCTAACTTAGGTTGTTGTTTCAAATAACTAAAAATTCTCTTCACTGCATTCATATGAGAGACCTTAGGTAAGACTTGATATCTTGCACATAAAAAGACAGCAAACATGATATCAGGCCTAGTTGCAGTTAAGTACATAAGACAACCAATCATAGATCTATACAGCTTGACTTCTACAGGTTGACCATCTTCATCCTTGCCCAATGAGTTGATAGATTTTATCGGTGTAGTGACTGGCTTCATAGCATCAAGTTGCACTTCTTAAGAATGTCAGAGACATACTTATCTTGACTTATGAAAATACCTTCCTTTGATTGTTTAACTTGAAGACCCAAAAAGAAAGTTAATTCACCCATAGAACTCATTTGAAATTCATGTTGCATAAGCTGCTCAAACTCCTTCACCATTGACTGTTTTGTTGCTCCAAAGATGATATCATCTACATAAACTTGAACCAGCATGATATCCTTCTTATCTCTCTTGATAAACAAAGTCTTGTCAATTGCTCCCCTCCTGTAACCATGTTGCAAAAAAGAAAGTGGAGAGCCTTTCATACCAAGCTCTAGGTGCTTGATGAAGGCCATACAGAGCCTTAACAACCTTGTAGACTTTGTTTGGATGGGCAGGATCCTCAAAACCAGGAGGTTGTTTAACATAGACCTCTTCTGTAATCTTGCCATAAAGAAAGGCACTTTTGACATCCATTTGATAAACCTGAAATCCCATATATGATGCAAAAGCAAGAAATATTCGAATGGCTTCAATCCTTGCTACAGGAGCAAACACTTCATCATAATCTACTCCTTCTTCTTGTCTATATCCTTGTGCTACTAGGCGTGCTTTGTTCTTGATGACATTCCCTCTTTCATCTCTCTTTACTCTGAAAACCCATCTTGTACCAATGACTTTCTTTCCATCTGGTAGATCACATAGTACCCAAACTTATTGAAGTTTGAATTGAAGCAGTTCTTCTTGCATGGCTTCAACCCAACTCTCTTTAGTTAATGCTTGAGCTACATTCTTGGGTTCTTCTTGAGAGATAAAACAAGTGAATAAACACGTTTGATGATCCTTATGATTCAACCTGTTTTGTTTATACACAAAGCTAAGTAAAGCATTATGTGGCTTAGAGAGACCTTTAGCCTTGGTTCATGTCATCACTCCAGAATTAGAAGCTCCAATGATTTGACCAGCAGGATGATCTTTATGAACTCTTAATGTAGGAGTCTGTGGAACTTCAAAATCATCATCCAAATTTGTGAAATCAGCTCCTTCATTGGAATTTGAGAAAATACCTTCATCTTCAAATTCAGCATAAGTATCTTCTAACCCAGGCATGTGCGGATCATTCAAATCATCGGAAATCGCTTAATTGGTGCGGCAACTTTGATCCAAAGTCTTGTGAGTAATCAGACTTACCCTTTTTCTTTGTTTCTTCATAAACTCTTCTTTGTTCATACTCATAAGATTGTGCTATTGTTTCTTGAAAAAGCATCCTATTAAGTTCATCTTGAATAGCTTGATCTTCACAGACAAAGTTAATTTTGGTTCATCAGTACTTTTCTCCTTAATAATTATGGGTTCTTCATCAGGAACAACATCAGGTATAATATTGACTCCATGAACAATGTACTGTAAATCTTCTTCTTTGTGATCAACTTGATTTTCTTCTCTAACAGGAACATAATTCATAGAAGGAGTCAAAACCTCAAGATCAAACATCCAATCAGGACCTTTACCCTTTTGATTTTCTTGATTTTCTAAAAATTCAACATGAAGACAATCTTGAACCTTCTTGGTGACCTTGTTGTACACTCTAAATCCTTTGCTATTGGTACAGTATCCTAATAAGTATCCTTCTTCTGACTTGCCATCAAATTTTCCCAAAGCATCAATAGTATTGAGAATAGTCAGAGGACATCCAAAAGGTTTCATAAAATGTATGTTAGGTTTGATTCCCATAAGCAACTCATAAGGTGTCTTCATCTAAGGTTTAGTGACTGATACTCTATTCAACACATAGCAAGCAGTACTTATAGCTTCAGCCCAAAATTGAATAGGTAATTGTGAATCTGCAAGCATTGTTCTGGCTGCTTCAATCAAAGGTTTGTTCTTTCTTTCTGCAACACCATTATCTTTGTGGTGTTCTAGCAATGCTAAACTCCCTCTTGATCCCTTTCTTGGCACAAAATTCATCCATAAGCTTGTTCTTGAATTCAGTCCCATTATCAAATCTAATTCCTCTTACTTTGAGTCTCAATTGGTTTTCAAGGGCTACTATAAGATCATGAATAGCATCAAAGGTTTCATCTTTAAATCCCAAGAAAAATACCCAACTAAATCTACTGCAATCATCATGTCACAACCGCACAATACTTCTTCTTGTTTAGACTTGCAAAGTAAACAGGTCCAAACAGATCCATGTGCAAAGAACTCCAAAGGTTCTCTAATTGTTCTTTCCTCAATCTTCTTACACGAAGCTTTATGTTGTTTACCTTTCTTGCACGCCAAACATGAGGTGATCATTCTTGTATGTTTTTGAAGGTAAACCTCTAACTAAATTTCCTTTAACCAACTTGTTGATATTCTTGAAATTTACATGGCCTAATCTTCTATGCCACAGATGTGCTTCTTCAAGTGTTGCCTTTGCTATTAAACAAGTTTCTCTTTCAGAAGAGTTAAGACTCTTCATATCCAGACTATACACATCATTGGTTCTTGGTACTCTCAGTACTACCAAGTTATTATCAACAAGCTTGAGTTCAAGGGAAAAATAAGACATTCGTGTGTCAGTGAATAGCATAGGGTGCTTCTTGTCACAGATCTGAGAGACTGACAAAAGGTTAAATTTGAGCTCCTTCACATAACGAACATTCTCAAAATCTATGCTTCCTGCCTTGATAGTTCCTTTGCCAGTTATTCTTCCTCCACTAGCATCATTCCCAAATGCAACTCTTCCTCCACAATAAGATCTAAAATCCGTGAATCTCTTTGTCTCTTGTCATGCTTCCAGAGCAACCACTATCTACAATTAGATGATCTTTAAGCTCCTCTTCCGCCCACAAAGATAAAAGAGTTAGTTAAAATTAGGAACCCAAGCCATTACTGACTTGTGTTCCCCTTGTGGAGTTACATACTTAAATGTGGAGTTACATACTTAAATTCTTTAAGTATGTAATTTCCACTGTCTTTAAGCACATGATCAATTATCTTTGGTTGTTCCAAAACTTGTGTTGATTTTTCAACAAAAATCTCTTTTTTATTCAAATTCTCTTTATTATTTTCAACAAAAATCTATGTTTCACTTTTACTTGCTGAAAGTACTGTTTGTTCCCCATCGACTTTCTTTCTTAACCCAATTTGGTTTTAACTTCGGTGTAGATTCCTTTGATCTAGCTACTCATTTTGAGGTGTAACGCCTTCTAGATTGATAGTAATTGGATCTCCTAGGGTTTGCATTCCAAAAAGTGTTAGCAGTACCTTGATTGTTTGAAAATCTAGCAGTACTTTGAGAAGGTACTGCTTGAGAAACTTTTGGCTTATCAGTACCTTGAAAAGTGTTTGAAGGTATTGGTTGTTTTGAAAAAGGTCTTCTCTGGTGAGGATACCTATAGTGTTTTGAAAAGATGTTGTGGTTAACCCTATGTGAGTCATTCCAGACTGGTTTATTCTCCCTTGGTTTTTGGTTGGCAGATCTGGTCTTTGGGAATTTGCTTAGATATTCTAAGTGAAAGTCAGAGTGCTTAATCAAATGATCAAGACTATAACAAACAAAACACAATTTTTGACCTGTAATCCCAAAATTTCTTCCTCTATGTCTATGACCAAAACTACCCTGACTTTTTGGTGAATTATGAAAATTATTTTGACCAAAATTATCCCAAAAGGTTTAGCGATATTTTGAAAAGGTTTTCTTGAAGGTACTGCTGAACGTGTAGCAGTACTTTGATTTGAAGGTACTGCTTGACTCATAACATTATCATCCTTAGGTTTCTCAACTGTTTCATTTGGAGTTTCAAAACTAGATTGACCAGTAAGCTTTTTCCTAAACTCTAAGTTGTCTATTCCAAAACGAGAAAAATCTGTCCTAAGTGGTTGAAAACTACCGGGGATGAGGGCTGCATGATAACCCTTGTCTTTCTTAAACTCAGGAGGTGTTTGACTAATTGATTCCTCATTACTAGATGTGTCTACATAGTTAATGAGTTCATCATCACTAGTTGTTATATCCTCAAAATCAAGTTCATCCTTATCACTAGGTGGGTTTTCTTCTGTGCTACTAAAGTCCATACCAAACCCTAGGCCAGTTTTAATGTGTGCTCTTTTCTGTTTTCAACAAAACTAACATGTGAAAGGCCATATTTTCCCCAAGCAGAAAACTTTTCTAGCAACTCATCCCTTTCTTTAGTCATCTTTTCTAGTTCAGAGACCTTACATCCTAACTTCCATTCACTTAATTTTAATTGATAATCCTGTTGTTCATACTTTTCTGCCCAAGCCATTTCATTATTTTCATGAGTTATTATTTTGGCTTCCATTGACTCTAAGGTTATTTGATAACCAGCTACCTCATACCTAGCCCTTCTACAATTATCTCTTTTAGTTACATAATCTTTAAGCACTTTTTGATAAAAATCATGACACTTAGAGCATACCTCAGAGATAGGGGGTGAACTTGGTGAAGTAGCTACCATAGCAAGTAGAAAAGGTTCATCTTCACTCTCCATGCTCCAATCAAAGCTTCCAAGACCATCTCTGGATTCCAAAGCAACAAATCCAGGTTCCTCATCAAAAGCTGTGCTCCAATCAAACTCTTCCACTGCGATCATAGAGTAGGTTCTTGGTTCATCATCAAATTCAGCACTCCAACCTCGATAGATTTTCTTGAGCAACCAAAGATTTTGTTTCAAGAATTGGAATTTCCTTTAGTTCAAGCTTGGGTTTCTCAATCATTCTATTTGCCGGATATTTAGCAAACTTGCACTCTCTTGCAAAGTGTCCAGTTCTTTGACAATTGAAGCATTAAATCTTGGTCTTGTCAAATGTTATACCGCTTTGGGTTTGAAATCAATGCCCCTTCATGTTTTCTTCATGAACTTCTTGATTCTAGCAGTGATCATAGCAACTTGCCACCTGATATCAATTTCTTCAAGAGCATCCTCTTCAATTTGTGACAAATCCTCTTCATAAGTAACAGGTAAAGTGGCTTGCTGAGCAAAGAATGAGCATACAACTTCATCAGAATGAATGGTGTTTGAAGATGATGAGCTAGGGGTAGGATAGGTAACAGTACTTTGAGTAGGATAAGCAGTACTTTTAGTGGAAGTACTGCCTCTTTTCAGATGACACAAAAGCAATACTGTGAGATTTTGAACTTGTTTGGCCATTCATCTCATGCTCATACACCTTTAAGTGGTTGTAAAGATCATCAAAGTTCATAGTGTCCAAAACAGGTTGTCCTCTGATCATAGTTGCAATCACATGCCATACGGATGGCAAACTCCTTAAGAACTTCAGATTGGCATCTTCAATAGATACGTTAGCTTCATACAACTCTAGCATACTAAGGAGATTCTGAAATCTGTCATAAGCAGCATCAAGACTTTCTCTTTCTCCAACTGTGAATGTTTCAAACTGTTTCTTCAACAAATTTCTGTGCATTTTCTTGGAAGCATCATTACCTCCGAATCTTGTCTTGATAGCAGCCCATAGTTGTTTAGCATCCTTAGCATCATGAAACTTGAGTAGGTGACCATCAGGTATAGCAGAAAATAGGATGTTGAAAGCCTTTTCTTGATTCCTTACTATAGTTGCTGGCAAGACAGCCTTAGGTGGTTTAGGTAGTCCAGGAACTTCTATAGGTTCTTCAATAACTTCATTACCATTGACAATTACATTCCACGGTGCATGGTGCGTAATAGCAATGTCTTGCCTCATCTTCATGCTCCATAGATCGTACTCTCCTTTTTGATGATAGGAATTCGAGGTGAGGTGATGGATGGGGGTGGTGCGACTTCGGTCGACATCTTTAGGGTTTGTTGTTAAAACGGTATTAAGGGTTTCTTCTTAATCAGAGTTTCCACACAAGCTCTGATACCACTTGTTGGATCGATATACTCTAACCAAACTAACTTATGTAGCTTGTAAGGGCTTAGCAACTTCGGATAAATCCTAAGTCACTAACAATGAAACACTGAATTAACTCTATTAAGTATGCGGAATTTACTTTAATAAAGCTAAGAAGAATTAACTTTAACTTCAACGATTTTATTAATACTTAGAACCTGCTTGTTATACAGATTCTCTAACAACCCTAACAACTCTAATACTGCGTATGAATTCGTATTCTTAAAACTCTAAAACATATATATATGTATATATATAATGCCAATCTAGGGATCCTTTTATAGGCATAAGGATAACCCTAGTCGGTTTACAAATATAATTCTTGTACGACAAGTAATCTAAACTAAGAATATTCTAGAATAACAAAGCTTTCCATAAACGATGTAACAGTTCTTTTAGCTTTGCAGTACTTTGATGTTGAGCAGTACTTTGACTCTTCAGCACTTTGACTTCTTCAGTACTTTGTATTTCTCCAGTACTTTATATCCCAACATTATCCTTTGTAAACCCTAAATCTCTATTATATAAAGAGATGGGGCGTATGGTTTATTGTGTGCATACACAATGTAGACGTCTAGGGTTTGGTTTTAGCCTCAAGGATCTTTGATCCCTGTTATAGTTAGGTAACCGTATTACACTTGATCACGTAGTATTGGGGCTTGTATGGTGTTTAATGATAATGATGAAAACCTTGTGACAATAACATTGTTGTTCTAGTTAATCCGCTGCGTATTGTCTTTGTTATTGTTATTCCTAGTGCTCAAAACGATCCATGGAGTCTATCAAACTCCACAAGGTGCACGTTACAAGATGATGGAGGATTTATGGTAAACACCTTGTCAAAAATAGTGGAGGGGAAAATTCTACGGGTGGAGAATGGTGCGAAAGAAACCTTGTGGAATAAGTGGGTACCTAAGAAAGTGTGCATATTTATTTGGAGAGCTTTAAAAGGGAGACTTTAGATTCGGGAGGAACTTGACAAAAGAGGTATCGACTGGGATACTTTACTATGTCCGTGTTGTAATAGTATGGTGGAATCATGTAATCATAGCTTGGTGTTGTGTGATCTTGCGATGAACGTGTGGGAAAAGATTTTTGGTTCTTTGCAAGATTAGGAATGTCAACTGATGCAGGTTTTACTGACCATGTTTTAATATTTATAGTTACTCGTTATACCTATGGTCTACCCTAATGCACTAACGGGCAATGTACCCGGTCGTGTGCAGTGTAGTAATCGGTAAAACCGAGGTCGTCCCAAGAGCTATGTATGCGGATTTAAACTAAGTCTAGGTGTCACAGATTTTAATATGATTATGATATAATTAACTACTAAAGCAAATAAAGGCGAGGGATGTGATCAATAGAGGAGAGGGGTGCTAACCTAGTTACTCATCCTAATTAGTAGTGTTTACGTCTAATTACTTCCAATTACTTCAGGTGGGGTCAAAGTCGCTAGGACAACATTTGGTGAGTTCGTCCTAACCTATCAGCAAAGGGTCCCACTGGAGAAATCAAGTGCCCCGTCATAAGTCCAATTGTTCCTGGTCCCCTAAGCTAAGTCATTAAGTACCGCTACATGCTAGATTCATAACAGTGAGTGCCCGGGCGCTAGCATCTTAAACACTCACCCACTACTTCTTAAGTTCATCCAAACGGTAGGTGATCAGTTGGTCAAATCGCACAAGTAGAAAGGGTCGTCAGTTGGTCATATCTTACCCTTCCCGTCTCAATCTACTTACTTAGGGCCAGTTGGTCATATCTCCTAAGTAACTAGCCTCTACCGCCATTCAAAACTACCGAAACAAGGGTAGCTAATAATAAACTATGCATGCATACACTTAGAAATAATTATACAGAAGCAATGTAAATGAAAATAAAATAATTAAGGAATCATAACTAGGCCAGCACCTAAAGGTGCTTAGCCGCTCATATTAACTATAACAATCGATTCAATGTTTAATGTTACGAAATACATGAATTGAAAGTAAAGAAAAGATAAAAAGCTAATGCTTATCGTAGGGGAGTGATTTCTCCCTGGAGATAGCTCCGTATGCTCCTCTAGATCTGCCTTCGACTTCTTCTCACGTTCTCTGAATGTTGGGTGTGAAATGGGATGATTTGAAATGCTGGAAATCGTGGGTATTTATAGGCCAGATCTGGTTATGGCGTGACTAATTATAAGAGTTACGCCATAACATACAATTCTTCGTAATTTGCACTAATAATGCTGGTTACGGCGTAACTATGAAAGGGGTTACGCCGTATCTTCAATAAATCTTGGTTACGCCGTAACTGATGCAATAGTTACGGTGTAGCTTGCAGCGGCGCGAAACCTCATTTGACCTTGTTGGTTACGCCGTAATCTTTGAGAGTTACGCGTGTCTGGCGTTGAGTTGGTTTTCGAGCCGCGCCTTTTATTCGGCGTAATGTGAGAGAGCGTTCGCCGTAACTTCTTCAAAGTGAGCATACTATGATAAATCTTAAATAAACTCTCCAAATCCGCGTCTCTTTAGCTCCAATGCTCGTATTTTACCTGAAAGTGAAATATAGAGGAAAACAAGCGTAAATCCATATAAATGAAGTAAAATACGGGCATTATCGGGGGAAATTGACACTTAATATTCAGGACTATTTGATGTTATCTAATATCCCCCCACTTGAACTCTACTTGCCCTCAAGTAGACCTTATTAGATAGATTCCTAAAAAGATATCTCCCATTACCTGGAAAATATAAGTTTACAAATCCCTTATGCTAGAATAAAACAAAGCCGAACACCTCACGAAATGGGAACAAAACACACAAATCTCTCAACTACTCTGAGTGTCAATTTCGGGGTGATCACTCATTGCACAGTCATAGCATGTATTCTATAATAAGCTTGGCGGTTACACAAATCTCCACCACTAGAGTTAAGGACAAAACAATTCTCGAAGGCAATATGGGTAGACACGACAAAGGTTAAGGGTGATTTGTCATTACTAACATGTCACGGCGAAGTGGACAAAATCAATGATACATGACCAAATCCATGGCCAAGACACCAAAGATTGCTCGTTGCATCACCTAGACACGCTTCATGACTAAGGGTAGGATAAGACATGGATAAAATTGGTGTAAAACAAAATCAAGCAAATAGTCTAAATCTACAACTAAGTCATCACCACTTACCATTTGCCCAAAGTTCAAGTTTCGAAGTCAAGAAATTGGATCATGATATAATCAGGTAGATCTGCCATTAGAGGATGTCATGATGGGCACACATCCAACTTCATTCTTCAAATGTGACCGAGGTGGCCTCCTCGATACTAAATCTATATTAAGCTCATAATATTAGTGCTTATAACATCGCACTTTTACAATCACTAAATAACAATAATTTATTTATTTATTTATAATTTTTTTTCCTAATCATTTTTTTTTAACATAACATCCCCCCACTTAAGATGAACAATATGAGAATTTGGGGGGTCTTCAATGATCTTTAAGGATATGTCGTCGACGAGAGCGTGATTCCAGAACCTTTCCACTTGAACCTTGAACTTAGGCAAATGATGACTTCCCAATTACAAATAAAGACTACATGGTAGGCTAAGGTGTAATGGTGTATCGAAACAATATGTTGGGTGATCAAAATGAAAAGAATGACTCAGAAGGGTGTATCTAGGGGTATCTTGCACTAAAGGTGAGTGCAACAAAAAAGTTTAACATGGGGGTCGAGAAGTCGAGGTGACTAATCGATTGACACACAATGATAGGCTATTTGGGTGATAATCCTATAATACTGCCTTCTTAAACTGAAAGTCCAAATACATCGAGCTAACTCGTCTATGGTCTCGAAATGATGCAAAGGCCAAGTTCTAAAGTTTACAAGCTACCGGCAAACTCATAATTTGGTGGATTTGGGGTAAATATTAGGAAACGGATAAGGCTAATCTCACCATATAATATCAAGGGTTATAGTGTGCACGGCTAAGGTCTATTCCGGTTAGGTTAAGAAAAATATGTCAAAATTTTAAAAATGGCACAATTTTTCAAAATAAACTAGAAAAATGAGGGCAATAAAGTTCAAGAGACAATTCTACTCCCGTCCCCCCACTTGAATTGTACAAAGTCCCTTTTGTACTAATCGTTAAATAAAGGTGAAGAGAAAAGTAGAATTAGAGCGAGAACTTCCTTGAAATTTTCTCAAAAAAGAAAGAAGGCTCACGAAAGAGAGTCGTGCCTTCGCATAAGCATCCACGAGCAAACTTCAATCCCTGAAATCACACTACCAACAAGCATAATTCTAAAAATAAAAATAAAAATGAAAAAGAAATCTAACTCACTTTCGTAGGAATCACGGTTACATTTAGCGTATGCAACAAGTCTTTTAAACCACTTGGTGTCCCAAGCAGACGAGTGTAGTCTCGTGAGGGCTTACAAGGAACATACCCACAAAGTTCATTTGAAAACTAATACAAGGTTATTGTGTTTAAAATGAAAGAAGTAATGCAGAGGGCAGTTACGTCGTAACTCCAGAAGGAGTTACGCCGTAACTAGGCAAAACCTGGCATACGCTGCAAAAGTGTAGCTACGACGTAACCTCTGAGTGGGATTACGCCGTAATTGGTTATGCTTCTGAAGTTCTGCTGCAAAAGAGCCTGTTACGGCGTAACCATGAGAATGAGTTACGCCGTAACTCTGGTCGGATCAGCATGCTCCAGCAGCAACTTTTCTTCGTTTCCTGCAAAAATGGTTAAAAACACAAAACCCAACAGAAATGGAAATAAAACAAATGAAAGGGATAATTCGGGTTGTCTCCCGAAAGAGCACTTTTCTTTATTTACGAGTCTTTAAGTTAGACTCAGAGCCTCAGGGCCTTATGGTGGCCTTTGGACTTGGCCAACTATCAGCATTCCCTCCACGATTGTTAGTACTAAGATTATAACACATAGGTGGGTCTAGCGACGGAATATTGACAGCATCAACTTTATTTGAAACTTCTAATTTTGGGTTTAATTGATCTTTCATGCTGAAAGTTATTCGTTCATTTTCAGTTCCCAAAGAAATTTGTTTTTCAAAGACCTCAATATGTGCTCGGCAAGTGGCCAGAAAAGGTCTTCCAACAATTAAGTTATAAGTCTCCCGTTTTCCCATATCAATAACCACAAAATCAGTGGGAAAAAGGAACTTTCCAATTTTAAGGAGGACATTATTAACCACTCCCCTAGGTACGACTTTAGAGGAATCAGCCATTTCAATTATCATTGTTGTTTCTTTTAAATTGGTAAGTTTTATTTTATCAAATAAAGTGGTAGAAATAAGGTTTACCCCGGCCCCCAAATCAGCTAATGCGGGAATTTTAAGATTACCGATAGTGCATGGAAGAAGAAAACTTTCCTGATAGTGTTGTTTCTCAGGAAGTTGGCTTGGTAGGTCCTCGTCGTCTTCCGATTTATCATCTTCTTTTAGGTAGTTAATCCCGGATAGATTATTGGTGACGAAGAGGTGCCTTTGTTCTTTCTTGGTTTATCTTGTGAAAATATGGCTTTCAGCAATGACTTTGTCATTACTGGTCTCAAGGTTTTTAGCTAAATGCCCAATTTGGGTTTCGAGGTTTTTAATTGCGGCATCTTGGTTCCGCAAGTTCATGTTGGTGTCTTCTTTTACCTTGACCATCCATTCTTTGAGTCTATCGCTTTTCTTTGTAGATTCCTCGATATGTTTATGCATTATTTCTTCAAGGCTTGGTCTAGGAGGATTTTTGTTGATTCTTGTATAGAACCCTGGGGATTTTTCTCGGTATCTGGCCCCGTTACCATTGTATCCGTTGAAGGGACTTCCACCTCCAAATTTTACTTCTTCAATCCTTTTAACTTCCTCGTTGGAGGAGCATTCCTTAGTAGGGAGAGCTCCATTGTGTTCATTTTGTTCAACTTGTATGGAATGCACATTTTCCTTGAGCTTTTTCATGTCTCTTCCGAGACTTTCTAATTTGTTGTTTACCGCTGCAAGGCCTTCCATATTTCCACTCTTACTTCGATTGCTTCTTCCATTGTGCCATTTGTGAGAGTGGTCAGCCATCTTCTGAATAGTTTCAAGAGCCAATGTTGGAGCCATTCCAGGTATCAGTCCTTGAGAATCGATCATTTGCCTTGAGGAGATGTTCAGACCTTTGTAAAATACGTTCACCTTTTGCTGGCTGTTGAGGTCGTGAGTGGTGCACTTGTATAATAAATCGTTGTACCTTTCCCATGCTTGGTACAACGTTTCATCACCCTCCTGCTTGAAGTTATGGATTTCTTCTAATTGTTTGGCAGTCCTGGATGGAGGACAGTATCTCTGAATGAAATATTTTTTTAGGAGAGGTCAGGTGTTGACTGTTCCGGCATGTAATCGATCAACCCATCTTTTAGCAGCTCCAGTGAGAGAAATAGGGAACACACGTAACATGACAACATCATTTGAGACTCTAGGAATTTTGAATAGGCTGACTATGTATTCCACGTTGTCTATATGCTCATGAGCATCATCGGTAATGTTTCCTGAGAAAGGGTTTTCATGCGACTCCCTCATAAATTGAGGTTTGATTTCGATTTGAGCATCTTCTGCGATGGCCGGCCTAACAATCCCTGGTCCTTGTTCTTCACTTCTCAACGCCAAATATTCCTCGATAGTGAGGTCATTAATGTTAACAACTTCCATGGTACCTGAAACTTGAAAAGAGATCGTGAGAATTTGAGAAAATTTTAAAACTAAACAAAAATGAAAGACTTAATAGAAATTCTAATATAACTCCCCGGCAACGGCGCCAAAAACTTGATGCAGGTTTTACTGACAAGGTTTTAATATTTATAGTTACTCGTTATACCTATGGTCTACCCTAATGCACTAACGGGCAATGTACCCGGTCGTGTGTAGTGTAGTAATCGGTAAAACCAAGGTCGTCCCAAGAGCTATGTGTGCGGATTTAAACTAAGTCTAGGTGTCACAGATTTTAATATGATTATGATATTATTAACTACTAAAGCAAATAAAGGAGAGGGATGTGATCAATAGAGGAGAGGGGTGCTAACCTAGTTACTCATCCTAATTAGTAGTGTTTACGTCTAATTACTTCCAATTACTTCAGGTGGGGTCAAAGTCGCTAGGACAGCATTTGGTGGGATTAGTCCTAACCTATCGCAAAGGGTCCCACTGGAGAAATCAAGTGCCCCGTCATAAGTCCAGTTGTGTCTGGTCCCCTAAGCCAAGTCATTAAGTACCGCTACATGCTAGATTCATAACAGTGAGTGCCCGGGCACTAGCATCTTAAACACTCACCCACTACTTCTTAAGTTCATCCAAACGGTAGGTGATCAGTTGGTCAAATCGCACAAGTAGAAAGGGTCGTAAGTTGGTCATATCTTACCCTTCCCATCTCAGTCTACTTACTTAGGGCCAGTTGGTCATATCTCCTAATAAACTATGCATGCATACACTTAGAAATAATTATACAGAAGCAATGTACGGTCAAAGTTGAACCAGTTTGACTATGAAAAGTCAAACTAGACACTTATTTAGGGACGGAGGGAGTAAATGATGGAATCTGGTGTACGTGTAAGGTAGTATATATTATGGGTTGATACGTTTCTTTATTGACTTGGGCCTATAATTTATATTAACATGGGTTGGTGATGATTCTCAGTTGTGTTGGTAGCACAAGTGTTCGAAACTTTGTTTAATCAGTTGTGTTGTAGAGAAAAGTTAAGAAGGTAATATGTTTATATTTGAAGTGTTGGCTAAAAAGGACAGGGAAGAGATCGTGTGTGATTATAGCATATTTGTTTTTGGAATTACGGTTTGGAGTTATAGAGCGATGGATTGAAGTGTCTCGAATATATATGCTTTCGTGAAACATGGTATTAAGTGCTAAGATGGTATACTCGTTTTGATTACTATTGTTCTTTGGTATTCGCGATACTTACTGCTGCTGATCTTAAGTAGATATTGCTAGTTAGTAATTCTTACTACTAGAACATTTTACTATTTTTCTACCATATTGATGTTGCTCTTCAAAGTTAATACTTATTCGTCTAGGATATTATTGTGGTCATCTTTCAAGCCTAATGCGGAATTAGGATGTTCATTAATGGTTGGTACTACATGGTGTTTGATGAGTGCTAAAACACACATCATTTTATATCTAAAAAATATGATAAATCGGACTAATAACCATTAAATATGTCAAATGGTAAATCGGACTAATAACCGAGCACACCATTGGAAAGATCATGAAATATCGAGTCAAGTGGTTATTTTATTTGGAGCATCGAGGAAGAGAAGAAAAATTGAAAGATCAAACGGAGCTCAAACGAAGATTATTTTGGAGATAATGGCTAAAATTGGATCAAGTAAAAGAGGGTCAATAAAAGAATTAAATGCAAAGAGTTAACACAAAAGAGCTCTTGGTCTAGTGGTTGGGTGCATGTTTGTCAAGCAAGAGGTCTTTGGTTCAATCCTCACTTGTATCAATTTTTTTTTTATAATATATGCAACATTCAATCAGGGCTGCTGCTGCCCTGCGGAAATGGCGACTTCAAGCCCGGTGGTCAGGCCCGGCCTGATCCGAGGCCGAAGTGGAAAAATGAGGCCCAACTAAGCGCCCAATATGAGATAATGAAATTGATCCCGCCCAATGTGGAAAAAGAATGTTAACATTGAAGAATGCAAATTGCAATATCGATTGCCCATTGCGTGAAGTCAACGCTTGAGAAATTAAATATCAAAAAGAGCGTTATATATATTTTTTATGCTGCAGCCTCTACTACTCGCTTCCACTACTAAAATTGATCCAGCCAATATCTAAGCTCCACGTAGGCGAAGTATGGTACTAGGATAAGATATTTTCTTTGGGAACAATCGAGAAGGCATCAAATTGGCTCTATAAATGTATCCGGACACATATACACACAGAGTAGTTTTTTTTATATTTTAGAGTAGGAGTAGATTATTTTAGAGCAGGAGTAGATTAATTTAGAGTAGGAGTAGAATATTTTTAGTAGCTTATTGTTTTAGCTTATTTTAAAAAAACTTATTGTAATCAACTTTTTAGCTTATTTCTTAATGAAAATGATGAATTTATTTGAAGCTTATTTCTACTCTTTTTTTTCTTTATTTTCTTTTACTTTTCTTATCTAATAAGTCATGTTAGCTTGTTAGCTTATTGTGTCTTATTTAGATCTAGCTTATTTTATAAGCTCTCTTTTACTACTTTGCTTAAAACCTTTTATAAACATAGATCTAATCTTTATTTTGCAAAATAATTTATAAAACCCAAAAGTTTTAATCTTTAAGCTTTTTCTTAGCTTAACTCCATTAAAATTTAGTACTTTCTAAATCAATAAGCTTTTCCATAGCTTATTTGATTCATATTATTGCTTATTTGTCCTAACCTTTGTTAAAGTTGTGTTTTTTTAAGCTTGTTTTCATTCATTCCTAAGGCGAGGAGCTTATGGATTTTATAAGCTTGCTTATCACTAAAGTTTAGAGCTTTTCTAGCTTTTGTAAAACTAATTAGCTATTAAAGTCACAAGCTTTATTAGCTATTTGGTAATATAAAAGCTAATAAAGAAATAAACTTTACAATTTGTCAAGTTTATAAAATCGGGTGGTCTTTATTCGTCTCATTGCTTCGATCGGGTTCTATTTTCCTTACTTTCTCTTTGGCTTCTATTTTTAGTTGAAAAATGTTTATTATTGTTGAGGTTATTATTGTTGGCTTGGTAGTTATGCTTATTGAGTAAATTCTTATATGCTTGTTAAGTGAGTAGTGATATGGGATTTGAGTGTGAAAAACTTAGAAATTGTTGATTAATAATATTCGGTTACTTAGATTGAAATTTGTTGTTTTGACGGGCAAAAGCCGTTAGGGTAATTAATTAAATCTAGTAATTTTACCTAGATAAAGAATTGTTTTCAAAATAAACCAACGTTGTGAGAAAATAGTTTTTTAAATGGGTATCGAAGATTATTGATTAATAGTTTCCGGATTATTTTTAGATATATTTGGTTGATTGTTTTAACGGGCAAAAGCCGTTGGGATAATTGATTATTTAACTCTAGTGATTATTACCAAAAGAAAAATGATTGTTTTCAATATAAGCCAACGTTGTGAGAAAATAATTTTATTTCGACGGGTATTAATTAAAAAGAGCTTAATAGATTGTTCACACTCAATTTACCTTTTCACCTCACTTGACAAGCATAGCTTTCTCTATCATTTTGTTAGCTTAATTTTATTTCGTCACTAGTTGTTATTTAATTTTAATTAGCATAAAATAGTTTTTAAAATCTTTCCAAAAATCCAAACCAAAAATATTCGATAATCAAGCATCAAACGAAAGACATAAACGTAAATTTCAATTCATATCTCGCCGTGGATTACGACTCCGGAAGGTTGATTATCATTTGCCCTCAAGTGATTATTAAATCTTAATCGGGAAAACAAATATTAAAACTGCCATTCGCTACAAAAATAACGAATCAGTTTTTGGCGCCGCTGCCGGGGACAGGTGTTACGATTTTTTTGTTTTAAGTTTGGTGCCTTGAAGAACCTTTTCTCCCCGAAAAGTTAATTTTTGCAAATTTTCAAAAAATCCAAAAAAAAATTAAAAATTTTAAAAATACAAAAATATTTTTTTTAATTAAACTTTTTCAAAAACACAAAAATATTTTCCTTTTTCAAAATATTTTCAAAAAAAGCCAAAAATATTTTTCAAATCACTTTCTTTTTAGTGCATGAGCACTCGATCTTCTTCAAACGAATTAAATTCTCCTTTAACTAATCCCGAAAGATTAATTCGTAATAGAAATCGTTGTGATCCTTCACATTTATTTAATTTTGCAGAACTTAATATGGTTAATAATAATCAAAACATCAATCAGGAACCGCCTCCTGCGGGTCCCATTCATCAAAATGCGGGTCACGAACTCCGCCCGATGGAGGAGCTTCTCCAAGCACCTATCGAAGGTGTTGGAGATGCTATCGTCGTGCCAGCCATTCTAGCAAACCAATTTGAGATTAAAATCGGCTTGTTAAATCTAATAACAAGCATCTCATTCCATGGTTTTGAGAATGATGATCCACACTCACACATCAAAAGATTCACAAAAATCACACAAACTTTAAAGATTAATCAGGTTCCTCATAATGTGATAAAATTGGTTCTCTTCCCCTTTTCTCTTGAGGGAGCTGCTCGGACTTGGCTTGAAAAGGAACCTCCTGGCTCCATCACAACTTGGGAGGACTTAGTCTCCAAGTTCGTGAATCGTTTCTTTCCTCCTTCAAAAACAACAAATCTTCGAAATGCCATCACAAATTTTCATCAAAACTTCGGGGAGACATTTAGTGAGGCTTGGGATCGTTTCAAGGAGCTTCTAGCTAAATGTCCTCATCACGGATTTTCACCTCTTCATCAAATTGATACTTTCTACAATGGGTTGAATCAAAGTGATCAAGATTCACTCAATTCAATGCGGGTGGAAATTTGTTTATGAGAAACACCCAAGAAGCATTAACAATCATAGAAAACAAAGCAAAGGTCCGTACTTCAAGGAACACACCCCAAGCTTCGAGTGCTAGTGGTAGTTCATCTCAAAATGACGCCCTAACTGCTCTTACCAAACAAATCGAAGCTATGGGAAAACAAATTGCTAATATGCAAAAACCTTCTCATCCCGTTCATGCATAAATCAAAATATGCTATGAGACTTGTGGTGGTCCACATCCATATTACGAGTGTCAAGCCGCCAGTGGCTACACTCAAGAGGACGTATATGCTACTTTGGGGACCTTTAATCAAGGAAACCGAAATCTCTTAAGCTATCGTTCTAACAATTACCTTGGACCACCGGTTTCAATCAACCGAACAATCAAAATCAAAATCAATCGAATCAAAACAATCAAAATAATCAAAACAAGAATACCCAAAATCAATACCAAAATCGTCAAAATCAAGGTTATAATCAAAACAACCGTGGGCTGAATTTTAATCAAGGAAACAATTATAATCAAAACCAAGGATTTTATCAAAATCAAGGCCCGGTTTTAATCAAAATCAGTTTCAACCTCAAAATGCAAATCAAGCCCCAATTCAATCTTCCACGGATGAATTGTTGAGACAATTAATCTTGAAACAAGAAACTCAAACCTGAAATCAAGAAGCATTAAATCGAAATCACGAGGCTACAATGAAATTAATGCAAGAACAAATGGGCCAAATGGCTAAATTACTTTCCCATGGAAATCAAGGTGGGCTTCCTAGCAACACCATACCAAATCCAAGGGAAGAAATGAAAGCTATAACAACACGAAGTGTTATTACTTTGGCTGGACCCTCATCTCCTTCACCTCCTCCTCCTACTTCTTCTTCTAAGGAGGTGGAGCGAGACCGAGAGACTACCATGGACCAGGTGCACGATTCATGTCCAGGAAGTACCGCACGAGTCCCACCTCCGGTTGTCCAACCACCTACTCCTAAATCAAATGAGATTCTGGCGTAATCCTCATCAACATCCAATTCCTTATCCATCGAGGTTGAACAAGGATAAGCTTCAAGACAAATCTGATATTCAAATCCACAAGTTCTTGCAAATGTTCAAGAAACTTCACATCAATATCAGTTTTGCAGAAGCTTTAGCTCAAATGCCAAAATATGCTAAAATTTTAAAAGATCTCTTAACTAACAAAGAGAAACTTCTTGAATTGGTGAATACTCCTCTCAATGAGAATTGCTCGGCGGTCCTCCTCAAAAAGTTACCCGAGAAACTTGGAGACCTGGCGATTCCTCATTCCTTACGATTTTAGTGAGATAGAGAGATGAATGGCCCTAGCCGATCTAGGAGCCAGCATCAATCTAATGCCTCTTTCTGTGTGGAAAAAGTTATCATTACCAGATCTTACTCCCACTCGTATGACGATTGAGTTAGCTAACCGAGCGGTTGCATACCCTTCGGTATAGGCGAGGATGTCTTCGTACAAGTAGGGAGGTTTACCTTCTCCGCCGATTTTGTTATTGTTGATTATGATGTCGATCCTCGCGTCCCCCTCATCTTGGGGCGACCTTTCTTAAAAACGGCTCGTGTTCTAATCGATGTGGAAGAAGAAGAGCTGACTATTAGAGTCGGGGATGAAAAGCGGTGTTAAGTATTGCTCAAACCGCGAAATATCCTCTTACGCAAGGAGAAGAATCCGTCAATCGAATCGATGTCATTGACATTTCTTGCGAGGAGCATTTTCATGAGGTGTTGAACGTACAAAAGTCCATTAACCCCATGAGTGGCGATCCCACTCCCTCTTTTGATGCTACCGTCGATTCTCTCTCCCCATCTCTAACCCCCCGGGATAGTGATTTTCTCTTGGAGGAAACCACGCGTTTCTTGCTCTCGATGACTCAATTTCACCGAAATTGATAATGGTATTTACGATTACGAGGGGATATTCTTTTCTTGAACAATTATTGAATGATGATGATACCAAAGATCCCCTCCAAAAGAACTTAAAAGCGTTGAAACCGAAAAGACCAAAACTTCAATGGAAGAACCTCCTGAGCTAGAACTCAAGGACTTACCTTCTCACCTCGATGTAGCGTTTTTAGAGGGTACTTATAAGTTACCCGTAATTATCGCTAAAGACTTGGAGAGTGAAGAAAAGGACAAGCTCATCAAGGTTTTAAAGTCTCATAAGCGAGCAATCGCTTGGAAAATTCGACATCGGAGGCATTAATCCAAATTTTTGCACTCATAAAATATTGATGGAAGATGACTTTAAACTCTTGTCCAACATCGAGAAGGGTAAATCCAAACATTCATGAAGTCATTAAAGCAGAAGTTATCAAACTTCTAGATGCCGGATTGATTTACCCTATCTCGAATAGTCCTTGGGTTAGTCCCGTTCACGTCGTACCCAAAAGGGAGGTATAGCGGTGATTAAGAATGATAACAATGAGTTGATACCTACTAGGCTAGTTACGGGTTGGCGAGTTTGTATTGATTATAGGAAGTTGAATGAGGCCACCCGAAAAGTCCATTTTCCTCTTCCTTTTATGGACCAGATGTTAGAACGATTAGCGGGAAATGAGTTCTATTGCTTTCTTGATGGATTTTCTGGATACTTTCAAATTCCCATTGATCCCCAAGACCAAGAAAAGACCACCTTCACCTGCCCTTATGGGACATTTGCTTATCGTCGAATGCCCTTCGGTCTTTGCAATGCCCCGGGTACTTTTCAAAGGTGTATGGTGGCGATTTTTCATGACATGATTGAGAAAACCATGGAAGTTTTCATGGATGATTTTTTGGTCGTTGGGGATTCATTCTCTTCTTGCCTCTCCCATTTAGACATGATGCTCAAAAGGTGCGAAGACACCAATCTTGTTCTAAATTGGGAGAAATGTCACTTTATGGTTAAAGAGGGTATTGTCCTCGGCCATAAGATTTCTAAGAATGGTATCGAGGTGGATCGTGCTAAGGTAGATGTTATTGCCAAATTACCACCTCCTACCACGGTCAAAGGAATTAGAAGTTTCTTGGGTCATGCCGGTTTTTATCGTAGATTCATAAAAGATTTTTCTAAAATAGCCCGGCCTATGACCCATCTACTAGAAAAAGATACTCCTTTTGTGTTCTCTAAAGAATGTATGGAGTCATTTGAGCATCTTAAGAAAAAATTAACCGAAGCTCCCATTCTTGTTGCCCCCGACTGGGACTTGCCTTTTGAGGTAATGTGTGATGCTAGTGACTTTGCTATCGGAGCAGTCTTGGGGCAACGAAAGAACAAATATTTTCAGCCTATACACTATGCAAGTAAGACTTTATCAAATGCTCAGATACATTACACCACTACGGAAAAAGAGTTATTAGCGGTGGTGTATGCATTTGAGAAATTTCGTCCTTACCTTGTCTTGTCTAAGACAATAGTGTATACGGATCACTCGGCTTTAAAGTATCTATTTGCTAAACAAGACGCTAAGCCTAGATTGATCCGATGGGTTCTCCTCCTCCAAGAATTTAATATCGAGATTCGCGATAAAAAGGAGCAGAGAACCTAGCGGCTGATCATTTGAGTAGACTCGAAAATCCTCATAAAGGGGATCTCGATATGGAAATGAACGATAATTTTCCACACGAGTCCCTGAATATGATTTCTCTTAAAAATGAAAATGAACCCCCGTGGTTTGCCGATATTGCAAACTACTTAGCGGGTAATGTGCTTGTTAAAGGGTTGTCATCCCAACAAAAGAAAAAATTCTTTAAAGATAATAAACATTATTTCTGGGATGACCCCTATTTGTTTAGAATCTGTGCTGATCAAATTATTAGGCGGTGTGTGGGCGGGAAAGAAGCTATGGATATTCTAGAAGCTTGTCACCATGGTCCCACCGGAGGACATCATGGCCCGAACTACACCGCCAAGAAAGTCTTTGATTCTGGCTTCTTTTGGCCCACGATCTATCGTGATGCCCATGACATGGTCAAAAATTGCGACTCATGTCAACGCCAAGGAAAAATATCACAAAGGGATGAAATGCCTCAAAATTCCATCCAAATTTGTGAAATCTTTGACGTTTGGGGCATAGACTTTATGGGGCCGTTCCCGTCTTCTCGAGGGAACAAGTATATACTCGTGGCCGTCGATTATGTGTCAAAATGGGTGGAAGCCAAAGCTTTACCCACGAATGACGCCCGAGTTGTGGTAAAATTCTTGAAACAATTATTCTCCCGATTTGGAACCCTCGGGCCATAATCGATGATCGAGGTACACATTTTTCCAATGATCAATTTTCCAAAGTTATGGAAAAATATGGTGTAAAACATAAGCTTTCTACCTCGTATCACCCTCAAACAAGTGGTCAAGTGGAGGTGTCCAATGCGTGGCTTAAAAGAATTCTTGAAGCGCACGTAGGTGAGCATCGAGCTAAATGGGCGGACAAATTAGATGACGCTTTATGGGCTTTCCGTACTGCTTTTAAGACCCCCATCGGGTGTACACCTTATAGGCTCGTAATGCGGAAAAGCTTGTCATCTCCCATTGAGCTTCGAGCACAAAGCCTACTGGGCTTTGAAATGGACAAATTTTGATCTCAAAGCTGCGGGTGATCACCGAAAGATTCAATTGAATGAATTAAATGAACTTCGTGATCAAGCCTACGAGAATTCTTTGATCTATAAGGAAAAGACAAAGAAGATACACGATGAAAAATCAAAACCGAGAATTCCTTGTCGGTGATCGTATTCTTCTTTTTAATTCTAGATTGAAGATTTTCTCGGGCAAGTTGAAATCCGCTGGTCCGGCCCATTTACTATTACTGAAGTGTTTCCTTATGGGACCGTCGAGTTATCCCAACCTGATTGTCCAAACTTTAAGGTAAACGGGCATCGGATCAAGCACTACCATGGAGGGACATTCCTACCTTGGATGTCCCAGATCTCCATCTTTCCCCCATGGACAACTAATTCGGGGGCGAGTCAAGCTCGTGACTCGTTAATAAACAAGCGCTTCTCGGGAGGCAACCCGTGTTATCTATCTATCTATCTTTATTTTTCTTCTAATAAGTGTGTTGTAGATTAGTGTGGGGTTTTGTTTCTTTCCATGTGTGTTTGCAGGTTCCCGTTTTGCTTGAAGAATCCCTATGATCGAGAAGACCTCCGTGCTTGTTTTCAAACCCTCCAATACTCGGTCTCCGATCATTTATATGTTATATCTTGGGATAACCCTTTGTCATAATTAAAAATGATTTTTAACCTTTCACACTTAGAATTTTTTTAAAAAAAACATTCGCCTTTTTCAATTCTAAGTGTAGGGTTAACACCCGTAATTTTTAAACATTGAGGACAATGTTAAGTTTTAAGTGCGGGGTGGATTTCTATCGAAATATGACTTTTCCTGCTTTTATATGGTCCCCATGCAACCCCGTTTTTAACCGATTTAAAAAAAAAAAAAAAAAAAAAAATCAAAAATATTTGAAGCTTTTGCTAGTCTTTTTGATTGAAAAGTTTTGCTAGTCTCTTAGACAAGAAACTAAAAAAATGCGAATTCTAGCTCACAAGGCCAAGAATTTGCAAGTTTCCCTAATTGACTTTAAATATGCATGACTTGATTTCATTAGACGAAGCATTTGCTAAATTAATATATGTTTTGACACCTTGTTGACTTTCCGCTGGTGAGAGTAGGAATAGAATTCTGACTTGACCGGGCGTGTTGAGGCCTAGCTTGTTCCCTTAACCATAGATAATTTAATTATCGGCTAAGCATCCGAGGATCTCATTATTTGGGATTTTAAATTTTTGGAGATCGAGAAATGATAGAGTTACTTATGAGTTTAGATGCTAAGCGTGGAGTAGTTGGTTCTCTTTAGAGCCCATCGAAGGTACTTATGGCTTTTGTTCCCACAAAATTGTTTCACCCCATATTTGTGAATAAATAATTAGAGATGTTGAGTTTTTGGCGATAGTTAGTTCTTTATTCTTCTTTAGAGAATCCTTGCCCATGAGAGTTGGGTACACATCAAGGTACTTGTCAGTGTTGCGTTGTAATAGACAACTGATTCCTGATAGTTTGTTGCTATTGTTTCTATTGTTATAAAAGTCGTAGGGTTTGGAGTTTGGCACAAAAATTAACATGAAATAAAGCCCAAATGTATTAAAGTTGAAAAATCCAAAGCCATAAAAGTTTTCTATGTCCGACGGTACCCGCATTGTCATGGACTTCTAAAAAGGTTGAGGAAAATCCAAAGTCATAATAAGACTTCGATAAAGCGGTAATCCCGTTGAGTTAGTAGTTTAAAAGACCAAGGGCCTAAATTGCAAAAATGCAAATGTCTTTGAAATAAGTGTTAAGCCAAACTTTGAATCCAGGAGATGTCTAAATAAAGCCTCTGTCTCTGGACTCGTAGATGAGTTGTCTCGATTAAGCCATAAAAGGATATTCTCCCTAAATCGTGTGAAATTAGGACCTTGATGTGGACCTCATTCTTATATGCAATGATTTTCGAGGGAAGATGGATAACTAATTATCGACTTAGCTTCATATCTTTATCGGAATAAAAAATTATCGAAACGAAAAATTTGAAGAAATTCATTTCTCACAAAAATAAAATAAATAGAGGAAAAAATAGGAAAATGGGAGCAAAAGGTAATTACACAAGTAACTTCCATGGGTAGTGTTAGCATCTAAAATCATATTTAACAATGATTTCGATTTTACGCTTAGTTTGGGGACTTGTGAAAAATCAGGGACGATGTATTCTATCCGTATGGTCACTCCTCGCTGAGTTGTGTTTCCTACTCCGTGATCCTAAAAATGTCTTTTGAAAAATGTTGGAGTTATCGATTGACATGAAAGTTCAACAAACCGTCACTCATAATAGGAAAGTGCTTAATGATATATCTATATATGAAATAAAATGGTTTAAAACGGGGCGTTTTCAAAGATAAAGATTTTTGTACCTCTTGATAAACATCTTTCTGTTCTTGTTTGATGTGAGGGATTATTAGTTAAGGGGGTTTAAAAGATTTTCTTTCACTACGTGTGTAATTAACATTGCGTGTGGGACCAGCAATGGTTTTAGTGTGGGGTATTTTGATGAGTGCTAAAACACACATCATTTTATATCTAAAAAATATAATAAATCGGACTAATAACCATTAAATATGTCAAATTATATTGCAAATATGTTGGATATGTGTTATTATGTCTTGCAGGTACAAGGGTTTGAAAACAAAGCAAAAACGGTGACTTTCGGATGAGTTTCAACGACATTTTCATGTTTTTCGAGGTTCAAACAAAGTCGCAAAAAATTATCCGAGCACACCATTGGAAAGATCATGAAATATCGAGTCAAGTGGTTATTTTATTTGGAGCATCGAGGAAGAGAAGGAAAATTGAAAGATCAAACGGAGCTCAAACGAAGATTATTTTGGAGATAATGGCTAAAATTGGATCAAGTAAAAGAGGGTCAATAAAAGAATTAAATGCAAAGAGTTAACACAAAAGAACTCTTGGTCTAGTGGTTGGGTGCATGTTTGTCAAGCAAGAGGTCTTTGGTTCAATCCTCACTTGTATCAATTTCTTTTTATAATATATGCAACATTCAATCAGGCCTATGCCCGCTTTATGCCCCAGGTCCAACAAAGGCAGCCTTCCAAGCCCGCCGCCCGACTGGCAGATCCGAGGCCCAGAAGTGGAAAAATGAGGCCCAACTAAACGCAGCCCAATATGAGATAATGAAATTGATCCTGGCCCAATGTGGAAAAAGAATGTTAACATTGAAGAATGCAAATTGCAATATCAGTGCCCATTGCGTGAAGTCAACGCGCAGAAATTAAATATCAAAAAGAGCGTTATATATATTTTTTAGAGTAAATTACACCGTTCGTCCTTGTGGTTTGCGTTGACCGCAGAGTTTAGTCCTTTGACCAAAAATTGCACTCGTCCCTTGACCAAAAATGAAGTTTGACGTTAAACTCCTCAGCTTGCACATGGGGGTAAAAATGTCATTTCATCTACCCTTATATACCATCACACTCACATTTTACACCCTTTCACTCTCTCACTAACAAACACACACACACCTCTCCCATCTCCCTCTAGATCCGCCAATATCTAATCGCTTCTTTTGGCGTTACATACGTATGGCTGAAGTAGATAAGGTTCTACTACATATTCTTCTTTGGGAGTAATTACTCTGCTAATGACCGACATTTTGTTTTGTCTTGTGGTGGTCTCCATTTTGTTGTGTTATACCTACTTGGATTTGGTTTTTGTTGAATGCTTGTTTTTGAGCATTTTTCGAATGAGTCATTGGTCTACACCTAAACATCATTAACTGATTAGTTTCTCAGGTTCTCACTTTTACTTTTATTAGGCTTTGGATTGGTGTTCTATTCCAAGAGGTCGGGTTTTGTGACATATGGTATTTCTTAAATTGGCTACCTCACATATACATATACACACAGTGAGTAAGGAATATATGGCAAAAGTTTCTTGGTAGGTTTTCAGGTCCTTATGGTCGTGATTTTATTCCAAGATGCAAGGGTTTGTCTTGGTAGTTATGGAGTAGATTATTTTAGAGTAGGGTAGATAGATTAATTTAGAGAGGAGTAAACTAAGAATATTTTCTACTACTGCGCTTCCACTACTAAAATTGATAGTAGAAGGCATCAAATTGGCTCTATAAATGTATCGGACATATAGTAGTTTTTTTATATTTTAGAGTAGGAGTAGATTATTTTAGAGCAGGAGTAGATTAATTTAGAGTAGGAGTAGAATATTTTTAGTAGCTTATTGTTTTAGCTTATTTTAAAAAAACTTATTGTAATCAACTTTTTAGCTTATTTCTTAATGAAAATGATGAATTTATTTGAAGCTTATTTCTACTCTCTTTTTTCTTTATTTTCTTTTACTTTTCTTATCTAATAAGTCATGTTAGCTTGTTAGCTTATTGTGTCTTATTTAGATCTAGCTTATTTTATAAGCTCTCTTTTACTACTTTGCTTAAAACCTTTTATAAACATAGATCTAATCTTTATTTTGCAAAATACTTTATAAAAACCCAAAAAGTTTTAATCTTTAAGCTTTTTCTTAGCTTAACTCCATTAAAATTTAGTACTTTCTAAATCAATAAGCTTTTCCATAGCTTATTTGATTCATATTATTGCTTATTTGTCCTAACCTTTGTTAAAGTTGTGTTTTTTTAAGCTTGTTTTCATTCATTCCTAAGGCGAGGAGCTTATGGGTTTTATAAGCTTGCTTATCACTAAAGTTTAGAGCTTTTCTAGCTTTTGTAAAACTAATTAGCTATTAAAGTCACAAGCTTTATTAGCTATTTGGTAATATAAAAGCTA
This sequence comes from Chrysanthemum makinoi, assembly GCA_910596185.1. Classification (NCBI taxonomy): domain Eukaryota; kingdom Viridiplantae; phylum Streptophyta; class Magnoliopsida; order Asterales; family Asteraceae; genus Chrysanthemum; species Chrysanthemum makinoi. The sequence goes on along the minus strand of OU343220.1, from coordinate 63,352,075 downwards.
ATAAAGAAATAAACTTTACAATTTGTCAAGTTTATAAAATCGGGTGGTATTTATTCGTCTCATTGCTTCGATCGGGTTCTATTTTCCTTACTTTCTCTTTGGCTTCTATTTTTAGTTGAAAAATGTTTATTATTGTTGAGGTTATTATTGTTGGCTTGGTAGTTATGCTTATTGAGTAAATTCTTATATGCTTGTTAAGTGAGTAGTGATATGGGATTTGAGTGTGAAAAACTTAGAAATTGTTGATTAATAATATTCGGTTACTTAGATTGAAATTTGTTGTTTTGACGGGCAAAAGCCGTTAGGGTAATTAATTAAATCTAGTAATTTTACCTAGATAAAGAATTGTTTTCAAAATAAACCAACGTTGTGAGAAAATAGTTTTTTTAAACGGGTATCGAAGATTATTGATTAATAGTTTCCGGATTATTTTTAGATATATTTGGTTGATTGTTTTAACGGGCAAAAGCCGTTGGGATAATTGATTATTTAACTCTAGTGATTATTACCAAAATAAAAATGATTGTTTTCAATATAAGCCAACGTTGTGAGAAAATAATTTTATTTCGACGGGTATTAATTAAAAAGAGCTTAATAGATTGTTCACACTCGATTTACCTTTTCACCTCACTTGACAAGCATAGCTTTCTCTATCATTTTGTCAGCTTAATTTTATTTCGTCACTAGTTGTTATTTAATTTTAATTAGCATAAAATAGTTTTTAAAATCTTTCCAAAAATCCAAACCAAAAATATTCGATAATCAAGCATCAAACGAAAGACATAAACGTAAATTTCAATTCATATCTCGCCGTGGATTACGACTCCGGAAGGTTGATTATCATTTGCCCTCAAGTGATTATTAAATCTTAATCGGGAAAACAAATATTAAAACTGCCATTCGCTACAAAAATAACGAATCAGTGTTCGTGATTATTGATGGTTAGTTATTCGTACAGCTCTTATGGTTGATTCTTTTGCTTTTGGTCATCAGATAGTTAGCATATTGGCTTCAGGGGAAGACTATGATTACATGTTTGACTATCTTACATGCATCATTTGAGGGGAAGCTTTTTACTACTGCTGATTGGTATTACTACTGCTAGGTTAAATTTCTATTGCCTTAATTTCATTTATTGTAAGCTTTTTGGTGTTCTTCATGGAGGGTATTTTGAGGCATTGGAAGGTTGGATTAACAGTATGATATTGGTTTGTGGTGATCGAGATCTTAGTTGCATATGTTCCCTATTTGTATGATAACAAAAAAGGGAAGAGATGTTATGGTGCATGGCAGAAGATGTTACAAAAGAAATCAAGAATTAAGGGGAAGCTTGTTTCATTCATGGGTGAGATTTAATTATCTCAACTTCTCTACTTCTCCTAGGGAAGTTCATACAAGAACGTGTTTGTTTTGTCATCATCAAATAGGGTAAGATTGTTGGGATTTAAAGATTAACTATAAATGCATTACGATTGATCCAAATTCAAAGCGAACTATAAATCCTTCGGTTACAACACATGTCGTATAGACAGAGATGATATATTAACTTATCAAACTATTAACAACTTCATAAATCGCTCTTGATCAATTTACATAATAATATCTAATTTACAGTGACTCATACCTACAGGGTTGATCCAAACCATTTGTCGTTTCTAAACAGTTTGCACCAAATCGAGAGCAAAAGCATTATCAATCACAATTCAATAGCTTCAAAATCGCAATCACGGATTACAAATTGTTTTGATCAATTTACATAATAGTCAATAATTTTCACATATTTTCCTCCACAACCAAAACAAAAACATGATTAATCACTAAGCAAATCGATGCATTACTCGGTCAAACTAAGGTCAACAGATTATAAATTATATCTTAAATCTTACAAAAATTATAGTACAAATTAGCATCAAACATCAGTCTTAACAAAATCAGTAACTCAAATCAATCAAAAATTAATACACATAAACAGAGTCTCTATACAAATCGATCAAAATTAGAGTAACAATACCTTCGGTGATATAACTGGTGAAGCTGATTGGAGACGGTGAGGTAACTGGTGAAGATCGGAGACGGTGATATGACCGGCGACGGGAGATAAACGGTGAAGATGATCGGAGACGGTGAGAACTGATTAATGGGAGAGTGATCTGAGAGTAAATGAAGTGGTGAATGTGTGTTTTGGTGAATGAAGTGATGTATACTTGCAATAGCGATTTCATTTTTAATTTTAATTTTCATCTTTTAGTATCTATAGTTACATTTTCATTTTTAGTCCCTATAAAACATCAGTCACAGAATGTCACTTATTTTGTAGTGATATTCATGAATTTGGTGTAACATGGTGACAGTGAGGACTCGGTTATCTGATAGAATTATTACGACGCTTGGCCAACGTGGTAATAATCGCGCCAAATAACAAGAACTTACCGGTATTATGTTACACTAAAGGAATGAACCCCGGTAGTAATATTAGGCTCAGACATATTAAAATCTATACATTATGAATCTTACAGTGACTCTTGTTATCCCCTTATCGTGCATTATGTTTAACTTCCAGCGTAGATATGGCTGAAAGACCTCCTGAAAGCTCTGAGTGGCCGACTCATGTAGACATACCAGAACAGGATGATCGGGAGGCATCCCCCGATCCAGCAGAAACAGATGAGCATGTTAATGCTTCTATTTCTAATGCTATGGCTAGACAGATCAGAGATATGATATCTCAAGAGATAGCCAAGGCACAAGAAGCAGCTATACCATATTATACAGAACGTCTCAGTGAGATCATAGCTCAGACTATCACAACAGAACTTGATCAGAAACTGGCAGCACGAGTCGCGCCAAGCAAGGAAGTTACTTATACTGACTTTGCAGCTTGCAAGCCCCGACTTACTCGGGAGAACATGATCCTTTTAAATGTCACAAATGGATTCAAGATGTTGAAGGGGCGTTTGCTACCAGCAAGTGCCCCGAGGAACGTTGGGTTAATTTTGCTATTAACTCCTTCGTAAAACATGGTGGAATTGGACCCTTGCATCAAAAAGACCAGAAATTGCTAGGAATATGACTTGGAAAGAGTTCAAGGAAATACTCGTTCAGAACTTTGCTCCAGAGGCGGAACTTAATAAGATTCGCCGAGATTTCTTGGGTACTCGCCAGACCACAGAGTCAGTACATGATTTCTCTATGTTTGTTAATTAATGTCATAGTAAAACTATGAACCTTTATAAATGTTTAACATAGTGGATGCTCTAAGAACTAGAAAAAGTGTCAAGTATAATACATTTAAGTGATCCCTTGATTTAGACAAATACTTATGTCAATTTTAGTGAAGATGTTTAGTGTTCAAACTTCGGAATTAGTGTTAAATCACATGTTATATGACATGCGAATTTCAATACTGAAAAGAAAAGTTTAAAAATGTCAATTTTTTTTTAAAGTATATCAAAGTGCTCGTTTATAGAAAAATAATTAAATGCTCGTCGTGACGATATAATTTATTTTGACTAACGATTAACGGTTTATGAGATATTTAAATTATAAAACGGTGAGTGTAATTGAATTTTTAATATAAATATTAAGTATTCTCCTCTTTTTTCTCAACAGAAAAATGAGTTAATATTGAGTTGATATTTGTCCCTTGTTATGTTAAAAATTTTGTTTTGATGGAAAAATGAAAATTTGTTTATTGGATCTTTAGAGAATTTGCAAAATCTTGTAATATCTTCACCTTAAATTTCAAAACATTTTTGATATCTTCCCTTTACAAAAAAGCATTTTTTTTACCTAAAGTAATATGGAGCTTAGTTTCAAAACCCTAACAAGCAAAAAAAAGCATTTTAGAGGTACAAAACTCTGCATGTTTCAACAAGGTGACACTAAAGATCGAACATGATGGTGATATTTTTACTGAAGATCATCTTTTTGAGTTTAAAGGAAAAAAACAAGCTGCTGATTACATTATGAAGGAGTCTACCCTTGATCTTGGTGGTGGAGAGTGGCGTGTCTCCGTTAAAACCATGTACGGAAAAAGTAATGTTGTGTTCGAGGTTGAAAGCAGCTCTCGCGATATCAATAATTTCAAGGTGATCACGCGTGAATCGGCTTTTCAACTGGTGGTTTTGTTGTTTGATAAGGTATTTGCTTCAATACTACTTTTTGGTTATTTCTAACATCATAGAATGAAGATTGTTGTATATTGGGAGGTGTTTTTAATTGATATATTATTTAATCACCTAGGTTAATGAACACGTGGAGGATGCTCTACGACGTGTTTTTTGTTCACTTAAGTTACTAACTATTCTGTGAACCTCTTATTCGAATCACTATTAAGATATGTCATAGTTAAGTTCAACTTATAATTTTTACAAGTTTTACCTGAGTGAAATGCAAAGTACAGTTACATCCGTTTGTGTTAACCCTTGGACAACTCTATTAGGTATTTCGATTATTTAATTTGTTTTAATAAGTGTTTTGGACCAAATATTTAAAATAAGTTAATAAGGGATTTTTGGGGCTAGAAACTGTATTTCAAACAGCAAGTTGTAAGGTACATTTCATATTAACATAAGGTGTTCTAAATAATCAGCAGTTCAAGAGGAAGAGTACGTTGTTTTAGTTCAGGTAGACAAGAAGGTACACCAAAAAGAAGTGTAGCCTTCTCTCCTTCATCTACAGTGCGCTATTTTGAGATAGATAAACAGGAAGATTGTGAGGACGACATGGATCAGCCTATTGACACTTCAAGCTCAAGTTGGAAAGGTTGATCCGAAGATCATGGTTTTTGTTTGGCGTTTCTTATGAGTCAATGTAAGTTATTTTATTTGGTCATAGGTGTGTAAAACAATGTAAGTTATTTTATTTGGTCATAGGTGTGTAAAACATTGTTAGCGGCCGTCTTTCGTTGGGATAGTTGGTTTGCTTTGTTATGTTAGTTTTACCGCTGAGATGTGGGACTTCACTCACATCATTTGTATTTGAATGTTTTTTGGAGTAATACATTCACTGGGAAAACTCTTTAACCAAATAAAAACTACCTTACTTTTGGACAAAACCGGTTGGTCTCAAACTAATTTGAGCTAGTAATATAAGCTTAACTTTTCACCAAAATGTTCATTGCACTGATTACTTATGTTTGGTAGCAATTAAGCATTGTGATGAAGATTTTGGATTCAGCTTGTATGATTAGTGATCATGTTACAGCATGTAATGGTGCTTTCACCAACTTTAGTACTCAGTTGCTTTTCTTTGCGTTATTTTCAGTTATTTAAAAAATTTGTACTTGAATTTGAAATAAGTGAAAACTTTTGATGTTGGTGCACATCATCATTACAGTTTTTATGTTAGTTTTATTCGATTTCTGGTTAATTTGTTATACATGGGCGTGCGGGTGTAGCTTTTGTTAGTTCATCATTTTCATTAAGAGAAACTTGTTATATTTAATGACATGTAATAGCAATGTACTTTCTCATTTGTTCACTTACTAGATATAAACCAAAAAAAGTACCAAAATACCCATCAAACTTTCAAATTTTGTTTCATTATCATACGTATGCTTACATGTTTTTACAGGCGACCAGCTACACCGGTTAAATTGAATACGTGGATTGTTTTTTGGGTAAAAGCTATAGATGCTTAACGTACTTTCCACCATAACTCATTATGCTTCATCTACTCTCAATATTGTCATTACACATATTTGTTGAGGGTAATTTGGTAATTCAACACTTCATCTAATTCTTCCTCATTTAATTTCATATTTTTTTTAAAAGTAAAAACTGAATCAAAGCATCATTTATTTATGTGTCATCAATATTGCCATAATGAGGCATCAAACATAAAGCTACCACACGACACAACACTTCCACTTCCACTAGTCACCGGCATTACAGCCACCGTATCTTCGATGTCCAACCACGGCGGCGATGAGTAGTAGTCCCAACCGGAATCCACAAAAACAAACTCATCCGACACAAACCCTTCTCCAAGATTTAGATGTAAATGTCGGTAGATGTATGGTCATCTTTAGATGTAAATGGATCACTGATTCACTGCGAAAGTTAAATAAGGTTCATGTAAAACATTTTCCTCAAACTATCTGATCTATGTATATACAAATTTTTTCTCATGCTAACCATAGTTTTAAGAAGTACTAGATATGTTTAAAAATTCAAAAGTAGGCATACATAATGGTAATACTCCATTTGAATTCTAACTGCAGTTTTTAGACATGTTGATAAACTTTATTTTTCGTTATATATAAACATGGAGTAGTTGTTGTGTGGTTATGTTGTTGGAATTCGAATAAAAAGTACACCTGGTTGCAGCTTGAAGGAGAAATAAGCATCAAATGGTTTAGGGAAGAAGACAAGGGTATTTGCGTCTTTTCATGTGAAAGGTGTGGGTCAGGATATGTATAATGATATGTTGACCATAAACAAGGTTAAGTGTAATGACAATAAAAAAAGTTAAGAAAGGATAATGAGTTATTCTTGTAAGTACATTAAGCATTTATAGCTTTTATCCTTGTTTTTTTTTTTTTTTTTTTTTTTTTTTTAAGTTAATTACATGAAGTGTTAGGTGTTTTAAAAATACACATCAAACTTTCTCAAATGTTCACTTATCAGACATGAACTCAATCTGACGTGGATCATAACGGTATAAATTTATGATGTGGACGGGTTTTTGCTAATATCAACCCAAAACAAACAAAGTTTGATGGGTATTGTGGAACTTTTTTGGGTTTATATCTCATAAGTGAACAAATGGGAAAGTACGTTGCTATTACATGCCATTAACCCAAAAATGTAAGTGTTAGATCTTGTATTCAGAAAGCAAACCTAAGGGGTATTTGGGATTTACATTTTGAGAGTGAGTATCTAATTACTGTTTGGATGTACATTTTACATGTAAATCTAAAAAATAATCAGAATCTTATGGTTTAAGCATATCTAAGTACTTTCTTCTGCTTTCTCGCTTGTATCATAGCATACTCACTTACAAAACAAAATGTCAAGCTCAATTACTTGACTGAAAAGATCAAAATTTATTATTATGTTTATATTCACTGCAAAATTTTACCAAATATTGCGGTGTATTTTCTTGTATTTTGTCACTGTATACCATATGCTGCGTTCAAGTATCTACTGATTTATATCTACATGTTATTATGACCAAAACCTTGTGTATGAAATGAATGCATCATAACTGTATCGGTGGGAAAGCTCGCCTTCCCATATTTCCAAACCTGCTAGCAACCCCAGAAACAACCGCCTTTGTCAACAGCCCATGGTTAAGAGTACAAGCAAGAATGACCGCCCCACCAATAACTAGAAACTTAGGCATGTTTATACTCAACCCCCCTTGCTTCTCCAGTGGGACCAGCATTTCAGTATGTGAGTCGTCTTCGGTTTCATCAGATTCTAAATGGGTCAAGTAGTTTTGGTCGATTTTGGTACTCATTTGAGCCATGGCTAAATGATGAGAAATTTTATTAGAACAAGCTCGTTCCTTTTGGTACCAACGAAAACCTTGCTCGATCTTCTTGGCTGTTCCCCACATTCCTTGTCTTATTCCGAATTTTGCTATTTCCCATGGAATGCCCATGTCTTCATGATGGAAGAATATCACCTCACAAGCCGGCTGGTTGTTTCCTTTTAGTGATCTCACTGTTATCGGCCATAACAAGGTTATAATGATCAGTTGGTGTTAAAACGGGCTACTTTTAGATTGGCTTACTCTGGGACAGCAAACACCTTTGTCTAGTACAAATTCAGATGTTTTTTGTGCACCAAGAAAGAATTTTGACAAGTTCTAATCTGTGTGACCTGTTATCTTTTTAACTAAATCTTTTACGTTGACCCATTTGAGATCAAACACAACCCAAACTGACCCATTTAAATGGATCCAAATATCAACACCCCAATAATCTAAATATTGAGCCACGACTATACACAATTTATGAACACTCTTAATTACCACAATACCTGATCGAATGAACCAACTTGAGTAGTAAATATCAACTCGTCGTGGTTTCTGCTTTCTTTGTATCGAAGGGCACAACACACCCTAGAACAAGAAAGATATGACACATTAATAACAACACAAACAAGTTTAACATCATCTGCGGTATTTCATACCTTTGTCACACAATAAAAAGATCTTTCTGATTCCCAAATCCTTCTTCCGATTGTGTATTCTCTGTCACTGCAAAAGAAAGGAAACTGTATAGACACGCAAAAGTAAGAACACAATGTGAATAGTATACACAATTCATGGAAAAGGTGAAAGAAAGTTATTTGGCTCACCTTTCGTATCCAATGTACAACACTTGCTCCTACAGTGGGAAACTCTTCTAAAGTTGTAGCGTGTAAAAGCATATCATCCCACTTTGGACGTAAGTCATCATCCCAAAAGAAGTCCCTTAATAATTCAGGTGTAGCATCCTCATAAACGGTTAAGCTGCAATATTGAGGAGGACTTGTCTGCCATACCCATAAAAGAGAACGGATCAACTGATCTAATTAAAACTGCTTTTCTCTTAAAATAATTAGATAAGCAATTCCCACACCGTGTAAAAAATAAACACGAAATTAACAAATTTGCTTTTACATGACGCAAGAACAAGAAGTTACCTCCCGATCTCTTTGCCATGCTTGGAAAGTCATTTGTGTGGTTGACCTTGTTGGTTTGTGGGAGTTATAAACACACATAAACGACTAGAAGTGTGTGAGCCGATGGGGGCACACACGATAAACACGAGTATACGTGTCGAACGTAATATATATCTTGAATAAAATATACCTGATATGCATGATTTGACCCGATCACATTATATGACCCATGGGCTATTCTTAGGATTGCAGTTGGATCGAAAGTGGACATGCCTTGGGCCATGGGTTTCACTGATCGGGCAAAAGAGAGCAAAGGGATGTTTGGGTTTGAATCTTGTCGACCAAGTCATGGCCTGGACAAGGGTCAGTTTGGTTTTGTATAAAAGCAAACACACCCTCTTCCAAATGTACGATTCATCATATCCCTAAATCATACCCTAAACCGAATCCAGTTTCCCAGCTCAAATCTAAGTCGACTGATTCCATAAGTCGATTAGGTTTTTGGTTTTATTTCAATCCTAAACTTGTTTCGACTCAAGTGTTTAGGAGAAGATTAATTGGAGATTTCTTGTTCCTGTTTTTTCCTTGTCGAACAGTAGCAGTAACAAGAAGAAGGTTTTGTTTTCTGGTCATAGGTTTATATCTCGGACAGAAAGTGATTCTCGGATACTTGTTATCCGATTACGGATAAAGAAGCTTTTCAGCTTCTTGATTGTTTTATGGTTCTCGTACAGGAAGCTTCTCAAGCAGGAAGATAAGATTAGTTTTGGGTGATGTTCTTGTTTGAGATATATTCAAGTTGTGTTCACTTGTTGATGGGTTTTTATATTACGTTCTCGACTAGCATTTTAATCGAACGTATACGTTAATCGGGTTTGTGTGTGATACTCTTCGAGGTATCTATTTTAGATGCTTAAAGGTTTCGTAGGGTTTCTTATTCCGTTAATAGAGATCAATTGCCAAGCAAGGTTAGGATTTCTTTTATCCCTTTTAATTAATTAATATTGTATTAATTATTTGTTTATTAATTACGTGCTTAACATAATTGCAATTACTAGATCCTTATCCGCTGCGTACTCGTAGAGGTTACTGGTTAACTTGTTCTAAAATCCCAACAGTGGCATCACGAGTCAACTCGTTTTTGCGATTATGGGTTACACGTTTCTGATATTAATAAACATGTTTTAAAAAGGCTGCATGAAACCTAGTTTAGTTATTTTGTTTTATTTTAATTTTGACAACTACATGCAATACTTGTCAATTTTAATAAATAATAACTAGTCACACACAAATTAAAATTATATTGATAATTAGAATTAATTTGTTAATTAGAATTTAATTTACATGTGAATTATAATTACCTTGTTAATTAAAATTAAATTGTTAATTAAGAATTACATGTTAAATTAAAATTACTTGCTAATTAGAATTAATAGTTAATTTGTATTTATTAATTGTTAATTAGAATTATTGTGATAATTAGAATTACATATTGATTTAAATACATATATTGCGTAATTACTTGTTAATTGGGATTGCCATGCTTTTATGTGTTTTTTCGGCCACAAGACCCACTCAATTGCTTTTCTAAGTGATGTATGGGGCGATCTAGGTATTGTATCCTAGTGACGGTCTTATGGTTCTCCGTTTGGGGAAGACTCGCAAGAGAACTCGGAACAATATGTGTTTTATATTAATGTTTATGCTTATATGTTTGTGATTCCTATATGTGCATTATTACTTGCTTTGACACCTAATTGTATGCAATATGGAATAATACATATCGTAACCATAACATTAATATTGGTCTTTATTTACAAGCCAAAATACCATGCTCATTGTGACCTGCTATTTGATTCGTGGAAAATTGTTTTTGTAAAATAAAGTGACCTAATATATGAAACACGTTTTCAAGAATTTAAAAACTAGACGCTATGGACACTTGGGATGTACGGCTCACCCACTAGAACAAACTCAAAAGGGGGTTTAAAGAAGTGAGCACAGCCTCACCGAAAGGATGTCTAAGGTTATGCTTAGGTGCTTACCTGGTCCTCTGCCTCCCTGTGCGTTCGATTGGAGCTACCGTGAACCATGATGATCACTACAGTGTCATTACAAAAGTTTTTAAAATTAGTGTTACAAAGTTGTTTTGCATGCTCCTTTGTACACGACTTTTACCACATTTATATGTGCATACCTATTTGTTAATATTAAGTCTATGCCACCCAACTATGGACACGTGCACTTGGATTGACTTCTCTGGTCAGACCTAAGGGCCTTTCCAACCCATGGTAATTATTTCTCACTGGTCAGACCTCTGGTTATTTTTACACGTTCATACTTGGTCGACTTATATCGAGTTAACTTGGTCAGACCTCGGACCCGAGGCATAAGATGAGAACTAAACATGCTTTTGACATTATTACTTGATACTAATGCCTTAAACAGTCTCATAAATCTAAGAGTTGCATTTTGCAATTAACGCTCGTCCGCTACCTCTTGTCCTATTTCTTTTTACACACTGGTCAGACCTATGGTAATTAAGTGGGGTTGCAAGATGGATCTTAGTCTTAATTAGTAATTAATTGGGTAGTTAATTCTTTTAAGAATGTAATTATCGAAAATACTAGATTTGAACTTTTTATGTTCTGATTAATTGTGTTATTGCAACATAATTCGTAAACAAATTTGTTTTTCTTTGAAAGACAAACTTAGTCTCTTTTCCTAGTAAGAAGAGTGAGACTTATACCTATCTTTTCTCCTTAGTTGGCAAACTAAGATAGGATTCCTAAATTGATAAACTCGTTTATGATCTTTCATTACCCTTTCGTGGTCTAGAGTTAATTGAAAGACAAAATATTTTGTGTAACTGGAAACATTGTGTTTAGAGCTACCAAAATAAATAACATCCTGCACTTGTCACGATGTATGAGTTTAAACCGCAAAGAGTGAAGGAATTACTAGCATATTTGCTAGGTAATCTTCTTGGGCTCTTATTATTCCTAAAGTGCTAATTACCCTTGGGGCTATGTAGACGATAATGGAGGAATTGCATGCTAAAGATTCACGTTAATTGAATGAAAGAATGGCTAGTCCATTATCTACATAAGTAGAACTTCATATACTCTGCTCAATACCTAAGTACATGCTACTCGTAGGCATTTGAAGAGAATAGGAAAGTATATAAAACTGCTATATGCTTTCTACTGGAAATGTAACACTTACAATGTTGACAAATCCAGTGGGAGCAGTTGCATTTTATTACTGAAATATCATTCATGTAATGTTGTCAATTTCAGTGGGAGCTGCGGGATTTATTTCCTGTTAGTCACCCATATCATTTCAAACTAGCTTTGAAATAATTCATTACTTTCCGAATATGAACAACCATTGATTAAAGGAAAATTACATTTTATTTTATAAGATAACACGTTGCCTTCCTGCTGTCGCTTCCTGAACTGTTATCTATAAAATAATAATCCACAATTCCTTATTACAGGTTATGGTTCTAAACTACTTATGGTATATATGACATTAATCATATCGTTTGAACAATCAATCACGTGTTGTTTGTTTTCATAATAAGATGATGTACCTTTCACAAGTGGGAGAAATCTCAAAGTGTGTGCAAGGAACAACAACATTATTGGTATCTCTTGACCGCAAGGTAAAGGAAACTAATAATTCTACTAGGACTTAAACACGTTAGATGTTTAATGCCCTACTACATGTAAATAAGAATTCTACTAGGACTTAAACACATGAGATGTTTATTGCCCTACTACATTCTAATAAAGATTCTACTAGGACTTGAACACGCTAGATGTTTGTTGCCCTACTACATTCAAATGTCATGATATAGTGATAAGATACTTCAACATTTGACTACATGCTTTAGTCAACATAATTATGGTTATATGATAATGATCATAATTTTGAAGTATAAAATTAACTTGAAATTACTATAGAACTCAATAGTTTGCGTTCATGATTACTTTTGTTAGTATAATTATGCTTACATGTTAAGACATAATTATAAAGTCCTTGTATTAATCAATGATTTATAACATAAAGTATATATATATATATAGTAAATGTGTTATGTCTTCTCGTTAACACATAAACATGAAGCTTTGAATTATTCAAAGACTGGTAATATATTATTGAAATGTTATGTTTTCTTGTTAACACATGAACATATAATTCTTGAACAGTTCTGTCTTCTTGTGAACACGTGAACATAAGGTTCTTGTATTGTTCAATGAATATACATTATTGCATGCACTTGGTTCGTAAATACTTTATATGCAATTTGGCTCGACCCAATTGACAAGTATTTGGTCCAAAGAGAATTAAGTTATCTATAGAATTCTGATATAGTTTCACAATTCTAATAACTCATAGGATACCACTTCATTATGGTATGTCTAATGTGTTAGATCAAACCTTATTCTTATTGTTTGGTTTATGATAGCTTTAATTGCTCCACCTCAAAAACATATCAAGGTTAGAAATTGCGTGTGTTATGGATACACTCAATATAGTTCAAACCTAGAAGGTATTCAAGACGATCTATAACTGAAAACCCTAATTCATTAGGGATTTGAGGTTTTACCACTCAAACTAGTTGAATCATAAACCCGTTTGGATTTTGATTTTTCTACACTTTCTAGCTTGAAGATTGTAGTTTTGGTGTTCTTCCTAGCTTGATGAAACATAAAACTGTTGCTAGAGCTTTTGGTTAAAGAGTGATACTAAATTAGAGTTTTTCTATAAACCCTAATTTGAGTTGTTGGAAGGAATTCCATTATGTCTTGATTTAAGTTCTGAATTTGTTAAAATCTTATGAAGCATTTTATTAACAAATCTTGAGATGAGAACTTAAAATGTATTTTGTGATTCTCCATAAAGGACAATTTATTGTTGCTTAAATACTTAGTATTTAGAGAATTGTCTCTACTTACAAAAGTAAGTGGGAGTATACACATATCTCAAAGTTTTTGAGAACAAAATACTTAACCTTCTAAAATGCACTTATTAATGTCATATTAAGGTTAAACATGAAAATGTTGACCGAAGTATAATGATTACTCTCATTCATAAATCCGAAAGGATGCCTCATCACTTGAGTGATATTTTATATCAATGCTGAGGGATATTAGTTAGGAGATTATTGTAAATCAGCTAACTATTAAAATATATTATCACATCTTGAATCTGATAAATATTTTAGAACTATGAATGACGAGATGCATTCCTTAAAAGGCAAATCGAGTTTTGAGCTTGATTATTATTTCGCCTAACTGTTAACCTATGAGGTTGGAATGAGTTTCTTTTGAAGAAAGACTCACAAGGACAAAATTGTATACATATTAATGCATGACATTTAATAGGAAGTTTTTAATCATACTTAAGCAATTGACTGTGATTAAATTTTCTTATATAATACATGCATTAATTATATATAAAGATATTTAATTGTCATACATGTGATTTGTATGAAGAATATGACAATAAAGATTTTATAACTCTTTCTTTATGATTACCTTTTGCGAGGACGGTGTGTAATCAAAAGGGTTATGAATCCATATTATCTTTATGAAGTATACAAAATTTGAGCAATCCAAGTTTTGGATTAAATCATGCATCTAAGAGCTGAGATCTTGAATTTAATTACAATATGATTCTAATTGAATTAAAATAACTCTTGAGTACATCTGACATTAAGTGGGAGCATTGTGTTTTTCCTTAAAATTTACATGTTAATGATATCATTCTATTTAAGCTAGATATTGATCCTTAAGCTTGGAGTGAAACTTCACTTGGAATTTACGGAATAAAACAAACAACCTTGGAATAGATGTTTATATGGAATAAACAAATGCGAAAAAATAAAGTCTAACACAAATGCAATATATTATTCAAGCAAGTCTTCAATGATATATTTCACTTGGAATAATTTACATGGATGGAAATCTTGTGTTTTTAAACTAAGGATTCATCATATATATATTATATATTGTGTATAAGACTAGTTGTTGCTTTTGTACAAGAACAAATGAGCTGACAACAATATCTAATTGAGAGTGTTTAGATTATTGTTAATATTAATGTTTACGAATTATAAAGCATAGTGTTGTATAAGTACAAATGATGCTAGAGGATTATTAATACTAGTTGTAGTAGGATTTCATCTTTTATGATAAATCTGCTAACTAGTTATGCTCAACATAGAGCATTGTTGCATTACACGTTAATGAATGAGAATACTTTACACTTTTAGAAACTGTAAAGATGACTGTCAGTATGTTGTTGAATTTTACTACCTCGTGCAAGGTAAGACAACATCTCCATACTATAATTCTTGCAATAGTATGAGAATATGAGATAAGACACTCATCTTATATTTCAAATCACTCACTATATGTGATAATTGAAACAAGTATTCGGAAAGTTTACTCAGATGACTATTTAGTTTTTCTTGTAAAAGAAAGGTTCTTCAACTTACTAAATGAGTTTCATGCATATCTGTTTTAGTATTTGGATAATTGGGATTGAAGGACAATTTTTACTTTATGATGAATAAAGATACTTGGTATTTGTTATTCATTCATATAATAATTGTTATCCTATATTTGCATGTTTAATCCTTGAATAATTTTATTATTTTAAATATGTCCATTGTCGGTTAACAATATGGGAATATTGTTATGTAAGGCAAATGTGAGTGTTGGTTATATTCTAATGAGAATGTGGATTGTTCCCGCCAAACTCATATGTATTCACTAGAGATGCATATTGGATTCCCCAACTTTCAAACATTTACTTTTGGATCCTTGTCATAAGTAAAATATTGAAAATGGTTTGTTATCTTCATCCTTAGACTTGAGATACAAGCAAGTTCTATTATGTGTGGATATCATTTTTGTAAGTATACGCAAAACGCTATCTGAACAAGGTAGTTATAAAAGCTATATTTCGGAGTGATGTGAAGCAAAGATCCACAACACTTGTAATTAATAAAGGATTTGTTACTCCACTTGATATGTGCAGAAAGATACCATGGCGCCTCTCCAGATTTAATAAGATAATTGTTCGACCGAACCCAAAGGGTAATGCAAGATGATACTTGATTACATTTGGTATATCTAATTAAATTCTATAACGAGATTCTAAATGGTTAAACTATATGGAATGATTTGAGATCCATAATCCATGGTTTAACGGTATCTATAACAAAGGATGATTAGAGCAAGACATTGAATGACCATGCTACTGAGAAACTTTTTCGAAACTATTCTCTCAGACACTTTTAGTTAAAAAGCGAGTGAGAGCGTTTGCTAGGCGTTTCCGTCGTTAGTTTTGTGTGCCATTCGACACACCAACTCCCAAGTGGGAGCTGTTGGTTTGTGGGAGTTATAAACACACATAAACGACTAGAAGTGTGTGAGCCGATGGGGGCACACACGATAAACACGAGTATACGTGTCGAACGTAATATATAACTTGAATAAAATATACCTGATATGCATGATTTGACCCGATCACATTATATGACCCATGGGCTATTCTTAGGATTGCAGTTGGATCGAAAGTGGACATGCCTTGGGCCATGGGTTTCACTGATCGGGCAAAAGAGAGCAAAGGGATGTTTGGGTTTGAATCTTGTCGACCAAGTCATGGCCTGGACAAGGGTCAGTTTGGTTTTGTATAAAAGCAAACACACCCTCTTCCAAATGTACGATTCATCATATCCCTAAATCATACCCTAAACCGAATCCAGTTTCCCAGCTCAAATCTAAGTCGACTGATTCCATAAGTCGATTAGGTTTTTGGTTTTATTTCAATCCTAAACTTGTTTCGACTCAAGTGTTTAGGAGAAGATTAATTGGAGATTTCTTGTTCCTGTTTTTTCCTTGTCGAACAGTAGCAGTAACAAGAAGAAGGTTTTGTTTTCTGGTCATAGGTTTATATCTCGGACAGAAAGTGGTTCTCGGATACTTGTTATCCGATATCGGATAAAGAAGCTTTTCAAATTCTTGATTGTTTTCTGGTTCTCGTACATGAAGCTTCTCAAGCAGGAAGATAAGATTAGTCTTGGGTGATGTTCTTGTTTGAGATATATTCAAGTTGTGTTCACTTGTTGATGGGTTTTTATATTACGTTCTCGACTAGCGTTTTAATCGAACGTATACGTTAATCGGGTTTGTGTGTGATACTCTTCGAGGTATCTATTTTAGATGCTTAAAGGTTTCGTAGGGTTTCTTATTCCGTTAATAGAGATCAATTGCCAAGCAAGGTTAGGATTTCTTTTATCCCTTTTAATTAATTAATATTGTATTAATTATTTGTTTATTAATTACGTGCTTAACATAATTGCAATTACTAGATCCTTATCCGCTGCGTACTCGTAGAGGTTACTGGTTAACTTGTTCTAAAATCCCAACAGACCTATCCATCATATGCTTCCAAGGGGGACCTCCATCTCTCTTTTCTACTAGTTGCCATAGATGTTTCAAGTCTTCATCCTTAAGAAGATGGTCCTCATCTTTCAGGACCACAGATGAACTACACAAACAATAAAACACAAGTATGTCATCTTTTGGTGAAGCACTCGTTGACTGCTTGTGGAGATAGCATAATTCACGTTAGAGCTCGTCATAATCGGGCTGATGAATATTCATGATTTTGTGGATCATATATTCTCAGAATTAGTCAAGATGCACATAAATTAGAAGATCTTATCACCAACGATTACAAATTTGCAATTTGAACCAGACAAGCTTACATAGTGAACCAAAACTTTTGGTGCCAAACTCTTTTTTTTCTTCTCTATGATTAGACCTGCGCGTTCATGTGTGCTGCTAATAGTCCTGGATCAAATCATTTATCATCAACCTATAGTTTTACTAGACTACAAAAATCTTTAAGATAGTGTTTCAATAATTCTAAACCAAATCCTGTAATCTTTAGTAGCTACCACAAGTCTTTTTACATTAATATCCTAGCCTTCTAAGCCATGGTCACATTTAAAGGTTAATCAATCTCCATAAACTATAAACTTCCAAGAATTAGCTATCAAGACTCACCTACAACTCGGGTTGTCTATGGATGTTGACTTGACCAGATTTTCAACCATCTTATTACTAGACGCAAAACCAAGATTGGTCTCAACTTGTACAGATTTTTGCCTCGGGTTCGACCCAATAGTTTGGTTCTCGACTTCCAAACCATCAAATGTGCAATTACCAAAACTGACCCACCTTGGTTTCCACACCCATCCAATTATAATCCCAATACATAAAGCAATCAAAACACAACTCACATATACCAACATCACTACTACAACAACAATCCCGCCTTTTTCTCTCCTTAAAATCTCCAAAAACCTTAAAACCTCACAAAACTTAAAAATATCCAAAAAAGACTCAACAAGATACATGGTCTAAAACAATCATGTACAAAACCTTATAAACTCAGAAACCTTAAAATCTCAAAAAAAAAACCTTGAAAACTTAGAAAAAAAACTCGAAAAGATTGATGTTCAGACACAACCATGAACAAATATGAAAAAAATAAAGACAAGGGTACATGTATGAATTTTATCTTTATTAGTAAAAAGAAATAAAAATTTAAGAAATATATGTATAGGCTAAGAATGAGAGTTTAAAGGATAAAAAGATAAGGATGGAAATTATTGGACAGCCAATGGAGGATTAAGGTGATGATCATAGCCATTGATTTGAAATCTAAAGGTGAAAGAGACGATGGATACTAGGTAAGTTTTGGAGTTTTGGTATATTACTAGTTGTGTCATGTGAAACAACGTTTAAAAGTTAGGCATGCATCATTGTTTGTGCTATAACTTCTCACATGGTTTTTAGCCTCAATTCCATGTACTACACACTTCAATTACCAATGAGGATTTTGTTTCTTTAGTTTAAACCCCATGAATTTGTTACTTCAAAGATTTAAATAGTGTCAATGTACTTTAATGATAGTTTGTCACTAGCAGTATCAACTATTAAGTGTGGTTTTCGTCCCACCGACCATAAGTTGTGAACTCAAGTTCGATCATTGCTAACAAATGTGCGAGTATTTACTCTTTGCGTGGCACATAGCCCTGCCAGGGAAGGAACTTCAACGTTGTTGATGGAGGGGCCAACTTGAAAAATATTTATTTTAGAGGAGGCGATATACACTAAGCTGAAATTTTTGTATTAAAAATGACTAAAACCATTTATAAAAGGTTATAAAATGTACATACACTACAACAATCGGATGGACGGGCGAGGAGGCTTTCGCCGGGGACACAAAGTCCCCGGAGAAAGTCGCTAAACGACAAAATAAAATCTGACGTGGCACATAAACTCGCTGACTTGTGATTGAAAATTCAACGGGAAGTTTCGGCGAGGACTTGTCCCCGGCTAAAGTAGATGAGCTTTTAATCAAAGTTTGACCGGATAGTCAAAATTCTTCGCAAACTTTCGCCGGGGACAAGTCCCCGCAGAAAGCATGTTTTGCGTTCAACAACTTTGACCAAAGTCCAAAGCATGCTTATTATGCGCGTAAAATTTCCCTCCAAGTCTTTCCCCGGGAACTTGTCCCCGGAAAAAGTAATATTTAAAAAAAATGATACGTATACCATCGCACCTATACTCGGTCGTATACCATAGCACCTATAGTCGGTCGTTAGACATGATACGTATATCATAGCACCTATACTCGGTCGTTAAACATGATACGTATATCATAGCACCTATAGTCGGTCGTTAAACATGATACGTATACCATAGCACCTATAGTCGGTCGTTAAACATGATACGTATACCATAGCACCTATAGTCGGTCGTTAAACATGATACGTATACCATAGCACCTATAGTCGGTCGTTAAACATGATACGTATACCATAGCACCTATAGTCGGTCGTTAAAGATGATACGTATACCATAGCACCTATACTCGGTCGTTAAACCTGATACGTATACCATAGCACCTATACTCGGTCGTTAAACATGATACGTATACCATAGCACCTATAGTCGGTCGTTAAACATGATACGTATACCATAGCACCTATAGTCGGTCGTTAAACATGATACGTATACCATAGCACCTATACTCGGTCGTTAAACATGATACGTATACCATATCTCCTATACTCGGTCGTTAAAGATGATACGTATACCATAGCACCTATACTCGGTCGTTAAACATGATACGGTCGTTAAACATGATACGTATACCATAGCACCTATAGTCGGTCGTTAAACATGATACGTATACCATAGCACCTATACTCGGTCGTTAAACATGATACGTATACCATAGCACCTATAGTCGGTCGTTAAACATGATACGTATACCATAGCACCTATAGTCGGTCGTTAAACATGATACGTATACCATAGCACCTATAGTCGGTCGTTAAACATGATACGTATACCATAGCACCTATAGTCGGTCGTTAAACATGATACGTATACCATAGCACCTATAGTCGGTCGTTAAACATGATACGTATACCATAGCACCTATACTCGGTCGTTAAACATGATACGTATACCATAGCACCTACACTCGGTCGTTAAACATGATACGTATACCATAGCACCTATAGTCGGTCGTTAAACATGATACGTATACCATAGCACCTATAGTCGGTCGTTAAAGATGATACGTATACCATAGCACCTATACTCGGTCGTTAAAGATGATACGTATACCATAGCACCTATACTCGGTCGTTAAACATGATACGTATACCATATCACCTATAGTCGGTCGTTAAACATGATACGTATACCATAGCACCTATAGTCGGTCGTTAAAGATGATACGTATACCATAGCACCTATAGTCGGTCGTTAAACATGATACGTACGTATACCATAGCACCTATAGTCGGTCGTTAAACATGATACGTATACCATAGCACCTATAGTCGGTCGTTAAAGATGATACGTATACCATAGCACCTATACTCGGTCGTTAAAGATGATACGTATACCATAGCACCTATACTCGGTCGTTAAAGATGATACGTATACCATAGCACCTATACTCGGTCGTTAAACACGGTCGTTAAACATGATACGTATACCATAGCACCTATAGTCGGTTGTTAAAAATGATACGTATACCATAGCACCTATAGTCGGTCGTTAAACATGATACGTATACCATAGCACCTATAGTCGGTCGTTAAACATGATACGTATACCATAGCACCTATAGTCGGTCGTTAAACATGATACGTATACCATAGCACCTATACTCGGCCGTTGAAACAGATAGTTAAACAAAAAAAATGGTTAAAAGTTACAGTGTACCAAACGTTTTGTGGTTTACTGAGTACAACATTTGATCGTATAACAGAGGGCATTCAAGGCGTCCAAGGTAACAACAATGGTAGTTCACCAAGAAGCTAAAAAGAATGAACATTGGTAGTTCACAATTGATGTGTTATTAATTTTAGTTATTGACAATGAAAATAAAGATATTTTTAATAAATATATTGATTAAAACTCCTTTTGCCGGGGACATGTCCCCGGAAAAACCTTTCACGAATTTTTTATTTTCCCTCCCACCTTTTTACTTTATCCCGCCATAACCTTCCCCGGGGAGTTGTCCCCGGCAATAGTCTGCTAGAAGACAAACAACTATTTTCCCCGGGGACCTGTCCCCGGCGAAAACTAATTGGGAAAATCACCTCAATTATTAACCTGATCTTCTTTTCACAAGTGGGATAAAAATAAACCCACCAAAAACGCAGCTGCTCTGCTCCACTTCATCTTCATCACCAAACACGTACCATAGCTGCTCCACTTGATTTCTATCTTGCACATTCAAGTTAAGTTCTTTATCTTCTGGATCTTCTTGATTTCTATCTTGTATTCATAGTTTTTGGTTGTGTTTTTGATTCATAAGACTAAGGTTACACATAATGTTTTCTTTCTTTGGACCATTTTTGAGAAATTTGTTTAGGTTTTATTGTTGCACATTGGTTTACCTGTACTCGGTCGTGACTTTTTTTTTCGGTGGTATTGTACCAGGACTGCACATTGGTTAAGGTTCCTAGGACTAATAAGGTTGATGTTAGTGTTGAGGATGAGGTTGTTTTTCGGCTGAAAAGTAAGCGAATTTAAACTTCCCCCAGCTTGATTATATGCAGCTGCATATATTTCTTATTATGTGTTTTGCTTTTATACTTGTAGGAATATAGGGTGTCACGGGTGCCAAGCCGCGACCAAAGCCGAGACCACGAGAGCCAAGACCACAATCGGTATGTTTTTTTGTCTAACTTTGTTAATACTCGTGAACTGACGTAAATGATTTTAGGACTTTAGTGATTAATTTCGGAAAGTCCCCGTCCGAAGTTAATCATCCTATAGAAAACCCGTCCGAAATTAATTTATTAGAAATTAATTTCGGAAAGTCCCTTGTTTGGGGCTACTTTTTGAATGTTTTGTCTCATTTAGGATATGAATGCGTATAATTGATTTACTATTTGTGAAAATTTCGACATTGTTTCCCCTTTACTCCTACGAATATGTCTTTAATGCACATATTTGGGGAGTTGAGGGGAAATGCTGCCGAAATTTTCTCAAATAGTAGATTCAATTATACGCATTCATATATGAGACGAAACATTCAAAGAGTGGGCTAGGATTGCCTTCCATAGTTGGATTAGGTGAACATTTTAAGTCTATATAATTATTTGTTGCTTCATTAAAACGCAGTTATGCCAATTGATAAAAGTTGGGTCTCACTAGCACGTACCAGTAGAGAATTCTTAGTTGGTCTTAGAGCTTTCTGCAAGCATTGCAAGTCCTTGGTGTATATTGATGGGAATATAAAATGTCCCTGTGCTCTTTGTTTAAACGTAAAATGGATAAAGCACGAATTTTTGTTTGACCACATACACACAAATGGCTGGGACCGTAGTTATACGAAATGGTATAATCATGGTGAGCCGGATGGCCGAACAACCGTACACAACACAAGACACCCTGGGATGAGTGACATGGCTGAGTTCCTTCATGATATTGGTCCGAATAACGAAGCAGATGATCCAACTCAAGGAAATATTGGCGAGACAAGTAACGACGCAATTCCTCAACGTAATGAGTATGAGGAGTTACTTGCCACTGCCAACGAAAAACTATACCCAGCCTGTGAGTGGATGTCTTCATTAGACTTTATGGCAAAGATTACGCACATCAAGGTCAAAGGTAAAGTGAGTGACACCACATTTAATGAGTTCCTAACTTTATTCAAGGAAGTTTTCCCGCCCGTTCTAGGATACAAGATGCCATCGTCATACTATGAAATAAAGAAGACATTTAAAACTATCGGGTTAGGATATGAATCGATACATGCTTGTGTAAATGATTGCTTTTTATATCGGGGGGCGGGTAACGAATATTTGCAGACTTGTCCGATCTGCGGCGCTAGTAGATGGAAAGAAAAGAACACACTGGGAAGAAAGTTCCTAACAAGGTGTTGCGTTACTTTCCTATCATTCCTAGACTACAACGTTTGTACAAGTCTAAACACACTGCAAAACATATGACTTGGCATGCGTCTGGGCAGTCTACGGAGAACGGTAAGATGCAACACCCGGTTGATGGTCAAGCATGGAAGAAATTTGACATCAAGTATTCGAAGGAATTTGCTAAAGAAAAAATAAACGTCCGGTTAGGGTTGGCTGCTGATGGTTTCAATCCGTACTGCAACCTTAGTCAGTCATACAACATGTGGCCGGTCATATTAACCACATACAATACGCCTCCCTGGATATGTATGAGAGAGACTTCTCTTATGTTGACATTGTTAATTCCGGGCCCCAAATCACCAGGGAAGGATATTGATATTTACCTGAGGCCTTTGATTGATGACCTAAAGACTTTATGGAAAGATGGAGTCATGACTAAGGATGCTGTTACAGGCACCGAATTCTGTATGAAAGCAGCGCTTTTATGGACTATCAATGACTTTCCCGCTCGAAGTAGTTTGTCTGGGTGGAGTGGGCAAGGTTACATGGCATGTCCGACATGTAATGTAGACACTCCAGCTATGCGCGTGTTAAACAAAACCGCTTATGTTGGTCACAGAAGATTCTTAAGCATGACCAATAAATGGCGGAAGAACAGAAGGGCATTCTATACAGAGGTAGATAATACAGACCCTCCTAGAAAATTTACCAGTGATGACATCTTGGATCAACTAAGAAGATTGCCTAAACGTGTCCCGGGGAAACATCCAAGATATGGGGGTGCGAAAAAAAAACGTGATCAAGATCGCGAATTGAATTGGACAAAAAAATCTGTTTTCTACGAGCTAGAGTATTGGTCTTTTCTTACACTAAAACACAATTTAGATGTCATGCATATCGAAAAAAATGTGTGTGAGAGTGTGTTGGGTACTTTGTTAATGAATGACAAATCAAAAGACACCAACAAGGCAAGACAAGACTTACAAAATTTGAATATTCGTACTGACTTGTGGCTCGTCAACAAAGGAAACGGGAAGTGCTCTAAGCCTCATCCTACGTACTCTTTCACAACCGAAGAAAGAAAACTTTTTTGTCAATTCATTAAAGGTACGCGTTTTATTTCAAAATTTATTTGTTCAATTAATTCAAGTATTCATTTCGACAACTTATTCTAATATCCTGATTTTTTTTCTTAATTCATCAAAGATGTTAAACTACCTGATGGGTTTGGATCTAACTTCAAGCATAAAGTGACCGACAACGATAGCAACATAACAGGCTTGAAGGCTCATGACTGTCACATAATGATGCAACGGTTGCTTCCTGCTGGACTTCAAAACTACTTGAAGGACCAAACCACCGCAACACCAATAATCGAGCTTTGTTCATTCTTTAAACAAATATGCGCTCGAACTTTGATGGTGGATGACATGTTGAAAGCTAGAGATCAACTGATCAATATTTTGTGCAGTTTCGAGCAAATTTATCCTCCAGCTTTTTTTGACATTATGATTCACTTGGTTATTCATCTACCGGAAGAGGCTATTGAAGGCGGTCCTGTTTACATGAGGTGGATGTATCCATTTGAAAGATACATGAAAAAGCTCAAAAATTATGTCAAAAATAAAGCCAAGCCTGAAGGTTCAATAGCGGAGGGTTATATTGCTGATGAAGCATTAACTTTCTGTTCGCATTATTTTCGGGGTGTTGAGACGAGATTTAATCGTCCAGACCGGAATGAGGACGGTCCAAGGCCAACAAGTCGATTTGAGGTGTTTCGATCAGTCTGCAAAAAGAATGGTAAAAAATCATTAGTTCGGTTTAAAGCAGACACAATGAAGCAAGTAGTATGGTACGTACTACACAACAGTCATGAAATCGACCCGTACATGAACGCGTACAAGAGGTACGCGTTTTATTTCAAAATTTGTTTCACGTAAGTTGTTATTCGACGACTTATTCTAATATCATGAACATTTACATGGAATTTCCTTGCAGAGACTTGGAAGAAGGGTTTCCTCGCTGGTTTGAGATGAAGGTAGACTTATTGTATTTATTACCTTGTATAAATAACGACTATTACTCATATCTATCTATTCTTAACTTTTTCATAGATTCGTGAATTAAAAGTACAGAAGGACCGAATTTGTACCGCCGAGTTATTCGCTTTGGCTTGTGGACCATCATGTACTAACGGTGTGAAGTTTACTGTACACGACCGTGATTTACGTCGTTCAACTCAAAACAGCGGAATTTCAACTCCTAATCCTGATGGAGGAATGCATTATGGCCAGCTTGAAGAGATTCTCGAGTTTTCATATATTTCATTCAATGTTGTGTTGTTCAAAGTCAAATGGTTCGACACTAATAACACTAATCGCATAAAATGTTGTACCTATAGAAACAACATTACGCAAATTATGACCGATCATGTATCGTTTCAAAACGAACCATTCATTCTTGCAACGCAAGCTACACAAGTCTTTTACCTTGATTTCCCAGGTAAACGTGGTAATTGGAAGGCCGTCCAAGATTCTTATCATCGAAAGATTTGGAACCCGGATATCATTGTGGTAGAAGACAACCAGGATGTTGTACATGACAACAACTCATCACATATCACACTCTCTGCTGAGTTGGATCAGTTGGATTATAACATTATAAATATAGATGTTCAACCGGTGGAAGTTGAGGCACCACCACCAATTATCACTATTGTGGAAGACGAAGATGATATTGATTTTGATGATCACGTTCCTCATGATTTATGATCTGATGATGATGATGGCCACGAGAATGAAGATGATGAAGATGACATTACTAATAATGTTGCATTTTATGTTGATGATGTGGGAGATTAATCTCGAATTGTAATTTGTAGAACAACACTTAATTATTTGAATGAAATTGTTATCGACCGGTTAAATGTGTTTATTTGTTTGTTTATTTATTTATTGATTTATTTATTTATTTATTTATTATAATTATCTTGTTGATATATACTGTTATACTTTTGGACCATTTGCGGATAGGTAGTTTTGGATAGTTTTGTAGATGATCATGCGTTAACGGTTTACGAACCGTTTTGGCGATTTTGGAAAAGGATAACTATGTTGTATATATGATATTATGTTTAGCGAATTTGTGTTATGATTGGCATATTAAAACAGGTTGTGACATTGGTAAAACAGGTTGTGGATTGGTGTTATGATAACGGGTTGTAGATTTTTTCCGGAAAATTTCCGGAAAAAATCTAGAAATTACCCATTTTGCAGCCATATTCTGCATAATGGGTCAGCTAGTTTTTCCGGGGACATGTCCCCGGGGAAAGTTTAAAAAAGGTATTTTCATTTACGACTTTAACCGTTGACATGTCCCCGGCGAATTAGTTTACCTCAACAGTGGTTAACACTTACCCCGGGGACATGTCCCCGGCAAAACGGATGCCACGTCGGACTAATAACGTAATTAGCGTTCTTAAAGTGACGTTCAAAAATCATTACTCCGGGGACTAGTCCCCGGGGAAAGAATGTGCCACGTCGGACTGTTTGACCGGGAGACAATCGGCTGTGGGACCCACGTGTCCCCGGTGAAAGTGGTAAACAGTCCCCTGGGAAAGTATTGCCGAGAAGGTATTGCCGGGGCCCTTTTTCCGGGGACATGTCCCCGGTAAAACGATTCTTAGGGGACATGTCCCCGGCGAAAGCTCTGAAACGTCGCCTGCGAAAGCGACGAATGTTGTAGTGATAGTGTCAAGAAAATTAAGGGGACCAACAACCCCCTTCTTGCCCTTCTAAGTTCCGTCCTTGGCCCTGGCTCATATGAGTAACAAAATGGGTCAAACTACGTGACAGTAGGAATTGCGAACAAATAACAAACACCTTGTATTAAGGATGTGATGATATCACTATCTTTCCGAGCAAATCCATTTCAGTAGTAGTCCTCACTATTATGTAGTCGGCTTCCCGAGCAAATCCTTCTACAAGCATCGTTTTGAAATTCTTCCATGAACGCCGCGTTGTTACTTAGAAGAGAATGGGAAAGAAAATATAGGTTACACATGCACACAGGACATGTGTGCAAGTGTATTTAACATGGGAGATGATTTGTACACATTGTGTTTTGATTTGCACACTCTAATGTGCAACCTGTTAAAGCACAATATATATACAGTACAACTGTTTAATGCACAATTTTGAGTGTTCCAATCAATTTTTGGAGTGTACAAATCATTTCCCATTTAACATATTTGACTGCTTCCAACGATAATACCTGGAAAAACATCAACATGTATTTACTTGGTTGAGAGGTCAAGGTTACAGACTCGGTTTTCCTAGTTTTTGTATGATAGCAGAACACGATACACATTGTTTACAAAAAGACAAGATAAATTCGGGCATGTAAAGCCTCAAAATTTAGCGTATCTTGAAGTCTAGAACGCCCAAGCGTTTTTCTAACCTAAGAATCTGCTACTTTGGACCATTCCGTTTACGAGTCCAGTCTCTAACCTTTCAAGTCTATCTTCCACAAACTAGTGTTGTTTAAGCATTTCAGCATCCACATCCACAACTTTTTCAGTTTCACCATTTTCTTTGGGTACTATAATCCCGTAGCCTCCAGATTTTCTTTTGTATAAGATATTGATCTCACCTGGAATCAAACCACCATACACATTAACGCCAGATCATTCAAAATAGAGGTACCAATTTTGACCATTAATAGATAAATGACTTTAATGAGACAAACGGGTCAAACAAGTTGAAAGTCGATCAATGCATATTCAAATGCATAAAAAGCTAATGTAAAAAGCTCATACATTGCGTTAAAAAGATAGATATTCTGGTAATAGCATATATTTTAAGTAATTTGTATTTATAAAAATTCAAATAAGGGATAAAAAGTGTTTGAAGGTTAGCCCAACTTGACTATCATGACCCGCATTGAAAACTACCCAATTTGACCCGCCCTAGGAACTACATATTCTGATTTCTGACCCATTGTCAATTGTGCCACTTCTAATCAAAAGAACTACTAGATTACAAAAAGTCAATAACACGATCACAGAATCTTACCAGTTTCTTCATTTCGAAAGCCATAAAAGTCATGGTCGACATTCTCGATTTGCTCAATTGCTTCTGCGACAGTCAATGGGGGCATGTCGAAGTATTTCGTGCGAACAATCTGATCAACAATTTACACTAGTTACAGACAAGAAAAACCAATAAATACAAATTCATACTGAAAAACTGAAATCCATGTGCTAACCTCGGGGACAGTGTCATCTGTAAAACCTTCACTTGTATCTTCTTCTACTTCTTCCTGAGGTGCCGCAACTGAGTCATTTATATATATTTGTGCTTCCCTAACTTTGAGCCTATCAAATCCCTTCATGTGTCTACCGTGATCTGAATCTTTCTCCTTAATTTTTCTTAATTTCCTTTGCATCACCGAAGATACCAAATCAATGCTTGCATAAAGAGTTTCTGCTTCCTCCTCAGCCCGAATAACTCCATGCTTTTTCGTGAATAGTGTGACCTATCAAATAAAGCATATCCATAATATAATAACTCAACGTCCGGAGGTATTTGGCATTGTAATTTAAAAGTGATTATCTGATTATTGTGTTTTCAAGTTTGAATATAGTGAAGCTGAGCCAGATACTCTGATTATTCGATAATGTATGGTTCAAATAATCATGTTAGGGTCATTTTATATGTAAATCATTATATAACCAGAACTTGACAAATGTTCAAAACAAATACTTATCTTATTACCATAACTTCAAATAGCATCAGGGGCGGAGCTACATAGAGCAGAGCGGGTTCAACTGAACCGAATAAGAAACTTTCATATAATATAGTGCAACATTAGTACGATGTAGCATCAAATTTCGTTTTGAACCTACTAATATTGTATACAAACGTAACTAACTTTAGTTTTGAACCCACTGGACAAAAGTTCTGGCTCTGCCGAGCATATGCAAATTCAACCACTACATATCACACAAACAGAACTAAAATGCAATTTCAAACACCCCTTTAACTCTTTAAGTACCCAATTTACAGTTTTGAATAAGCAGTAGATATCAGTATATCACATAGAAAGTTCAAAACACAATGCCAAACACACCACTATAAATGACCCAACTCCACTGATGAATATATAATAGATATCACATAACCAGCTTCTAAACTCAATGTCGAATACCCTTAAACACCCAAAACTCGGATTCAAAATAGGTGGTAGGACACAAACCTCGGTTCGCCGAACTTTAGGGCCTTTTCCAAATTCTCCACCGCGAACAGAAACTCTGACATCCACTTCTCTTACAAGGTGGCTATGCTTTTGAATCGCCTTTCCGACCTTATCTTCGACATGAGTCCTCACAGATTCAGACAACTGTTTTATACACAAACCATCAAATCAGCTCACATTTTAACAACTACGTAACAATATCAAAGATTTATGAGCTCAATGTCAATCAACAAGATATGCTCATCAAATATATGTAAATTTATATCATCATCATATAAGTAAAAGTACTTTCTAATATAAGTAAGCTTGGTTAAGTACTTAATATCAAGACATGAGTCAAATTACTCTCATGATATTGGAATATAACTATAACTACCCACAAAATATTATAAGAATATTTGTTTTTGTAACTTCAATAAGCGACTTAGTAATATAAATTCGGGGAAGGAACTTAGTGGGGACCGGGAGGGGTCGTGTCCCCCACCCTCTCCCCCCCAAATTTTTAGCCATAAGTACATTTTTAGCCGTTACACTTTGTAATGGTAGGCATTATTAGTTCAAATGTTAAATAAAAATGTAAATTGGCCCCCCTACAAATAATACATTAGAGTTCGGCCTCTCTAATCAAACTTGTCAAGTTCCGTCTATGAATATAATGTAAGTTCAATAAACAAATAAGCAGTGTTATACAGAATCACTCATAAGTGCTTATCATCTAAACATAACCAGATAAGCACTTAACTAAGCTAGCCAAAACACCCACCAACTTAATCTTAATATGTTACCTAAGTAACTAACAAAATAATGCAAGTTACTAAAAGTAGCTAAAACCATAAATAAACAATATTCTATATACCAAAAAAAAAAAAAAAAAAAAAGGTATTACTAGTATATAACCTCAAGATTTTTGCCTTGGAGGATCAACTTAACAGAAGACAAAGGACCATCCCATGACATTGAAACCAAACAACCAGTGTTCTTCTTTGCAACACATCTTATTTTGGGTACAAGACAAATCTTGCCAGAATTCAAGAAACTTGATTTTAAAGATAAAGATGATGATTGTGGCAAATGGGTTTTTGTTATTTGTAAAGATGGAGTTAAATTTGCATATAAAGATGCCATTTTTTTGGTATAAAGATGAGATTTTGATTTGGGTTTTAAAGGGTTTTTGAGATGGGTTTTATATGAAGAAAAAGAAAGATGAATCAAGATTTTAGCTCAAAAATGATGAAATGATTCTTTTTTTAAAACATTATCTAGATTCAGATAATATGTAGAGACTAGTGGCAGACTGGCAGATTCTATTAAAAATTGGTCCCATGATGAATGACCCTGGGCCAAATTTTCTTTTGTTTTGGAGTGTAGAATGGATGACACCACCACACTATTTAGGTCCCCATTTTTATTTTTATTTTTTATTTTACTTTTAACAGTTACCGAGGTTGCACACAATCGTGACCGGGTCATCACCCTGGCACATCAGCTTTTTCTTTCCGGTAACCATATACGACCAAGTTGCCACAGTCGTGACCAACACTGAATATATAAAATCAAAAAAAAAAAAAAAAAACTATTTGTGTCTGTATACAATCAGTCGAAATTGAGACCGATTGTTTTTTCTTCCTTGCTCGACCGACTTCAGAACCAAGGACCACAGTGGAAACGACCGATGTTGAAATCGGTCAAGTTGGGTGGCGGACCGATTTTTTTCGATTCACTGTGTGTAAGTTCATTGTCACACGAACGCAAAATGAAGTAGATCCTCATATTTCTTTAAAAGTTTGGCATGACAATGTTGATGTTGTTTACATCAAGCAAAAATTTAATCCAAAACTTTTTACATTAGGCACACACATTTTTACCACACATTAATTCATTCACTTTTATATACATTTTAAACAGATTTTAAGAAGGTATACAATATGCATTTGATAATTGTTCTTTGGTGAAAAAAGTTGGCTGACTAAAATAAATACGATCTGATAGGGGATGGCAAAAAAACTTAAACAGACGGGGAAAAACAAAACCCGGACCGGTTGGGTCGGGTTCGGTGGCGGGTTAACGGGTTTAGGTACTAATAACTTTTTAAACCGACTACGAGTTTGGTCTTTGGTGACAGGTTTTAGTAATACCAGCTGATTACCCGTACTTATATTCGTTTACCCGAATTTGTACCCGCTTTATTGCTATTAGAATTAATTAGTTTTTATATATAATATATAACGACTTCCATTAGTATTCTTTTTATATAAGGATCTGTAGGATCTAATTTTGGATTTTATACATGAATTATTCAGAAAATGTTAAATCGTTTGATAATATATTCGTTATCTTTAACTTGTTAAATTTTTTTAGTATTTTAGGGTGTTTTTTGTTTTCTTAGTGGGTTTCAGTAAGATTGAATCTGCATACCCGTTATTTTGTCCAGCGAATATTAGAGATGACCGATACTCGTAGAAAAACCTAAAAGACCGATGGATAATATTAATCAGGTATCCAACAGATAATGGGTCGGGTATAGATGTGAATACTGTAAGCATATGCAGCTACGGATGCACTAAAAACTGCACCGAATTCGACCAATTGCTATTCCTAAATCTAACAATAGTAAATCAAGAAAAGTAATATAATGTCGATATGTCATTAGCAGTTGACAATGATCATTCATATATGCACCATGCTCAACCACTAATCATATTAATTACCTTTATTTGCATAAACCGCTTAAAGTAACAATTTTTCTCATCATCCTTAATTCCTTATATATTTGGTTTATATTTATTTAGGTTTTGCTAAACATAGTCTTAAAAGCTACATTTAAAAAACAAAAATATGCATAATCGGTTGTTGATAGAGTCGGTTGAGAGATGTTAAATGTAAAAGCGCGCAATTTTATTGAAACTACAAGCAGTTTATGTGTCTAAATATCTTAAATATAGCCCTTGGGCTACATTTAGCAATTTCATATTTATAATTACCCTCCTGGCTCATGTTTTACAACTTTTCGTATATTAATTTGACGTTCTATATCAAGTGAGCACATAAACTAAAGCAAGGATTTAAAGTAGGGGACCCGTATTTATTGGAAACATAATAGCAAAAAATATTGCTCGATCCATACATGATGTTATATCTTTCTAATTTCAACTTTAAATTCAACCTAATGTCATTATTGGTAAAGAACTAAATTGAACTAGAAAACAATAGTTTGAGAAGTAAATATAATTTTGTTGTGTTTGAGTAGTTATTCCTTGGTGAATTTTTATCAAAACATAAGAATAATGGGGCTTATAGTAAAAGTTATTAAAATAAATTATATTTAGTAGTTTTTAAAAAATTATTCTAATTTCTACTATATAAACACTATAAAATTCTTCTCCCTCTTTTGATAATTCATACTTGATGGAAATGAATTTTGAAATATCTTTGATAAAAGATGTAAACAATATCCACCTACTAAATTAATCGTTTAAACATCTTTTAATCCTCAAACATTTTTATTTTTCGTTTATAACTCATATATTTTTTTTCTTGCAATTACTATAAATTAAATTCGTAAGTGTTCCATTAAAGTCACACCAAAACACAAGTTTACAAGTATTTATCTCTCGCTATAAACGCCGCTTTGCGAAGGTATTCTTCTAGTAACAATACATGCAAAGAATTTTTTTTTCTTGTTTCTTTACAAGAATAATTCTCTATATAAAAATGTATGATTTAAAATGTAACTGAAACATATTTTAGGTAAACATAACATATGTTAAATTAGTTATAATATCCGTGCACGCACTGGTTTTTATATATTGTGTTTTTTTAAGAATCGATTACTAATTTATTTCTTTACATTATACACAAATATTTATAAAATTATTTCCGCTTTTTACTAAGTTTTTTTCTTTATACTTTTGACACTTCAACTTTGATTTTATTTTTGACACAAATATTTTTAAAATCACTCCCGCTTTTTATTAAGTTTTTTTCTTTATACTTTTGACACTTAAACTTTTATGTTTATTTTTTTTCTTGACTATATACAAGAACGTTTTTTTAAGCATTGCCAAATCCGATATATTTGAGTTTTTTAGTAAATATTTAAAAATAAAAATAATAATAAATAAATAAAATATTATCAAATAAGGTATGAATTGATTTTTTGAAATGAAAAATTCTCACTAGAGGTTTTGTTTTATTATATAATAAAAGATTAGGTAAATGTGTAATCAACCTTTTTTTTCATTCCTTAAATTTTTTTTCCCGCTTCTACGAAGTTAATACTTTTTACAAGGATGCTAAATTTAAATATCGTTTGTAAAAATAGGAGCTTACAAAAATATCTATCAATTGCAAATGGCATGTCAAATGACCAAATATCCTCTTAGAACACATCACTCTCAAGGTTTTATTACATGTCGATAAAATCAAACATGACTTGATTGCCATGCTAGCATGGCATGGTCCGGATAAGCACAAGAAAAATGTTATACCATAGGATGTCTCCTTTTTTTGTTGTTACATACCAAGGGAATTAGGTAGCTTCCAAGTTATAAGAACTCATATACAACCAAAGAACCGTTGATCTAGCGGTATGGAGGTTTTACCCTTCTAGGCAAGGTCTCAAGTTCAAGTCTTATCAAGGGCGATAGGGGTTTCCTCCCGTGTGCGTAAAAGGAAGGGTGTCATTGCCTTCTGGGCTGGACCTAACCTGGTTGTGTAGGCTCGCTACGCTTTCTGAGCTAGGAGCCATGTAGCCATAATTGCCGTTCAAAAAAAATAAAAAAATAAAAAAAAAAATAAAAAAAAAACTCATATACAAACATTGATTGTTTGTTCTATCAAAACGACAATAACAATATATATGTATCTATCATAGACGGATTAACCGGGCGTGTTGCAATGTGAATCCTACATGTTAACCAGTACCTTAATTTATAGAATAAGGATACAAAAGTTACCTGAATTTCCAAATCTAGTATCAGGATGATAGGTGTGCATGTGGACGCTTTCTTTCTATCAAGTTCCCTAAAATTGGGCCATTATTTGGGGTGGTTAAGTGCCGCAACATAAAAAGCCATCCTTGGAGGGGGTTTGTTTTTAACCGCAACAAAAAGTAATACTCCCTTCATCCCATTTTTATTGTCCACTTTGACTTTGACCAGTCTTTCTTGTTCAACTTTGACAATTAATATATTTATTTGTGTTATATAATACTTGATGAAAATTATACCAATGAAAATACATTTAAAACCCAATACATTCATATATTTTTCATCAAGTATTATATAACACAAACAAAAATAATTATGGTCAAAGTTGAAGAAGAAAGACTAAAAGAGTCAATAAGGGACGATAATTTTAGGACGGAGGGAGTACATTTTTTCTATTTAAAAACTTATATTTATAAGTGAACCGCTCCAAACAAGTTCTAAATAGAAAAATAAATTATTTATTTTTGTTTCAATCCAATATCAAACAGCAAATTAAACTGCACACAAAATACAAAACACAAACATAGAAACAAAGCTTGCACAATTTCAACCAATTGAAACAAGTTTTATAACCCAACAAAGATCCATTATATTACAAACTTGATATCCAAAACAATACAAGACCTAAACATCTTTTGAAATTGCATAAAACATAAAAGCCTAAATATTACACAACTTGGACAAACATAACAACCTAGACATGAGTATGACAAACATAATAACCTAAACATGAGTTGGACAAAATGAAAACCTAATTCCCTAAATAATATGAATAGAACTGCAGTGCTGTACTAAGAACACATTCGTCAATGTGCTTTTGTGACCAAATTATAAGGAGTTTATCAAATACATGATTTTATTAGACAAACTAGTACAAGTACTTACATTAATTGAAAAGTCTTGTTGTAGTCTAAACATAAGCTCAAACATAGCTATCGACACATAATACTTGCAATCGATCACACTTTTGTTGGTGACACTAAATTCGAATACCAATTATAAGTTACAAATAGGCAACAAATTAATCAATTTGCACAAGTATATACATATAGGTAGATGATTTACCTTAACCATAGTCCAATTTATATGCATCTTACAAGTCTCCAAAAAACAACAGTGTAAGTTAAAATACTTTATGTACTCAATTGTCAATTTATGTTTATTAGAAATTCTTACCTTTCCACGATTGATGTCAATTCACGCGGGGTTTTTCTCATGTCCGTATTGGAAAAATCCAATATGTATCCCGTCTTTATCAAAGGGCAAATTATGAATAACACCCAATGACAACCACAAAAAAGTTAAACATTTTAGTATAAACAAAATATGTGTTATTGAAATCATATGACAAGCAAAGATCTGGTACGTACTATTGCAAATAAGATGCAATGAATATGGTTTTGTCTTGGTGTGTTGCAAAAGTTTGATGAATGTGATTCATTGCAGCCGCACCATAGTCTTCTTGGCACATTCTCCGGTGGACGAGTGACGGGTTTAAGAAAGCACATTTTTTGCCACCCGAAAAATGTTGTTCAGCAGACTCATATAAATGTTCAAAACTAAAACAATAAACATGATAAAAATCATTAAAATGGTATAATACTAAAACTTGTGATATTGTAAAAAGATTAGCAAGTTAATTAGCTTACATCGCCCACCAATGTATAATGGTGCCATCAAGCTAGCTATTCGTCATCGAAGCTAACAGTGACAAATATTCAACATACTCAAAAAAACGCTCGACTTACATCCCTAGGTGTGACAAAACAACGATATGTTCTTCTCGGTCAGGACGTTCTATGAACTTGGAAGCTAATATATGGATTTCTACTGGCCTGCTCAGCAACAATGCCATGCATTCCTCAGTAGTGTTATTTCTATTTCGTATGGGAAGAGTTTTCTTCAAACAACTCCAACACTTCCATGCATTTCTAAATTGTGTTATCCTCTTCTCGTATTGGAGGACTTTTCTTCGAACCACCCTAAGATGTTGTGGCTTGTGATGGAAACTCTTGTTGAACCTGAATTGAACAACCCCTTCTCGTAATGTTGAACTCTTGTTAAACCACCCAAGAGTTGTCATCACAAGCCACAGCATCTTGGGATGGTTCGAAGAAAAGTCCTCCAATGCGAGAGGAGGATAACACAACTGAGAAATGCATGAAGTGTTGCCGGCTTGGAGTGGTTCAAAGAAAACTCTTCCCATACGAAACGGGAATAACACTATTGAGGAATGCATAGCATTGTTGTTGAGGAGGCCAACAGAAATCCATATTAACCTCCAAGTTCATAAGACGTCCTGACCGAGAAGACCAGATTGCTGTTATGTCGCACCCAGGGATGTATGTCGAGCGTTTTTTTTGGTATGCCATCACTGTTAGCTTGGATGACAAATAGCTGGGTTGATGGTACCATTATACATTGGCGGGCGATGTAATCTCATTAAATTTTTAACTTTTTTACAATATCATAAGTTTTAGTATTATACATTTTTATTGATTTTTATCATGTTTATTGTTTTAATATTAGACATTTATATGGGTTTGCTGAACGACGTTTTTCGGGTCGCTAAAAATGTGCGTTCTTAAACCCGTCACTTGTCCCTGGAGAATGTGCCAAGAAGACAATGGTGCGGCTGCAATGAATCACATTCATCAAACTTTTGCAGCACACCAAGACAAAACCATATTCATTGCACCTTATTTGCAAGAGTACGTACCAGATCTTTGCTTGTCATATGATTTCACGTATTTTGTTTATAGTAAAATGTTTAACTTTCTTGTAGTTGTCATTGGGTGTTATTCATAATTTGCCCTTTGACAAAGACCGGATACATATTGGATCCTTCCAATAGGGACATGAGAAAAACCCCGCGTGTGTATAAATCGACATCAATCGTGGAAAGGTAAGAATTTCTAGTAAACATGAATTGACAATTGAGTACATAAAGTATTTTAACTTACACTATTGTTTTTTTTAGAATTGTAAGATGCATATAAATTGGACTATGGTTAAGGTAAATCATCTACCTATATGTATATACTTGTGCAAATTGATTAATTTGTTGCCTATTTGTAATTTATAATTAATATTCGAATTTAGTGTCACCAACAAAAGTGTGATTGGGAATGCTGCTATTACGTGCCAATAGCTATGTTTGAGCTTATGTTTAGGTTACAACAAGACTTTCCGGTTAATGTAAGTACTTGTTAGTATTTATATACTAGTTTGTCTATTAAAATAAAATCATGTCTTTGATAAACTAATTGATTAACTCTTTCTTATGATTTGGTTTCAGCTTTGGGAGGATATGAATTCTATTGCACAAAAGCACATTGACGAACAGCGCAGTTCTACTCATATTATTTAGGTAATTGAGGTTTTCATTTTGTCCAACTCATGTTTATGTTTTTATGTTTGTCAAACTCATGTCTAGGTTGTTATGTTTGTCCAAGATGTTTAATGTTTAGGCTTTTATGTTTTATGCAATTTCAAAAGATGTTTAGGTCTTGTATTGTTTTGGATATCAAGTTTGTAATGGATCTTTGTTAGGTTATAAAACTTGTTTCAGTTTGTTGAAATTGTGTATCATTTGTGTAAGCTTTGTTTCTATGTTTGTGTTTTGTATTTTGTGTGCAGCTTAATTTGCTGTTTGATATTGGATTGAAACAAAAATATATAAATTATTTTTCCATTTAGAACTTGTTTGGAGCGGTTCTCAACGCAATCATGGTTCATTTCATGGAACGGTTCACTTGTAAATATAAATTTTCAGGTAGAAAAAATATATTACTTTTTGTTGCGGTTAAAAACAAACCCCTCCAGATAATGGCTTTTTTTGTTGCAGTTCTTAACCACCCCAAATAATGACCGTATTATTTGGTGCAGCCTCTTTCAACGTGGTCTAATACCGTCTCAAAAAATGTATTTTAACCCTTCCAAATAAAGGTCTTTGCATTAGTGTGAGAAACCAAAAAAAGAAATTATCTTTCAAATACAAGAGAGATTGTATTCGGATTACAAGGAGCTGATTGTAGCTAAATCGTGATCTAAATGAATTTTCATTTTAACTCTAAACACATCAGAACTACTGTTGACAAATCACAAACAAAATAACAGTTATGGTTAATAATAGAGGTAGATGGAATAATGGACGTAGGAGTGGGTTTGGGACTGGGTGAGGTTTCCTAGGGGAAGGGCAGTAGCAAGTATAGTAGGTGAGATGAAAGATGTTGAGGCGTTAGTGACTAACATTAGTTTAAAACAAGATTCTAAGGACGTATGGACTTGGAGCTTGGATTCGATGTGGTCTTCTCACCTAAAGCCTTAGCAAAAAGTGTTGGCTGCTAAAGAGGTTTTTAAGACATCTAACTAAATGCATA
This sequence comes from Chrysanthemum makinoi, assembly GCA_910596185.1. Classification (NCBI taxonomy): domain Eukaryota; kingdom Viridiplantae; phylum Streptophyta; class Magnoliopsida; order Asterales; family Asteraceae; genus Chrysanthemum; species Chrysanthemum makinoi. The sequence goes on along the minus strand of OU343220.1, from coordinate 63,313,335 downwards.
TGAGTGGATTTTCAGGAGATCTAGAAAATGGAAGTTTCAGTGGGAAAAGTGGTTGGAGGGGCCGTATATTTGTGGTTCGGTGAATAATGAGGCTACATGATTTCTGTTGTCTATCCAGGGTGTTTGACTGTCGCTGTTGCTGCATATCGGGTCGTGGGTCTGTTGGGAGGTAGCAGCTAGCAAGGAGGTGTTGTTGCCATTTTGATCATTTATATTCTCATCCTACACTTATCTCATGTTCTTCTTTTTTTTTCTATAATAATTCTGCCTTATAAAAAAAAGTTACGGTTATAGCTTAATCTTACCTTAGAACTTCAGAGAGACATCGATTAAGCATGCTTTCCCATTTCATCCATTCTTTAATCTCGGTATTGCAAATACGCCCCTTTTTCCTCGGCCAACTACATTCTCCCCTTTGGTGATTGAAAGAGTATAACCAGGCTCTAAAGAAGGTGCATCTGTTTTAAAGTTTGTTTTAATTGTTAGAATACTCTAAATGCACGATTCTAATGTTTATTGTAAAAGGAGAGCTACCTTTAATGGAGAATTCGATGGGCAGGATGTAGACTTTAGGTTGCTCATTCTGGCATAAACGTGATAATTGAAGCCACACCTATGTGGGACTTGGGGACAACAGATTTTTGAACAAGTTTGAGTCCTCACCAAATAGACTTATGTATATTAAAGACACCAGGAAGCTCGGGAACAAATTTTGACACACACGTGTCAAGATCCTCTTCAGTATACTGCAACAATGATATAATGTCAATTATCTTTCATTAACGGTCATTTATCTATTGGAGTATTTATTAGACAACTGAACTTTGCCAAAACGATATGCACTATAAAAAATTATTATTATAACCCCATGCAACCGAAGCATATCCAAACTCTATCATGTTGACTATCAGGTAATTCTTTTAAGAAAAATATCCAAACACTCTCTCAAGCAATTGGTGACACAAATGTTCAAAATAAACTGATTATGTTTTACAAAAATTGATAATAGAAACACCATGATTTTGACTAAAATTTATCAGCATATATAGAAGGAGTGGCAACTACTCAATCCAAGAAATGTATCATATATTCGTATCCAAACTTGACCATAACTACTATATAAGTGAAGGTTAGATACATAACATGATACATGATCGATCACAAAATATGAGAGCAAAAGCAAACAACAAAATCATAATAATATATTATTCATATTTAACCATGTTGAAATACTTACATCATCCTTCATAAGTTCTTTTTCATACGAGCACATAAAGTGTTATTAAAGTGGGTTCCGATGGATGCTTGATGAAGGTATGATATCCATGGGTGAGAGGTTATACCATTTGTGAAATCTAAGAAGTCATTAATGTCAAACATACTTGAAACCATGTTCTCGTACGAACTCTTATAATCAAAGAGATTAATACAATGAAAGGATGGACTATACTTAATCACCTTTTGATGAAGTATTGAACCTGACATGTAAGTGAATGAATTTTTCATTCCACATACCATTTTTTTGGAGATGGTGAACTTACTGCTTAATAATACTAAAAGAAATTATTGTAATGCAGGTAGTTACATAAAAACCCCAATGAGATTGCCAAAAACATACCAATCTATTGAACAAATTTGTGTTGTGTAGTTCTTATAAAGTTCTGTGTATACAAATCTAACACTATTGCAATATCTTGTATTCCTCATGAAATAATAACATATATTACCTCCGTCCCATATTAATTGTCTTGTTTTGACTTTTTAAGTCTCTCTTTCTCAACTTTGACCTTAAATATTTTTATTTGTGTTATATTATATTTAATAAAAATTATACCAATAAAAAATACATTTAAAACTCAATCTATTCATATATTTTGTATCAAGTATTATATAATACAATGAAAAATATTTAAGGTCAAAGATGGAAATGAAAGACTTAGAAAAATCAAAGTGGAAAGTTAATATGGGACGGAGGGAGTATCATATATTAAGGTTGCATAATCGGTGGTAAATGGAAATCCCGACAATATTTCATCGCTTATGCTTTTTATGAATTCATATGACACGTCAATTCTATGATTTTACGCAATGTGCTTCTACTCAGGAATAGGGATAGTCTCTCAAAAAGAACTTTATGCTCATTCACATAAGATTTTTGAGCTTAGTAATATTACCGAGCTCAAAAAGCTTATGTGAACGAGCAGAAAGTTCTTTTCGAGAGACTATCCCTATTCCTGAGTAGAAGCACATTGTTTCTTTTTTAAACCTTATTGTTTATTTTTTTATTGAATCTCAAGCAATATTACCGAGCTCAAAAAGCTTATGTGAACGAGCATAAAGTTCTTTTCGAGAGACTATCCCTATTCCTGAGTAGAAGCACATTGTGTAATCATGGCATTGACGTGTCATGAATTCATAAAAAGCATAAACGTCAAGGGATTTCCATTTACCACAGATTATGCAACCTTAATATATGATATATGTTGTTATTTCTTGAGGAATACAAGGTATATGGCAATAATGTTAGACTTGCATGCAAAACTTTATAAGAACTACACAACACAAATTTGTTCAATAGGTTGATCTTTTGTGGCGATCTCATTGGGTTTTCATATAACTACGTGCATTACAAATAAGTAGTAAGTTCACCATCTCTAAGCAAATAATTTCGTATTGGAACATGATTTCAAGGACTGAAAAGGTGGTTACCGACAAGACAAGTGGCAACGTTGCCAGAAACAAAAAACTATGATTCAAACAACGACCTTACCTATGGTTTTCGGGGTGACTAAATCAAACTTTGGTACGGTTGGATCCGAGATGGGAGGATGAGCAATTGTTTTGGTGGATCTGTTCGATTGGTTTGGAGAAAGAGGATCTATATTATTCTTCTTTGTGGCGAGAATATTGTGATGGAGATGTTGGAGGCGGTTTAAATAAGTAGGGAAAGACAATTGATATCAGCGTTATTATGGGAATAAAACCCTTAAATTTGAATTTAAGAGAGGCATGTTTGATATATAGATGGGTTTAAGATTTAGATTTGAATTTAGATTAATGCAAGAGATGAAAATTTTATACTACATAGTAATGCATTTAGAACTTCCTATTAAAGGAAGTCTTAAAAATGTAAGCCTACATATCTTACTATACTTATGTCACACGGGATTCTTCGAGGATGTTCTTATCTCAGCGTAATTATACTGCTGAGATTCTTGCACAGGCTAATATGGTTAACTGCAACCCCAGCCGTACTCATGTGGATACTGAGTCTAAACTGGGTAATGAAGGTGATCCGGTTTCTGATCTGACGTCATATTGGAGTCTTGCGAGTGCTATGCAATATCTTACGTTCACTCGTCCATAATTTTCTTATGCAGTGCAACAGGTTTGTCTACATATGCATGATCCTAGGGAGCCTCAATTTTCGGCTCTTAATCGGATTTTGAGATATATTTGTTTTACTTTAGATGATGGGTACAATTGTTTTTGTCATCTACTACATATTTGGTTGCTTATTCAGATGCGGATTGAGCGGGTTGCCCTAGTATTCGGAGATCGACTTTCGGTTATTGTGTATTTCTTAGAAACAACTTACTCTCTTTGTCCTCTAAGCGTCAACTCGCGCTTTTTCATTCTAGTGTTGAGGCAAAGAATCGTAGTGTTGCCAATGCGGTTGCTGAAACTTGTTGGTTGCGTAATCTACTTCGTGAGTTGCATACTCATTTATCTTCCGCTACACTTGTTTACTGTGATAATGTTAGTGTTGTGTATTTGTCCTCAGCATCAACGTGCGAAGCATATCGAGATATATATTCATTTTGTTCGGGATTTAGTTGTTGTTGGTCAGGTTCAAGTTCTTCATGTTACATGTCATTATCAGTTTGCGGATATTTTCACTAAAGGCTTACCTTCAGCTTTGTTTGAGGAGTTTCGTACCAGTTTAAGGGTCCGGTGTCCTCCCGCTCAAACTGCGAGAGAGTGTTAGTTGATATTTTGTAATGGGCTTGTTGGAATCACTCCTAAATCTTAATTCAAGTGTTAGTGATTCATATGTAATAGTTAGCTTAATATGGCCTTTATGTTTGTTATTAAGCTAAGACTTATGTAGAAGGCCCATAAGCCTTGGCCCAAGCCCATAAGAAGGGAAGGAGTCTAGAAGTGTTGCCCTAGCTCCTTGCCCTATAAATACTCTTGTATAACCCTCACTTGAGGGTTGGTTGTTCAATTTATCTTTCATACTCTACGCATAACTCTTCTTATTATCCATACGTGTGTGTTTGGTATTGTTCAACCGATCTCTCCTTCATTTATTTCTTCTATTGATGCTTGTGTTACTAACATGGGAACCTAACAGTGGTATCATTCTCCAAATAGTTGGGTGAAAAGTTTATTTGTTTTTGAAGTTGTTTGGGTCTACGCGTAAGTCACGGTGTACAAACTTTGTTACGCTTAAAAACTAATTTTTTACACTTTTCAATCCAAGATTCTTGTCCTTTCAACGTTTTTAGGTGTTAAAATTTCAGTTTTTAGCAAAAAGTTTCAAACTTTACGTGTTTTTCCTTAGTTTTAAGCTTGGTTTTATACGCGTGTTCATCTTTACGCGTAGTTTGTTTTGAAGTTTTGGATCATCAAGTTTCACACTTTTGTGTTATTTTGGTGATATTGAAGCTGTTTCATCACAAAAATCTGGTTTAGAAACATCTTTGGGCAGAAATCAATTTTGGTTGCTTTCTACGCGTAAGAAAACCCTATTCTTACGCGTAACTCATCCGTGGTTTGATCTTCAAATTTCGTGGTTTACTCAGTGTTTTCTTGCTTGGATAAGCCTGAAAACACTTCGACTTTGGATATCTTTTACACTGTGATAGTGTAAAGGATCTTTTGGGCAAAACCCTAATCTTAAGCATAAGCTCAAACTTATGCGTAGAACTCTTTTCGCATAAGATTTTTTCTTACGCCTAAGCTCTGTCTTACGCATAAGCTAATCTTACGCCTAAGGTTTCTACGCTTAACTTTCAGTTTACGCATAACTTTAGTGTTTCTCAATTCTTACGCGTAAGCTAATCCTACGCGTAACTATCACTTTTACGCGTAAGTTTGGTGTTTTTACGCTTAAGTGTTACTTTGCCTACACTTGGTTTCTACGCCTAAGGATACTTCATCAACAACGTTTCATTCGACTACAAAGATCCATTTTACAACACAAGTTTTCAACATGTCTCAACCTCCATACTCTAACTACTTTCCTTACATGTATAATCAACTACAACAACAACAACAACAACAACTAAGTCCACAACATCAACAATTCAATCAACAAAAACAAATTTATCAACAACAATTTAATCAACAACATACTCCACAAATGGTTCAACCACCACCTAGTCTTCAAGTACAACCTTACACAAACTTCTACAATCAACATCCATCAAGAAATACAATGAAGGAACCGTCATGGTTTGGCAAGATGTGTGAAGCCTTAAGTAGCCAACAATCAATTCATGAAGCTGGCTCACTTGATAGACCTCCAATGCTCACTCCCGGAAATTATGATCAATGGGTGATAAGGTTCTTTAGGTTCTGTGATCTAAAGAAGCCACATGGAAAGTTCTTAAAGAAGGTCATTATGGAAGGTCCATTTCAGATGCCTACTGTTGTCACACCCGCAGATCCTAATGCCAATCCACCAAGAGATGTTGTCACCAACATTGCAACTATCTCAGACCTCACAGGTGATGAACTTCTACATTTTGAAGCCGATGAACTAGCAATACAATACATCCTTTTGGGATTACCCAATCCGATCCTTCGAAGTGTTGATGCTCAAAAGACAGCTAAAGCAATGTGGGAACATATTCATCTTCTAATGGAAGGCACAACACTCAATCAGAAAGACATGGAATCCAAAATCTACTTGGCTTATGAACACTTCATGATTGAACCAGAGAGACATTAGAGTCATATCATCATCGCTTTTCAGACATCATCAATGATTTGGACAAACACAATATCATCATGCCACGAATTGTCACAACACTAAGTTCCTGAGTAGTCTTGGTCCAGAATGGGAGAAGTATGTCATTTTTCTCCGTCAAGCTAAGAATCTTCATCATGCTACATACGGATTGTTGTACGACTATTTGAAGCCTCACCAAAAGAAGTTGACAAAGAAAGGGCTATCCGTGGATTCAGGCTCCACATTCACTTCCGGACAATCAACAACTTGCTTTGTGGGCTCAAACTAATGTTCCTCCTCAACCCGCTCCTCAACCAACTGCAACAATTACACCATATAATCCGTCACAAAGAACAATCTCAAGAAACTCAATTGGTTACATACAACAACAACACTGATCAAGCACTTTATAGTGAATCAAATGAGGATACTGAAGCTTTTGATGCCCTGCAGCAAGGATTTGTCATGATTGCTAGAGCCTTCGACCGATATTCCAACAAATCCAACAATCGCATTTGTACCTCATCAAACACAAGGAATCAGGCTGTGGTTAACAATGGACGAGTTGAAGTTCAGAATCGTGGTAATGTTCTTCAGACGGGAGGTGGTCAAGGGTTTAATGCTATGGGAAGGAATAACATGGGTGCTCCGCAACAACAAAGGGCTCAAGTGGTTGAACAAGGGAATGCTCAGAATGGGGTAAATGGTCTTCGTTGTTATAACTGTAATGAGAAGGGTCATCCGGCTAATGCATGCCCTAAGCCGAGGACAAGAGGCAGTGCTTATTACAAAGAGGCTTTGCTCTTGGCTCTCAAGGATGAAGCTGGTGGAACTCTTACCAACAAGGAACAAAGCTTTATGGCGGATGCGATTCGATGATGATATGGAGGACTTGCAGGCTATTGCAGCAGTGATGTTGATGGCACAAATGCAAGCTCTACACATGAGTGACACAGGCCCAGTGTATGACACCGACGGCTTGTCTCAGTACCGAACAAAATACACTCATTCATGATCTGATATCTCCGCCAATTTCACCATCCGACAAGGATCAGAGTGTTCAACATGAGCCATCTACATCTCATTCCGATGATTATCAAATAGATCTCGTAGTTATATTTGACGATCAAGATAACCTTATGGTTAATATTGATAATCAAGTTGACTCCGTGGTTATATTTGACGATCTAAATAATGATCATGTTGAGACTCACGTTGAACAAGATGAACTTTTGTCTAATAGAGAAATTGAGCTCCTGACCTTAATTAAAAACCAAGAATCTCGGTTGGAAATTTGCAAGCAATTAATGGATAAAAATGCATTGTTAACTAGGGATAACGAATGCTTAATAAGGCAAATCAACGTTTTTAAAAATCAAGAAAAACGGGAACAATGTTTTGAAGTCGCTTTTGCCAAATCTCATCAAAACGAAAAATCATTAGAACGACAGATACGTGATCTAGCCGCATCCAAGAATGATTGGTTGTCTCAAATAGAACAACTGAAACATGAACATAAACAACAACTTAATGCTCATACCTTGGAAACTCAAAAAGCCAAGTCTGAGTTGTTAACTTGTCAAAAACAGTTCTCTGAGTACAAAAAGCATTCCACGAAACGAATAGATGCCTATCTTGAGGAAATTGTCGACTTACAACACAAAATCAAAGAGTTTCGAACTGTTGTTTATAAACATGGTGAATTAATCACAACGATTCAAAAGTTTACTTTCAAACCAAATCCAAATGGATATGGACCGAATCTTGCTGATTACAAACCTAAGTTTTCAAACAGAGCATTCAAACCAAATCATGAAGTTTACAGTGCAGAACATAGAATTGATGATTCAATTATGACTGTTGTTGAATATAATCGCATGGAGGAGTTAGATGCAGATGACGAGAGTCGGTCTAAAATGGAAAATGTCGTTTATAACAAACCATTTAACTATTCAAAAGCCGTAACTTTTGTGACACAACAAGATACTTCTAACAAACCTTTGGTTATCACACCATTTTCTAATCCCCAACCTAATGGTGCACAAATTAATGGTCCTTTACCTTCACTTAGTGAAGTAAAAACGAAAGCTGAAAGTTGTCGCGTTATAAAATACTTTGACACTTTCTTATCTGACATCAAAATTTTGGAACGTGAGATTGAATTTCATTCTGAAATAAAAGTTGAACATTTTCAATCGCCTCTGGCGCGAGAATAAAGAGATATTCTTCAGAAAAGAATTTTACCCCATGTCAAAAATTTGAAAACCTGTGCACAATATTGGGAAAGGGATTTTCACAAGGAACTTGGTCTAATGAAAACAGTTTTCGAGAGAACAGAAACATCGATTTCAAATACTAAACGTAAAAAGAAATTGTTGAGAAAAGATGTTGATCAACTCTTGAAAGATGTTATCTGTGCTGATATCCATAATGTTGTGTTGTTTCATTCTATTGCTAATGCATCTAATTACAATGCATCTAATTACATCTCTCCTGATTCTGTTGATTCTGTTGAAATTGTTGAGAATACTGATAATGTGCTTCAGATCGAGTCTTTAAAAGTTGAAAATGAACGATTGTTAACGAGCTTTCAAATGCAAAACGTCGACTTAATTGGTGTCAAAAAGATATTCACGATCAACAACTTGCTTTTCAAAACAAAATCGCCCATTTGCGTGCAAAAACTCTTAATCCAAAACTTGAGCAACTGGATGATCAAAACGTGTCTTTTAAGTGTCAAATCTCAAAATATGAACATGAACTTGCAAAAGTTAAAAAGGAATATGGTGTCATATTTGATTTACTCAAACAGACTCGTGATGAAGCATCAAACGAACTTGATCATTATCTTGCACACACTAAAGAAGTCATGAATGTTTATGGAAATCTTCGTTCTGAAAATCAGGATTTGGTGCACATTATCATTCACTTAAGAGAGAAGTTAGGAAAGTATGAACAAGTTCAGCCTAGCATCATTAAGAAACTTGCACCTATAACACTTAGAAACAGTGACACTAAAATGCCTACTGAAAAATCACAAGACACTAATGTGCTTCCCTCTACTGAAACAGGACTAGTTGCCTCTTTTCACAACGTCCGCACTTCACAGCCTAGGAGCAATACAAGGAAGAATAGGAAGTTGTGACCGAAGAAAAGAACAATAAAGAATGTTGAAGTAGAAGAACACCGTAGGACTTTGAATAAGACTCAAGTTACACCCACTTTAGATATTGCGTCTGACAAATGTAATGGAAAAAGTGTTGTAACGAATGCTAAACCTTTAAGTACTTTTGATATTCACCGATGCTTCTTGTGTTGATTGTCGTAAAAGTATGCTTTCTGATTGTCATGACAAATGTGTTGCTAGAGCTATCTTGTCTCGTTTAAGGAATCCTAAGAATCGAAATACCTCTAGGCCCACTAATGCTTCTAAGTCTGTGCTTGGTAAACCGCCTCTTTAGATTCTAAGAAACGCATTGATGTCCCTCAGTAGCTCCAGATCACCTCCAAGGAATATTGTACCACCTAGTGCATTCACTAAGACTAAAGCTAAGACTAGTTGGAGATGGCGGAAATGGATACATAATACACTAGGATTTAAATGGATGCCTAAAATCAGTAATGGGTGTATTTCAACTATAATCGCTTCGAACCCTCTAACATTTCGGGTTCCAAATCTACTTCTATTCCATCTGTGTCGCCTGTGTGTAATGCGGTGATACGATCATCCTTTGATTGTTGATAGCGGATGTTCCCGACACATGACAGACAATCTTAAACTGTTATCAAACTTTATTGCAAAGTTCATTGGCACCGCCGATTCGGAACGATCACTTCGCAGCTATCATGGGCTACGGAGATTATATCAATGGCAATATCGAAATTAGCAGGGTTTATTATGTGGAAGGCCTCGGTCACAATCTTTTTTCAGTCGGTCAATTCTGTGATGGAGACTTGGAAGTTGCTTTTCGGGGAGAAAACTTGTTTCATTCGTGATCTACAAGGAAACAATCTTATGTCCGCTCTCGCAATTCTAGTCTCAGACACAATCTCAATGCAAAACATGGTTGCTTCATCTCCCATCTGTCTACTCTCAAAGGCTACATCTACAAAATCTTGGCTATGGGACTGTCGTCTCTCACATCTAAACTTTCAAACCATCACCAACCTTGCTCGACACAAACTTGTTGAAGGTCTCCCGAGATTCCGATATTCTAAAGATTACCTATGCTCAGCTTGTGAATAAGGGAAAAGCACTCGTGCTCATTTTCCTTCAAAGGTGGAACACAGCTCTCAGCGTGTGCTTCATCTTCTTCACATGGATTTGTGTGGCCCGATGCGCGTGCAGACGATTAATGGCAAACGCTACATCTTGGTAATTGTTGATGACTACTCAAGATGGACTTGGGTTTATTTTCTTCAAAGTAAAGATCAAGCTCCACGGATGATCATCACCTTTCTCACGAAAATTCAAATTCAGCTCCGAACACAATGACTAATTCAATGCACAAAGGAACTGAATTTGTGAATCAAACTCTTCGTGAATATTATGAGAAAGTGGAATTGAGCATCAAACATCAATTTCACGCACTCCTAACAAAACAGTTGTTGAAAGACTAAACCGCACGTTAGTGGAAGCCGCCAGAACGATGTTAATCAATGCTAAACTTCCAGATTACTTGTGGGCTGAAGTTGTCTCAACCGCATGCCACACTCGTAATCGCCAATGATTACAAAACGCCACAAAAAAACACCATTTGAGCTTATCCACAACCGTAAACCGAATCTCAAACACTTTCATGTATTTGGATTCCTTTGCTACCCAAATAATGATCGTGATGACTTTGGAAAGCTCAAAGCCAAAGCTGATATTGGAGTCTTTATTGGATACTGTGAGAATTCTAAAGGTTACCGGATCCAGAATCGTCGTACAAAGCAGGTTATGGAAACGATTCATGCTAATTTTGATGAGCTTATCGAGATGGCTTCGAGCATAACACCTTGGAACCCGGTCACAACCGCTTAAAATTCCCAAACCCCATCATCACCGAACCAAGCCCCCAAATTATTCGTCAACAAATGGAAAATCTATTTGCTCACTGCTCAGTGACGATATTGATGAACGTGCTCCGTGTGTATCCGATGTTTCCGCTGCTCAACCTGATTATATTCCTATACCTGAGACACCTACTACAACAACTACGGTTGAAGAAGAACCACCAGTTGACTCTACAACAACAGTTGAACAAACTGCATCCAACGACGCTGAACCAGCTGATGATGTTCTAAATGAAGTACCCCCACCTGCAGATTTTGATCCAAATGCGTTCTTTAATCCGTTTGCTAATGAAACTGCTGCACCTGATGTTGCGGAATCATCTAAAAGCCATTTGAATCCTCAAAATCTGCACAACGTATACCAACATCAACCCTCTACACATCGTTGGACAAAAGACCACCTCCTTGAGAACATTATTGGTAACCCGAATCAACCAGTCGTAATGAGATAACGTCTTCACACAGATGGTGAACCTTGCATTTATGCACTCACTGTCTGCCAATCTGAGCCTAAAAACATTAAAGACGCAATGACAAAAGAAAACTGGATTGAATCCATGCAAGAAGAACTCAACCAATTCAAACGTCTTGAAGTATGGGAACTGGTTGAAAGACCAATAGGGGTCTACGTCATTGGTCTCAAATGGATTTGGAAGAACAAATTGGATGCTGAAGGGAACGTAATCGGAAACAAGTCACGTCTGGTGGCTAAGGGTTATAGACAGGAAGAAGGTATTGCCTTTGAATAATCATTTGCTTTGCTGCTCGCCTTGAGGTCGTTCAGATCTTTCGCGTCGCGCTCATATGAATATAACGGTCTTTCGGATGGACGCAAAACCGCTTTCGAATGGTCAACCGAAAGAAACGGTTTATGTCACCACCGAAGGGTTCGTTGATCCCGAGTTCCCAAACCATGTCTACAAACTGAACAAAGCTCTGTACGGACTCAAACAAGCTCCTCGGGCGTGGTACGATAAGTTATCATCCTTTCTCATTGCCAATAATTTCACCAAAGGTTCGGTTGACCCAACTCTTTTCATACAATATCACGGGGCACATATCTTAATTGCTCAAATTTACGTGGATGACATCATTTTTGGGTCAACACATAAAAAGTACTCAATCACTTTTGCAAAACTAATGAAGAAACATTTTGAAATGTCCATGATAGGTGAACTTACGTTCTTTCTAGGACTGCAAGTTCATCAATCACCCCGTGGTATTTTCTTGAGTCAGTCCAAATATGCCCTTGAACTGTTGAACAAATTTGGAATGCAAAATTGTAACACCTATGCCACACCAATGGCTCATACCAAGAAGCTTGACGCTGATTTACATAGGAAATTGGTGGACCCTACCAAATACCGAAGTATCATTGGGTCTCTCATGTATCTAACACCAGACCGACATTGTTTTTGCCGTATATCTCGCTCCCGCTATCGGTCGAGACCAATCAAACCCACCTCTCTGAGGATAAAAGAATCCTCCGATACATAAAGGGAACCATTAACTTGGGGATCCGGTATCCGAAGGATTCTGGTTTTGAACTAATAGCTTTTTCGCATAATCGATCACGCAGATGTTTAGATTCAAGAAAAAACACTTCAGGAGCATTACAATTTCTTGGTGATAAACTGGTGTCATGGCAATCGAAGAAGCAGGATTGTACATCGCTGTCCTCAACCGATGCAGAATATGTAGCCATGTAGGCGTGTTGTGCTCAAGTCATTTGGATGAGAACACAACTCAAAGACTATGGTTATGTATTTGACAAATCCCGATGTATCTGCGACAATCGAAGTGCTATTGCGATCTCGCAACTCAAGACAAAATTCAAATCAAAGCACATCGATCTTCAATATCATTTCATCAAGGACCACGTGGAACAGGGTATTGTTGAATTATACTTTGTGGGTATAGAATACCAATTGGCAGATCTCCTCACCAAAGCCTTAGCTCCTGTTAGGTTTAATGAGTTGGTCCACCGGATTGGTATGCGGTGTTTGACTCAAGAGGAACTGGATGAACTCTTAAAACATTCTTAAAACCACTCAAACACCAAAACCTCTTTTGTAAATATTTTTCAAAAACAAAATACAAAAATATAAAATCGGATAAAACAACAAAAATATTCTTCTATCTATATTTCTTTTAACGTGGCAAGTACAATTCTTCCATCAACACTCAAATCTTTCAAAATTCAAGATTTTCTCGATCAAGTGTTGAAGGGGAGAAAGCAAATATTTTTCGGTTTCATAAAACCTTGTACTTGCATGTTACCTTATCACGGTTGTTTCTTTAATAATGGTGGTCACATTTCTGGTTTACTAACACTCCTCGGACTAATATTTATAAAATTTCATTATTTCTTTAGTCGAGGGGGAGTGTTGTCAAGTTTCTTTCCAAAAATCTTTCGTTTGGTAACCAAAATGGGAGTTATGGGTATTGGTTGTAAATGGTTAAGGTGGAAGGACTAAAACTGTCAATAACTCAAACCTTTTTTTAACAAAAACACCTCAACCACATTTATTTCACCTCATTTAATTCTCCAACCACCTTGATCCTACGCGTAAAATTCATTCTCCTAATCCGAGTTCTTGATCAATAATTTGTAAGTGTTTTATCAATCTTTGGGTTAATACAAAGATGGGTTTTGATTTGTTTATGAATCCAACGGTTCGTTCTTGTGTTTGAGGAAGATTTGTGTTCTACGCGTAAGCCATGAACACAAATGATTCCTTGGTGTGTTTGGAACAACTAAAATGATGTTAAAAGGCTTAAATGTTCTTATTATAAACGTTCTCATCATTCAAAACCACCCAGAAACATGTATTGAACGTTTTCTATTTAGGGTTCATACGCGTAAGATTGAGGCTTTTCAATAGTGAATGTTTTTGGTTAAAAAGATTGTTGTGTGATATTGTTTACAAGATGAATTGACCATATCCATGTTTAGAATCAACCCAGAAACACTAATTGCTAGTTAACTAGAAACTAGGGTTTATGTTCTTGATATTTGGGTATTTTTGATTCGTTTAGAGTTTGATGTTAAAACTTGGACAGAACAACTCACTAGGCTTCTTAGAATTACCAGAACAAGTGTTGTGCAATTCCTATGGTTAGAAAGCTTACACGTAGAAATTAAGCCTTAGGGTTTAAGTTTACGCGTAACCTGCTTCTACGCATAATTGATTAATGAGTTTTCATGGTTTGAACTGATAAAGATTGAATGTATGTGTTAAGATTGGTGATATGATGAACTTATTTCAGGTTGTCTACGCGTGAAAATTCAGAATCAAGGTTACTTGCCATCTACGCATAAGGATCATCTTACGCGTAGCATGTTATGCGTAAGAGAAATCTTACGCGTAACGCTTACGCGTAAGGTTCTACATTGGGGACTACGCGTATCCTCGTGAAGGATATGCGTAAACAAAGAACCTCTACGCATAAGGTTGACTCTTACGAGTAAGCCTTACGCGTAAGGTTCAATATACGCCACGCGTAAGCTCTACGATAAGGCCCCTCTTTCCTACGCTGTAATATTTCTTACGCAGAAGTCAAGAACCTACGCATAAGCTTACGCTACGCATACCACTCCTTTACGCATAGGCTTGCCATTTCTACGCCTAAGCCTAGTTTTAACCTTAATTATGAATTGTTACGCGTGCAAAATTGTAAATAAATAAATCATAACGCCACGAAACCAATAATGTCACTTATAAGCTTAAATGTTTAATAAGTTGTGAATAATAAGTGAAAACTTGGACTTTAAAACTTAAAGTTAATCAATTCACGAAACTTATCACGACAACTTTGGATTATTGGACAAACAAGTGACATTGGACTCGTAACAATCTTCGACATATCACATTCAAATAATAGACAATAAAATCAACTGTTGACTAATGTAATGTCTTTCGATATGTTGGTTCTTTTGGCTAAATATCTTTCAGATCACGACATGGACGCTCAAATGCAAAACGTGGAAGTACCAAACGTTCTCACCGTTGAAGATATCTTTCCTAATGGCTATCCGATGAAGATAGGAAAGAACAACCTTCGTGTTGATTTTGATAGTCTCACCGCCGTAGTCTTCTTGCTTAATAGTGTGGACATTCTCAAGAATCACCCTAATCGAACATGTTCACCAATTCGCTACAGGCCGAGAACTACATTCACCGCTTTGGCATACAATGCGAAAGATCAAAGGGCAAAATGCGGTGACGGTGACGCTCAACCACAAACAAGTCACCATCACACCGACAGACTTAAGGGCCGTTCTTCTCATACCGCCATCGAAGCCAACCAAATACACTGCCACACCAACTGAAGAGATTGTTCTGCAGTTCATGATCGACATTGGTTATGACGAAGCTTCAGGAGTAATCACAAAGCATTCATACGTGGATCTTAAGAATCTTCCTCAGCCATGGAGAACCCTCTACATCATCATCCCCAAATCCATTTCTGGACGTGATAGTGGTTATGAGCATCCCAAGCTCGTCGAACTACAGATATTTTGGGCTTTGGTCAACATGAAACACATTGAAGTTGAAGCTCTGATATGGGACGACATGATGTCATTCCTCAAAAAGCTTGGCTCCAAAATCCCATACATCGATATACAAAACTCGGTGATCCAAAGAGCTCTAGGGTATAATCCCGATATCCCCTCGAGAACCAATGACCCCAACAATCTATCCATGTTGTATGAGCCTACACTCACAAATGATTTAAGGAATCTACAACAAAGAAACAGGTGCGTGTTGCCAGATCACCTTCTAACTGATGCAGTCAAACAACTCTATTCATACAAAAGGTATCCGGTAGCGGTTGATGAAGGCAAAGTCGGTTTTCTTGATGAAAAGTCCTCCGGTACACCTACTAGGAAAACAAGGAGAGGCAGCAAGGAAGTGTTACAAGCACTAAGAGTCAAAGAAAGTTCCCTAAGAGGAAACCTGCACTCAAAAGGAAAATTACCTCTAAGGAAACTGTTCCTATTCCTATTCCCAAGCCTGAACCGCAACGAAAGCTACTGGATGAAAGCTCGAGGAAACTGAATCGACGAAGAGGTCACCTAATCTAAAACTGCAATCGATGACACTCCAACAAAGAGCTAAACCTCCCACCAATAGTGAAAAAGGCAAAGGAAAAATTCCTGTGCTTGAGCATGATAAGGAAAGTTCTGAAGAAGAACCGGTTGACGAGGAAAGAGAATATCAAAAGAAGTTGAAGAACCTCATACTCAAATATCTTGCCGATGAATTCGTAAAGGATCAAACTCGTGGCCCCGGAGGGTCAAGTGGTGGTGCACTATCTACACCAGCCTCGATGCGGTTAATCAACCCGATAAGGGAACTGGTACCACCATCACCCACGAACAACAACAAAGGCAGATTGAGGATTCCATCGACTTTGACATAAAGGAACCAGACATGGAAAAGACTGAGAAAACTTCTGGTGAAGATACTAAGGCTGATGAAACGGCTAAGTCTGGAAATAATGAAGAAACTGATTATGATGATTTTCTTCTAGACAGTCCCGCACACTCCAAGGAGGAAACTTCTGAGCCACCTCACGTCTCCTCTTCATCAGACTCGTCTTCTCACTCTTCACTTCCACCATCCAAAGGAACAACAAGATCCACATCCAAATCTGTGAAGAAACCAACTGACTCTTGGATATCCCGGGCTAAAACCAAGATTATCAAAGCTGTCAAGCAAGTACGGAAGAAGGATGTAACCAACAAAAAGCTTAATCAACTCACGACGAATCAACTATCTTCAAAACGGGATAAACGAGTTGTTGAAAGAAAGGGAACAAATCCATAAGTTTATCAAAGGAGATTTCCAAAAGGAATTGGAGAAGATGGCAAGAGAATATACTCACAAGTTTCTTCTCAACACCGTCCCCTGGTTTGACAAGAGAAGTATTTTCCGCACAACTTACTCCAAATATCGCCGCATTGGTTAAACATATAATGGCCAAAGAATCGATCTCTCTCAAACCGAAGTTAATTGCTAAATTAGTGATGCAAATGTCAAAACGATCTGCAACTTTTACTTCGGATGAAGCTAAATTTTTGAAGGTCTACTAGATTATCAACTCGCATCATCATGCAAAGAATCTGCAGACCAACCTAAACGACCAAGAGATGACGATGATAAGGACAAGGACTCTGCACCTAAACGTCCAAAGAAGTCTGGTGAATCTTCCTCCATGCCTCCTCCACCCCAAAGGACTCCAACTCAAAAACGATCTCCTCCACGCTCTTCTGACAAACCTCGGGACTCGAAGTTACCGCCTGAGAAAACCGGTGATCACTTCAATACACCGGTGGTAACGATGAAGAGATACCTGAGCCCCATCAACAACCCACCTCTCCAGCTTCAACAAAGAAACCAAAGATCCTCATCTAGGCCAAATAAGAAGAAGAAGTCACCTAAGGCCGATGTCGTCTCATGGCTAGACGAAGATGACACCGAGTTTGAATGGTTCTCTACACTTGTTGATGCTACTCCCGCCTCTAACCGATGATCAAGATTTGGTAGAAGGTCGAACATTGGAGCATGCTAAGTTACTTCAAGAGAAGTTTCGGGTGAAGAAGATGACCAAGTCAGAATTAAAACGCATCAAGAATGAAGCTTTTCAATTGCTCAAAGACACTGAAAGTGCTATCGGGTTGAATACCATCTTGAAAACATAGCACGAGGTATGTCTAACAACATCGATTGGCTCAACCCTGAAGCTAACATTGACTTCACACGAAAAGACAATGCTCCATACTACACCGACTGGACCAGACCTCTACCAACGATTGGCCAACCAGATCAACCTAAGATTCCATTCCGCTACTTCTTCAACAATGACCTGGAATTTCTTCTACACGGTAGCGATAGTTCAAAGAAATACGCTACCTCACTTACACTTCCGCTCCTGACCATATACTCCAACTGTATAGCCATCGAGGAAAAGGCTAACCACATGTTTGCCAACAGCGTGGACCGGTATGACATCTTTGCAATGTATGGGATTCACCATTGGCCTGAACGCCGAAGAATCTATTACAAAAGCTGCCAAGTTCGAAAGTCTAAACATGAAGTGTACAGTGATAAAGGGATCGTTGTTGTTAAGCATGTGGCCCTCTCGTCTAAATGGGACTACACTTTCCTCCGTAAAATCGTGGTCAAAAGACAAGAAGAAAGGGACTATGAGTTCGTGAAGCGGACTTTCGTAATTTGTCTCTCAACGACATTGAAGATCTCAGATCTTGCCAAGGTACAGGGAAGAATGAGACAATTCTCGACTGAAATCCAACGTAAATATATCAAGTCCTTGCTCATCTTCATCAGAAGCATAGTGATCCAAGAACGTGTAGAAGACTTGCAACTTGCCGTTGAATCTTATCAGACACGCGTCAACTTCACCGCACCTCGCCTAGAACTTCCCGACATCAATCATCTTCCTCAATACACTCTCATCAAGAAACCGTTTGGAGTAGTCTACCGTAGTGAACTACATCGCGAATCGCTTGATGGCGTGTAGAGATCTTCATAAGTTTGGAGATCACACAAAGAAAGTCGTGGACGGCTTAGCTTATCGATTAAAGGCGATACAACAAGGCATTGGGTCACCGAAGAGATGGAATTATCAGGAGAGACGGAATGTGAAGAGAATCATGACGCGGATTGATGAAAGGTTGTTCAGAAGGGATCAGTTCAGAACTTTGGAGAGCTTTGTAGGTGGTCATTCCAGGATTACTCTCACAGGCTATCAACGCCCAGTTCGCATTCCTGGAGACATTGCTGGACTACCTGACTCCCCTGGTACCTCTTAAACTGTTTCATTTTCATATTGATTTGGATGTGTGATTATTTTATGAATATGGCTTGTGCACACATAGCAGTGTACAACCCGTTCTTGTAATGAAAGGACCCTGTGGTAAACTTCAGTGCCACAATCCTATAAAAGGAGCGAAAGCTTCTTACTTTTGAGTAAAACTTATCAAAACTTTCATTTTGCAAAGTTTTGCACAAAAGAACAACTACTTCCCTTTATGATTTTCAAAACCTCAAAAGTTTATATCACTTGTTGAGGGGGAGTATTTGTCAACCACAATCTTTGTTCACAAAATTGTTCTTCGTAGAAATCTTCCCACAAAACTCAAAATGGTCATATTCCATATCAAATTTTCATCAAAATTAATATTTATATGCCATTTTTGAGGGGGAGAAAAATTATGTGATAAGAAATATGTTGTGAAATTTGCAAATGAATCGTCGTACTACAGACTTAACCAATGAATTGACGAGATCTTAAATGTTAGTAACTCGAAAAGACTTGTCCGGGACGGGTAATAATTTCAAGCTAGTTCGCTAGTGATGTAACCGTGTCTCGCAAAGGACTTGTCCGTAGGGATGGCAATGGGGCGGGGAATGTCGGGGATTATGTTTCCCATCCCCATCCCCGAATCTCAATAGCCGTCCCCATCCCCGGCCCCATACCCGATGGGGACCAAAGTTGCAATACCATCCCCGTCCCCGATAGGGATCGGGGATCCCCATCGGGGAATCGGGTATTTTTCTCATGTATAAAATTCTTTTGTAATCATATAACTTCGTATTGTTTATGCACTAAGCTACCATAACATTCCAAAAAGTAGAATAATCATTACAACTGAATATAAGAAATTAAAGATAGATAACCACATAAATAGTTTTGCATACTTGCATCAAGATTCAAGAACAGTAAGTCTAAAAAAATTATTACAAGTCAAATTGTGGAAACTAAAAAACAATAATAATCAGCTACTAACTGAAGCAAACATTTAAAGTTCTCAATAGATGACAACTAAAATTCAATCTTTGAATCTTGATACATCCATGTTACTTCATGATCTTCAGTCTTCACCAAAACCTTTTATGAGAACAACTAAATTAAGCTCCTGCATGAACAATATCACATAAATGTTAGCACCTCTCATTCCAGAAATACTTGAAAACATTCATGAAGTAGTATTCTAATATGACGAAGTGAACTTATATTAAAAAAATATGCAATCTAACTATACTAAACTTGTAATCTGTAACAATTTTGCATTATAAAAGTTGAATAACCAAAGTAATCCAAGTGCAAAAAAGAAGAAGAAATATATCCAGTATGTGGAGTTACCTTTGCCCGTGCCTTCACCTTCGCCGTCGGTGTCATAATCATCAAATATTGTTGCATTATTATCAGATGTAAACGGTTTACCTTCATCTGTAAAAGCAATCGGTTATAAATAATCTTTAAAGCATAATATATGTGTAACAACTTAACGTAATACTTGTGCCTAAATAAAGATAGTTACGTACCCTTGTTAACTATTTCCCACAACCAACTTTGTGCACACATTAAAGCTTCTATTGTATTTGGACGAAGTCGGCTTCGATGTGGACTGATCAATCTCCCACTAGTGCTAAAGGCAGATTCTGAGGCAACGAAAGAGACAGGGATAGCTAATACATCTCTAGCAATTGCTTGCATCACAAGATACTTAGCTCCTCTTAACTTCCACCATAATAAAATATCGAAGTCCGGAGATCGAGGTTCAAGTCCTTCTTCCAAATAACGTTCAAATTCCATTTCTATAGACGATTGAGGGTCACTACTTTTACTCAAAATATGTTTTTCCCACGCCGACATATTTTCATCAACCTCCATCGAGTTTGTTGAACTTGAACCCGTGTTATTTCCAAACTCATATTCACTATCTAAAGTCTTTCCTTGATACTCAAGGATCAACGCTTCACATATGTTACTTAACTTTCAATTGAATAGCACTATCTTTGGGATATATTTTCGGAAAATAAAACTCAATCATTTCCATCTTGCTTCTTGGGTCGAAAACACCAGCAACACCCATCAATTCATGAATTGCACCCCAATACTCATCAAATTTCTCAATCATTTTGGATGCCATGTTGCTAACAAGCTGATTAGGGGAAATAAGCTACTCATTTAACTTCAACCAAATGTCACAAACTTTGGGAAAGTACAAGTTAGCTGTTGGGTACTTAGTTCCAGAAAATATCGCTGTAACATTATGAAACACCTCCAACTTCCTACAAATGACTTGAGCATTTTCCCATTCTAGTGGACTAGGCAAATTTTTATAGTGGGAGTCTCGTTGCTTCAAGCGCGTAAAAACATTTTATACATTAGCGCTGTTTTGAGCATCAAGAAAGTGGCATTCCATCTAGTTTGGCAATCTAAACCTAATGTCTTAGAGTATGTTATTTTAAGTTGCCTACATGTCTCCTCAAATTTCTCAACTCTTTTAGGGGTTGTTGTCCAGTATGACACACTTTCACGTACATTTTCTATTGCACCCTTAATGACATTCAACCCTACTTTCACAATCAAATTTAGAATATGTGCACAACAACGCATATGAATGAGAGCTCCATCTTTTATTAAATGACTAGATTGTAACTTATCTTTCACCATATCGATTAATTTATCATTGGTGGAGCAATTATCAAGAGTGATGGTGGATAGTTTTGTGTCAACATTCCATTCCATAAGAGCCTCGATCAACACATTTGTAAGAACTTCACTTGTATGTGGGCAAGGTACATATAGAAACCTGATAAAAAAAACTATCATGAAATGACATTTAACAAAACACATAAAGCATGAGACAATATAAATAAAATACTAGTGTTACCTTAAGATTTTACTTCTTAAAATCCAATCATTGTCAATGTAATGACCAGTAATAGCCATAAAACCTTTCTTTTGGTTGCTCGAAGTCCACATATCAGTAGTAATGGCCACACGACTCTTATTTGACTCAATATCTTTAATAACTTGATCTTTTTGTTGGTCATACAACTTTAGGATGTCGCTCTTCAGTGTGTTGCGACAAGGACATCTAAAAAGGGGTTGAATGGATTTTGTGAAATTCCTAAACCCAACATGATCGACAATCGCAAGAGGGTACTCATGCAAAATAACCATTTTAGCAAGTGACATCCTTCCATCCTTCTCATTGTACATGTAAGTACTTAAACTTGACTTCGAATTTCCTGCCAAAAGTCTTTCTCGAACATCCGGTTGTTTCTTTTTTTTGCATATTTTCAAATGGTCGTGCAAATGTCTGGTACCGTGACTTGATTGGCCACTAAGTAAACTTTTGCAATAGTTACATTCTGCCTTTTGTTCTCCATTGACTGTTATCTTCACAAAATGCTCCCAAACCGGACTTCTTAGTCTCTTATTTTTTTTTAGCCGGAGGTTCAGGTGTTTCTTCAACATTATCGGGTAGGTGATTATCTTCCCAAGAAGTTTGAAGGGCTGTTTTGTGTTGATGGTACATGAATAGTATTCCCTTCAAAAGCCATTCCTATAATAAACAAAAATCACCTTATTGTAAGTTTGCACCTTTACATACCGAAGATCATATTTTCTCCACAACATTCAAATCATTTAGATGTTTCGTCATATTCATATATTTTACTACAAAGTTTGAATGTATATTTTATTATCTAGCAAGAATCAAAAGTTCAGAACTATAATAAACAAACACATATACAAAGACACAAATCAAGAACCATGAGGATGACACAAAAAAAATAATAAGAAAAAAAACATAACAATGCATCAAACATACATCATTTGAACAATAATTATCTCAATTGTAACTTATACTCTAGAATAAATAAATAAGTACTTATAAAGTTATATGGTTCATGCAGTAACAATAAATAATGAATAGAAGCAACATATATCATTATGATTGATGATGATGATGACTTGATAACATATTAATTATGATTTGTTTACCTTGATAGTGGTTTTTGTTGCAGTTGCAAATCGTAGATAGGAATGGTAGCAGTTGCAAGTTGTGGTTAAAGGGGCTAGGGTTTTATTTCTAATTTATATATCACAAAAATAAGTGAGGGAAGATGAAAAGTTAGGAGGAAATATCGTAAGGCTTATAATATATTTTAGATTTAAACTTAAAACTTTTCGGGTATGGGTTCGGGTACTGGTTCGGGTACCCAAAGGGTATTACCATCCCCACCCCCATCCCTGTTTTCAATATCGGGGATTCCCCGTCCCCATCCCCATCCCCGGTCAACTCGAGGATTCCCCGGTCAAAACGGGTTCGGTTATCGGGTCCCCATCGGGTACGGGTTTTATTGCCATCCCTACTTGTCCGAGTAGAAGGTACCATTCGAGAAACTCTTGGTAGACATGAACTTTGACGGGTTTGACAACCTTTCGAGGCTTGTCCACACCTTCAAGGTAGTTATTAGAGCTAGTTGTTACCTAAAAGCTGACAATGTATCTCTTTAACTATTCTACGTAACCGTGTCTCGCAGGGGATTGTCTATCTTGAGTTGAACAATTCAAAAGTGCATGCTCTTTCCTCACTGTGCAGATTTCTGTCAAAACTCTTAAGCACATGTGGAGGGGGAGTATTTCTGAAAATCCAAAACTCTTGAAGTGTTCAAACATGTTTTTCATTCACAAACACTTCGAGAGATTTTCATGAAAATGGTTTTATGGCAATGGAGTTATAAGGAGATTAAGGTTAGGAATAACCGTCCTATGATCCGCCAGAGCCGGAGGGATCTACCCAAGGACACCACCAATAGTTAGAATTAGAAGTCCTTAGGTATGATTATAAAAAGGAGAAAATGAGAATCGGAGAAAGAATGAGTTGAAGAATTAAAAAGAAATGTAAAGAAAAGGGTGAAAATAAATAGCCCTCCAGATTATTCAACTTAGGGCAGAGACCGGGTTCAATTCATATGCTATTGGTTGTCACTTGATGACGCCGGTATTGAAGATTAAAAGTCGTCATGGACCCAGTGACGCATGCACTAAACCTTTTTGGCCACTCAAGTTTCTCTCAACAGAAGCTTGTTTCATTCTCACAGGGAACCCTACATAATCTATTAGCTTTCTCTTAGAGATTGCTGGTATTGAAGAAGGAGAACCTCTCCCTAGTCTCCGCTCATGAAAACCAAAGCGCACTATTGAGTCTAGAGCCACGAGATTCATCAAAAGATCTCTTAGGTACACTTGACATTTTATCGCTTGTCGTTCAACAATAAGAACGCAAGTGATACTTTATCGTGTCCTTCACAGATCTTAGCAATCTGTCGAGAACATTTATGAGAGGTTCACAATTGTGATCCTCGGTGATTGAATGGAAACTCCTGCCATGGTCCACATCAAACGTACCGACAGCAGTCACTTCGTAACTCCCCGTGGATTACGCTTAGTGTGTCTCAAACGGTCTACGGTGAGGTGATGCTTCTGTACCTCACGACTCATCTGAATGTAGGTGTACTTCGGTACATCACGTTATCTCACTTGTGGGACTCCGTGAACAACCTTTGTGAGAATTAGAGTTGTGTTTTCACACTATGCTGTTAACACTCGAAGTTCAAACTTGTAAGTCTGAATCCGCTTATCACTAACCGATTTTTATGTTTTTCTTCTTATGGAAGCTCTGGAGCGGACTGATCGTGCAGATTCTTCACATGCTCATACCAACATCATCACTAATGGAAGTTCTCTCAAAAGGCAACACAAAAGTCAGAATGATTCTTCGTCAAGTCAAAGAATCTACAAAGTTCAAAGACTAAGAGAACTTCATCAAGATCAAATCCAACGCCAAAGAGCGTGTGAGCATGTTGAAGAAAGACGTGAGACACCGGAGCAACGGCGCACTGATGCGCACAACAACAACATACTATCACCACCATCACAAAGAACAAAGATCAAAGTACAAAGAATATGATGACGCCAAAGCAGAATACTTCAAAGGAAACAATTTCTCTACACTGGGGAGATTGTTCGAATCAAGACACTTCTTCTCACAAGAAAGAAGAATGTCAGAAGACGTCAAAGCTACTATTACATCAGCACCTACAACGTTTATCACTCTTTCATTCATCACCAACACTTAAGGGGAGATTGTTGGAATCACTCCTAAACCTTAATTCAAGTGTTAGTGATTCATATGTAATAGTTAGCTTAATATGGCCTTTATGTTTGTTATTAAGCTAAGGCTTATGTAGAAGGCCCATAAGCCTTGGCCCAAGCCCATAAGAAAGGAAGGAGTCTAGAAGTGTTGCCCTAGCTCCTTGCCCTATAAATACTCTTGTATAACCCTCACTTGAGAGTTGGTTGTTCAATTTATCTTTCATACTCTACGCATAACTCTTCTTATTATCCATACGTGTGTGTTTGGTATTGTTCAACCGATCTCTCCTTCATCTATTTCTTCTATTGATGCTTGTGTTACTAATATGGGAACCTAACAGGGCTCAAGCCCAAGTTCTAGATTACTCTTTGTATCATTATTTATGTACTGAATCCTTGTGATTGATGAGATACGAATCATTCAACATTTACAATATTTTCACTTGATGATCCATTCAATCAAGCTTAGAGATCTTGCCATCCTTATCAACCAAAGCACACCTACATATGAAGATCGATCACAATTGTCATCTTCATCCATTGAAGACTTTTTATTAAAGAAGTTAATTTAGATCAGGCATTCATACCCGCTAGAACTTATCTCTTTGATCATTGTTGTACATCACCTTGTATCATCACCATACAACATCTTGTATTACCAACTATACACCAAATTATAGGATAGATGGTTTAATGTGTTTAGGCTTTAAAACCCAAGGGTATTTGGTTAGTGTGTTTAAGCCTTAAAACACAAGGGTAATAGGTTTGTTATGTTGGACCATAACACATAACGAGTTTGGTTGTACCAGAAGAAGAACTCGATATTTAGCTTAGTATCGGTAAACTTATAAGCGACGTTTTAAGGTTTTATCCGTTGAGAAAGGAGTTTGTTGACATAGTGAAGTAACTCTCGAGATGGATATTCGGGAAGTGGAGTAGGGCCAAGAGGAGCTTCGTGGTTGAACCACTATAAATCATCATATCCGATTTGTGCTTTCTTTTACTTATTGCTTTATGTTTATATTTATATTGTGCTTGTATTTGTGTTGTGGTAATACGTTTTATTTTATGCTTCCAACTATCTTTATTGTTATAGATTCATTATCATTACTTACCATAATGCATCACACTTGATCGTTAATTTGACACGATAAATCTAAGTTTTTAAACGGGAACGTTCACCACTACCCCCTTCTCTCTACGTTTTCCACTGTATGCATTTTAGCCAAACTGGATTACTTTTCACTATGTTCTTTTGATCTTTTTATCAAAACTGGCATTCATGTCAACTTTACAAAATTGCTACTAAGTACGCATCAGTATAGACATTTTATTGACTAAACAAGGTTTTCTTTGTAGCTAGATCGTTTGTCAACCTTCATTTTAGCTACTTAATTCAATATTGCATTGGTGAACGGTGATGCGACTTGACTTCGCGGTTAGGTTGTAACTCTACATGCCACCATATAAAGAAACAATCACAAGAAAAATTTATAGACAGATAAACCGTCTTCCTCGTGTTTGAGACAGTCTGTTGTAGTCTATACACAACACAAGAAACAAAGCGGCAACTCATTTGGTAGAAAGTTGAATAAAAACCATTTGATTCTGGTAACGAGGAGAGTATTGTCTGAATCTACTGCGACTCTACATGTAATCCACAAACATACACATTCAAACCTTGATGCATAGATAGACTAGCGACAAAATAATGCAGTTATATCTAGGCAAGCCAGACATATAAATCTTTTTATGTTACATCATAAATGCAATAAGATCACTTCATGCATTCAAAAGATAGATGTGGTGCCTTCCATTATATTAATCTCTTTCCTATACAAATACTTTGTGACATGTGTTGTTATCAAACACAATTAGTACTACCATACCAATTGAAATATTGAATACCAAATGTTTCCACATAATTGGATTTCATAATGGCACATCATGCTAGTAGAAATAAAAGGTGAACAAGCATTTTATCTTGAAACTCAAGTAAAGCTACTTCCTTTGAAAAAGACTAAAAATTGAAATTGACATTCATGATTCATCCACTCACCAAAAATAAAATGATCCACAGCATAAATGGTTCGATCCAGATTACTTGTTTTCTTTAACGGGTCAACTTGTATACTAAGACAAAATGCGAAAAAAAAAAAAAAAAAAAAAACATTTCAACCTGGTTTGAAGCCACCCATGGTGTTCTTTTGTTATGCATGAAACATGTTAAATTATTTCATCAAACAATAGATTATCTTTGAAATGACACATTGAGAAAACCTGCTTCAGGTCAAGGCGGCCCGACGTGTCCCAACCCACCCAACCTACCTATTTAACCTTTACTCAGCATGCATTACCCATTTCACACTCTTCCTAATGGAGCTCCTCAACTACCCCTAGATAGCCATGAAATCTCATTGCTTAGCATAAAAGGCAAAGGGTTTAAAACACCATTGGTCATTCTCTAAACCCCACTGCCACCCAAGTCAATTTTCATAGATTCCTCATGTTTCCCCTTTTGATTTCTTAGTTTTCCCTCAACTTTCAATCGGTAAAAATATTCAAAAAACAAAACAAAAGTCACATAAACTTCACCAAAAAGCGAAACTATTGACTATTTTATCGCTATGCACTTTGTAAAAGATTACAACTTTTTATTCAATTATTCAAAAAGGTTCACGAGACACTTGCTGCACTCCGCTTGATACCCAAGATATCCTTGTTTCAATAATACCATCCACTCCAAAATCTGTATATACCAAACCTGTACTGATATGCATGATTCACACTTACAATTTATAGATTTAGTGGTCGAAATTCACATGGTTAATTGAGCATAATGAACACGTAAAATAACATGGGAGTTTCTAGCAGAATATAGATATGATTATGCAAACTGTTAATATGGTATAACAATGGATGTTTTTATGTTTTTAAAACAGTCATTTTCTATATCTAGTAAGCTTTTTTCTTTACATAAAGGTTAATCATGTCTTGTGGCCACTTCTTGAGCCAACTTGATAAAGTCTACCTTTTATTTAAGACTACTCACTAGTATCAATCGAATGGAAAGACTACTCTACTAGTAAATAGCCAATGATCATAAGTGTAATCTTTGTTCACAAGTTAAAACAAGTTCCCTCTAAATCCTAAAGTCTTAAGATTTGTTCACATACTGATATTCAGGTATGTGTACAAACGGGTCAAACAAAAAGCATTAGCAGTAAAGAAACTGGTGAAATGGGTGACGGGATGAAAGTCGCCCAAAGTCTATTTTTAATGCACACAAGTTTTACATACCTCTTAAATCGTTTCGATTTAAATATTTAGATTATACTTCTAATGCTATTGTTTTTGTAATAATATTAACGCATTTATATTTGTAAAAAAATTTAAAATGGACAAAGCATATATGTGAACCAACCAACCTAACCTGGGCCTGTCTCTAAATGTACTAAAACTTACCCGTTTAAACCCAAACATGTTTTAACCCGGTACCCAACCCCGCCATCTGCCACATGTACAATAATGGTGAACAACTAAGCCTCAAGCAATGGTTAATATCAGCTACCTACTACCATAATTCAGGAGCTTCAAGGGTCAAAAGTGTAAAGTCCAAAATTAGTTGCTTCTCAGCTCTATATATATTCATATATATAACCTCCACACCACCCTTCACTTAGCCATGTAAACTTCCTCCTCCTTATCACAACAAATGTCTCCAATCAATGAAAAATCACCCGAGCATTGTGCGGAAAAGAAAACCATAAACATCAAAAAACATCACAAAAAAATATTCTATACGTTCACAACTGTCATCCTCTCAATCCTCTTACTCATACTTCTTGTCTGGTTCATACTCCACCCCGCCAAGCCAGAGTTTGCCCTCAAAGAAGCTGACATATACCAACTCACCCTCTCTGGATCTCACCTTCTTAACTCATCTATTCAAATCACACTTCAGTCGAAGAACCCGAATCAGAAAGTTGGTATTTACTACGATGAAATACAAGTTTATGCTTCTTATAAGAGTCAACAAATAACGCTTGATTCATCCGTCCCTCCATTTTATCAAGATCATAAAGACAACAATCTTTTATCAATGGTTTTAGTTGCCAACGGGTTACCTGTGGATCCATCTTTTAGGTATGAGATGGGTCGTGATCAAATGGTGGGAAGATTGGTTTTAAATTTCAAGGCAAATGGACTACTTAGGTGGAAAATAGGAACTTGGGTGTCTGGTAGATATAGGTTTAACGTTAATTGTGTTGCGGTTTTGCCTTTTGGTTCATCTGCACCTGCAGGTCCATTGACTTCTAAGCAAGGGAGTCAGTGTTTTACTACAGTTTGACGACCAAATACTGTATGTAGGTTTGATTTGATTCCAGAGATGAGGAGTAATATTGATAAAAAAAATAATAATAATAATATGTAAATGTATAGTGCAGTGTCTATCGTGTGGTTTGTAAAACTTATCGTCTATAATGATAGTTTCTCTTTGATATACAGTAGTGGATTTCTACTATTTGTTAGCTCTAATGTGGGATTAAGAAAGATAAATATAATAGTTACTTATAGACAAAAGAAAAGAATCTTAAACTTTTAAGCCAATAAATCTCCTTTTATGTGCAAACCCTTTAGAGATGCTGAAAAAGTAATGGGATCCTGTGGAGATCCATACTAGAGAGTAGAGCTGGTAAGACGGGCGGGCCACGCAACTGGTCAAAATGGCACAGGTTGAGATGGTACATTACTTGGTTAGAACAAAACGGGTCAGGCCGGGTTGATTGACCAGCAAACACTTTTTGTCCATTTTAAGTTTTTTAATAACTAATTAATGCATTATATATAATTACAAAAACATCGTTATAACAACGATAACCTAAAACTTTAAATAAAACGACAACCCAAATCGATCCACTCAT
Source organism: Chrysanthemum makinoi (assembly GCA_910596185.1). Classification (NCBI taxonomy): domain Eukaryota; kingdom Viridiplantae; phylum Streptophyta; class Magnoliopsida; order Asterales; family Asteraceae; genus Chrysanthemum; species Chrysanthemum makinoi. Next base: position 63,283,407 of record OU343220.1, on the reverse strand, counting down.
ACGTAAAGTGGTCGAAACAATCCTTGCTATTGTTGTAAATAATCCCGCCAGATACGACTATACTATTAATCTTGTTATACTAATTTTTTAAAATAAAAAAGGGTACAAATCTTGATAGTAGTAAAATTGTTTCTCCCATACTTGTTAGCAGCTACTTCTTTGGTTTCAGATAATGGCAGTCGCTTTCAATCAACATTATGCACCAATGTGCACCAACTCTCATAATGCAAAAGACCATAATCTTTTGTGTTGTTTGGTCAACATCATTGTAAATCAATAATGTCAACATCATAGTAGATCAGGATTAAACACAGAAGTACCTTTTACTGCAGACATTCTAAACATCATATACACACAACTTTTTCATGTTTTACCTTATAGAAACTGGAAGTGGTGCTCCCAAATGGTGAAGCATTTCACGTGATTGTAATAACGATCACTTCAATAGTTCTTGCCGCCTTTACAATTACGATGAGCAACTAAGCCCCCAACAATGGTTAACAGCAACTACCTACTACCATCATTGAGGAGCTGTAAAGGTTAAAAGTGTTTGCAGCCATAGATGAGTTGCTTCTTTTCAAACAACTCGGATTAGAATGTTGGCATTTACTATGATAAAATTCAAGCTTCTTATAAGAGCAACAGATGACGCTCCACTCATTTGTTCCTCTGTTTATGAACAACATAAGGTTAACAATCTTTTAACAACGGTTTTAGTTGCAAATGGGTTACTCATGGTTCCATCTTTTGGGTATGTAATCAAATGGTGGGAAGAATGGTTTTTAAGTTTCAGAGCAAATGGATCCTCAGATGCAAAACAGAAACTTGGGTCTCGGGTAGGTATAGGTTTAATGTAAATTGTGTTAACATTTGATCCTTTGGTTCATCTGCACCTGCTTGTCCTTGATTTCTAAGCAAGGCATTCAGTGTTTGACTTCAATTTGACCGAAATACTACTATTGACTGTAGTTGGAAATCAATTCTATATTATGATTATTGTGAATTAAATATGTAAAGTAATTGCAAAGTGTTCATTGTTTGGTTTGTAAATCTTATCGTCTATAATGATGGTGTCTCTTTGATATATAGTAGTGGATTTCTAACTTTTGCAATCTTTAGCGTGGGATTATAAGAAAGATACATATGATAGTTATAGACAAAAGAAAAGAATCTTAGATTTTAATGTCAATGGATCTCCTTTTAAAAATGCAAAAATCCCTTTAAAGCTACTATGAAACTAATGGGATCCTACATGGATCCTTAATATTGCTCTAAATCATTACAATTCGAAATAACTATATAAAGCTCAAATAAGGCTATACTAATAATCTTGTTATAGTAGTTCCTTTTCAATCAAATAACACGTCCAATTCTTTAGGTAGTAGTATAACAAATATTATCTCACCTAGTTTGAAGCAATTTCTGTATTTATAGATGATGGCAGTTGCTTTGAATCAACAATGCGTAGCTAATGCCCACAAAGTTTCCTAATGCACAAGACCCTGATCTTTCTTGTAGTTTGGTCAACATTGTAGTAAATTAGTATTAAACACAAAAGGGCTCATGGTATTGGAGACATCCTAGCTATCTGTCGACAGCACGAGGCACTGCTTCTTTACTCATCCTAGATGGAGTTTTACCTGTTTTCCCCATGCAGAAACTAACAAGTGGCGTTCTCCCAAATGGTAGAGAATTTCTCGTGATCTGTAATTAGGGAGAGTGTCAATCAAATTCTTTTGTAATTTATACTTATACTAATTGAACATGTTTAATTACTTTAACATTTCTTGCAAGAATGCCTAAAGAAAGACACTACTTTCAAAGAGAGCGTTGTTAGAAGTTTCACAAAAGCAAAATCACTTCCAAATACTCAAGTCCTATCAATAAATTTAGGTTAAAGTTGATGTTCCAACTTTCTTAAAAAGGTAAAAGCGTCTGGTCTAACACCCAGGGCAATGCAAACACAATAAGCATTCACCAGGTAGTGCCCATTAGGTTCAAAATTACTCGAGGAAATCTAATTTTACAAGATACTATTGACTTTAAATAATGGGCTATGCTAAAGATCTCTTGATGCGTATGCACAGAGGCTGCTATTTAGAGATAAAAGTTAAAACTTCTTGAACCTAAATTACTCTAAAGAACGTCGTCTCTTATGAACGATCGGTTGGAATCTCAAGTCTTATGTAGTCTTAAGACTTACTTACTTCATGTTGACACTATGTACTGTACAAATTAACCAATAATATATAGCACCCTGACACTGGTAAGGTTTGGCGCCAAGAAGGTGGTGGAAATGTAAATATACAAGAAAGGAACATCTAACAACTGAGCGAAACAGGAAGCAGATCAACATCAGCTAATTCCAAAAGCAACCATATATAACAAATAAGAACACAACACGCTACATCAATAATTCAGCTGTGAGATTTTTGTACGCCATGTATTAAGAAAGGATCAAAAGCAACAGTTGTCAACACCTTTACTTGAGAACACGACAAGAAACTAAAAACCTAGGGGTGTGGAACATGCTACACAAACAGCCAATGAAACAAATCACGTCTAAAACCTGTTTATTTTATAGGCCAGGGTATTTAAAAAGCAATAGAACCACAAATCATTTCTTATGTGTCTGCATATCTACTCTATGGTCAATAGTTAAAAGTATCCTTTTAGCCATTAAAAACTAGCAACAATAAGCAAACTCCTGATACAGAACATCAGCGGTAGACAATACTGGATTCAACTTACGTCAATATATGCAGATCATGTCGGTACCTAATTAGATCCTGCCACGCCACCACTAGCTTAAATACAGCCAACCATGATGCCCGTCTTGACCCAAAAAAAATAATAATAAAAAAAAAATAATCACCATACCACACGATTGGCTTGATTTATGTTAGTAGCCACATGGCACAATGCACGGCATGCACTTATGGCCATGTATATAAGTTGATCCAACAATATTACTCGGTTGGATGGGTCCAAAACAAGCTCTTGACCATGAAAAAGTAACTATATCTATTTGTATTGTCACATCCAAAAGATATGTAAACCTTTCTGACGGAAACGAAGCTTACTATAAGAATCACATTTCAATTAAGGGGTGTTTGGCATTATGCTGTAAATGTGATCGTATGATTACTGTGTTTCCAAGTCAATATTTAGTATTCCGGCTATCAAATAATCAATTTAGGAATCGCTGCAACAATTCATTTTAACTTTATAATAATCAAAATTTGGCAAATACGCAGTATAACTCAGTATCTTATTATCACAACTTCAAACATTATACACACATCAAACGCTATCCAATTCATTTTGTTCCATATCACGTACCAACTTTCGAGTACGAAAAGTTAGAACTCAAACTCACCGTTTCAAAATGTTGCACAACTCAAGACTCAACACTAATCCATTTCCAATAATGCTTCCTACACTTCACCGCCTTCTCATCCTCCCTTCGCCCTCCTCAACCGTACAAAACTCGTCACAATCGGGCAACCCGTCAACAAACACATCCACACTATGCAACACATAACACGCAGGCAGTCCCAGATAAAAAACCGACACCTTTTCCTCCACTCTACTCCTACACGTCTCCTTAACCACTCTAACACACTCCCCTTCTTTCCCCAACTCCTCCTTAACCGCTCTAACCGCAGCAACTTCCACACTCTCACCTAACTTCATTTTCTAGGATAACAGCCTAGACCGAACCCTCACATCCCCATTTGAAAATTCTTGATGGGATTCAATCATGATTTGATTTTATCATCTTTAATGTTTAAAACAACTACATTAACTGTTCTGACAGGTGGGTTTTTCGTGTCGTTTAAAGATGTTTCACCTAAGGTTAATTCTTGGAATAAGTTGTGGATGTTTTTGGTTCCGGGTAGGGTTCCCCGTGATGAAAAAGACTCCAGTCGGAGACGGGTTTGGAATGGGTTAGTTTCTTCATTACTTCCAATAAAACTATCACTCAAGTCCTATCAATAACTTTAGGTTAAAGTTGATGCTTCGACTTTCTTAAAAAAGGTAAAAGTGCCTAGTCTAACACCCAAGGCAATGTAGTTTTCACGCTTGTTTAGAGCGATTAGGTTAATATGGTACACATCCATATTCCTTTGTACGTTAACGTTATTTTTTGGTGTTAATATATTTACCGAGGTAAAACCCTTTACCCAAAAAAACATAATAAGCATTCGCCAGGCAGTGCCCATTAGTCTAAAAATTACTCTAGGAAATTAAAATGTTCTACAAGATACTCGACTCAATTATGAGCTATTCTAAAGGTTTCTGGATGTATATGCACATAAATTACCCTTGAGGAAGTGGTACCTCTTATTAAATATGGTCGGTTGGAATCCTAACTGTTATGTAGTTATAAGATTTACTTATTTTCATGTTGACACTATGTACCTTACAATCAACCAGAAATAGGATTGCTACATTAGTCATGTTTGGTGCCACGAACGTGTTAGTAATGTAACTATACAAGAATGAAAGAAACATATAATAGGTGAGCTAAACAGGAAGCAGATATAAATCAAATAACAGCAAATGAAACCATATATAATATATAAACACACAACATGCTTCAAGTATCTAGTAAGAATTAATAAGCAAACATTATCAACACCTTTACTAAAGGACACGACAAAAACTAGGAACCTATAGGATAGAAATGCCTTGCTCGTGGAAAAAAAACTAGGAACCTAGGGTTTGGAAAATAGACATAAACAACCGATTGATTTAATAGAAGAGGGTATTTAAGACGCAGTAGAAATTCATACTATTGCTTCCGCCTCTGCATATCTAGACATTAGTTATAAGCATCCATTTAGCCATGAAAAATTAGCAACAATAACATACCTCCTGATACAGTATAGAATGGTAAACAGTATTGAATTCAACTTATGTCAGGTCATGCTGGTAAATCATATGTGCCATGTGGCTATCAAATAACTAGTTTAGCAATCACTGCAACAAAACCTATTCATGTAATCTCTATTATGCATGTGTCATCACATAAACGCTTAAATATAAAGAATTTGGCAAATATGCAACTGAACTCAGTATCTTATTAACACAACTTCAAACAGTATATTAGTATACACACTATCAAAGACTATCCAATTCATTTTGTTCAGCTTTTGGAAAACCAAAAGTTAGGAGAGCTCAAAAACTCACCGTTTCATAATGTTGCATGACTCAAGTTTCAACACTAGTACTACCCGCATCAACCCATTTCCAATAATGCTTCCTACACTTCACCGCCTTCTCATCCTCCTCCCCCTCCCCATACTCCTCGCCCTCCTCCACCGTACAAAACTCGTCACAATCCGGCAACCCGTCAACAAACACATCCACACTATGCAACACATAACACGCAGGCAACCCCGGATAAGAAACCGACACCTTTTCCTCAACTCTACTCCTACACGTCTCCTTAACCACTCTAACACACTCCCCTTCCTTCCCCAACTCCTCCTTAACCGCCCTCACCGCAGCATCTTCCACACTCTCACCCAGCTTCATTTTCTCGGATAACGGCCTAGACCGAACCCTGACATCCCCATTTGACAATTCTTGATGGGACTCAATCAAGATTCGATTTTTATCATCTTTAATGTTGACAACAACTACATTGACTGTTCTGAGAGGTGGGTTTTGGGTGTCGTTTAAGGATGTTTCACCTGAGGTTAATTCTTGGAATAAGTTGTGGATGTTTTTGGTTCCGGGTCGGGTTCCCCATGATGAAAAGGCTTCTTGTGGGATGCGGGTTTTGAGATAGTCTGAGAGAGTTTTGGGGGTGGTGAAAGATGGAGGCATTTTTGGTTTTGGGAAGAAGATGAGTTTTTTTTTAGGGGGGTGTTTGGATGTGGGTTTAGGGAGATAGATGGAATTCTGAAGTGGGTTTTGCTGGGGTTTCAGTGATGGTAATGGTGGTGGCATAGAAATGGGTTGGTTGCCAAAAGGGCTATCGGAAAGGTACAAGATGGTTTCTTTTTGTTTCATTGATTGGTTGTAAAATGTTTGCTAAAAGTTTAAAATTTCTTTATTTAGAATTATTTTGTGAAATAAATGAATTAATGAGACTATTATGTACTACATAATTGGATGAATTTAAAATATCTATAAAAATAAAAGTTTTGTTACCAACAACCCTATTGTGATTAAGCTTAATAATTATAAAAAAGTACTCCCTTCGTATTATTGACTGTCCACTTTAACCTTTTTAAGTCTTTTATTTTCAACTTTGACCTTAAATATTTTTGTTTGTGTTATATAATAATTGATGCAAAATATATGAATAGATTGCATTTCAAGTGTATTTTCATTGATATAATTTTTATTAAATATTATATAACACAAAAAAAATATATTTAAGGTCAAAGTTAAGAAAAAAATACTTAAATTTTCAAAACAGGACAATTAATATGGGACGGAGGTAGTAATATTTAATAAACTAGTTATTTCTATTATGCATATATCTTAACTACATTATAATTTATTTAAGTCATTCTTCAAAAAGAAGTTTTAAAAAAATAAGCCTACACACTTATTATAAGAGGAAGGCTTAAAATTCAATATATCGCATTATTCAAAATTAAATGTAGATGTCTTCACTAAATTAAATAAAGTTTTCAAATCATTTACAACTCATTATTAAAAACGTATAACCGCTAAAAATTATTATTATTAGTAATGATTATTAAAAACATATAACCGCATCCACTATATAAATACACACATACTATTTCATATCTCTCTCACACACATCTAAAACATTAGTAATAAGACCGAGTGTATCCGCCATCATAAAATTTAGAGTAAAATACACCGTTCGTCCCTAATCTTGTACACTCACATCACAGTGGGACAAAACTTGCCTTTTTCATCTTGGGGAGTCCAAAACAAGGTTTTTATACTCTAATCAGTCCTTTGACCCATTTTCCGTTAGTCAACGTCTGTTATCTTTTCCCATGTGCATTGCACATGAGTGCAAAATAGTTATTTTATCGTTTTGGTTGATTATTTTGGTGGTACAACCTTAGGGACGAACGGTGCACTTAATAAAAAAGTTATACCATTACTACCACCACCTTTATGTCCTGCTTCTCTCTCTAAATTTCTGCCTCTCTCTTTAAAATTAACACCAAAATCAATCTTAAATCTCATCCATACACTTCAAATTAAAAAGAAAAAAAAAAAAAAAAACAAAAACAAAACAAACTAAATCAAACACCTATTGGAATTTTTGTCACATAAAACACATATAATTATAAATCATAATACTTAAAAAAAAATAAAAAAATAGTTGGAACTATTTATTTTTAAATGAAAATACATTATTAATTTTTTTTTAAAAAAAATTCATGCGTGCATGTGTGCGCATTATAACTTTCCGCAAAAAAAATGGGATTATGTATGCGGAGGCCGTCCGACTATTAAACTTTTTTACTTTAGGCCACTCATTTATATAAACTAACTTATGGGCCACTCAAATATGTGTTTGTTTCCGTTTATATTGATCCCATTCAATTTCTTGCCAAAAATTTGTACAATTTGAAAGACAAACACATCAAAACAATAAAATTAGAAACTCAAACGTAAAACATTAATTAATTTATCAAAAATCGCTTTTGTCTAAATGAAGTAGCACTTAGACAATGAGTAAAACTCATATTTTACATTTCAATTACTATGTGTGTTGTTTTAATATCTTACATTTAATTTTATTCTCGTTGTTTCAAAGATTTTTAAAAAAAATTTATCCGAAATTGATATAAACAAAAACAAATACATAAATGAATAGCTTATAAGTTAATTTTGATAAATGAGTGAAATAAATGATATAAATTTAATACTCTCCTCGTGACCTCCCAATATACAATGCCGACAAAAATACACATTGTTCCACATAGGGGTGGCAATTCGGGTCGGGTTCGGGTTTAGGCGTTGTCGTCATGGCGGGTAGAAAATCAACCCAAACCTTAACCCATTTAAATCATGGTCAACTCACAACCCTAACTTGTTTAGCATAACCGAACCTAACATTTAACCGTATATATTCTTGGGTTGGTGGGTTAAATAGGTTACACGGGTTGAATATGTTAAACGGGTTGAATTGGTTCACTGGGTTTTGGGTTGACCCATTTAACTCTTTTTATATACAAAAGTTGGCATATTACACGAGTTAAACATGTTGTTGGGTTGACATGTTTAACACATTTAACCCGCATAATAAAATATAAATAATTTTAAGTTTATGAAAAATCTTAAACGGGTTGGTATCGAAAACTTTTTTTATTCTCAACCGAACTGACTGTTTAATAAACGGTTAGATAGGTCGAAATACAAACCTAACGAAATCATTTAGCATGCCGAATTTTAAATTTTCGTAATGGGTTTCGAGTCGGGTTTAGGTCGACAATTACCCCTAGTTCCACATACTCTCTTTCCACCGAAAGTAAGTTTGGTGGAAAACTTTTGCTGAAAAATAATTTAAAAAGCCCTTCACTTTACTCCGTAAAAATACTCCAAGAACATACAAAAGTGAGTGATCAAAAGTATACAAGTGAAAGGATAAGAGAAATGCATTCGTATCCAAAAGTTGGGTTAACAAAACCATAGCCGCCGGATATTTCTCACCTGGTACGGCTAACAAGTGGCCATCACCAAGCTCCATGTTCAAAAATAATGGGTCAAACTGGTAAAGGTTTTTATTATTATTATTTTATTTTATTTTATTTTTTATTTTTATCTCTAATGGAGTAATGGGTCAAACTGGTAAAGGTTTCACTTAAATAGAAATAGGTCCAGCAGGTTGAATTTCACCCGAAGTGCATGAAACCTCTGAAATTATTTATTCGCAAACTTAGATTATGGTTGATATAACGTTAATTACAGTAATCATTTTTGGCCCTCTAGTTTTTTATAACCCGTTAGTCTTGCTAGAAAAAAAGATATCCGACTTTGGTCTTGCTAGAAAAAAAGTCAAATTACAAAGGAAAAAAAAAGTGACCGGAATTTGGGTTTGGTCACCGGATAAGATGAAGATGAAGGGTAAAGGGTGGTGGTGCCTGTTGTGTGGTGATAAAGGAGGGTGATGATGCAAATTTAAAAGAAAATAAAAGTGGGGAAGAAGACAAGGGTAAATTAGTCATTTCACATGGGGTTTGACTTTGACTAACGGGTTTTAGTAACGAGCATTAGCAAAAGGGGAAATTACATATATCCCCAACCAAAAATTTTAGACGGCTGACCCTATTGCATAGATTGGCCGTACCCATTAATATTGTGAGTTAGTGTATGTAACTAGTATATATAGATTTGCATTCTAATGTATTATATAATCACAACACAATCAATACAATACCTTTGAGGTTTTATGCGTGTAAATATATAGTTGATTGTAAGCATAAGTTGTTTGAATAAGATTCATCTTGTGAAAGAAAAAAACGTAATAAGATGGTTGTTAAGTTGATCAAAATAATGAATCCTAATGAGTCTAATATTGAATTCAATTAGCATATTTGTAAAATTATAAATCCTGATAGGTTTAGTATTGAATAATGCTTATTTGTAACTATAAATACTTGTCATTCATTTGTATCCCCCTCATTTTTTTTGGCTCTTTCGAATTTTTACTTAGCCGTACGAAGAGCTACGGATCAAACTTGAAGTGATACTATCAGCCACCAGCAACTTCGCAGATGAAAATCTCATTAGAGAAAGTGAATTCGGGAAGGATTACAAAGGACAAATGAAGCAATCTGGAAAATTGATTGATATTGTTGCACGAAGGTTAGATATTAAATATGGGCATGAAGACGTTGAATTCTGGACAGAGTTTCAAGTCTTATATGGTCTTAAGCATAAAAGTATCATTTCTGTTATTGGATTTTGTGATGACGAAGATGAGAAGATCATCATTTACGAGCATGCAGTTCACGGAAGTCTAGACCAACATCTAAGTGGTTCCACCCTTAAATGGTTACAAAGACTCAACATATGTTTAGGTGTTGCTCGTGCGCTGAGCTACATCCATTATGATGTTATGCATTGCGGCCTCAACAGCTCTAAAATCTTTTTAGATGAAGATTGGGAAGCCAAGGTATCTGGTTTTGAACTTTCCACAAAATATCCTGAAAGCTGGAGGCATCGTCTTCTCTTCTCTCACCGTTTTGGAACGTCGTGCTACATAGACCCTGTGTATTTAAAGACCGCAATTGTTACTCATAAATCTGATGTTTATTCGTTTGGTGTGATAATGTTTGAAGTCCTTTGTGGGAGAAAAATAATGATTAGAGACGGTGATGTTCAATCGCTAGCTGAAAAAGCTAGACACTATTATCAAGAGGGAAAATTGGGTGAGATGATCGATCATAATCTAAGGAAACAAATGGACTCAAAATCATTGACCATCTTCTCAGAAACAGCTTGTAACTGCTTGAAGGAAGAACGTGAGCAACGCCCTACTATGGATCAAGTTGTTAAAGACATTGAAGAAGCGCTGGAACTTCAATGGAAACATGAAAATATCGTAAGACCATTCTTTTATTATATTTATGCCATACTAATTGGTTTTTTATGTTTATTAATTTATTCTCCTTTGTGGAAATTGATTAAAGGAAATATCGGCAGATGAGGGTATATCATCCAACCGCTTGAAGGTAAGTACTTTGTTTCAGTTTCAGACTTTCAGGTGATTATGGACAAATAAAGTTGTTGTTGTTAGGTTTATATATTTATTTATTTATAATACAAGCAGAACAATGAACTTAAAATGATTTTAATTTAAATTGTTAAATTATTTTCTGTACAATATCGACTGGGTCTCACTTTCTTACCATATTTGTTGAATACAAATTCTTACCGAACCAAAGGAGATTTAAGTTCCAAACCAATGACGGAACTTAAAGAGGGCGGGGGAGAGTCCCGGCCCTCCTAAAAATGTGACCAATTAATGTCAAATACTTTTATATTTAATGGTAAGAAAGATTATTTACTAAAATTGCCGTAGGAAGTTAGGAACAGACAATCACAGCGAGTATGCTTGAGAGAATATCTTTTCATATCCTATTCAAAAATTAGAGCTTTATCATTATCTTGTTCATCCACTCACGGTCTTCATCTAATTCTTGTTAAAGGTATTCAAATTGTTTCTTTGTGATTGGTTCTACTATCGGTTAGAAAAGCTTTACACATTTATTTATGTATTGATATAATGTGATGTTACAGTTCTTTAGTTCTATGTCTTTTATTTGTACTTTAATTATTCATTTTATATTAAATGTGTGTATGTTTCCTTGCAATAATTCTCGATTAAAAGCCTGTGACTCATGATTAACATCATTAAGCTGTGGGGTAGATAATAGTATTCCATAATCGGGTCGATGCTTTGTTTACACGGAACTGCATCTTACACTTCAAATTATTTCAGCCCTCTCAAGAAAAACGTTTAAGTTCTGCTTTAAGATATTTACGTGATTGAATATATGTTTTCTTGAACTTATGTACAAGTCTTTGCTGAAAAGTATTTACTTTTCAATTGTAAATATATATTTGGAATAAGTTTTAGTTTAATATCTGATTTGAACGTCTAAAATGTACTTATTTAGTTTGATTATCCTAGTTACTATCCAATTAACTCCGAACCATTTATTTGTCATTTAGGGTGCCATCTTTAACTTAATTGTATTCGACAACATTCCCCTTCTAGTTTAATTAATTTTGCAGAGGCAAGACTTAGAACGCTTGAGGATTCAACTGGGTGATATAAAATTGGCTACTGAAAATTTTAACAAAAGATATTGTATTGGGTCAGGGGGATACGGTATGGTGTACAAAGCAGATCTTAACCTCATAGATATCCAAAATTTGTCATCAATGGAAGGGAAGAATAAAGGTGTACTGCCCAAAAAATGCAGAACAGTAGCTATAAAACAAATTTTTAATAGACAAGATGAGCTAGGTAAACAAGGGTTTTTCGGAGAAATCGAATTGCTTACTAGTTGTAAGCATCCCAACGTAGTCTCTCTTCTTGGATTTTCTAGCAAAGACCGTGAGATGATTCTGGTGTATGAGTTCCTTGTCAACGGAAGCCTCGATGACTATTTAGGAAGCACTGAAAAAAAGATCAATCTCACTTGGAATCAGCGGATACAAATCTGTCTTGATATTGCAGAAGGATTGAAGTACCTTCATACCAACATGGAGGGAAAACCTAGGATAATACATCGAGACATAAAAAGTGCAAATGTTTTGTTGGATGAGAACTGGAATGCGAAAATTGCGGACTTTGGCTTCTCCAAGTTCCATCCTGCAAATCAGCCGGCGAGCACTATCCGAACTAATATCGTCGCAGGTACAGAAGTGTACTTGGATCCAGAATATTCGACTACAGGCAAATATAAGAAAGAATCAGATATATACTCTTTCGGGGTAGTTCTGTTTGAGATCTTATTTGGGAGGCTGGCATATGATTCAGTTTACCTTACTGAAAATAGCAAGGGGCTTGCACCCATTGCACGGCGACGCTTCAACGAAGGAACACTAAAGGAGTTGATAGATAACAAAATAATGGAAGAAGATGGCGAGCACATGTTTACTCTAAACAGAGGACCCAATCAAGATTCTTTCAGCACATTTTCAAAAGTTGCTTATCAATGCTTGGTAGAAACTCAAGCCAAGCGTCCGACAATAGAAGTCATCATCGAAGAACTTCATAATGCATTAAAATTTCAAGTAAGTTCATGTCTTACAAACCGATAAAAAATATTCTTTTTGACATTGTCACTTGAGAATATAATGTGAAAATAAATACTTATGATCATCTATATCTATACTACTTTATAATGCATTTTTAGAAGGCTTAAAAATTCAGACTTTTTTACTTGCTTATTATGGAAAGAGTTTTTCTAACCAAAAATTAAGATAAGGAGCTCCAATCATGAGATGACATGTGTCACTTCTTAACAAACTCCAAGCCTAACTTCTAACAAACTCCAAACCTAACTCCTATCCACTAAAAATTAAGATAAAGAGCTCCAATTATAAAATGACATGTGTCATTTCTCAACTAAAAATTCATCTTTATTTTTAAATTAAAATATCTTTTATCTACTTATTTTTTTTATAGTCTAATTTAACCATATTTTCTAAAATTCTATGCTCTTTAATTCAATATCCATTTTGATATATTATTATGAGTTTTTAGTTTTTATATTTTTAATGGGTTTATTTTATTTTAATTCAAATTTTTACAACTTTAACCTTTATTTCATTTATTTCAATCAATGTAATCTTGATTCGTCAAAATCATATACTTTTGGGGTAGTGTTTGACGCGTAAAGAGATTATGAGGGTATTTCTATATGCTGGAATAATGATGTCGCGGGAAAGCTACGGGAAAGTTACGGGTAACCCAAAGAAACACAAGGACCAGTTAAGGATATATTAAACCTAATAACTGCATATAGCGGTTATGTTATGTGTGAAACGGTACAATCAAAACCATCACACCGTTTGGAGGCCAGGAAGGGACATGAAGACCCGATGGTGTCTTTCCTTTAGTATAAATAGGGGATGAAATCCCAAAGATGAATATCGATATTTGTACAAAACCATAGTTGTAAACCAAATCGTTTATTAATACAAATCGTTTTAGTTTATTGTTTCGTGTTACTTAATTTACTTCAAGTATTATAACTGGGCAACAAATTGGCATCGAGCTGCGTTTGTTAAGTGATACAAAATCAAGAGTAAGGTCGTTGGTTTTTTTTCTGAAACGCCAAACAAAACAGCAGACCGTTGTTGGTTTTAGGCAGAAAACAAGGAAGGAACTTTGTTCCTTGGCGAAGGGATTAAAGGCGAAAAGGAAGGAAAACTGATATTGTTTTGTTTCTGTGTTGGTACAAAGACAAGAGAAACAAAAAAAATATTAGGCTTGGTGTTTTGTTTTTGCTGGTTCAGAAAAGAAAGAAGGAAGGAGGAACACAGGTTTTGTGTTTACTGTTTCGAAGAAAAAAAACAAGGAAACAACTTTTTGTTGACTACATAAAAAAAACACAACAAGAAAAGTTGTAGTTTTTGTTTTTTATTTCTGGTTCGATCAAGAAGAGCAAAAAAGGAAGAAACATCAAGAGGAGTGTTTGGTTAATTGTACAAGGAAGGAAAATCATATTGATTCGTTATTTTTGCAGCGAAGGGCAGTTTTAAAATTTTGTATTTCCCGATTAAGAATCAATCACTACTTGAGGACAAGTAATAATCAACCTTCCGGATGTCGTATTCCTAGGCGAGAGATGAATTGAATTTTATGTTTATGTTTGTTCGTTATAAACGATGCTTGATTATCGTTTTGGTTTTTTGTTTGGTTTTGTAGGCTAATTTTTAAAACTTTTTATACTAATAAATAAAGCAACTATTATAAGTGAGATAAAATTTAAACTAATAGCAAATAATAGATAACGACTAACGATATATGATAAAAAGCTATGCTTGTCAAGTGTGGTGAAAAGTTCAGTAAGTGTGGATTTTTCCTTAAAAACACTTATGTAATTAATACCCGTCGAAACAAATTATTTCCTCACAACATTGGCGTATATTGAAAACAATTATTTTTCGAGGTAAAAATTAATAGACTTTAAATAATTAATTATACCAACGGCTTTTGCCCGTTAAAATAACCAACTACTCAAATCATCGATTATCCGAAAATTATTAATTAACAACCTTTAATTATCCGTTTAAAAAGTAGATTTTTCTCACAACGTTGGTTTATATTGAAAATCCTACTTTTTATCTAGATAAAATCTACTTGGTTAAATAGTTAAAATCCTTAACGGCTTTTGCCCGTTAAAGTTTCTAAAAATCAAACCAAGTAAACCAAAGGCTACCAATTAATAATCTCTAATATTCCACACTAAATTTCACAATTCACCAATCACTTAACAAGCATAATAAAAATCTATTCACTAATAGTCATAAGTAAACCAACAAAGATAATAATAATAAGCTCAACAAACATCATTTTTCACAAGCTAAAAGAGAAAGTAAGGAAAATAGAACCCGATCTACAATACGAGACGAATAAAACCACCCGATTTTATAAACTTATCAAACCCTAAAGTTTACTTCTTTAAAAGCTTTAATAAGACCAAATATTTAATAAAGTTTGTGACTTTATTAACTAAATAGCTTATTAAGACTAAAAAGCTTTAAACTTTAGTTAATAAGAAAGCTTATAAAACCCTTAAGCTCCTCGCCTTAGGATGAAAATGAGGAGAAACTAAGCAAGATCACAACTTTATCAAAGGTTAGAGAATAAGCAATATTATGGGTCAAATAAGCTATGGAAAAGCTTATTGATCTAAAAAGTACCAAACTTTCAACAAAATAAGTAAAGAAAAAGGCTTAAAGATTAGATCAAATATCCACCCAAAACTAAGAGGTTCAAATCCGAAGATTAAACGTGAGTTGGGTATATTTAAGGACTAGATCTAAATAAATAAGCTAGAGATAGGTTAAAAAGATTAATACTTTTTTTTTTTTTTTTATTTTTTTTTTTTTTTATAAAAGAAGTTGTAAAAGAAAATAAATCTAAGTAAATAAAAGAGTTTTGAAAAGAAACTAAAAATAAAAAGTGCTTATTGAATAAGCTATGTGAAAAGCTTACCCAAAAAGCTAGTCTTTTATATCTAAAAATAAGCTATAAGGAAGAGCTTATTTAAGATAAAAAGATATGTAAAAAGCTTAAAGTGAAAAAGCTATAAGAGAGCTTATCACTAAAAAGCCAATCTAATAAGCTACAATAAGCTACTAAGCTAATATAGATTATTAGATAAGAAAAAGAAAAAGAAAAGAAAGAGATGAAGAAGATAAGCACTTAAGTAAACTCCATAAAATTCATTATCATTAATAAGCAAAAAAAAGATTTGAGTACAATAAGTTCTTAAAAATAAGCTAAAAGCTTAAACAATAAGCTAAAGAAAATAGACTACCAAAACTACTTAAAAAAATAAAATGAAGTGTGTGTGAAATAAAAATGTCTGTAATCCTTCTTGATATGATGAAACATTCCTCTATTTATAGCACATTCACTTTCTCTCGATCCTTCCGAGTGATACCTCGTATGCCCAATATGCTAGTGCCACGTGGCAACATTTGAATGGATGGAGCATAAAATTGTTGGTGGGATGGCAGAAGCAAAAATCTTACTTGCTATATTGGATTTAATTATGGAGCGTGAGTTACAAAGCTACCAAGACACATAAATATCTGCACATTCTAATCTTTCACATTTCTGGGCTTGTCATCAATTTGGACTCATCGGAACTGGGCCTCAATCTGGGCGTGGGCCGATGGGCTTGATAATATAAATAACAAAAATTAAATACCACTAGTGGGAATTGAACCCAAGACCTTTTGTTTAGCAAACATGTACCCAACCACTAGACCAAGAGCCCTTTTTGTGTTAAGTCTTTTGCATTTAATCCTTTTTATCCCTCTTTTACTTGATCCAAATTTAGCAATTATCTTTAAAATAATCTTCGTTCGAGCTTGTTAATCTTTCAACTTTTCTTCCTTTGCCTCGATGCTCAACATAAAATAACCATTTGACTCGATTTTTCGTGATCTTTCCAATGATTTGCTCGGATAATTTTTACGACTTCGTTTGAACTTCGATAAACATGAAAATGTCGTTGAAACTCATCCGAAAATCACCGTTTTTGCTTTGTTTTCAAACCCTTGTACCTGCAAGACATAATAACACATATACAATATTTTTGCAATATAATTTGACATATTTCATGGTTATTAGTCCGATTTGGCATATTTTTAGATATAAAATGATGTGTGTTTTAGCACTCATCAAAATACCCCACACTAAAACCATTACTGGTCCCACACGCAATGTTAATTATACACGTAGGGAAAGAAAATCTTTTAAAACCCCTTAACTAATGATCTCTCACATCAAACAAGAACAGAAAGATGTTTATCAAGAGGTACAAAAATCTTTATCTTTGAAAACGCCCCGTTTTAAACCATTTTATTTCATATATAGATATATCATTAAGCACATTCCTTTATGTGTGACGGTTTGTTGAACTTTCATGTCGATCAATAACTCCAACATTTTTCAAACGATACGTTAGGATCACGGAGTAGGAAACACAACACAGCGTGAAGTGACCATACGGATAGAATACATCGTCCCTGATTTTTCACAAGTCCCCAAACTAAGCGTAAAATCGAAATCATTGTTAAATATGATTTTAGATGCTAACACTACCCATGGAAGTTACTTTTGTAATTACCTTTTGCTCCCATTTTCCTATTTTTCCTCTATTTATTTTATTTTTGGTGAGAAATGAATTTCTTCAAGTTTCTCGTTTCGATAATTTTTATTCCGATAAAGATATGAAGCTAAGTCGACAATTAGTTATCCATCTTCCCTCGAAAATCATTGCATACAAGAATGAGGTCCACATCAAGGTCCTAATTTCACACGATTTAGGGAGAATATCCTTTTTATGGCGACCGAGACAACTCATCTACGAGTCCAGAGACAGAGGCTTTATTTAGACATCTCCAGGATTCAAAGTTTGGCTTAACACTTATTTCAACACATTTGCATTTTTGTTTCAATTTAGGCCCTTGATCTTTTCAACCACTAACTCAACGGGATTACCGTTTTATCAGAAGTCTTATTATGACTTTGATTTTTCCTCGCCTTTTAGAAGTCCATGACAACGGGGGTACCGTCGGACATAGAAAACTTTTATGGCTTTGGATTTTTCAACTTTAATACATTTGGGCTTTATTTCATGTTAATTTTTGTGCCAAACTCCAAACCCTACGACTTTTATAACAATAGAAACAATAGCAAAGAAACTATCGTGAATTAGTTGTCTATTACACCGCAACACTGACAGTACATTGATGTGTACCCAACTCTCATGGGCAAGGATTCTCTAAAGAAGAATAAAGAACTAACTATCGCCAAAAACTCAACATCTCTAATTATTTATTCACGGATATGGGGTGAAACAATCTTGTGGGAACAAAAAGCCATAAGTACCTTCGATGGGCTCTAAAGAGAACCAACTACTCCACGCTTAGCATCTAAACTCATAAGTAACTCTATCATTTCTCGATCTCCGCAAATTTAAAATCCCAAATAATGAGATCCATGGATGCTTAGCCGATAATTAAATTATCTATGGTTAAGGGAACAAGCTAGGGCTCAACACGCCCGGTCAAGTCGAATTCTATTTCTACCCTCACCAGCGGAAAGTCAACAAAGTGTCAAAACGTATATTAATTTAGCAAATGCTTCGTCTAATGAAATCAAGTTATGCATATTTAAAGTCACTCAGGGAAACTTGCAAATCCTTGGCCTTGTGAGCTAGAATTCGCTTTTATAGCTTCTTGTCTAAGAGACTAGCAAACTTTTCAATCAAAAAGACTAGCAAAAGCTTCAAAATTTTTTGATTTTTTGATTTTTTTTAGGATAAAACGGTTAAAAAAACGGGTTGCATGGGGACCATAAAAAAGCAGGAAAAGTCATATTTCGATAGAAATCCACCCCACACTTAAAACTTAACATTGTCCTCAATGTTTAAAAATTACGGGTGTTAACCCCACACTTAGAATTGAAAAAGGCGAATGTTTTAAAAATTCTAAGTGTGAAAGGTGAAAAATCATTTTTAATTATGACAAAGGGTTATCCCAAGATATAACATATAAATGATCGGAGACCGAGTGTTGGAGGGTTTGAAAACAAGCACGGAGGTCTTCTCGATCATAGGGATTCTTCAAGCAAAACGGGAACCTGCAAACACACATGGAAAGAAAACCCCACACTAATCTACAACACACTTATTAGAAGAAAAATAAAGATAGATAGATAACACGGGTTGCCTCGAGAAGCTTGTTTATTAACGAGTCACGAGCTTGACTCGCCCCCCAATTAGTTGTCCATGGGGAAAGATGGAGATCTGGGACATCCAAGGTAGGAATGTCCCCTCCATGGTAGTGCTTGATCAGATGCCCGTTTACCTTAAAGTTTGGACCATCGGGTTGGGATAACTCGACGGTCCCATAAGGAAACACTTCGGTAATAGTAAACGGCGCGGACCACGGGATTTCAACTTGCCCTAGAAAATCTTCAATCTAGAATTAAAAAGAAGAACACGATCACCGACAAGGAATTCTCGGTTTTTGATTTTTTCATCGTGTATCTTCTTTGTCTTTTCCTTATAGATCAAAGAATTCTGTGAGGCTTGATCACGAAGTTCATTTAATTCATTCAATTGAATCTTTCGGTGATCACCCAGGTTTTGAGATCAAAATTTGTCCATTTCAAAGCCCATAGGCTTTTGCTCGAGCTCAATGGGGAGATGACAAGCTTTTCCGCATAACGAGCTTATAAGGGGTACACCGATGGGGTCTTAAAAGCGTGCACGGAAAGCCCATAAAGCATCATCTAATTTGTCCGCCCATTTAGCTCGATGCTCACCTACGGTACGTTCAAGAATTCTTTTTAAGCCACGATTGGACACCTCCACTTGACCACTTGTTTGAGGGTGATACGAGGTAGAAAGCTTATGTTTTACACCATATTTTTCCATAACTTTAGAAAATTTATCATTGCAAAAATGTGTACCTCGATCACGATTATGGCCCAGGAGTTCCAAATCGGAGAATAATTGTTTCAAGAATTTTACCACAACTCGCAAGGCCATTCGTGGGTAAAGCCTTGGCTTCCACCCATTTTGACACATAATCGACGGCCACGAGTATATACTTGTTCCCTCGAGAAGACGGGAACGGCCCCATAAAGTCTATGCCCCAAACGTCAAAGATTTCACAAATTTGGATGGAATTTTGAGGCATTTCATCCCTTTGTGATATTTTTCCTTGGCGTTGACATGAGTCACAATTTTTTACCATGTCATGGGCATCGCGATAGATCGTGGGCCAAAAGAATCCAGAATCGAAGACTTTCTTGGCGGTGTAGTTCGGGCCATGATGTCCTCCGGTGGGACCATGGTGACAAGCTTCTAGAATATCCATAGCTTCTTTCCTGTCCACACACCGCCTAATAATTTGATCAGCACAGATTCTAAACAAATAGGGGTCATCCCAGAAATAATGTTTAATATCTTTGAAGAATTTTTTCTTTTGTTGGGATGACAACCCTTTAACAAGCACATTACCCGCTAAGTAGTTTGCAATATCGGCAAACCACGGGGTTTCATTTTCATTTTTAAGAGAAATCATATTCAGGGACTCGTGTGGAAAATTATCGTTCATTTCCATATCGAGATCCCCTTTATGAGGATTTTCGAGTCTACTTAAATGATCAGCCGCTAGGTTCTCTGCTCCTTTTTATCGCGAATCTCGATATTAAATTCTTGGAGGAGGAGAACCCATCGGATCAATCTAGGCTTAGCGTCTTGTTTAGCAAATAGATACTTTAAAGCCGAGTGATCCGTATACACTATTGTCTTAGACAAGACAAGGTAAGGACGAAATTTCTCAAACGCATACACCACCGCTAATAACTCTTTTTCCGTAGTGGTGTAATGTATCTGAGCATTTGATAAAGTCTTACTTGCATAGTGTATAGGTTGAAAATATTTGTTCTTTCGTTGCCCCAAGACTGCTCCGATAGCAAAGTCACTAGCATCACACATTACCTCAAAAGGCAAGTCGGTCGGGGCAACAAGAATGGGAGCTTCTGTTAATTTTGTCTTAAGATGTTCAAATGACTCCATACATTCTTTAGAGAACACAAAAGGAGTATCTTTTTCTAGTAGATGGGTCATAGGCCGGGCTATTTTAGAAAAATCTTTTATGAATCTACGATAAAAACCGGCATGACCCAAGAAACTTCTAATTCCTTTGACCGTGGTAGGAGGTGGTAATTTGGCAATAACATCTACCTTAGCACGATCCACCTCTATACCATTCTTAGAAATCTTATGGCCGAGGACGATACCCTCTTTAATCATAAAGTGACATTTCTCCCAATTTAGAACAAGATTGGTGTCTTCGCACCTTTTGAGCATCATGTCTAAATGGGAGAGGCAAGAAGAGAATGAATCCCCAACGACCGAAAAATCATCCATGAAAACTTCCATGGTTTTCTTAATCATGTCATGAAAAATCGCCACCATACACCTTTGAAAAGTACCCGGGGCATTGCAAAGACCGAAGGGCATCCTACGATAAGCAAATGTCCCATAAGGGCAGGTGAAGGTGGTCTTTTCTTGGTCTTGGGGATCAATGGGAATTTGAAAGTATCCAGAAAATCCATCAAGAAAGCAATAGAACTCATTTCCCGTTAATCGTTCTAACATCTGGTCCATAAAAGGAAGAGGAAAATGGTCTTTTCGGGTGGCCTCATTTAACTTCCTATAATCAATACAAACTCGCCAACCCGTAACTAGCCTAGTAGGAATCAACTCATTATTATCATTCTTTATCACCGTCATACCTCCCTTTTTGGGTACGACGTGAACGGGACTAACCCAAGGACTATCTGAGATAGGGTAAATCAATCCGGCATCTAGAAGTTTGATAACTTCATGAATTTTTGGATTTACCCTTCTCTGATGTTGGACAGCAGGTTTAAAGTCATCTTCCATCAATATTTTATGAGTGCAAAAATTTGGATTAATGCCTCTCGATGTCGAAATTTTCCAAGCGATTTCTCGCTTATGAGACTTTAAAACCTTGATGAGCTTGTCCTTTTCTTCACTCTCCAAGTCTTTAGCGATAATTACGGGTAACTTAGACGTACCCTCTAAAACAGCGTACTCGGGTGAGAAAGGTAAGTCCTTGAGTTGTAGCTCAGGAGGTTCTTCAATTGAAGTTTTGGTCTTTTCAGTTTCAACGTTTTTAAGTTCTTTTGGAGGGATCTTTGGTATCA
The DNA here is from genome assembly GCA_910596185.1 of Chrysanthemum makinoi. Classification (NCBI taxonomy): domain Eukaryota; kingdom Viridiplantae; phylum Streptophyta; class Magnoliopsida; order Asterales; family Asteraceae; genus Chrysanthemum; species Chrysanthemum makinoi. The sequence goes on along the minus strand of OU343220.1, from coordinate 63,261,449 downwards.
TCATCATTCAATAATTGTTCAAGAAAAAGAATATCCCCCTCAGAATCGTAAATACCATTATCAATTTCTGGTGAAATTGAGTCATCGAGAGCAAGAAACGCGTCGGTCTCCTCCAAGAGAAAATCACTATCCCCGAAGGGGTTAGAGATGGGGAGAGAGAAGCGACGGTAGCATCAGAAGAGGGAGTGGGATCGCCACTCATGGGGTTAATGGACTTTTGTACGTTCAACACCTCATGAAAATGCTCCTCGCAAGAAATGTCAATGACATCGATTCGATTGACGGATTCTTCTCCTTGCGTAAGAGGATATTTCGCGGTTTGAGCAATACTTAACACCAGTTTTCCATCCCCGACTCTAATAGTCAGCTCTTCTTCTTCCACATCGATTAGAACACGAGCCGTTTTTAAGAAAGGTCGCCCCAAGATGAGGGGGACACGAGGATCGACATCATAATCAACAATAACAAAATCGGCGGGGAAGGTAAACCTCCCTACTTGCGAAGACATCCTCGCTATACCGAAGGGTATGCAACCGTTCGGTTAGCTAACTCAATCGTCATACGAGTGGGAGTAAGATCTGCTAATGATAACTTTTTCCACACAGAAAGAGGCATTAGATTGATGCTGGCTCCTAGATCGGCTAGGGCCATGCATCTCTATATCTCACTAAAATCGCAAGGAATGAGGAATCTGCCAGGGTCTCCAAGTTTCTCGGGTAACTTTTGAGGAGGGCGTGAGCAATTCTCATTTAGAGGAGTATTCACCAATTCAAGAAGTTTCTCTTTGTTAGTTAAGAGATCTTTTAAAATTTTAGCATATTTTGGCATTTGAGCTAAAGCTTCGGCAAAAATGATATTGATGTGAAGTTTCTTGAACATTTGCAAGAACTTGTGGATTTGAATATCAGATTTGTCTTGAAGCTTATCCTTGTTCAACCTCGATGGATAAGGAATTGGAGGTTGATGAGGATTACGCTCGGGAATCTCATTCGATTTAGGAGAAGGATTAGGTGGGCTGGACAACCGGAGGTGGGACTCGTCGCGTATGTACTTCGGACATGAATCGTGCACCTTGTCCATGGTAGTCTCCGGGTCTCGCTCCACCTCCTTAGAAGAAGAAGTAGGAGGAGGAGGAGGTGAAGGAGATGAGGTCCAGCAAAGTAATACCACTTCATGTTGTTATAGCTTTCATTTCTTCCCTTGGATTTGGTATGGTGTTGCTAGGAAGCCCACCTTGATTTCCATGGGAAAGTAATTTAGCCATTTGACCCATTTGTTCTTGCATTAATTTCATTGTAGCCTCGTGATTTCGATTTAATGCTTCTTGATTTCGGGTTTGAGTTTCTTGTTTCAAGATTAATTGTCTCAACAATTCATCCGTGGAAGATTGAATTGGGGCTTGATTTGCATTTTGAGGTTGAAACTGATTTTGATTAAAACCGGGGCCTTGATTTTGATAAAATCCTTGGTTTTGATTATAATTGTTTCCTTGATTAAAATTCGGCCCACGGTTGTTTTGATTATAACCTTGATTTTGACGATTTTGGTATTGATTTTGGGTATTCTTGTTTTGATTGTTTTGATTCAATTGATTTTGATTTTGATTGTTCGGTTCATTGAAACCGGGTGGTCCAAGGTAATTGTTAGAACGATAGCTTAAGAGATTTCGGTTTCCTTGATTAAAGGTCCCCGAAGTAGCATATACGTCCTCTTGAGTGTAGCCACCGGCGGCTTGACACTCGTAATATGGATGTGGACCACCACAAGTCTCGCATTGATTGATTTCTTGCATGAACGGGATGGGAAGGTTTTTGCATATTATCAATTTGTTTTCCCATAGCTTCGATTTGTTTTGGTAAGAGCCGCTAGGCGTCATTTTGAGATGAACTACCACTAGCACTTTCGAAGCTTGGGGTGTGTTAGAAGTACGAACCTTTGCTTTGTTTTCTATGATTGTTAATGCTTCTTGGGTGTTTCTCATCAACAAATTTCCACCCGCAGCAGAATTGAGTGAATCTTGATCACTTTGATTCAACCCATTGTAGAAAGTATCAATTTGATGAAGGGGTGAAAATCCGTGATGAGGACATTTAGCTAGAAGCTCCTTGAAACGATCCCAAGCCTCACTAAATGTCTCCCCGAAGTTTTGATGGAAATTTGTGATGGCATTTCGAAGATTTGTTGTTTTTGAGGGAGGAAAGAAACGATTCACGAACTTGGAGACTAAGTCCTCCCAAGTTGTGATGGAGCCAGGAGGTTCCTTTTCAAGCCAAGTCCGGCAGCTCCCTCCGAGAGAAAGGGGAAGAGAATCAATTTTATCACATTATGAGGAACTTGATTAATCTTTAAAGTTTGTGTGATTTTGGTGAATCTTTTGATGTGTGAGTGTGGATCATCATTCTCAAAACCATGGAATGAGATGCTTGTTATTAGATTTAACAAGCCGATTTTAATCTCAAATTGGTTTGCTAGAATGGCGGGCACGACAATAGCATCTCCAACACCTTCGATAGGTGCTTGGAGAAGCTCCTCCATCGGCGGAGTTCGTGACCGCATTTTGATGAAATGGACCCGGACCAGGGGCGGTTCCTGATTGATGTTTTGATTATTATTAACCATATTAAGTTCTTCAAAATTAAATAAATGTGAAGGATCACAACGATTTCTATTACGAATTAATCTTTTGGGATTAGTTAAAGGAGAATTTAATTCGTTTGAAGAAGATCGAGTGCTCATGCACTAAAAAGAAAGTGAATTGAAAAATATTTTTGGCTTTTTTTGAAAATATTTTTGAAAAGGAAAATATTTTGTGTTTTTGAAAAGTTTAATTAAAATATATATATATATATATATATATATATATATATATATATATATATATATATATATATATATATATATATATATTATATTTGTATTTTAAAATTTTTAATTTTTGGATTTTTGAAAATTTGCAAAATTAACTTTTCGAGGAGAAAAGGTTCTTCAAGGCACCAAACTTAAAACAAAACAAAAAAAATCGTAACACCTCTCCCTAAGCGGCCAAAAACTGATTCGTTATTTTGCAATGTGAATGGCGGTTTTAAAATTTTGTATTCCCGATTAAGAATCAATCACTACTTGAGGACAAGTAATAATCAACCTTCCGGATGTCGTATTCCTAGGCGAGAGATGAATTGAATTTTATGTTTATGTTTGTTCGTTATAAACGATGCTTGATTATCGTTTTGGTTTTTGTTTGGTTTTGTAGGCTAATTTTAAAACTTTTTATACTAATAAATAAAGCAACTATTATAAGTGAGATAAAATTTAAACTAATAGCAAATAATAGATAACGACTAACAATATATGATAAAAAGCTACGCTTGTCAAGTGTGGTGAAAAGTTCATTAAGTGTGGATTTTTCCTTAAAAGCACTTATGTAATTAATACCCGTCGAAACAAATTATTTCCTCACAACATTGGCTTATATTGAAAACAATTATTTTTCGAGGTAAAAATTAATAGACTTTAAATAATTAATTATACCAACGGCTTTTGCCCGTTAAAATAACCAACTACTCAAATCATCGATTATCCGAAAATTATTAATTAACAACCTTTAATTATCCGTTTAAAAAGTAGATTTTTCTCACAACGTTGGTTTATATTGAAAATCCTACTTTTAATCTAGATAAAATCTACTTGGTTAAATAGTTAAAATCCTTAACGGCTTTTGCCCGTTAAAGTTTCTAAAAATCAAACCAAGTAAACCAAAGGCTACCAATTAATAATCTCTAATATTCCACACTAAATTTCACAATTCACCAATCACTTAACAAGCATAATAAAAATCTACTCACTAATAGTCATAAGTAAACCAACAAAGATAATAATAATAAGCTCAACAAACATCATTTTTCCACAAGCTAAAAGAGAAAGTAAGGAAAATAGAACCCGATCTACAATGCGAGACGAATAAAACCACCCGATTTTATAAACTTATCAAACCCTAAAGTTTACTTCTTTAAAAGCTTTAATAAGACCAAATATTTAATAAAGTTTGTGACTTTATTAACTAAATAGCTTATTAAGACTAAAAAAGCTTTAAACTTTAGTTAATAAGAAAGCTTATAAAACCCTTAAGCTCCTAGGGATGAAAATGATGAGGAACTAAGAAAGATCACAACTTTATCAAAGGTTAGAGAATAAGCAATATTATGGGTCAAATAAGCTATGGAAAAGCTTATTGATCTAAAAAGTACCAAACTTTCAACAAAATAAGTAAAGAAAAGGCTTAAGATTAGATCAAATATCCACCCAAAACTAAGAGGTTCAAATCCGAAGATTAAACGTGAGTTGGGTATATTTAAGGACTAGATCTAAATAAATAAGCTAGAGATAGTTAAAAGATTACTTTTTATTTATTTATTTATTTTTATAAAAGAAGTTTTAAAAGAAAATAAATCTAAGTAAATAAAAGAGTTTTTGAAAAGAAACTAAAAATAAAAAGTGCTTATTGAATAAGCTATGTGAAAAGCTTACCAAAGCTAGTCTTTATATCTAAAATAAGCTATAAGGAAGAGCTTATTAAGATAAAAGATATGAAAAAAGCTTAAAGTGAAAAAGCTATAAGAGAGCTTATCACTAAAAAGCCAATCTAATAAGCTACAATAAGCTACTAAGCTAATATAGATTATTAGATAAGAAAAAGAAAAAGAAAAGAAATAGATGAAGAAGATAAGCACTTAAGTAAACTCCATAAAATTCATTATCATTAATAAGCAAAAAAAAGATTTGAGTACAATAAGTTCTTAAAAATAAGCTAAAAGCTTAAACAATAAGCTAAAGAAAATAGACTACCAAAACTACTTAAAAAAATAAAATGAAGTGTGTGTGAAATAAAAATGTCTGTAATCCTTCTTGATATGATGAAACATTCCTCTATTTATAGCACATTCACTTTCTCTCGATCCTTCCGAGTGATACCTCGTATGCCCAATATGCTAGTGCCACGTGGCAACATTTGAATGGATGGAGCATAAAATTGTTGGTGGATGGCGTAAGGAAAAATCTTACTTGCTATATTGATTTAATTATGGAGCTGAGTTACAAGCGCCAAGACACACATAAACAATCAAGCACATTCCATCTTTCACATTTGCCGGGCTTGTCATCAATTTGGACTCATGCCGAACTGGGCCTCAATGGACGTGGGCCTGAGGGCTTGATAATATAAATAACAAAAATTAAATACCACTAGTGGGAATTGAACCCAAGACCTTTTGCTTAGCAAACATGTACCCAACCACTAGACCAAGAGCCCTTTTTGTGTTAAGTCTTTTGCATTTAATCATTTTTATCCCTCTTTTACTTGATCCAAATTTAGCAATTATCTTTAAAATAATCTTCGTTCGAGTCCGTTAATCTTTCAACTTTTCTTCCTTTTCCTCGATGCTCCACATAAAATAACCATTTGACTCGATTTTTCGTGATCTTTCCAATGATTTGCTCGGATAATTTTTACGACTTCGTTTGAACCTCGATAAACATGAAAAATGTCGTTGAAACTCATCCTAAAAATACCGCTTTTGCTTTGTTTTCAAACCCTTGTATCTGCAAGACATAATAACACATATACAATATTTTTGCAATATAATTTGACATATTTCATGGTTATTAGTCCGATTTGGCATATTTTTAGATATAAAATGATGTGTGTTTTAGCACTCATCACATATCGTGAAGGAATCGCAAATTCGGGTTTTACTCTCTAAACTAAAATCTGAATTTTATAATTTTAGTCTTGTATGATTAGAATTTTTTTGCTTTTGATTCTTTCTAGTAGAATTTATAAGAATTTTGATTCCTAAATATAAAATCCTATTAGGATTAGAAATAGTTTCTAGACAAAATGACTGGAGATTCAAGTAAGGAAACAAACAAGGAAATTGTAATTCACAAAGAGGTTACATCATTTTCCCAATTTCAATGTCCCGTTTTAAAACCTACAAATTATACAAAGAGGGCTCTTCGTATAAAGACCATACTAAAAGCAATGGGTCGGGAATTGATAGAACCTACGGGTAATGTAGAATCGATACAAAAAAGGATATGACTACTAATGATATCTTTACCGTGCATTACTGTGAGGATATGATTTTGCAAGTAGCTAGTTGTAAGAGTGCAAAAGAAATTTGGGAAGCACTACAAACTAGGCACATAGGTGTAGATAGAGTGCAGAAGCACGGCTACAACCTCAAACCTGAATTTGAGATGTTGAAATTTAAAGAAGATGATAGTATTGACGTTTCAGAAACTCAATAGTATTGTCACAAAGAAAGGCTTAGATCAACTTTGATCAACAAACCTTAGTGCGAACTATTAAGTTCAAGACCCGAAGGTTTATACAAATCGTATGTTCATAGAAAAATTTTCCGATCAGAAACACAACCCTAGATGAGACAATTGAAAGGTTAAAAGCTCTTGAGGAAAGAGTAAACTCTTTGATGGAAACCTAGTGACAATCGTGACAAACCGTTCACAAAATTAGACAAGAGTACAAGTCATAAGAATGGTGGACAAGAGAAGTTTAGATCATCGGAAGATAACCAAGATGGAAAGCCCAAGCAATACAACAATGATAGGAAAACTTCACATAAGTTCAAGAAAAATAATTTTCTAAAGGGACTTAAGTAAGTAAGTGTTACAACTGAACAAGCTTGGACATTTCAAGAGTAATCAAGAAGAAAGAATAGGAGACAAGAACAATCAAACTTGGTTCAAGAAGACATTGAACCAACGCTCTTAATGGCAGTTGAAGGAAAAGGAGACGTGGGAGAGAAAATCTTCTTAAATGAAAAGGAGATTGAACCCAAGAAGTACATAAGCTCAGATAAAAGCTTATGGTACTTAGATAATGGTGCTAGCAACCATATGACCGAGTTAGGACACACTTTAAGGAAATTAATGAGAAAATTTCAGAAGAGTCCGTTTTGGAGATGGGTCATATGTAGAAATTAAGGGTAAAGGCTCCATATTGCCGAATGTAAAAACAAGGAACCAAAGGTGATTCCTGTTTACTACATCTCAGTCTAAAAAGCAATATATTGAGCCTAGGACAATTATCGTGAGAATGGTCTGTAAGATCATTATGCAAGACAACATACTATTGCTATATGGTCAGGATCATAAACTCCTCATGAGAGTTGAAAGATCAATAAACCGACTTTACAAGATAAACTTGAACGTTGGTATGCCTATGTGTTTATTGACTAATTTAGAAAACCATGCATGGCTCTGGCATGGTAGGTTGGGTCATTTGAATTTTGATTCCATCAAACAAATGACTCGGAAGAAATTAGTGGAAGGAATACCAGGTAATCACAAGAGTCAAGTATGCAATGCATGCATTAGGAAAGCACAGAGAGCTCCGTTTAAATCAAACAAAACACTAAGTCTTTGGAACCTTTAAACTTAGTATTTGGAGATTTATGTGACCTATTTCCCAGAAATGTAATCAGAAAGAAGTATATGTTTTGCTAGTAGGCGATTGTACTAGATACATGTGGGTATACTTCTTAAAGTCAAAGGATGAGGCGTTTGAGACCTTTAAGGAATTCAAGTTAAAGTTTGAAAATGAGGTCGGGAAAAACTTAAAGGCATTTAGAACAGATAGAGGAGGTAAATTCACATCAAAAGAATTCACAAGCTACTGTAAGGAGAAAGGCATACTGTAGAAAACTAGAAGGGGGGTTGAATAGTTTACTGATTAAAAACTTTGTTTTGAAACTTATTGAAAGATCAATTGATATTGATCTTGAGTATGTTAATGAAATATGCAAGCAATATGTAATGAGTAAATAAGGAAAGAAATGATCAAACCACAACAAGTTGTTTATAGTGGTTCGGCCTACAAGGACTCTTTTTCCTTGCCCTACTCCACTCCCCGAGTCTCACACTCGAGAGTTTAACTTCACTAGTCAACAAGCTCCTTTCACCGGCGGAGAAAACCTTTACACTTCGCTTACACTATTTCCGACACTAAGCTAGATGTCGAAGTTCTTTCCAAGGGTACAACCACTCCCACACACACAATGTATTTTGAGGACTAAAATACTAACCACTCACACTCACAAGATTATGATGGTTTGATACAACAATGAAGTATGAATCAACACTAGATCATACAACACTTAAACAAACAAGACTTCCAACTTCTCGTTGAAGCTTGAATATGACTTGATCTTCTTTGCTACAAAAGAGATCACTAATATGATATGAAACTGAATTAGAAGGGTTAGAGAGAAGATATGTATGAGAGTATGTTAGAAAGGGATGAGAAACTACTTGGCTTGGCATTGCTATTTATAGCCAATTTGGACAAGAGCGCCCACGGACCGCTGACCTCAAAAGGGTTCCCTGCTGTACCAAATTGGTACCGCCAAATGACAGTCAAGATATCAAATATTTGCTAAAGTCAACTCTATCTAAGTAAGATTGTGCAAGATATGAAGAGTGCAAATCTTCACAAAATATCTAATGGAATCTTCCAATGATCTCCATGATGTAATACATGATGTCAAATGTTGTATTACTATTAATAGAAATATGCAAATGCTTAAGTAGTGTTTGGTTTTAAGAACCTAACACATTCTACAAACTATTATCATACATAATGATTAGAGTCATATCAAGATGTTACTAATCATAAATGTAAATGCTTGAATGATGAATATATTGTTTAAGAAAGCTTGTTTTAATATCTAATAAACTTGACAAGCTTTAAGCTTTTATAAATTAAATTTACTTTTGTCGTTAACAAAACTTAGGTAAAGATCAAAAATATAAATAACGCTTAATGACGATATTTGTATTAACAATCTCCCCTTTTTGTTGAGGACAAAATATAAATTTTATTTTTATAAAAGAAACAAAGTTTGTACAAGAGTTATAAAAATATTAGTTTTAGAGCTTGAAAAGAAAATGATAATGCAAGTAGTATGAAATTGACTTTTATGAAAGTCAAAGAATTCACTAGTTGATGCATGATGTTTGACTTTTCAGAAAGTCAGTATGCGCTTTGACTTTTCGTAAAAGTCAAATATAAATAATTTAGTTCTATATTTTTCTCCCCTTTTGTCTCAACAAAAAGAAGATATGAATGTAATGAGCCAGCTATTATCTCCCCTTGTTCAAAGCTCCCTAAATTGGGTGCTTTTGTGGGAAGATACATGGATTGTGACAATAAAGCAAAAAAAGAAAAAAATTGTTAGTAATAATGAGCATTCACAAGCATTTCCAAACACTATGTAATGACACCAACAATATAAGAAACAACATTCATTAGTTAAAATTTTTCATGAGTAAAGATCATGAAAAGAGAACACAATGATGTGTTTTAGTACAAGAAAATGAAAATTATCCTAAAAGAACAAATAAAAGAAAGACTATTTTAAAACCATCCTAAAGTGATGGTGGATGGGAAAGAGCGCTTGAGACGCCAAGAATGTGGTTGAGGATGAACCTCATTTCTTCTTGGAAGTCATGGACCATAATCCGGGTCCGTTCCTGGCTGACCCGGGCTTGCTCACAAGTAGAGCAACCATGCCTTGGAGGGTAGAAAGTTTGGCGAGGTTTCAAGTGGTGGTGGAATGGTGATGTGT